>CM077151.1:80546492-81146492 GCA_039583875.1 Platanthera guangdongensis
AAAACAATCCCAAACGCCTCCAACTCCCGCACCAACCGCTCATCATGCACCGATAGCACAATTTCTTGACTGGGGGCTCGGATAAAGACTCAACGCGTCTGCCAACTGCATTCCCTTTGCCAGGCACGTAGTGGATCTTGAATGTATAGTCCCCCAGGAACTCCATCCACCTACGCTGTCGCATATTCAGATCCTTCTGATCAATTAGATACTTAGGCTCTTGTGATCGGTGTAGATATCAATCTTCACACCATACAAATATGTCTCCACAGCTTCAGGCAAAAATCACGGCCGCTAACCTCCAAGTCATGGACGGATAATTCCTCTCGTGCACTTTTAGCTGTCTCGAGCCATAAGCTTCACGCTTCCGTCTGCAGTAGCACGCAACCCAAACCGCTGCCCGAAGCATCGCTATATATCTCATAGCCTTCGGTTCCACATGGCGAACTCAGCACAGGCGCCGTGGTCAACCGACACTTCAGTTCCTCAAAAGCTCGCGCGCACTCCGGCGTCCAAACGAACTTATGACTCCTTCCTCGTCAAAGTAGTGAGAGGTAGCGCTATCCGCGAGAAGTCTCTACGAAGCACCTATAATAGCCGGCAAGCACCAAAAGCTCCGGACTTCTGCTACGTAGCAAGCTCAGGCCACTCCCGTATCGCAACAATCTTCGCCGGATCCACTGCAATACCCTCTCCACTTACTATATGCCCGAGGAACGCCACTGAGGATAGCCAAAACTCGCACTTCGAGAACTTGGCATACACTGATTTCTCCTTAGCGTCTCCAACACCAAATGAAGATGCTTGAAGTGATCTTCCTCACTTTGCGAGTACACCAAATATCGTCGATGAAGACGATCACAGGTCCAAGTACTCCCTGAACGTCCTGTTCATCAAATCCATGAACACTGACGGCGCATTCGTCAGCCCAACGACATGACCGTAAACTCATAATGCCCGTACCTCGTACTAAACGCTGTCTTCGGATATCACTCTCCCTTATCCGCAACTGATAGTACCCAGCTTGAGATCCAACTTCGAGTACACCGTCGACCGACTAACTGATCAAAGGATCATCAATCGGGGATCGGTACTTGTTCTTCTCAGTTAGCTTGTTTAGCTCCGATAATCAATACAAGCCTCAAGCTTCCGTCCTTCTTTCTAACAAAAGAGGACGGTGCGCTCCAAGGCGAAGAAACTCGGGCGCACATACCTGCTCCAACAACTCTTGCAGTTGAACTTTCAGCTCCGCCATTTCCTTAGGCGCTAGCCGATACGGAGATCGTGACACAGGCTTTGCACCTGGCACTAGCTCGATCGTAAAATCTATCTCCGCTGAGGCGGGGCTCCAGGAAGATCTGCGGGGAACACATCAGGGTATTCCGATATCACTGAAATACAATCCAACGCGGGGCTTCGGCTTTGCAACCTCCACTAGTGTAAAGAACAGTTCTGCTCCAGCACAAACCGCCTTCACCACCTGAAGAGCAGACATCAACGTCTTGCTCGACCCCTTTAAGCCCGTAAAAGTCGTCTCACGACTTGCTCCCAGCTGACTTCCTTGCTACCACAATCTATATGGGCTGCTGCTCCGAGAGCCAGTCCATGCCAAAAATGACGTCGAACTCCGCCAACGGAAGTAAAGACGCCTGCAGGTCGAACTCCTGCTCCCCATACGAACTTTAAACTCGCAGATCCTATCTGCTCGCATCGAACACCCATTGGGCAACAACACATCCAACTTATCCTTCGCCATCGAAGAAGGGACTCCGATGCGTGATATAAATCTTTCGAACAAGAAGGAGTGTGAGGCTCCCGTAACGAAGAGTGCTCGTGCCGGATTTTCACAATCAATACAAATCCTAAACAAGTAGTGGTAAGGTAACATGTGCATAACCAGTTTTTAATAAATTGACTTGCTATAAATTAAACCGTACCTGTCACACATCAGCTTGTTTAATGGCCTCCTGTTGGCCAAGATTGTAGACCCTTGGTTGGGCCGGAGCATAATGGGATGCGGTCGACTCCACCGCCTTGCCCTTCTCTTCATAAGTAGCTCCCGCTTCCTCTCGGACTTAGGACGTCCGCTCCAACAGTCACGGGCGAAATGCCCCGTCTTTCCACATGTAAAGCACGCGCCCGGGGTCCAACTCGTAGTCGCCCCAGAAGAAAGGGGCTGGAGCTGGACCCGAAGTCCTATGCTTCTTAAAGAATCTTTGATAGCCAGACTTGAAGTTGTCGGCACTTTGAACCCAGATTTCTTCTCGCCCAAGCTTTTCTTTGCCTGCACATTCTTCATATCCTTCTCCAAGGATCGGGCAGTATTGACCAAGGTTAAGAAACCCTGCGTCATCGGCCCCGAGAGTAGCACTCAACTCTCCTCTCAACCCTTCATAGAAGCGATTAGTCTTGCGCTCCTCATCCATGATGGTGGCGCTAGCATAACGACTTAGACGAGTAAACTCGTGGAGATATTCATCCACGCTCCTCTCACCTATACCAGCTTCAGGAACTCATTCTCCAACGCTATCTTCTGCGTCGAAGGGAGGTATCTAGCCAAAATAATCTCGAGAACTCCTCCATCGAGACATCACCAAGTTGTCTACCCCTCAGTAAGTTGCAGCTCCAATCCTTCCCACCACATCCTCGCTTCACCGTCCAAAAGGAACGTAGCGATGGTGGTCATTTGCCACTCCTCCGTCTCCGTCGCTGTCATGACTCTCTTTACCCTGGAGAGCCAGTCTTCAGCCTGAGATGGGGTTCCCACCCCGAGATAGCGGAGGGTTAAAGCTCATTACATGCTTTAGCTGCCTCTCAGTTGCCCTCCTTGGCACTATTGGTTCAACAACCACTTGCTCCACTCTCCTCGGCTCAGCCTCTTGCAGAGGTACTTGCTCATCACAGGAGCGCGCTGCTGCGTTTGCCTTCCAGGCTGCGCATTAATCACGACCAACACCGCTTCAGCCACCATCGAATATTCTCAGCCGATAGAGGGTGTTGCAGGAGCAACATCCGGTGCACTACTTGCCTCAGAAACTCGGCGTTCTGACGGCCCAACACCACTTCGGGTCACCTATAGTGGTACAAAACCCGTTAAGCGACCAAATAAATTGCAAACAGCAATTATAGGAACACGCAGGTTCCTCAAACACGAGTATTTTCATTCCTAAGTGGACATTCATGGTTCTTTTTACTGTTATTACGATGACGCACACAATGTGCTCACCACCCCTTAAAAGGAATTTCGCCAACGAATTCTTTAAGCCCAACCAAAACCAGTAGTCTGATACCAAATTGTAACACCCCCTATCCGTCACATAGCATATAGCAGTAGGTCCGCGGGGCCCGACGCCGTATGCACGACGACCGGGTGGTTACTTATGGAACCATCCAACCAATCTCAACGTCCTACACAGAGCATTCTAGCGGAAGCAGTTTATAGAGTTGTAAACAAGAACCCAGCAACAAGCATGAATGTCACTCATACGAAAATAGGAATGTTATTACAAAATACTCAAACAAGCCTTAAGGCCTTACAAAATGTTTCACTTGACTGTTACATGATTTACAAACCACGGCAGCAGGCCGGTCATACATGAATAAAGCAATAAAACATTCCATTCGGGCCTTCGAGGGCCTGCTTCGCAAAAGGGCTTAGCCGCTATTGACGCTTGGTCCAGTTGTACCTGCAAGCAACAAACCACCGCACGGTGGCAAAAACAAGGCAACGTCAGCAATGCTGACCAAATTATAACGATCCCGCCCCCAACTCGGGGCGGCGATGCTCCTTCCCTGCATTTCATTAGCATAAGCGAGCAATGTAAATATAGCCATTTCATCACAGGCGGAGGCTCAACGGCCACACACACCCCGTGCACTCAGGCACATTCTTGGTGAACGCAGTCTAAGTCTGCCGACTCCCACATCCCTCTTGGACGGCCAAACAATGAGCAGTTTGTCTTCCTGGCATGGGTCACGTTAATTAAACCATAGACCGCCGAAGACCCTCATCTATGCCAACGGCCCTAATCCGAACGACATAGAGTGGTACGTCCTCTAAAAAACCGGGCTCACAATGCAACGGTAATTTAAACCATATGCGCCCGCAACGGTAATTTAAACCATATGCGCAGGTCAAACTTCTCCCGAGTCCCATTTCCATCACATATCAACATAACCCGGTTATGTTCAAGTTGGCTTTCAAGCCACCAAGTTGGCAAGATCTCGTATCCGCCCAGTTTTCCGGGTGCACCTTTGGGTTAGTCCCCAAGGCTCCCTGCTGCAATCTACCGTGTAGAAACCCGAAAAACAACCAATCACGGAGTCTTCTCGGCCTTATGCAATGCAACATCACCGATCCAGACTAACATGTCGGGTAGGCTTCACACATCATGCCTATGTCCGTTCTCGCATACGGACTCTAAACAACGGGGACTTCACATATCTACCCGAAGGAACGCCTCCAACTCTCCGCAAACTCGCGAGCTGGCTTCCTATGCTAAGAAAGAGAGCGACTCATGCTCAAGATGAGATCGTTACCCTTGCGTTCCTCTTTGGCGCCATCGGAAAGTAATCGGATGGAAATGACCGCACTAGCATTGCCTCCCGCGATCCGGAGTCGGCTTGCGATTCGGAGCTCCGAAGCTCCTCCAATGGCTTATCTAGCTCCTTCTTCTTCACTTAGCTCTCCTCTCTCTCTAAGACTTTAGAAAGAGATCACTTAAGAAAAGTGAGGTTTTCTAAGTCAAAACCCGGGTATATCCCTTCAGGAACAACCCCCAGCCGTTGGATCTTCAGTCAAAGAAATGAACGGCTTTGATTCGGGACTGAAATGCCCAATCTGGACCGACACGGCCTGGCACACGCCGTGTCCATGCCGTGTGCCTTATTCGCCGTCAAAATCGGATCACCTGGAACCTCACACGGGTATCGAACACGCCCGTGTTCGAGCTGATACGCCCGTGTTCCACTTACACGGCTGTGTAGCCGGCCGTGTACCATGATTTTTCCCCATTTTCAACCCGAGCACTGCACTGGTTCTAGGACACCCGTGTCCCTACCCGTATCACCTTGACACGCTGGGCTCCAAGCCGTGTACACGGTCTCGACACTTCACGGCTAAGTGTCGACACGGGTCGACACGCCCTGCGACACGCCCGTGTCGCAGGCCGCGTGCCATGTCTCGACACATTGTCGACACCAAGTGTCGACTTCGCGGGACGAGTGTCGACAAGGCCGACACGCCCTGCTACACGCCCGTGTCGCAGCCGTGTGCCCAGTCTCAACACAATGTCGAGACCAAAGTGTCGACTTTGCGCCTTAGTGTCGCACGGGCTTGACACGCACTGGGACACGCCCGTGTCCCAGGCCGTGTGCCTGCAACCAGAACTCAACTGGCCCAAAAAGTCCCCCTTTGCTCCTTTGAGTTTCGGCGTTACATACAATGCCCTAGAAAATTTATGTTCTTCTAGAAGAAAGCTAGTTAGGGTTTCATACAAAGCTCTTGAGCTTGCTTTCAACCATAGAGAACTTTATGCAATTTAAAGACATAAGAGGGATGAGTTGGAGAGTATATACCTGGTGGTTGCTCCACATAAACTTCTTCTTTAAGTTCACATTCAAGAATGCACTCTTGACATACCATTTGGTATACTTTGAACTTTTTGTAGACAGCATGTGCAAGGAAGATTCTGATCGCTTCCAGCTGCAACAGGTGCAAATGTCTGGTCATAGTCAATCCCTTCCTCTTGTCTGTAGCCTTGAGCAACCAGCCTGCCTTGTTCCTTTTTATTATATATCTTGGCATCTAGTTTGTTCCTAAATACCATTTAGTTCCGCATGACTGTAGTCTTTTGGTCTTGGAACTAAATCCCAACTCTCGTCCTCAAACTGGTTGAGCTCCTCTTGCATTGTAATAATCTAGTGAGGATCTTGCTCAGCATCTTTGATGGATTCAGGCTCAATTTGAGATATGAAGAGGCATTGCATCAAGTAATGGTTGAGTCCTATGCCTGGTCTGCACACCAACTGAAATGTCTCCAATCACTTGAGATATAGGGTGATCTCTAAGTGTGAAATATTCAGTAGGTGGAGTTGGTTGAGCAACAGCTTGGGGAATTAATTCCTCTTGTGGAATTACAGCTGTTGTTAGTTCTTCCTGATTTCATGTCTTCCTCTTCACTGTCTTCAACAATGTGTGGAGAAGGATGGCTAACAGCCTCATTGATGAGGTTTAATTCATTCAGCTTCTCACACAAAAGTGGTTCTCTGCAAAGAATTTCGTAGAAATTTCTTTCTCCTTGTAAACATGTTAGTCTCATCAACGAAACATGAATATATTCTTCAATTTTCATGGTAGATTTATTGTAGACCATATAAGCCTTGCTTACTTGGAAATTCCAAGAAAAATTCCCATTTTAGTCTTGACTTCAAATTTCTAATGTGTTTTTTATTATTTTTGATGTAAATAAGCAACCAAATATTTTAAATAGTCTACTTTAGATTTATTCCCTTTAAGTAGCTCATAAGGTCTTATTCTTTAGCTTGTTTATAAGACTTCTATTCAGTACATAATTTGCTTGACCACAGCCTCTGCCCCAAAATAGGGGAACATGAGCATCTGCAAGTATGGTCTGCAGATTCAATTAGGTTTCTATTCTTCCTTTCACAACCATTTTGTTGAGGTGTTCTAGGAGCTGAGAAGCAATGTTAAATTTTCTCAACGTGTCAGCAAGATAGTCCAAACGCCAAATTAATATCTTCGGAACTACCCAGTTCGCAAGTTGAACCAGCGGAAACAAGGACTAGAGGTACAAAGGTAATCCCAACAAACAATGGAAGCACAAGCAGGTCTATTATTCATTCATTTCTTTACAATGCGAGGCATACATAGCGAGACATGATTTCGCTAGTATACAGCTGTAAACAGAAAGCACCAAAAAACAAGCGGGCGGACAGCACCCGAGTCCGCCGAGACCGCGAGGTCGCCGAGGTCGCCGAGTCGCTGAGCTCGCCTAAGCATGCTGCAATCCGCCGAATAGACACGGAGTCCGCCGAAGCCGCGAGGCCGCGCGGACACACACCGTTATTCGCCTCCTGCTGCTTGAACTGAGGAACCCCCTACCCGCCTGAAGCCGGCGGACAGGTTATTGAAGCTGGCAAAGATGAAACAGAACTGACAAGCACAGAGCGACCTCCTGCTGAGTCCGCAGAGACCGCACACTTCCAAGCACTTGACCGAAGTCACAGCCAAACTCCTGGCTCCTTGAAGCTATCCGCGCGACCTGCACACAGCAAACCGTCAGCCTGAAACAATCCGCGCGGACTGGCAAACACAGACCGCAGCTCCTTGCAACCCCAACTTACTGTTCACTCAGTTATTTAGGTTGCCTGGGGGTCCTATTTATAGGCAGGTGAGGAGTGTGGTCACCGCCCAGAGATAGCGACACCACCCCAGCCCGCGCGATAGCAAAAAACCCGTCCGCCGAGTCCGCATGGACTTAGCCGGATACCAAGGAAACCGCCAGGAGCAAGGCAACATTGGCGAACCCTCTCCAGTCCGCCCAAGCTATGCGGACAAGGCATCAGCCCGCAAAGCTCCACCACTGCAGACAGCAACCCCCTTCAATGGCAGTCCGCACCAACCCGAGGCAGTCCGCAAGACTCACACCTCAATCCGCCACAAGTCCACGACCAAAGAAACAGCAACAGTCCGCCCGGTCACAGCGGACTTGGCGGATACCGCGGACACCATGGCCTTGGCACAAAGTGTGACCAAGTCCAAACCATCAAGAGCCAATGCGAGCATGGCGGACACAAAATCCCGTCCGCCAAACACCCTAGCACAGACCGCCATGAGTCCGCGAGCTCCTCGCACTTCTGTCCAACGCAGCAGCCAACCCCGGACTCCAAACCAGTCCGCCAATCGATCTCCACAGCAAATCGCCTGCTGTGCCACCAGAGCTCGACAAGGCCTCAGCCAAGCTCTAAGCTCAGTCCGCAACAGCCCACACCGCGGACACTCCAGTCCGCAAGCTTCCCGCGGACACGAGCCAACCGCCTATCAGCACAAGCTTGCACCCGCGGCCACTGAGCAATGCACCAGTCCGCAAGCCTTTATCCGCTCAGCCGCTCCTTGGCAAAGCCAATCAGCAACACCCTATCCGCAGAATCCAGCGCATAGTCCGCGGACTCCATGCAACAACCGCTCAGAAGACAGCCGGCTTCCACTAGACCTTCCACCAGGCCGCACATCTCAGTCCGCCCAGTCCGCCTAGTCCGCCAAAGCTGTCCGCCCAGGCCGCCCGGCCTGTCCCGTCACCCACTTCCACTTCACAAATTTCAACACTCCCCCTTGAAGTGGGAAGTGGTGACCAAGCCCAGCAAGCTGCGCAAGCGTTCAAAGGGCCCCTTCGACAGTGGCTTCGTGAAGATGTCAGCAAGATTATCTTCACTCCGAACATGCCCGACCAGCAGAGACCCCTCCAACACCTTCTCCCTGATGAAGTGGTGATCAATCTCTATATGCTTGGTCCTGGCGTGACACACTGGATTGTTTACCAGTTTGAGAGCACTCTCATTGTCACCCCGGAGTAAAGTAGGCCCTTGCACTTCTTCATGAACATCCTCTATAAGCTCCTCAACCAAACGGCTTCCCGAGCAGCCAGGCCGAAGCCTTATACTCCGCCTCCGTGGTTGAAACCGACACCGAGTCCTGCTTCTTGCTACACCACGAGATGCTAGCTGAACCGCAAGTGAACACATAACCTGAAGTAGACCTTCGATCATCCGAATCACCGCCATAGTCAGCATCCGTGTACCCGAGCAACGCAACCTCCGCGTCCCTTCTATAGAGGAGTCCCATGTCAGAAGAAGCCTTGACATACTTCAGAATTCCCTTTCGCCGCCACTAGATGAGATTGCCTTGGTTCAGCCATATACCGACTTACTCGGCCAACAGCATAAGCATATCCGGCCTTGTAATCGTCAGGTAAATCAAGCTCCCAACAAGAGCCCTGAACACCAAGGGATCATGAAGACCCTTCCCTCATCTCGTCGAAGCTTCAGCCCAGATTCCAGTGGAGTAGAGCACTTCTTCCCTTCGCCCATGCCAAACCGCTTCACAATGCGATCAGCATACCCTTTCTGGCTAATGAGAACCCCGCACTCCTTCCTCTCCACTTCCAGACCAAGAAAGTGATGCAACTCTCCCAAGTCTTTCATCTCGAAGCGTATAGCAAGCTCTGCCCTGAGCCTTGCTACTTCCCCTCCGAGTTCCCTGTGATGATCATGTCATCCACAGCAGGACCAAGACTCGTAGCTCTCCCTTCTTCTTGACGAACAAGCTTGAATCCGAGTTAGAAGCAAGGTATCCACAGAATTGCAAGTACTCTGCAATCTTCCCATACCACGCTCTAGGAGCTTGCTTCAACCCATAGAGAGCCTTCCTGAGTTTGCAGACATAGTCCGGATGCTTCTCAGAGACAAAACCAAGCGGCTGATCCATGAAGATGTCCTTTGTCAATCTCTCCGTAAAGAAAGGCATTCTTCACATCGAGTTGCCACAACCTCCATCCCTTGCTAGCAGCCAAGGCGATCACCACTCTTACAGAAGTCATCTTCGCAACTGGACTGAATGTCTCCTCATAGTCTTCTCCATACTGCTGTGAGAATCCTCTAGCGACCAGGCGAGCCTTGAACCGATCAATGCTCCCATCAGCCTTCTTCTTCAACTTATACACCCACTTGCAAGTAACCGGAGTAACGCCATCAACCTTGGGCACAAGGTCCCAGGTTTCATTCTTCTTCAGAGCATCAATCTCTTCCTTCATGGCATCATCCCACTCCTTTACTCCAGTGGCCTCGTTGAAGTTTGCAGGCTCTCGCTCATCCAGAGGACCTGCAAAGAAGCAGGAGACAAAGCTCACTGCATTCCCATCACAGTACCGAGCCGGTGGCTTAACACCCTCTTCGATCTCCGAAGACACGGCTCCTTGCTCACGGCTTCCGTTGCTTCTTCAGGCTCCACTCCTACCTGGGGCAAGCATTGAGCAGTGCTCCCCCTGCTTCCTGAGCCAGAAGGCTCAGCCTCGGAGTTCGAAGCAACAGGAGCTGCTGGTGAAACAGCAAGCTCCTCTTCCAAGCCTTCAGCACCTCCACCGGTGCTTCATCAACCTTGCTACTTCCGGTTAGCTCCACCGAGCCACCTCCATATGACGTCAGCTCGTCAAAGACAACGTCTCTTGACACCACGAACTTCTTCGTCACAGGGTCCATGCACTTCCATCCCTTCTTCCGCTCATCATAGCCAACAAAGACAAGTTTCCTTGCCTTCGCATCCAGCTTTGTCCGTGAAGCATCCGGGACATGCACGTAGCAAGTTGAACCGAACACCCTAAGGTGTTCAACACTCGGCTTCTCCTTCAGCAACAGCTCAATAGAGTCTTCATGTTGATAGGGCTGAGTGGCATCCGGTTGATAACATAAGCAGCACAAGACATTCCCTCCGCCCAAAAGGACCTTGGGATATCTTTCGCATGAAGCCAGCATTTGCAGGTCTCCGTCAAATGACGGATCTTCCGCTCCGCTACCCCATTTTGTTGTGGAGTGTGAGCACAAGTAAGCTCCCGTTGGATCCCGTGCTTCCTGCAGAAGTTAGAAACTCGGAGGAGACATTCACCCCTGTTATCAGTTCTAAGCTTCTTAACCGCAAGCCATCGCCTTCTACCAACTCCTTAACTCCACAAACAAACGGAAGGCTTCCGACTTCTCCTTTAAGAAGTACACCCAAGTATACCTTGAGTAGTCATCAACCAAGACAAGCATGTATCTGCTTCCACCAAGGCTGGCAGTAACCGTTGGTCCCATCAGGTCGCCATGAATACACTCCAATGGTTTCTTGCTCCTTGTTTGTGATTTATCAAACGGAAGGCGATGTGCCTTACCGTATTGACAGCCCGCACAAACATGCCCATCACCAAAGGAGGACAACTTCGTAACCCCCTCACCAACTTCTACTCGCCATTGCCTTCAGCTTGTCCATGCCAACATGCCCCAGCCTCTCATGCCAGATAGCCGCACTATCATTGGCCCTCATTTTATCAACATAAGCACTGGTGGAAAGAACAAACAAGTTCTTCACCCTCCTCCCAACATGAGCAACATCAGCCTTCACCGCTGATACGTTGCGAAGGAACCTCACGTCTGTTGGCCCAAACAGAACGTGATACCCAGCGTCCACCGCATTGGTCACCGAGAAGAGGTTTCCTCATGCCGGCACGTGATACACACTCCTTAACGTGAGTGGCCCCTGATCACTACCCAAAGACACGACCCCCTCTTTCTCTACTGCATAAACAGTATTATCAGCAGTGATAATAGCTTCATTACCTGAGTAAGCCTGCATGGAGGTGAACTTCGATTTGTCTCCGGTGAGGTGATGACCACACCCGGAGTCCACGATCCACTCGCTGTTGAAGTCCTCAGCAGACAGGCCCGGACACAAGTGCCCGTCATGAAGGCTCCGCCCCATTCTGCTTCTTCACTTCTCGAGCAAGCTTCCTCCTTCCCGCAGCATGCCCAGGCTGCAGTTTGACCTTGCAGTCCGCTTGAAGTGCCCTCGCTGATGACACGGTAGCACTTCAGATTCTTCTTCCAGTCCTTAGGAGCATTGCTCCTCTCCGGCGGATATGAAGTTGAAGTCTCCTTCTCACCAGCGGCCTGCACCTTCTTCTTCTTCTTCCCTTCCCATCCTTTCTTCTTGCCTGAGAAGAGAGCTCGCTGCCTTCCTGATTCAGGTTCACTCCAGCCATCTGCCTTGCTAAGCTCTCCTGCGAGGCAAGCAGATTCTCCAGCTCCAGCAACGACGGCTGAGTAGCCCACCCTTGATAGATGTGACAAAGGCCACATACTCCTTCCGCAAGCCGCGGATAATGTGCCTTTTCATCTTTGCCTCAGAGATAGGCTCATCATGATCCAGTGCCGACAGCTCAGCACACAAGCTCTTCATCTTTAAGAAGTACTTGGAGATGGAAAGGTCTCCCTGAGTTGCCCTGGCCAACTCATTCTCCAGGAACTGAAGCCGCACCACATTCTTCCTATTGAACAACTCATCAATGGTTGTCCAAATATCAGCAGCCGACTCACATCCAATGATGTGATCAAACAGTTCCGGAGACACGGCTCTCTTCAGAATGAACTCCGCCTTAGCATTTGTTCTTCTCCAGAGCCTAACCTGCTCAGCAGTACCGAAAGCAGCAGTGACTTCCTGCCTGTCGTCTCCACCGACGACTCCACAGCTCCTCGCCAAGAGATATCCAAGAAAATTCCATTTTGTCTGACTTCAATTTTCTAATGTGTTTTTATTATTGGTGAATTACACAAGCAACCAAATATTTTAAAATAGTCTACTTTAGTTTCTTCCCTTTAAGTAGCTCATAAGGAGTCTTATTCTTAGCTTGTGTATAAGACTTCTATTCAATACATAATTTGCTGTGACCACAGCCTCTGCCCAAAAGGATAGGGGAAAATGACATCTGCAAGTAATGTGTCTGCAGATTCAATTAGGTTCTTTCTTCCTTTCAGCAACCCCATTTGTGAGGTGTTCTAGGAGCTAGAACATGTTAAATTTTCTCAACGTGGTCAGCAAGATAGCCCAAACGCCAAATTAATATCTTCGGAATACCCAGTTCGCACGTTGAACCAGCGAAAACCAAGGACTAGAGGTACAAAGGTAATCCAACAAACAATGGAAGCACAAGCAGGTCTATTATTCATTCACTTCTTTACAATGCGAGGCATACATAGCGAGACATGATTTCGTTAGTATCACAGCTGTAAACAGAAAGCCAAAAAACAAGCCGGGAGGACAGCACCCGAGTCCGCCGAGACCGCGAGGACGCCGAGGTCGCCGAGTCCACTGAGCTCGCCCAAGCAATGCTGCATTCGCCGAATAGACACGGAGTCCGCCGAAGCCGCGAGGCCGCGCGGACACACCGTTATTCGCCTCCTGCTGAACTTGAACTGAGGAACACCCCTACCCGCCTGAAGCCGGCGGACAGGTTATTGAAGCTGGCAAAGTTGAAACAAAACTGACAAGCGCGCAGAGCGACCTCCTGCTGAGTCCGCAGAGACCGCACACTTCCAAGCACTTGACCGAGGTCACAGCCAAACTCCTGGCTCCTTGAAGCTATCCGCGCGACCTGCACATAGCAAACCGTCAGCCTGAAACAATCCGCGCGGACTGAAAACACAGACCGCAGCTCCTTGCACACCCCAACTTACTGTTCACTCAAGTTATTAGGTTATGCCAGGGGGTCCTATTTATAGGCAAGGTGAGGAGTGTGGTCACCGCCCAGAGATAGCGACACCACCCCAGCCCGCGCGATAGCAAAAACACCGTCCGCCGAGTCCGCATGGACTTAGCCGGATACCAAGGGAAACCGCCAAGAGCAAGGCAAACATTGGCGAACCTCTCCAGTCCGCCCTAGCGATGCAGACAAGGTATCAGCCCGCAAAGCTCCAACCACTGCAAGACAGCAACCCCCTTCAATGGCAGTCCGCACCAACCCGAGGTAGTCCGCAAGACTCACACCTCAATCCGCCACAAGTCCACGACCAAAGGAAGACAGCAACAGTCCGCCCAGTCACAGCGGACTTGGCGGATACCGCGGACACCATGGCCTTGGCACAAAGTGTGACCAAGTCCAAACCATCAAGAGCCAATGCGAGCATGGCGGACACAAAAACCCGTCCGCCAAACACCCTAGTATAGACCGCCATGAGTACGCGAGCTCCTCGCACTTCTGTCCAAAACAGCAGCCAACCCCGGACTCCAAACCAAGTCCGCCAATCGATCTCCACAGCAAATCGCCTGCTGTGCCACCAGAGCTCGACAAGGCCTCAGCCAAGCTCTAAGCTCAGTCCGCAACAGCCCACAACGCGGACACTCCATCCGCAAGCTTCCCGCGGACACGAGCCAAACCTCCTATCAGCACAAGCTTGCACCCGCGGCCACTGAGCAATGACCAGTCCGCAAGCTTTATCCGCTCAGGCCGCTCCTTGGCAAAGCAATCAGCAAACACCCTATCTGCAGAAATCAGGCCGCATAGTCCGCGGACTCCACAAACAAGCCGCTCAGAAGACAGCCGCTTCCACTAGACCTTCCACCAGGCCCACACTCAGTCCGCCTAGTCCGCCTAGTCTGCCAAAGCTGTCCGCCACAGGCCGCCCGGCCTGTCCGTCACCCACTTCCCCTTCAAAATTTCAACAAGCAATGCCTGATACCTTCCTTCTCACAGAACTCTTACATAAGAAGAGACTCAAACTCAGTACCATGATCACTTCTGATCAATGCAACTGGAGTAGATGTCACAACCCGTATTTTCACCACAACGACGAAATATCAGAGTAAGGAAAAATGCGCGTCATGATGTCACGTCAGTAGGGGATAACTACAGACGCTCAGGCAACACTCCGCCTCAATACAAAAAAAATGATTTAAATGTTTTATTGAAGGAGTATATTTGAAGTTAGGCAATTAGCCATATCACTCGGCTTAGTGGCTCATGAGTCCACTAGAAGAAAAGTAGCTAAACGCAACGGAAAATACTATAGTAAACAGGTTAGACATCCTACATGAGCCTAACATCCAAAAAAAAAACTCAAGGCATGTATTACACTAAATTTATAGTAATGTTATCGAAGTAGTTTGTACGGTATTTAAATATAGTGATTTAGAGTTTTAAAACATGATGTGCATGATATAGTAATAATAGTTAATTTTATAGTTGAAAATACCTATAGGCATCCTAGCATAAATCCTTTCCAGAGGGCAAGAACTACAAACATAATAGTAGGCACTAGCAACTAGCCAAATATCCAAGAACGACAATAAACAATCAGTGAGCGTCAAACACCTGACACGAACCCACTAAAAGTTCTCAAGTCTGAAGCATACTACAAAAGAACAAAATCTACCTCCCAACCTTGAGGCACCCTCAGCAAACCCAGCAACAAAACTACTCAGCCGCACCACCAGCTACAACCCTGAACCTGAGGCATTCAAGAGAAGAACACCTCAGCAAGCAGAAAAAAAAACAAGTGGCAAAAGAATAGGTAAGCAAGTGAGTAAGCCAAACAAAGGAGGGTGTACCAACCCAACCAAAGGAGGAAGAATGCAAAAGAAAACAACAACAATTAGCCAAATATAATATATAGAGGAAGGTTAGCCATTATAATAACCTCTAGATTTAAAAAGAATGCACCAAGTGCGAAGGTGAACAAGTCTGGGCATAACCAGCAAAATTTAGCAAAACTGTGGCATAAACCACAAGAAAACAACTGATCACAATACGGCTCGAAAGAGGGTGGATCATCAACACATGGTATCACTGCGTTGCAGGCCGGAGAGAGCGACGACCTCAAGCGCCCTAAGGCCCAACTCTGGATCCTCAACCGTCTCACTGTCGGTACTGTGGTCCACAAACATGGCCAAACTGGGCCAACCAGGACCCAACAATCCAGGAAAGGAGAAACTAAGCATACCCCCACTGTGATGATCCACAGAAAGAAGGGGCCTCCCGGTTGGGTGGTATGCTAACCACAACCAACACTCATACCCCAACATCACCATCTAAAAATTGGCACAACACCAAAGTATTACAACACTAAATCGAAGACCACGACTTACAATCGGCCTAAACTAAGCGCAACGCATCCTACGCTCAACGACGTCGAAAAATTTACCCTAAGCGTAAGCCTAAAAAAATTTAAACATCTTATATCTAAAGGAACCATGAACATTAATATAAGATGACAGTCTTACCACAGGAACTTAAGGAAAAGGAGAGGAAAAGAGCCACTTGCCTTGGCTTTATCAAAGAAAGCCTCCAAATCACACCTCGTCGCAGATCGAGACTAAGGGAGACGAGAAAAGCCGAAATCTGAACAAGAGTGGACGAAATAGAAGTTAGGGCCAAAAAACCCTAACGAGAAATCTCAAGAAATGGGAAAAAAATTACCACGGTGACGTAGATCTCGCCAAGAGCTTTTAAAATCTATGATCGAATGAAGATTTCGAGCACCGGAACTCCGTCGGCGGCGACCAGAAGGTTCACGAAATCTCACGCTCCGCCATCGCCATCCTCACGTTTCTTCAGTTCTGGTTCGGTTCAGTGAAGAAGAAGAAGAAGTCCTAAAGGAAGAGTGGGGCTGGTTCTAATTCGTATATATATATATATATATATATATATATATATATATATATATATATATATATATATATATATATATATATATATATATATATATATATATATATTTATAAAGTTTTGTCTAAAAACAGACTATTTACGAGCGGGTGCGCGAAAAAACGAAATAGAGGTTGTAGATGGCTACAAATCGAAAAGTGGTCAACATGAAAGTTGTATATCTCGTCGAGACGAATAAATTTGTTAACATGTTTTGATACGACACCGTTTTGACCCTCAAGACTGCACCGTAACGTAGATAGGAACACCTACTCGAGTGGCAACATGAACCACTCTAGTTCCAACATAATCTACTCGAGTAGTAGCATATCACTCGAGTTCCAGCATGTTGTACTTAAGTAGTAACATAATTTACTCGAGTAGCACCTCAACACTCGAGTTCTAGCATGCATTACTCGAGTAGAAGCATATCTTACTCGAGTAGCAGCTTAACACTCGAGTTCCAGCAGCAAAAATGAAATTAGGGCTCAAAATGTCTTCAATTCGAAAAGTGGTCAACATGAAAGTTATAGATCTCGTCGAGATGAACCAATTGCATGTTAACCATGTTTTGATATAATGCCGTTTGGACCCTCAAACGGCGTCCGAACGCAGACAGGAACGGGCTACTCGAGTGGCAACATGAACCACTCGAGTTCCAACATAATCTACTCGAGTAGTAGCATACCACTCGAGTTCCAGCATGTTGTACTCGAGTAGTAACATAATTTACTCGAGTAGCACCTCAACACTTGAGTTCTAGCATGCATTACTCAAGTAGAAGCATATCTTACTCGAGTAGCAGCTCAACACTCGAGTTCTAGCAGAAAAAAATGAAATTTGGGGCTCAAAACGGCTTCAAATCGAAACGTGGTCAACATGAAAGTTGTAGATCTCGACGAGATGAACAAATTTTATGTTAACCATTTTTTGAGTCAACACAGTTTTGATCCTCAAAAAGGCATCCGAGAAAAATCTGAAACGGTCTATTCGAGTAGAACCATAGCTACTCGAGAAGACTCAGAACGAAAGCCCAAACGAGTGCCGAATTAAACAAAACTCGCACTGAAGGCGAACTCTGACACTACGAATTTAACAACGAAGTCTAAACCACAAAACTTAACTTATCAACTCGAAAACTTTCAGTTTCGACGAAAATCCAAAAATCTGGTCAATCATACCAAACAGACGGGAAAACGCACTAACGGTGCAGCGCCGACAACATGATGTAAAAAAGGTAACGCCCTGACGTTATAAATATGACGATATCAAATCAAATAAAATCATCAAAAAAAATCGGCGGCGTTACAGTCACTCCCCTTAAAATGAAGTTTCGTCCTGAAACTTAATACAACACTAAAACCAAACCAAAATGATAAAATCAAACATTGCAACAAGAAGGATACTTACCATAACTAAGGGAAGAGATGCGGATGAGATTTCCACATCGCCGACTACAATTCCCACGTCGCGCTCTCGACGTATTGATTTCCCCAAAGAACCTTGACCATGGGGATTGTCTTTCTCTGCAGCACTCGATCCTGAGACTCCAAAATACGAACAGGCACCTCCACAAAAGAAAGGTTTGGCTCCAACTGGGGCACAATATCAAGAATCTACCTGTCGCTCAACACGCACTTCCACAGCTGACTCATATGGAAAACATCGTGCACTCCGAGAAAATTTGCCGGTAGGTCCAGCCTATAAGCTGAAACACCAATCCGCTCAACAATTCGGAAGGGTGCCACATATCTCGGGTCCAACTTATGATTCTTACCAAATCGCTTCACACCAGACATCGGGGAAACTTTTAGGAAAACCATATCCTCGACGGCAAATTCCGAATCAGTCCTGCATCGATTGACATACTTTTCGTAGCGCTCCTGGGCAACCCGAAGCTTCTCTCGGATGAGCCTAACTGAAATTTCCATCTCTTCAAGGGATTCTGGACCTAGCAACGGTCTCTCACCAACCTCAGCCAAAATAAAGGAGTCCTGCAACGTCTCCATATAAAGCTTCAAATGGAGCCATTTGAGGGCTCTCCTGACAGCTATTATTGTAGGCAAACTCCATTAGCCTCAGACGCTCATCCCACGCTCCACCGTGGTCCAAAATATAACATATAATCATGTCCTCCACAATCTGATTTACTCTTTCTGTTTGTCCATTCGTCTGCGGATGGTAGGCGGTGGAATACCTCAAGTCGGTACCCAACCCCTCTTGCAAGCTCTTTCAGAAACAGGACGTGAACCTGGAGTCTCGATCAGATACAATACTGACAGGTACTCCATGCAACCTGATGACCTCATCCAAATACAATTCAACTATTTTCTTCATGGTGTAGTCAATCTTGAACGACACGAAGTGAGCACTCTTCGTCAGTCTATCCACGATCACCCAAACTGAGTCATGCCCTCTGGGAGATCTCGACAATCCAGTAATAAAGTCCATCGAGATACTTTCTCATTTCCAACTCGGGATCTCCAAAGGTGTTAACTTGCCTCCAGGCCTTCCATGATCGCCTTAACTCGCTTACAGGTGAAACATTCAGATACAAACCTTACTATATCACCCTTCATACCCATCCACCAAGCAATCTGTTTCAGATCCTGGTACATCTTGGTCGAATCGGGGTGGTAGGCCATATTAGAACCATGTGCCTCCTTGCACAACTGATACCTAATATCCTTAACAGTGGGAATGCAAAGCCTACCACGGTATCTCAGGGTTCCCATATCATCAATAGAAAACTCTGGCAACTCACCCTTCGCAGCTCTACTATAAAGATGCAACAGATCTGTATCCTCCTTTTGATGCAATCTAGTAAGTGTAATCCATGAATGCTCTAACACTTCCAATTCACTAGTCGAGCTGCCACTTCCCACTGAAATTCCCATCAGTAGAAATTCTTCCATCAGTGAATCCACCGAAAGGTTAAAAATTTTAGCTGTCTTCCTGCTCAGGGGGTCGGCTACCACATTAGCCTTGCCTGGGTGGTACTGGATCTCAACATCATAGTCTGCCACATACTCCAGCCATCTACGCTGGCGCAAATTCAGTTCCTTCTGTGTGAAGACGTATTTCAAACTTTTATGATCAGTGTAAATCTTGCATATAGCGCCATATAACAGATGTCTCCACAACTTGAGAGCATAGATCACTGCTACAAATTCCAGGTCATGTGTAGGGTAATTCCGCTCATGAACCTTCAGTTGCCTATACTGATACGCGATAACCTTGCCCTCCTGTATCAACACGCATCTGAGCCCAACATGTGATGCGTCCACATACACAGCATACTCCAGTCCTTCAGTAGGCAGGGTCAAAACTGGTGCAGTGCATAATCTCCTCTTCAGCTCCTGGAACGCCTCTTCACACTTATCACTCCAAATAAAGGCTACATGCTTCTGCGTCAACTTTGTCAAAGGCGCAGATAATGTAGAGAATCCATCCACAAACCTTCTATAGTAGCCTGCCAGCCCTAGAAAACGTCTTATTTCCTTGGGAGTGGTAGGACTACTCCAATCCATCACTGCAGCTATCTTCTCCGGGTTAACCGTTATCCCATCTTTATTCACCATATGGCCCGAGAAGGAGACTTGAGGTAGCCAAAACTCGCACTTGCTCAACTTAGCATACAACTTATGCTCTCTTAAAGTTGACAAAACCAATCGCAAGTGCTACGCATGCTCTTCAGCATTACGGGAGTAGACTAGAACGTCATCTATGAACACGATGACAAAATGATCCAAGAAGTCCTTGAATACTCTGTTCATCAAATCCATGAATACGGTGGGTGCATTAGTCAATCCAAAAGACATTACCAAGAACTCAAAATGTCCATGCCACGAACGAAAAGCAGTCCATGGAATGTTTGCCTCACGAATCCTAAACTGATGATAACCCGAACGCAGGTCAATCTTGGAAAATACAGAGCTACCACACAACTGGTCAAACAGATAATCGATTCCCGACAAGGGATATCTGTTCTTGATGGTCACTTTACTCAATTCTCTGTAATCTATACACAGCCTCATTGATCCATCTTTCTTCTTTACAAACAGAACGGGAGCACCCCACGGTGACGAACTTGTCCTAATGAAACTGTTCTGCAACAGCTCGTCTAACTGGGTACGCAGCTCTCCCAACTCACGTGGAGCCATGCGGTACGGAGCCTTAGTGATAGGACAGGTACCCGGTTCTAAATCTATGACAAACTCAACATCTCTCTCAGGCGGAAGACCAGTAAGATTATCAGGAAACACGTCAAGAAACTCGCGCACTACAACAATCTCCTCCACAAGCGGCAAACTAACAACGGTCGCCAACATTGAAACCAAACAGGCAAAGCATCCTGAATTCAAAAGCTTTCGAGCACTTACCGCGAAAATGATCGGAGAATCTTGGCGCGAATAACCATAAACGCTCCTGCGTTGACCGTCATCCATCTTGAAGTCCAAACGCCTGACCTTGCACTGGATTACTGCATCGTACTTCGATAGCCAATCCATGCCCAGGATTACATCAAAATCTTCCAGGTCTATAACTTTTAGATCCGCAACCACGAGAAAATCTCCCAACTGGACTGGACAACCTGAATTCCCTGATCTAACACAACGAAATCACCTGAGGGGAACTTGACACAGAACAGGTCGCCAACCGGATTGAGGGTCAAACGGTGACGCTCTACAAAAGATCTAGCCACGAATGAGTGGGTAGCACCGGAATCGAAAAGGACACGCGCCCAGCGGTTACTTACCTTAAACTTTCCTATAAGATTAAATATACGACTAAGGTAAAAGAATGTTGACATTTAGATCATACCTAGAAAATAAAATAAGGCTACGATCTAACCTGAAATAACTTGGGTCGACGTCTGAACTTCATCCGCGGACACCACATTCAACTTGCCCTTCCCTTTGTCCAAGAGCTGCGGTGGCGGCAAGGCTTGAAGTGGCACTGGCTGCAACGGGGGTTGAGCATGCGGGCAACGGGTCTTGACATGCCCTTTCCGCCCACATAGATAATAGGTCTCGTCTTTCTAGCAATGGGCTGCATCATGCCCCGTCTTGTTGCAACTGGAACAAAATAATCTCTCTTTGGGGCGCCCTGAATCGCGTGCACCTGCTCTTGCTTCCGAGCTCCCAGTCTCTGGTAACATCTCTCGAACAGGTGGCCTGCCCGACCACAGAAACTGCACACTTCCTTGCCTCTTTTCTTCCCAATAGTCCCGGATTCCTGTGATTCCTTACCTTCAACAGACTTCCTCTTATCCTTCCTCATCTGCTGACCTCTGACCTTGGCATTGTCAATGGATTCCACCTTCAGAGCAGCCTCTACCACCTCAGAATAATTCCCGGATCCGTAGGCACTGGTAAGTTGCAAGACGTCATTCCGAAGACCACCCAGAAATCGCTTGACTCGGTTGGATTATAAAGATACCAAGTCAGGAGCAAAGCGGCTCAGCTTACTAAACTCCACCTCGTATTAACTGACAGTAAGCTGCCTTTGCTTTAAGTGAAGGAAGTCATTCATCAACCGGTCTCTTTCCACAGGCGGCAAGAACTTCATCAATAACAACTCCTTGAAGGACTCCTACGAGCATCCATCCTTCAAGCTTTCTTTCTCCCTCAACCACCAACTCTTGGCCATACCCTTGAGTTAATAAGCGGCAACCATCACTCTCTGGTCCGCAGAGATACCAGCGTAGGTGAACATCTCCTCGATGGAAATCATCCAGTCATCTAATGCCATAAAATCTGCCTTGCCATCATACCCTAACCTTTGAAAATGCGAAATGAAAGTCATCTCTGGTGGCAACACTGCCGGGGCACCAGAGGAGCGGGGGAACGGGAACAGCTAGATCCACGATGGGCTCTTGCGCCCTCTGCAACTGACTCGCCACGACTGATAACAATGACTGAATCTACGACTGCATCTCCAACATCTGCCTCGACAGGGCCTCATTGCTCTGTCGTAATCCCTCTATCACGGCCTCACTCTGGGCACCAGTAGATTCTCCCTCCGACTGGGGAGTATTCCTTGTCATTGGATGCTTAGGCAGCATTCTAAACAATTAATAAATGATCTATCAACACCTAGCGTAACATGCTAGACTTACAACTGAGCTCAGACATAAAACCTTAGATACTTGCTCATGCTGCTAGCTTGCTCTGGGATTTAAAATAAATGATGGCATGTCCTACTTAGGGGGAAACACCTTCATCCTTATGACTCTTGTGCCTATTATATGAGTGCATGAATGATTACTTTTTTATTTCAAATCATGTGTGTACATATGTCATGCTGTAGATTTTAACTTGGCACGTATGCTTATGCAATGATATAATATGTATGTAGTGCTATGCATTCTAAAGAAATGCCTTAATGCATGTATGAGCGGCGTACACATACAATGTTATGCATCCCATACTACATAATATTATATGTAACGAAAAAGGTAAAACGTGCTAATGGGCATCCATGTGATGGTAGTTATGCATCCCATACTACATAACCGTCACATGTCACCACCTATGGTGGATCCATATACAAACACATATTATGCATCCCATACTACATAATATGCCCCGTATACTTCTTCTTTTGTGCTATGAGTGTAGTGCTCATGCTTCCATCAAGATCTATTGATGACATACCGGTGTGTATGCAATGAATGACACGATGAGAGTTTTGCTTGAGGGCAAGT
This sequence comes from Platanthera guangdongensis, assembly GCA_039583875.1. Taxonomy (NCBI): domain Eukaryota; kingdom Viridiplantae; phylum Streptophyta; class Magnoliopsida; order Asparagales; family Orchidaceae; genus Platanthera; species Platanthera guangdongensis. Next base: position 80,569,449 of record CM077151.1, read on the forward strand.
TGTTCGATCAACTTACCAAACCAACTGCCCCTCTTGCAGAACCTGGCTCTGATACCAACTGTCACAACCCGCATTTTCACCACAATGGTGAAATATCAGAGTAAGGAAAATGCGCGTCATGATGCCACGTCAGCAGGGGATAACTACAGACGCTCAAGCAACACTCCGCCCAATACAAAAAAAATGATTTAAGTATTTTATTGAAGGAGTTTATTTTAAGTTAGGCAATTAGCCGTACCCCTCGGCTTAGTGGCTCACGAGTCCACCAGAAGAAAAGTAGCTAAACGCAACAGAAAATACTATAGTAAACAGTTAGACATCCTACATGAGCCTAACATCTCCAAAAAAACTCAAGGCATGCATTACACTAAATTTATAGTAATGTTATCAAAGTATTTTGTACGGTATTTAAATATAGTGATTTAGAGTTTTAAAACATGATGTGCATGATATAGTAATAATAGTTGGTTTTATAATTGAAAATACCTATAGGCATCCTAGCATAAATCCTTTCCAGAGAGCAAGAACTACTAACACAAAAGTAGGCACTAGCAACTAGCCAAATATCCAAGAACGACAATAAATAATCAGTGGGCATCAAACACCTACACAAACCCACTAAAAGTTCTCAAGTCTGAAGCATACAACAAAAGAACAAAAACTACCTCGCAACCTCGAGGCACCCTCAGCAAATCCAGTAACAAAACTACTCAGCCGCACCACTGGCTACAACCCTGAACCTGAGGCATTCAAGAGAAGAACACCTCAGCAAGCAGAAAAAAACAAGTGGCAAAAGAATATGTAAGCAAGTGAGTAAGCCAAACAAAGGAGGGTGTACCAAACCCAACCAAAGGAGGAAGAATGCAAAAGAAAACAGCAACAATTAACCAAATATAATATATAGAGGAAGGTTAGCCATTATAATAACCTCTAAATTTAAAAGAATGCACCAAGTGCGAAGGTGAACAAGTCTGGGCAAAATCAGCAAAATTTAGCAAAACTGTGGCATAAACCACAAAAAAACAACTGATCACAATACGGCTCGGAAGAGGGTGGATCATCAACACGTGGTATGACTGCGTTGCAGGTTGGAGAGAGCGACGACCTCAAGCGCCCTAAGCCCAACTCTGGATCCTCAACCGTCTCACAGTCGGTACTGTGGTCCACAAACATGGCCAAACCGGGCCAACCAGAACCCAACAGTCTAGGAAAGGAGAAACTAAGAATACCCCACTGTGATGATCCACAGAAAGAAGGGGCCTCCCGGTTGGGTGGTATGCTAACCACAACCAACTCTCATACCCCCAACATCACCATCTCAAAATTGGCACAACACCTAAGTATTACAACACTAAATCGAAGACCACGACTTACAATCGACCTAAACTAAGCGCAACGCATCCTACGCTCAACGACGTCGAAAAATTTACCTTAAGCGTAAGCCTAAAAAAATTTAAACATCTTATACTCTAAAGGAACCAGGAACACTAATATAAGATGACAGTCTTACCACAGGAACTTAAGGAAAAGGAGAGGAAAGGAGCCACTTGCCTTGGCTTTATCAAAGAAAGCCTCCAAATCACACCTCGTCGCAGATCGGGACTAAGGGAGACGGAGAAGCCGAAATCTGGATAAGAGTGGACGAAATAGAAGTTAGGGCCAAAAACCCTAACGAGAAATCTCAAGAAATGGGAAAAAAATTACCACGTGACGTAGATCTCGGCGAGAGCTTTTCAAATCTATGCTCGAATGAAGATTTCGAGCACCGGAACTCCGTCGGCGGCGACCGGAAGGTTCACGAAATCTTACGCTCCGCCATCGCCGTCCTCACATTTCTTCAGTTCTGGTTCGGTTCAGTGAAGAAGAAGAAGTCCTAAAGGAAAAGTGGGGCCGATTCTAATTCTAAGTATACGTGTATATATATATATATATGGTATTTATAAAACGTTTTGTCTAAAAACGGACTATTTACGAGCGGGTGCGCGGAAATAAAAATAGAGGTTGAAGATGGATACAAATAGAAAAGTGGTCAACATGAAAGTTGTAGATCTCGTCGCGACGAACAAATTTCATGTTAACTATTTTTTGATATGATGCCGTTTTGATGCTCAAAACGGCGCCCGAACGCAGACAGGAACGACCTACTGAGTGGCAGCATGAACCCCTCGAGTTCCAACATAATCTACTCGAGTAGTGCATACCACTCGAGTTCCAGCATGTTGTACTCGAGTAGTAACATAATTTACTCGAGTAGCTTCGCAACACTCGAGTTCTAGCATGCATTACTCGAGTAGATGAATATCTTACTCGAGTAGCAGCTCAACACTCGAGTTCCAGCAGCAAAAACGAAATTAGTGGCTCAAAACGGCTTCATATTGAAAGGTGGTCAACATGAATGTTGTAGATCGCGTCGATACGAACAAATTTCATGTTAACCAGTTTTTGATATGATGCGGTTTTGACCCTCAAAACGGCGCCCGAACGCAGATAGGAACGACCTACTCGAGTGGCAGCATGAACTACTCGAGTTCCAACATAATCTACTCGAGTAGTAGCATACCACTCGAGTTTCAGCATGTTGTACTCGAGTAGTAACATAATTTACTCGAGTAGCACCTCAACACTCGAGTTCTAGCATGCATTACTCGAGTAGAATCATATTTTACTCGAGTAGCAGCTCAACACTCAAGTTCTAGCAGAAAAATGAAATTAGGGGCTCAAAACGGCTTCAAATTGAAAAGTGGTCAGCACGAAAGTTGAAGATCTCGACGAGACGAACAAAGTTTATGTAATTATTGTTTGATTCAACATAGTTTTGACCCTCAAAACAGCATCCGAGCAAAATCTGAAACGGGATATTCGAGTAGAACCATAGCTACTCGAGAAGACTCAGAACGGAAGCCCAAACGAGCGCCAAATTAAACAAAACTCGCACTGAAGGCGAACACTGACACTACGAATTTAACAACGAAGTTCAAACCACAAAAATTAGCTATCAACTCGAAAAACTTTCAGTTTCGACGAAAATCCCAAAAATCTGGTCAATCAGACCAAACAGACGTGAAAACGCACTAACGGTGCAGCGCCGACAACATGACGTAAAATGGTAATGCCCTGACGTTATAATTATGACGATATCAAATCAAATAAAATCACAAAAAAAAATTCGTGGCATTGCAGTAGAGTACTCAATCTGTATGTTCTTGAGAAAATCTGTAAGAACCTTGAAGTTATCAGGCTTAGATCTTAGAAAAAATACCCAAGTGAATCTAGAGTAGTCATCTACAATCACTAGAGTATAAGATTTCTCTCCTACACTTTGTACAGTAATAAGGCCAAAAAGGTCCATATGTAGCAAGTAAAATATTCTAGGTGAGTCACTTTTATTTACTGATTTAAAAATACTTTTAGTTTGCTTGCCTAACTGACAAGCCCTGCAAAGACTTTCCTTCTTGTAGGGGCAAGAAGGCAATCCTCTAACAAGGTTGTCCCTAGAGAGTTTGGCAATATTTTTCAAGTTTACATGACCTAATCTCCTATGTCAAAGGTCATTATTGTTGCTAGTTTTATTGAATAAACATATTTTAGATTTAGCTGACTGGAAGTTAACTATGTAAATGTTTCCTATTTTAGTGCCAGTCAATACTACATGGTTTTCTAAAGAAGTAATAATAAAAAAAGTTTTAGTAAATTATACCTGAAACCTTTCATCACATAACTGGTTTATGGATATAAGGTTGTGCTTCAGTCCACTTACATAAGCTACCATCCTGAAGGTGACAGCTCCGATCTTGACTTTTCTATAGCCTCCAGTCTGGCCACAATAAGAGTCACCAAATATTACTTTAGGTCCTAACTTTGACTTGAAGTTGATTAGGTTGTCCTCGTTTCCAGTCATGTGTTTAGAACATCTACTATCTAGATACCACTGTTGCTCTGTGGTGGGATAGTCTTTCACATGCAAGGAAACATATTAGCTATTCTTGATCCAGGTTACCGTTGGTCCTTCTTTATTTACATAGCTAAAACTATAAATGTAGGAGTATTCCGGTTGGCATTTATAACCTAAAGGGTGATGCTAACCCCTCAGTCCGCAACATCCTACAAGATGCCAAAACCCCCCTTTCAACACGCGCGGACTCGATTTGTCAGTCTGCCTAGTCCGGCAAGGTCACCAATCGGACACCAAGGATGGTACCCCAGCAGCGGACGCAAGGACCTGTTCGCTCAGTCCGCCAGGACTTGGGATATCGGATTCTCTACAGCGGCGGACGCAGTGTCTCGTCCGCCCAGGCCGCCGCCCTCCAGCAGGCGCGCCCAGCAGCAGTGGAAGCTCTAGTCCGCGAGCCCAGTCCGCCCCTTCTGCGCGGACTGGCATGTTCTTTCTTTTTGCTTCCCGTCACTGCTGCCCGGTTCTCCTGTACCCCGGGCAGCCAGTTATTTTAGCCCTGCCCGTTTGGGCAGGCCCCCTATCCTATAAATAGGGGGGAGGTGGTGCACCCAAGGCATGCTGACTCGGACCCAGGAGCCTACTTGTTACAGGCTGCGGACTCGAATCTTGTGCCTTGCAGACTCCCCCTCACTCTGCTCTTGTCAACCTTTTCCTTTTACTTGTAACCAAGCCTTTCTTCAATCAAGGGAAAGCCCGTCGTAAGAGAGGCATTCAGGCCGCGACGGGCGAAGTCTGTTGTTGCCGTGGCTCACGGCCCTACTGTTCTTCCTGCCCTCACCCGCTTAGTAGATCACTACTCGCAGTCTCTCTATTCCCCGGTGTTCGAACCGTTAGCTGGTGGTGCTCGACCCCTCTGTGTTTTCGTGCATCAACAGTTAACACGCGACCTTCAGATCCGAGTATTGTTTGAATTCAGCGGACGGAAATGTCAGACCGTAGAGCCCGCTCTTCAGACCGCTCCAGCTCTTCAGAGGACTCTCTTTGGGATGCAATTGAGCAAGCTCGCCTTGAGGCCGAGCAGTCCCGCCAGCAGACTGACCAACGTCTCAACACAATGAGCCAAGCCCTGCTCGCGCTTGCCCAGCGGCTTGCTCCTCAGGCCGCAGCAGATCCAGCGGACTCGCCAGTCCGCCAGACTCTAGCTCGCCGAACTCCGCTTTGGCAGTCACCAACCACTCCTCGGGACCCTGCTCAGTCCGCCGCCCCTCTACGCCCTCAGGAGGAGCAGTTTGCTTTCAGGAATTTCTTCAGAGAAGCTGCCAGGGGCACTCCTGCCTGCCAGCTTCATTTTGCTAACCGCCAGTCCGCCGAGCCCGCAGACTCCCCGGCTCCAGTCCACCCCTTCTACCCTGCAGAGTTCGAGACCCCGTCTCCCTTTGTTGATCGAATCTGATGGGAATCGGCTCCGAACAACTTCAGGTAACCTCACATCCCATTCTATTCAGGAGGGACAAATCCAGTCTCTCACCTCCAAGCATTTGAGGGGGCAGTTGCTTTGAGATGCCTCTCAGATGCTATCAAGTGTAAAATCCTGGTTACCACTCTCAAAGGGCAGACGAGAGAGTGGTTCTACGAGCTGCCTTCGGGCACAATCTCTTCTTTCGCAGAGCTTCGCAGCCAGTTGTTGCTGAGGTTTGCTACCTCAAGAAAGAGGAAGAATGGGCCAGCTGCCCTATTTGAAATCAAGCAAAGGGATAATGAATCAGTGGAGCGATTCGTTGATCGCTTTCAGAGAGAGATCCAAGGGGTAAGGAATGTGAACCCCGATTATTATAAGGTCGCCTTGATCCATGGCCTCCGGGAAGGCCCTCTGAAGTTTAAAGCAACAACCAAGGCACCTGAGACTTATCAAGAGTTGATCGCCATGGTCAACCGTTTCATTGAAGGAGAAAACACCAATCCAACCTATGTCTCATCCCTGACAGCTAAGGCTGAAGGAAGGGATGCCTCCGATTCTTCCTCTCGTAGCAAGCCCCCTCGCCCAGACTTCCAGCCTCCGTCCCAAAGAGGCAGGAACTTCCGCAACAAGAAACCTTTCCAAGGCCATCAACAGTTTCATGAGCAGAGACTGTCGTTGGCCGCCACTCCCGCCGTTCCATTGCAAGCTCTTCCCGTCCTCCAACAAGCAGCCTTGCCTGCTCCGATCCAATCTGATGCAAGCCCCATGGAGGACATTGCAGATCTGGACCTTCGAAGTCATCCAGATCTTGCAAAGGAGATCAGAAGAAAAGAGGCAAGAGCCTCAGAAAATGTGGAAGCCAAGGAATAATGCACAATATTGCCAGTTCTACAAAGAAAAGGGCCACTTGACCGAGGACTGCAAGGCCCTTAGCATGCTGATAGAGAAGCTGCTTGCCGAGGGCAAGATTGACTTGGCCAAGAAGGATTCTCCTTCTTCGAAGCCATCCACCTCAAAGGGCAAAGAAGTAGCTGAGGCATACCAAGAATGTGTGGATATAGAGGACGAAGGCCGTCTGGGGCCGATCAACGTCCCGGTAGAGTACTTCGACGCAAATGATGAGGGGATTCTGGGATGCCTCTTCTTCATTCATGGTGGAGCAGGGACTGAGTCTACTCAGAAATCGTCAATTTCAAGGGTCACCCGGGCAGAGGTGGCCTCTTATTCCGTTGCTACTCCAAGTGAGGTTGTCACCTTTGGTCCAGCAGATCTACCCCAAACAGCCAACCCATTTAATGATGCAGTAGTGATCCAGGCTGGTATTGGAGACTTTACAGTTGATAGAATTCTTGTTGATACAGGCAGCTCGGTCAACCTCCTGTTCAAGTCTACTTTTGAGGCCCTGAGGACCGGAAAGCCTCTGCTTTCCACTGAGGGGCCACTCTATGATTTCTCGGGAGAGAGAAAAGAAGTGGAGGGCAGCGTCATCCTGCCCGTGAAGCTTGGAGGGGCGACTAAGCAAATACAGTTCATAGTGGTTGACGCCCCCAGCAGCTACCATGTCATCTTCGGCAGGCCCCTGTTAAACAAGTATCAAGCGGTGGTTTCCACTTACCACCTTGCCATCAAGTTCTTTACCGATGGAAGGATGTGTCGGGTCAGGAGTGACCCAAGAAGAGCAAGGGAGTGCTACGTCCGCACTGTCAACATGGTTGAAGCCAGCCCTTCCCTTGCTCCAACAGAAGCTGCAGAAGTCTCTCCCAGTTCAGAAGCTGCTGCTGGTGAAGGTGCTCACCTGGAACCTGCCTAGGTGACGCAAGGAGTCCCCATTACTGAGGGGGAGGAGAGGAATCTCTCCATCAACTCGGAGATACCTGAAGATCAAAAGGCTGAGTTGATTTCCTGCTTGCTGAATAACCTGGATGTCTTTGCCTGGTCAGCAAAAGACATGCCAGGAGTGGATCCTGATGTTGCATGCTACCATTTGAATGTTGATCCCGGCTGCAAGCCTATACAACAAAAGAAGAGGGACATAGCCACAAAGCTTGCTGAGCCGATAAGGGAGGAAGTCGCAAAGCTCCTCAAAGCAAATTTTATCAAAGAAATTCAATATCCTACTTGGATTTCTAATGTTGTAATGGTTAAGAAACCAGGAGGAAAATGGTGAATGTGTGTAGATTTTACCAAACTTAATAAAGCATGCCCTAAAGATTGCTACCCCTTGCCTCGGATAGATTTTTTAGTTGATTCCGCGGTAGGGTACTCTTATATGAGTTTTTTAGATGCGTTTTCTGGTTATCACCAGATAAGAATGCATAAGCCTGACGTTCCTCACACGTCGTTCATTACTAATGATGGTTGTTATTGCTACCTTGTGATGCCCTTTGGGCTTAAGAATGCCGGTGCAACCTACAAACGGATGATGGACCGCGTGTTTAACCATCAGAAGGGGAGGAACCTAGAAGTGTATGTAGACGATCTCTTGATTAAGAGTAAGTCGTTTTCGCTGCACTTGCGAGACCTAGCAGAGACGTTCGCTACTCTACGTAGGTACAAAATGAAGCTTAACCCTTTGAAATGCACGTTTGGGGCGAGTAAGGGGAAGTTTCTTGGTCATCTCCTTACTCCGGAAGGACTTGCCCCCAACCCTGATAAAGTGAAAGCCATCCTTGATATGCCTACCCCCCATTCACCTAAAGAAGTTCAGCAGTTAGGGGGGAGGCTAGCAGGCCTTGCGAGATTTCTCTCCCGGGTTGGAGATATGAGTGCTCCATTCTTCAAAACTCTCCGAGGAGCATCCAAGTTTGAGTGGACGGAAGAATGCTCCCAAGCTTTTGAGCAGTTGAAGATGCAACTGACCTCGGCACCCCTGCTTCAGAGTCCCTGACCAGGAGAGATTCTTTTCTTATACCTAGGGGTTGGCCCTGAGGCCATCAGCTCCGTTCTTCTTCGGGAAGAGAGCAGAAAGCAATTCCCAATTTACTATGTTAGCCATATCCTGAAGAGTGCTGAGACACGATATCCAATTTTGGAGAAGTTAGCCTTGGCGCTAGTCATGTCAGCTCGCCGGCTCCGTCCGTACTTCCAAGCACATTCAATTCAAGTCGTCACCGATCAGCCTTTGAAGGGTGTATTAGAAAAACCAGAACATTTCGGCAGATTAGCTAAGTGGGCAATAGAGTTGAGTGAATTTGAAATCTCTTATGTGCCCAAGACAGCCATTAAAGCTCAGGTCCTAGCAGATTTTCTAATTGATATGCCAGAGTCCAGTCCTGATCGGGCAGAAAGGTCACCTTTGGCTTGGACCATCTACGTTGATGGTGCCTCAGGCAAAACTTCTTTCGGAGCAGGGGTGGTTCTCATCAATCCAAACGGAGTCAAATTGGAGCAGGCCATAAAATTTTACTTTCCAGTAACCAATAATCATGCCGAGTATGAAGCTTTGCTAGCAGGCTTGAGGCTCGCAAGGGAACTCAGAATCGATCATGTTCATATTAAAACCGATTCTCTAGTAATAGCGTCACAAGTCCTCGGTAACGTAGAAACAAGAGAGCCGATCTTGAAGAAATATCTAGCTCTTGTGAAGATAGAAGTCGGCAGGTTCAAGAGCTTTACCATCGAGCACATCCCCAGAACAGAAAATGAGGAGGTAGATTTTCTTTCCAAGTATGGGATGATTTCAGGAGGAACAACTTCCGAGTTCTTCCGCCCGGCAGTGGTGGAAGGAGATCTGATGCAAGTAGACCAACGTACCTCTTGGATGGACCCATTCATCCTCTATCTGTCAACGAGAGATTATCATCATACAGTCAAAGATAAGAAAAAGTTCAGGATAAAAGCAGCTCACTACTTCCTAGTGGCGGGAGTCCTTTACAGAAAAACTTTCCTCTCTACCATGGCCCGATGTGTTTCAGAAGAAGAAGCTCTCACTATTTTGCAAGAGGTTCATTCAGGAGAGTGTGGAAGCCACTCGGGAGCAAGAACTCTTGAAAAACGAATCCTGCGGCAATGATATTTCTGGCCCACTATGAAGAGAGACTCTGAGGTCTATGCAATAAAGTGCGTTCAATGCCAGAAGTTTGCTCCACTTCAGCACCAAGCAGCTCAGTCCCTCAGATCGATTGCAACTCCTTGGCCCTTCGCAGTTTGGGGAATGGACCTCCTCGGTCCTTTTCCCATGGCAAGCAGTCAACGGCGTTTCATCATCGTAATGATCGACTACTTCAGCAAGTGGATCGAAGCCGAGACATTGGTGAAGACAACCACTCAGGTCATCAAAAACTTCATTTGGGGGGAGATTGTCTGCCGACATGGAATTACAATGGCTATAATCACTGATAATGGGCCGCAATTCAACAACTCAGAGATGATGGATTTTTGCAGGCAGATCGGAACAGAGCTGCGGTTTGCATCAGTTCATCATCCCAGAAGCAATGGCCAAGTAGAAGCAGCCAACAAGCAGATCCTCAATTTGCTCAAAAAGAAAGTGCAGAATCTCAAGGGCAGCTGGGCTGATCAGCTTCCATCAATCCTCTGGTCCCTTAGGACAACGCCATCATCCGCAACTGGGGAGACTCCATTCAAACTTTCTCATGGCTCAGAGGCACTTATTCCAGTTGAGTTTGAAGTCCCGTCACCCAGAGTTCTGCTTGGAAGAGAAGGCGTTGAGGACTGGCTTGAGTTGAATAATGAAGAGATGAGGTTCAGCTTGGAACACATCGAGGCCATCAGAGATCAAGCAGCCATAAGGCAGGAGGAGGTCAAAAGAAGGATGGCCCGCTACTTTGATCAGAACGTGAGGATCAAACACTTCCAAGTGGGAGATCTCGTTCTAAAGAAGATTGATGCTGCTGCAAGAGCTGGTTCAATTGGGAAGCTTAATCCAAATTGGGCCGGCCCTTTTGTTATCAAAGAAGTGTTAAAGAGCGGCGCTTATCGCTTGCAGACATACGAAGGGGAGGATATACCACACACATGGAGAGGGGATGATCTCAAACGGTTCTATTCTTGAACCTCCTTTTTTTACTTTGTGTATCCTCTTCAAGAATTATTATGAATAGAAATTGCTTGCTAACGCTTCTTCAAGTGTTTTGTCTATGTAATCATAACAGATGAAACACTAAGAAAGATTTCAAAAAATGGTTCTGCGCCTGAACTCCCCTTTCCTTTCTTATGTTTGCTTTGCAAATACATTTTATTAATCAAAGGATCCATACTGACACTTTTTTCTAGTGTTTTCTCTCTCTCCCAAAGACCTATAACGGTTCCCTGATACCAGGAGACATCGCCGAGTTCAGCAAGACCTCCCTTAGAGTTGTTGTCATTAGCGTAATACCACGAAGACCACGTGTTGCGAGGAGATTTCACACCGTGTAGTGGGAGCTTGCAGGCTCTAGTGCGGTTGGATTCTGGACTTCGAATCCCGGCAAGTACCTGACCCCACCTCTGCATTATGGAGGGCTGGGTGGGAGTAAAGCTCTACCATGCCACATTAGGGATATCGTTACAACTTCGATGATCGCGTGAGGAAAGTATACCGTTCCGGCTCACCTGCCCGCAGGTCATCTTAGCTTGTAACCCTCGAACACTCCATGGTACCCTCGAGCAGTGCCTGCAGGAGACCCACAGCTTAGACTGTACTCCAGGCAGGAGGGCAGGGAACCGTTCCGCCAAGTGAGCATCTTGCTCTTCGCAGGGAATTATGTGCAGACTGGTTTTCTCTATCCGCTCAGTCCGCCTGTTTGGGTTGATTTTATAGCTTGTAGCCCGGTGAGGAAAGTATGCCGCTCCGGCTCACCTGCCCACCTGGTCGCAAGCTATAGATCATTTCTTCTATTATGAGCGGATTGGTTTTCTGTATTCGCTCCGTCCGCCAGCTTCTTTGGGTTGATCATATAGCCTGTGGCCTGGTGAGGAAAGCAATGCCATGTGCACCTGCCCACCGGGTCGCAAGCTGTAGGTCATTTCTATCTTTGGCGGACTGGTTTTCTCTATCCGCTCAGTTCGCCTGTTTGGGTTGATTTTATAGCTTGTAGCCCGGTGAGGAAAGTATGCCGCTCCGGCTCACCTGCCCACCTGGTCGCAAGCTATAGATCATTTCTTCTATTATGAGCGGATTGGTTTTCTGTATCCGCTCAGTCTGCCGAATGGTTTTCATATATTATAATTTGATAAGTTAATAAAGAGAATTGCGGACTCTACTAGAACTCAATGAAGTACCACCTGACATTGTTATAAGCTGGCTATTTTCGTCATTTTTAAGGCGGATATTGAATGGATTGATAAGTTGAATTCTCTAATCAGCAAGATTCGTTATAAATGATCTTAGTGTCGTACGGACTGCAATTGAAACTCAACAGAGTCCGCCTGACAATTTCTTCTCATTCCAATGACGGAAAATAATTGTCTCCAATCAGCAAGTTAAAAAGTTGTGATTTACCAGCGTGTTGTGCGGACTGCTAAGTGTCGGTGCGGTGAGCGTGGAAAAAGAACATTGCAGGAAGCACACATGCAAAAATATCATTTTCTATTTCATCAAAAATTCTTTACATCTTTCTATATATTCGGCGGACTGCGATCTCGCGTCCGCCCCATTTACAAAAACCAAAAAAGATAAAAGTACATTAATCAATATGTAGTCTTTTGTTTCTTTTCTGGAGGTGCACGACTTTCGCCAACAATGTCGACTTCTGGAGAGTAGCCCCCTGAGCCGCTTCCGCTGCTATCTGATCCTGTACTTGAGGCGGACCCGCTATGCGAGCTCCCGGTAGCAGAGGAGGATGCAGAGGTGTCGGACTCGGCGGACAGTTCCCCTACTCGCTGGCTCGAGGCATCATTGTCCGCTGTTTCCTTGGCGCTTTGCCCTTCGCCCTGCCCTCCGTCCTCTTCTTCTTCTTCTTCTTCTTCCTCTACTTATTCGCCTTCTTCCTCAATGATGTCCTTGCCCTTTTTAGCCCGCTCCATCGCCGCGACCTGCGGTGCCAACTCAGGGAAGAGCTCCAAGAAAGGGACGCCATCCACTCCCTCCTTTATAAAGCCGTCGCAGACAAGTCGCTCAATGGCGACCTCGAAGGTCTCCTTCACGAAAGGGAGCATGGCAGCTTGGAAGCTGTTGTTTTCTAAGTCATAGGCGACCTGCGCAAAATAAAAGAAAACGTCAGGCAGATCGCGACGGATAGCAAATTAAGGCCGCTGCGATTTCAACTCACCCCAAGCTCTTCTCTTTGCTGAGCAACCCTTTTTCCCAACCGCGCATTCCTCTCCTTTAGTGCCTTATTATCTTTTTGAAGCTGTTCATTCTGCCTTAACAGGTCTCTGGCCAGGGTGGCAACATAGTGGTTCGTCACCACGATGTTTGCAGCGGCCTGAGACGCTAGCAGAGGGAGGTCGGCGGCGGGCACTTTCTTAAGGTCGCTCAAGTTGCGCTTTTCGTAGAGTGCGGAGATCACAATATGGGCGTGACGAGTTATCCGCGGACTCTTCCACGAAGGGAGCGCGGTGGATAGGCAGACGTGTTTGTTATTGCTATGCCAGTGGACCATAGGATTCCCCCTAAGATCCTTCTAGCTGATGCCAAAGCCGCTCATGGTGAAGCTTTCCGAAGAAGAGTAATCCGCCGCGGGATCCCCTTCCTCCTTCCTCTTCCTTGCGACTGCTTCTTTCTTCTCCTTCTGTGTAGGAATAAAGCCGCTAGGTGTCTGCGGCAAGTTGGCGGGTACCGCCAAGGTCGCTGCAAAAAGTAGATGGTTTAATCACCAAGGTCGCGGCGGATACAAAAAGCTGAGTTTGGAAGCTACTTACTCTCTTTAGGCATAACGTCCGCTAAGCTCGCCTGTAGCGGAATGTAATGCTCGATGTCAAGCCTGGCGTTGGCCAAGAACTCGACAATGGCGGATTCCAAGTCATCCAGTTGCACGCTTTTGAAGGCGGAGCCCGCGCGCACCTGCGGATAGGTGTGCGAGAACCCTAGGTCGCCCTCAAAGATCAGGAACCAGAGGTCCAGTTGTGGATTTTGTTGGGAAGGCCACAAACACCTTCATCCCCCTACAGTAGAAATATATCACCCCCTGTAGGGGCGGCCTCCAGAAGCGGTTATGGAGCGGACAAAGAATATCTTGCGGAAGACATTCATCGAAAAAGCGATCTTTTCAGATCGCAAATAGCAGATAAAGCTGCAGATCGCAGCGAGTGTATTCGGCGCAAGCTGGCCAGACACCATTCCATAGTGCTCAAAGATGGCGGCGAGTTCCCATAGAAGCGGAAACTTGAATCCGCTATCAAAGTGGTCCACTGGGATGACGATCTGGGTTGTAGTTGAGAAGTTTAGCCTTTCTTGATGGGTGGGAAGGCGGACAAGGATATTCGAGTTCGCCATCTTCTTCTCGACAAAGGCCCCCAAGTCGGCCTCTGTCAATGTGCACTTCCGGTGGTCGGCGGAGTGGAAGGCGACAACAGCATCAGTACGCGCGGACACCATTTTGCAGGCCGCAAGGTTCCTTTTACTTCAGCTGTTTCCTGCATAGAAGAAAGCGGAAGGCCCTATTTATAGCTAAAGGGTCTGACAGCTTTTTGACCAGGCCGCACAACTCGCATTTTCAATCCGCACAGTCCGCAAAAAATTAAAGCATAGCCAAACAATAACACGGATACAAACACAGATTCACATGCCAAGGAAAATTCAAAGCAAAAAGTTGTGGCCGACACAGTTTTTTGTCCGCACAGATCGCGCTTTTTCCTCTCGGAAGGTCACAAGGAGCGGATACAATTTCAATCCGCTTTGTTCGCGATATTTCCCACCTGCAGGTTTAATAACGAGAAGTGGACACAGCATTAGTCCGCACAATTCGCCACAGATCATGTCAAGGATTAAGCTATATAATTTGCGGATATAAAATCTGAGTCCGCACAGATCGCAACAGAGTTCAATCTACAAAGCGTTGTTTGAAACACAATTATACAAACAATTATACAATTAAACAAATAAAAGCTCGTGGCATCGCGGGCTCTGCGGTCCCTAGTCTCGGTCCGCGCTGGCCTTTCCGCCCTATCTCTGCATAAGTGAGCTGCTGGGTCGCTTATCTGAAGAATCTCGCTATACACGCGGCATAGGTGATGATGAATAACATTTATGGTCCGGTGCATATGAGCAGCTTCCCGATCTACCCGACTGAGGGACACCATTGGCTCCGCCGCGGGCCTCGGCTCCTCATCCGCAGCTGTGGACACCGCCTGCCGGTGCGGCGATCTCTGGAGCAGCGCGATCTGACACTCGCGGCCTCTGCTCAGCAACCTCAGCAGCCCGCTTCCCCTTTTCTTCGCGCACTGACGCCAAGTGCTTGCCTTTATAGAATCGGACATCATCCACAAGCCTCTTCTTCTCCCTTTCAGACCTCTCCAGCGCCCTCGAGATGCTGGCGATCTGGTCTTTTAGGGCTTTCTCGCGCTCTGCGGATGCTTTCTCACGCACCGCGGATGCCCTCTCGCGCTCCTCTGACTTCTCTAACTCTGCTTTAACACATTGCATTTCAGCTTGGAATTTCTTCTCTAACTCTTTGATAATGTTCAGGCTGGGCGGCTCATCCCCCGCGGATTCCACATGCGAGACCGCGTCAACACCAGTATTCGGTGTAACCACGATCTCGCCACTCTCGATGGAGCCCGGCGGCGACTTTCTACCTGCAACAAACAAAGTCAACTTCACATTTAAAGGCAGTTCGCGACAGACGCAAAGAAAGGATGAAAGATCACTTTTAGACATAGCAGCAGCGAGTTGCCGACTATCGAAGATGATTGGCCGCCTTGCCCGCTCCGGGTCAAAGGCGCTTAACCGCTTCTTCCATTCACGATGAACCTTTGCTCTTTTCTCAGCCAGCCGAACTTTTTGAAACCACAATATCGTCCGTCTCGGTGATGATTTTGATTGGTCTTGACATCCGCGGCGGCGGACTGTAAAACCATTGACGCTTAAAGTATTTAGGCGCGGACGTTGAAGTTACCTGACCGCAGTAGCTCCGCAGCAATCCGCAGATCCTCAGCGGTTTTATCCGGCGCGACCTGCTTCGAGGCCGCCCCCCACCGCAGCAACAATGAGCAACAATTTGTTCTTCTGCTCCTCTATCTTCTGCTTCAGCCTCTCCCTCTCTTCTTCCTCCGCAGCGCACAAAGAAGGGAGTTCGCTATCGTTTTTCCCAGTGTTTTCCGCATCAGATTGCTGCAGTACAATCAACAGGGATTCGTTGATTAGATCTATTTCGTTGACGTCTATAGAGTCAAGTATATCATCAGTGGTTAGACTGACCGTGGAGAGGGAATTATCTCCCTGAACTTGGGCTTCCGGTGTGACCAGATCGCTGTCAGGAACTTCTTTGTCGCGCGGTCTGTGTTGTAAGTCCGCATCCCCAGTCCGCTTGGAGACATTCTTCACCTTCATCGCGCGTAGTTTCTTCTCAAACCGCTAAGCAACGGTCGCCCCATCCCTCTTCATCTTCTTTCTTTTAGCTATCTTCTCAGCAGAATCCGCAGCGGACCCCCCTAAGTCGGGCTGGCTTTCGCGGACAGCCTCAGGGTTCACAACAGTCAATGCCTTTGAGGGCGCATCGTCCTCTTCCTCAGTCCGCCTATCTTCTTCATACAAGTTAACAATGGGCACCTGGGCATTGGGAGAAGATATGCCAGCCTCAATGTGTTCACCAACGGTGTCCGCCGAGGTTGCAGTTTTCTGGGAAGGGGCAGAGTCTGACAGGGTCACCATCTTTTCACTTCTCAGTGGTTCAACGTCGACTGCGGCATCCTCGCGAGCAGATATATCGGCACGGCGGACTGCTTTCTCCGCAGGCTTTTGGCTGTGGGAACTCTCTCCTGTAGGGCGGACAAGATCCTTTCTTGTCGACCTCTTTGCTATCTTCTTGGTCTTCATAGGCGTTGTCAGTGCTGGGTCGCCTTTTGCAGTAAGACTAGAGAAGAAAGCTCCAAGCCTTGCCATGCCAGACTGGAAAGTGGAGACCGCAAGTGGTGAATAGCGCCCCGTGTCGATCGGGATTCTCAACAGTTCCAGGCCCTCCAGCGATATTTATAGCGCTGGCGGCATTTACGAGGCTTGCGGACTCGGCGGTTAAGAAAACATTTTCGAAGTTTTCTGGAAACTTTAAAATGTGCGGGGATTATGTTAACCCCTCAGTCCGCAACATCCTACAAGATACCAAAACCCCCCTTTCAACACGCGCAGACTCAATTTGTCAGTCCGCCCAGTCCGGCAAGGTCACCAATCGGACACCAAGGATGGTACCCCAGCAGCGGACGCAAGGACCTGTTCGCTCAGTCCGCCAGGACTTGGGATATCGGATTATCTATAGCGGCGGACGCAGTGTCTCATCCGCCCAGGCCGCCGCCCTCCAGCAGGCGCGCCCAGCAGCAGTGGAAGCTCCAGTCCGCGAGCCCAGTCCTCCCCTTCTACGCAGACTGGCATGTTCTTTCTTTTTGCTTCCCGTCACCGCTGCCCGGTTCTCCTGTACCCCGGGCAGCCGGTTATTTTAGCCCTGCCCGTTTTGGGCAGGCCCCCTATCCTATAAATAGGGGGGAGGTGGTGCACCCAAGGCACGCTGACTCGGACCCAGGAGCCTACTTGTTACAGGCTGCGAACTCGAATCTTGTGCCTTGCGGACTCCGCCTCGCTCTGCTCTTATCAACCTTTTCCTTTTACTTGTAACCAAGCCTTTCTTCAATCAAGGGAAAGCCCGTCACAAGAGAGGCATTCAGGCCGCGACGGGCGAAGTCTGTTGTTGTCGTGGCTCACAGCCCTGCTGTTCTTCCTGCCCTCACCCGCTTAGTAGATCACTACTCGCAGTCTCTCTATTCCCCGGTGTTCGAACCGTTAGCTGGTGGTGCTCGACCCCTCTGTGTTTTCGTGCATCAACAGGTGATATCTTCTAGGTGGTACAATCCATTGATTAAATTGGTTTATGGATGATCTTGGTTGATTATGAGTTTTAGAAGAATTAAATTTCTGTTAACTTGAAATGGGTTCGACGAATTTGAGTGAGTTCGTCGACCTGAGTTCAATGAATGGGATGAGTTTGTCGAACTCCACTCAGAGAATGATAATATTCATTCTCTGGGCCCCAAAATCATCGATATCGGGTCGACTAACCATACTGGTTTCATCGATCATAGTTCAACGAATATTATAATAGAAAATCTGTGTTCGAAGTTCGTCGATTGGAGTTCGACGAACTGTACACATTTCGTCGATCGGAGTCGACGAAAATCTATTGAACATTGTTATAATTTAGATTTTTCTTATCTTTTTCATTCTCTTATTCTTGATTTATTCAATTTGTTTAACATTATTATTGTTATCTACCTTTTCTTTTCCTTTCTCTGAAATAAATTTATAGGTGTAGTTAAGATATTTTTTGAATTAGTGGGGGATTGCATGATGAAACACCTAAGCCCAGCTTGTCATTTAGCCTGACATTTACTGTGCTTGTGATGTTCATCAACTTGATGCTTATCCCATTTGGGATTCTTCAAGTTTCCTTGCCTCAGCTAACTCAGATTTTAATGATATAATCTGTTCTTAAGCTAAGTTAATTCATCTTTTAATTTAATATTTAAGACAACAAGTTATCTTGTTCAAAAATTTTTTCCCTAAGTATTTTAATTTCTTTTTCAGAGTTTATTAAATTATACATAATGATTTAAATTCAGTTTTGAAACTATCTGAATTATAATCAAAGAAGATAATACCTGATCTGCTCTGATTTAGATTCTTCATTGTCAGATTCTTCTATTTGTTCCTCAACATCAGATGGGCTGCATGAGGTATTGATAGCCATAAGGTAAACTTCCCTTGCCTCATCATCTTCTTCAGTATCACTCCAGGTCTCAGCCACAAAGCCCTTCTCTTTTCTCTTGTGCTTGCTGGAGGACGGCTGCGGTAGTGATGCTTCTTGGAGTCCTTTCTCTCTTCTCTTTCTTCTTTTGATTTTTTTGGACACTCTGAAATGAAAGTGTCTGGTTTCCTGCACCCAAAGCAAACAATTTTCTTTAGTTGGTGTTTGTCATACCTGAGTTGTCATCCTGCCTAGATGACTTTCTTCTAAAGTCCTTCTTTGCCATCTTGTAGAATCTCTTGGCTAAGAGACTCAGAAGGTCATCACTGGCAATTGGGGCATCTGTCTCTTCTGAAGCTCTGAAGGCTATATTCTGCTCCTTTCTTGTTGTTGGAGGAGTCTTCTGTTCTACAACTTCTCTGGATTTGATCAGTTGCTTATATGATTTGAGCTTGCCAAGAAGAGATTCTGTAGAAATCTCATTCAAATTATGACTTCTTTATTGTCTATATCCTGGAATCTCAAGTACTGGGGAAGCACATTAGAATTTTGTCATTCACCTCAGTGAGAGAGATGTCTTTGTCCAAGGTCTGCAGCTCACTGATAATTGAAATTAATCTGTTGTACATGTTAGTGACAGTCTCAGATTCATCTTTCTTGAAGTTCTCATACTAGGAGATGAGAGTTGATCTCCTGTCCTTTCTCTCATCTGCTGATCCAATAACCATCTGGTTGATAGAGTCCCAGATTGCTTTGGCAGATGTGCATTCAACCACCTTTTGGAAGATGTCATCTGACATAGTTTGAGCCAGTATATTCATGGCCTTTGCATCTGCTATCTTTGTCTTTTTCTGAGCATCTGTCCACTCAGGTGGTGGAACAACATGAGTGCTTGAGGTAGAGGTAGATGTTGTAGGTTGAGGAGGACCTGTCAAAATATAATTATATATGTCCTCATCAATAGAATTCATAAAGAGCCTAATTCTTGCCATCCAGATGACAAACTTATTTAAGTTGCACACTGGAGGTCTGGTGCTTGCATAATCTCTGTTCTGTGCCATGTTGTGAACTAAGCAGAAAAACGAGGGAAACAGAAATCAGATCTACCAAGGATTTTGGTTCAGATATTAATCTGTAAAACCAGAATAACCTTTGCTCTGATACCAATTGAAAGATAGAATTAGATCTGATTTACTCTAGAGGGGGGGGGGGGGGGTGAATAGATTAATAAAACTTTTTGGCTATTTTAGATTTTTATTAGAGTAAAAAATGTGTGATACCAATAATAACATAAAGGAAAAACAGTCTAAGTAAATATACTCTAACTCAGCACATCAGTATATCACAGCACAACTAGCCTATCACAGCCACAACAAGAACAACAGGAAAAAGGTCAACCAGACAACACAAGAAATTTTATAGTGGTTCCCCAACCTGGGTACATCCACTTTTCTACCACCTTAGTAGGAATCCACTAGCAGGTTTTTGATCAGGTGACTGCCACCACAAGATCTATTTCTAAGGAGATCTCACAACCCTTTGAGCTTTTGATCAGGTGCCCAAAAACCAAAATAAACTTTTGAAAGGAGTTAATAAACCCTATATAGAAGGGGGAGAGAGATTTGATGATGACTTCTCTTTCTCAAACAATTGAGAAGACTAGTGGATTGCTATTCTTAAGACTCCTTCAGAAATCACTTGAAGTCTTGCTCAGGGTGTAGGTCTTCTGCCTTGACTGAGATGATCCAGGAACTTCTGACTGATTCAGAGATGTTGTCTTGAAAGCTCCTAGAGTTGAAGTTGAAGAAGGCTCTTGATTGTGATTGTTGTTGTTCTTCTTCTTCAATAAGATCAAGTTGAAAACAGGATGTTTTCTGCACAAAGAATGTCTGAGTATCTTTCTGCATTTCTCTATCTATCTCTATGATCTTCTATGTCGACTGAAAGAGAAAATCTCTTTTATATTCTCAGTTGAATTCTCCTTTAAATTTTGAATTCCAAGCATTGAATGTTGATTGCCTAGAGAGAATGATTTTCCAAACTATCCCAATTAAGCAAGTAATAAATCCCTGATGAAGACCATAATCAATGCTTCTAGTAACGGCTATATTCAAAAGAATATGTGCATTAATTACTCAAAGAAATAACTGCTAAATAATATAGAAAGTTAGGACAAAAATGGGGGGAAAGACTCTAAGTCTGGCTGGAACAGAAATCGTCGACCTCTGAATAGATTTAGTCGTCCAGAGATCCAAGTTCGTCGAGCTCAGAAATCCTATTCGTTGACCAGAGAAAACTTGTTCGTCGACCTGAGCTCAGTGAACTGCATTCTGGAGATAACTTGCCTAATCTGCGCTCCAAGTTCGTCGAGCTGATACTCTGTCTTTGTCGAGCTGAGTTCAGCGAAATAAATCTGGAAAGAATGTGTTGAAGGCTGAACTCTAGACTTCGTCGACCTGAGCTCGAATATCGTCAAGCTCATCTCAGAGAATTAACTCTTAGTTCGTCGAGTAGAGCACGACTATCGTCGAGCTGAGTTCGACGAATGTCGAACTTAAATTCTGAACTTTGATTTCTTCTAAGTCTTGAGTCAATCTAAGGTCTTCTGCTGGCTGGTCCATGTAAGGTTGACCTAAAGACTGAGCCTAAACTCTAGGACTCAAATATATGACCCTGGCTATACATTGACGGTCAGATATCCTAATTAGTGAACCTAGCCCAAATCCAACTAGGGATCCAACAGAAAAGATCGAAGGCTCTGATACCATGTGCGAACAGAAAACAAGAGACCGAAAAATTGGAGTAACAAAAATTTTATTATCCAAAAAAGGTATCTATTACAAAGGTATATCCTCCCTTTTATAGAATGGAGGAGATGAGAGAGATTACAAGTAAGCAATGTGGGACTAAATAATTACAGGTGTAAGCGGTTTAACATAAAAACAAGCCAAACAGGTCGCACGGTTAGACGAATAGGCTAACCACCCGGCCACCACAAGAAAGAGAGAACAAGCCGCCATAGGAGAGTGCCAGACCGCCCGGTCTCTAAGCTGCCTGAGACAAATCGTCAGTCCGCCCGGATAACCATAGCAACAGTCCAACCACCAAACCGTAGGAGAGAGACCAACAGACCGCTCGGTCTATAAACCGCCAGAATCAGACTGCCAGATTGCCCGGTCTCCATACAACAATAGACGGTAGATGATTTCCTTGGGGCACGAGAACGTTATGGTATGCACGTTGGATTTGGGCGGGAAAGGCTTAGGATTATGATATGGTAAGGCGTGATTTGTCTCTGCGGTCGGCTGACTATCCATGACATTGCAAAGTCATATGTGGAGACTATCCAGGAGAGACAAGTCCCCCTTCTGTGGAACTGACGAGAATGCCGAGCTTTGGGCAAGCCCGGACAATTCCAGCTTGGTACTGTTAGGTCTCCTTCGGTGGACTTGATCCCGATATTGGAGCAAGGTCTAGCAAGGTTTCTTATCGGTTTGTTTGTATGGTGGCTTGTATGCCATTTGGGGGAATTTAGAGTACCCTTGTGTTTGAGGCTTGAACACCGATGGGGAATTTAGAGTACTTGATGTGATAATGTGTTAGAAGCATACGCTTTAGGGTGCCTTGGGTGAAACACGAGATTCCATTCATGTTGTATTCTAGGCCCCTTTTATTATATGCTCAACATAGAAACATGTTTGCTGTATGAGACATCCAAACCTATTTTACAGCTTTAAATGTATTTTTACTATTACATACGAAGTGCTGACCTGCAGGGTAATGGAGTGCCCCGGGGTCCGTTAGGGATGGCCGGGAGGAGATGTGTTGGTTACACAGTTGAGGTCAGCCTTTGCTGACCCACGTTACAACCAATTTTTTACAGGGCAAGGATCGCAAGTAGGAGCAAGCTCGCCGGCCAAAAAGGCCTAAGCCGCATGAAGTGATCTTTCTATTATTTGCATGTATTCTGATTGAATGTTATGTTCCATGAAATGTAATCTGGCTTGCATATCGAGGTTACTTAGGAGTGCACGTTACTATTGTTTAATGATGCTTAAGTCTTGGACTTATGATGTGTAAGGCCCTAAGGCCATTTTGATACTCTTGGTTTGGTGGATAACTTCTAGTCTCGATTGTATGCTTCCGATGTTGATGTCAGAGTTTTAAGTTTAGGTAGTTTACATATCATCTTTTAATGCTGAAGCTATGTAGACTGTATATTGTGGGGGCCCGGCCGGACCCATATTATACGGTCATTACAGGGGAGGTATTACAATTTGGTATCAGAGAGAGGTTAGTGTCCAAGGTATGTCTTCGTGGACGAATGTCCTACACGAATTGCGTTAAGAAGTTATCCACATAGGAGTATCGTGGGACTGTGAGTATCCCTGTGTCTAGCTGTGTGACTAGAAGCAAGCTGAGTTTGCAAGTTTCATGTTGGAAGGCGATGCTAAGCTGTGGTGGGTGAGCCATGGCGGTCGCTAGTTTCCTGGTCGTACCCTGACCATGGAGGAGTTCGGGAATGCTTTCTTGAAGACGTATATTCCCGCGTCGACAAGGCAATCCCTTCAGAGGCACTTTCTTCACTTAGTGCAGTGGTACAAGATGGTGGACGAGTATGTTTAGGAGTTTGCTCGGTTGGGTCGTTATGCTGGAACGACCATGGCTGACAATGTGGAGAGGGACAACCTCTTCTACCACAGACTGAGGGAGAATCTAAGACAAACCCTCATATCTATGAAGAATGTCGGGTTCAATGAGCTAGTTGAGGCTGCTAGAACGTTGGAGAGCGATTTGGAGTGAACACAACGACGGAAGGGTTTTGCTGCCAAACAGGGGGAAGGAAAGCCTTCTCATTCGCAAGTAAAATCTGAAGGAAGTAGGTCGAAAAAGAAGCCCCGTCCCTACAAGAATTTGGAGAAGGATAATACGACGTCGGGGAGGGGGGGGGGGGGGGGGTCTCTCTTCAAGGGACCACGATCATGCTACCAGTGTGGCAAACCGGGCCACATAGCTTGTTTTGGTACTGAGGGTGGCGCGGAGCAGGAGTCGAGATAAGAATAGTCGGTGCGCTCCAGGCCCAACGCAGCGGAGAAAGGAAAGATGGCGGAGTCTAGCACTTCTCATTTCCAACCCGTGCAACCAAGGGCGTATAACCTTGGGTAGCAGGAAGCGATCCGCCAACCCGATGTGGTGACATGCTTTGTGTTAGTCTCTGGGTACCCCGCTAGGATATTGTTTGATACGGGAGCATCACACTCCTTTCTTACAAAAATCTTTATCCGGAGGATTGGAGTTGAGCCATTCTCGGCGGATGCAGAGCTGAAGGTGCGCATGCCCAATGGGTCATCCATGAATACTAGGGCGAAGGGGCATATTTGTTGGAGTCTGGACAGAGTTGACTACACGTTGGTAGCGGCGGTTCTACCGTTGGTTGAGTTCGATTTGATATTGGGTATGCACTGACTTGCAAAGCAGCCTGCCAGTATCGACTGCCTATCTAAGGTGGTGACCCTGAGAAGTGAAGGGCAGACAGAAGTTAAGTTCGAGTGCCTTAGTGGAGTGGCCTGCTCCCTGATTTCGGCTATGCAGTTGGTAGGGGCAGTTAACTAGGGAGTAGCTTTTGTAGCGTTGTTGGAGGTTCTCCTTTCCAGGCTGTCACTTAGAAATGTGTCGGTAGTGGTAGAGTTCAAGGATGTGTTTCCTGATGAGCTTCTTGGAGCATCTCCTCGACGGGAGATTGATTTCTTGATTGAGTTAGTGCTAGAGGCTAAGCCGATGTTACATACACCTTTTAGTATAGCACCAAAAGAGTTGGTCGAACTCAAAATACAGTTGCAGGAACTGTTAGAGAAAGTCTATATTAGACCCAGTTCTTCACCTTGGAGAGAGCCAGTGTTTTTTGTGAAGAAGAAGGACGGTAGTATACGGTTTTGCATAGACTACCAAGAGTTGAATAAACTGACTGTCAAGAATAAGTATTTGATTCCTCGGATAGACGACCTGTTCGAACAATTGGTGGGGTCAGTGGTGTATTCTATGTTGGACTTGAAGTCGGGATACTATCAGTTGAGGATTCGAGATGAGGACATACCCAAGACGACTTTCAGAACAAGGTATGGTCAATTCGAGTTCTCGGTGATGCCGTTCGGGTTGACGAACGCACCATCAGTCTTCATGGATCTGATGAATCTAGTATTTCGTGAATACTTGGACTATTTTGTGGTCGTCTTTATCGACGATATTTTGGTATACTCTAAATCAAAGGTGGAGCATGAGACTCACTTGAGATCAGTGTTGCAAGTGTTGAGAGAGAACCAGCTTTATGCAAAGTTCTCAAACTACGAGTTCTGGCTGGAGAAGGTGACATTTTTTGGCCATGTGATTAGTGGTGATGGGGTGGCGGTGGATCCTGCAAAAGTGGAGGCCATCAGAGATTGTCCAGTTTTGAGAACCATGGTGGAAGTCTGAAGTTTCCTTGGACTAGCTGGGTATTATAGAAGGTTTGTAGAAAACTTTTCGCGGATAGCTCTACCCCTCATTCTCTAACTCATAAGGATCAGAAGTTTGTGTGGACTCAAGAGTGCAATCAGGCGTTTGACACCCTGAAGGAAAGACTGATGACAGCTCCAATCCTAAGTCTGCCTAAAGGTACCGAAGGATTTCAGATTTTCAGTGACGCATCAGGATGTGGGCAGGGTTGCGTGTTGGTGCAACATGACAGTTTCATAGCTTTTGGGTCTAGGAAGTTGAAGCCTCACGAGAGGAATTACCCCATCCATGACTTGGAATTGGCGGCGGTAATTTTTGCACTAAAGTTGTGGCGGCACTATGTGTATGGTGCGAAGGTGGAGATCTTCACGGACTACAAAAGTCTGAAGTATCTTCTAGACCGAAAGGATTTGAATATGCAGCAATGCGGATGGATGCGTCGAATTTCTTGGTGACTATGAAGTGGCGATTCAGTATATGCTAGGCAAAGCCAATGTGGTGGCGGATGTCTTGAGTTGGAAATACTCTGGTCAAAGGAGTTGGATCGAAGCTCATGATGAGAGGTTGATGGGGGGCTGTGAGTCCCTTGACATTGAGTGAGTAGTGAGAGGCGATTCAAGCTTGTCTCGATTGAACTGGACCGAGTTACAAAACGACATATTTGATCGTGTAAGCGACTAGTTTGGATGAAGAGTTTCAGCCATTCATGGTGGAAGCGCTAACGGGCGAGGGTAGAGCCTGGGAGATGATTAATGAGATCTTGAGGAAGGAAAAAAGGAATTGTGTACCACAGTTCGACAAGCTCTGTGAGGAGTTGATGTTTGAGGCTCACTTTACGAAATACTCCATTCACCCAGGCAGTACGAAGATGTACTTTGATATGAAGAAATCCTTTTGGTGGCCTGGTTTGAAGCGTGATATAGCTTTGTACGTGAGCCGGTGTCAAACCTGCGCCTTAGTGAAGGTCGAGTGTCAGAAGCCTGGCGGGTTCCTGAAGCCTCTTCTGATTCCTGAATGGAAGTTTGATGACGTCTCCATGGATTTTGTGCATGGCTTACCTCGATCGCAGCAGGGTAACGACGCGATTTGGGTGATTGTGGACCGCTTCACCAAAGTGGCCAATTTCACCCCAAATCGGAAAGAGGACAGCGTGGAGAAGCTGGTAGAGTTGTACATTTGCAACATTGTGCGACTACATGGGATTTCTAGGAGTATAGTCATTGATCGTGATGGACGTTTCACGTCCAAAGACTGGAGGTTGGTTCAGAAAAGTCTGGGTACGAAGCTTAAGTTCAGTACGGAGTTCCGTCCTCAAACTGATGGAAAAACAGAAAGAACGAACCGTACAATGGAGGATATGCTGAGGATGTGTACTCTTGACTTTGGGAAGGAGTGGGATGATCACCTCCTCATGGTTAGTTCACCTATAACAACAGTTACCAAGCAAGTATAAAGATGGCGGCATACGAAGCTTTGTGTGGAAAGCGGTGTTGAACGCCAATGTCCTGGATAGAGGCGGGAGACACCAAAATTTTGGGAGAAGAAGTGGTGGCCGATGCATGCGAGTTGGTGCGAACCATTCAGGAGCGCATGAAGGTTGCCCAGGACCGGCAAGCAAAGTATTTTAATGCTCGCCATAGGAATGTGGAGTTTGCGGTAGGCGACTGGTTCTATCTAAAGATCAAACCGTTCAAAGGCGTTTCACGTATTCACCGACTCAAAAAGTTGAGTCCGAGGTTTTTGGGGCCATTCAAAGTTTTAGAACGCATTGGAGAATCAGCTTACTGGTTGGCGATGTCCACAAAGCTGAGTGGATTACAAGACGTTTTCCATGTCTCTGTCTTGAGGAAAGTATTGGTGGAGGCTAGTGTGGTGATCGAACCGGCGATAGTGCCGATAGAAGAGGACTTGAGGACGAGAGTCCTTCTGGTGGGCATAGAGGATTCAGAAGTTCGGCAGTTGCAGAACAAAAAAGTGAAGCTCGTAAAGGTCCGCTGGGACAATTGCGGGCGAGATGAGTTCTCTTGGGATCGAGAACAAACCATGCGCTTAGAGTATCCCGAGTTCTTTTGTATAATATTGAATGGAAATGAGTGTGTAAAGTTGTTGTGATAATGTTTGAAAGTCTTTAATTCAAGGATAGCTAAATCACCTGGGGGGTGAATAGGTTATTTGTCTCTTTAAGACTATCTTTTGCTTTCTTTCTAATGCTTTGTTGTTTTCTTTTGTCATTCAGCTTTGGGTGATCTAGAGATTGTCCTTAACACCTGTAAATAAGAAAGAAAAACAACCACAGAAAAGTACACAGACATTTATAGTGGTTCCCTAATTGGGTACATCCACTTTCCCTCCCACCTATCCAACTAACTCGTTGGACTAGACACAACTCCTGCAAACTTCTCCTAAGATCTTACACCACAGATCCCGCATGATCTCCAAGTCTTCTCCAAGACTCACTTCTCAGCCTCAAAGGCCTACACTCAGTGGTCAGCAGACCACCTACCTCAGTCTGTTAAGCTCTACACTCAGGCTGGGAGGACAACCCTACCCCAGATCTATAAGGGATCCTACCTCAGAGCTCTGCAGTGCTCCTACACTAGTGACACGCAATCCACCTACCTCAACCTTATCTCTAAGGCCTATAACTCAAGCTTTTCAGCCCTATAACTTCAAGCACAAGGCCCTACTCTCAGAGTGCTGTAGCACTCCTACAACTCAGTACCCCTCCAGGTACCTACCTCAATTCCCCTCCAGGAACCTACAGCTCAGTGACAAATTTGTCAGCTACCTCAGGCACAAAGGCCCTACACTCAGCGAGCAGCACTCTCCTACCTCAGGCAATTAAGCCCTATAACTCAGATCCACACTTGGATCCTACCTCAGTACCCCAGCAGGGCACCCACAGCTCAGTGACTAATTAGTCACCTATGACTCAGGCACAAAGTGTCATACAACTCAGATTCAGATAAACTGGATCCTACAAGATGAAGGTAGGTTGGTGGTAATGCTTGACTCAAGAGATGTTTCTCAGTGTCAAGCTTCCTGACTGAGGTAAACTCAGTCTAACTAATGACTACAGGAATTTAATTCCCGAGACTACCTTTTCTCTGGATTAAGTAAATACTTATAACTAACTTTCTATTCTAGCACTAGGGATTTTATCCAGCTGGAGCTAGAGAAGTAACTGCAGTAAATCTTTCTGCAACCTGAGCTGGAAGAATCCCAGCTCAACTCCTTTCTTCACAGCAATAAGGATGAAGATGTGTTAGAAGAACTTGTAGATCTGTTTCTCTACCTCTTCCTAAACTGAGCCAACAGCGCAGTCCTTTCTCCTTCTTCACAGCTCCCCAAGTGAATGTTCTTTAGATTTGATAGCTAAGACTGTGAAGCACCTGCAACAAGGGTTGGCCCAAGCTGCTACCTTTTGCTCAGAGAATCCTTTTGAGCTAGCTTGCTGGTGCAGGTAAGAATCGCACCAGCTATCTTGATTTTGAAGATGTTGATCAACAGCTAACTTGCCCTCTGTCTTCTAGACTTGAGCTTCCTATTCTTCAGATCCACAACAATGGCGGAGAAGAAGAACTAACTTTATTTCTCTTTTCTTCAGTCCGAAGTCTGCTTTCCTCTGTATGCCTCTTTTATTTTATTGAATCTTGACCCAACGACTCTTTAGCAGTGGGCACCACATAATTAATAGCCTGCAGCAACTTATTTTAACGCCAACTGCTGCACAGTAGGTCTGCGACAACATTTCTCGCATACTGTAGCCATCCCGCCACTTATTTGAATTTTGTTGACTTGTTGACTTGCTGATGTCATCAGTTGTGGACTTGGCCAAAAATTAAACACCATTAGCATAGGCGTTGAGTGAGAAAGCATCACTCAATGCCAAAACACTTAGACAATTTTTTTGTCTAATGGCGTTGAGTGAGTAACCTCCACTCAATGCCAAAACACTTAGAGTATAAATATGTTACTAGGCGTTGAGTGAATCAGCTTCACTCAACGCCAACTTGCTTATTCAGCTATCTGTTGCTTGGCATTGAGTGTGCGAGCATCACTCAATGCCAAACCCCTTAGACAAAATTTTGTCTTCACTAGGCGTCAATAGTGTTGAGTGAGCAACCTCCACTCAACGCTTTTTGCCTTAACCATTTTACTGCTTAACTTGTCTCAGCACTTTCTTGTTATCAGCTGAGACAAACACTTGTCTCAAAGGTTATGCTGGGACCAACTCCTATCTCAGCGGTTTTGCTGAGACCAATATTTCTCTCAGCGGTTTTGCTGAGACCAACATTTCTCTCAGCGCTTTTGCCTTGAGCTTCTCAGCTGTCTCAACACTTACTTCTCAGCGGTCTCAGCGCTTTTTGCCTTAGTCAATTTTTCTGGTTAGCATGATAAGTGTTGAGTCGCGTTCGATGATCTGTAAGCTGAGCTCGACGAACTACAAACTAAGCTCTACAAATTTCAAGCTAAGCTCAACGAACTTATTCCAAGGAAAGTTGAGCTGAGCTCGACGAATACTGAACTCAGTTCGAAAAATTCTCTGAACTGAGTTCGATGAATTCTGAACTTAGATCAACGAATTTTGAAGTTCGACTGAGTTCAACTCACAGCCTATTTGCTGTGATCTTAGCTCGACGAATGGTGAGCTTGGCTCGACGATCTCTGAACTTAGTTTGACGATTTCTCTGAACTGAGTTCGACGAACTCAGAGTCTCAAACTCTGAACTCAGCTCGACGAATGGTGAGTTCTGCTCGACGAACTTTGAACTCAGTTAGACGAATTCATGAACTGAGTTCTACTCACAGCATTTTGCTGTATGGAGTTGAGTGTGTCTTCATCACTCAACGCCTGTGCACTTAGACAGATTTCTGCCAGCCTACAACATTGGTAAGAGTTTACCTATCTTGGCCACTTAGGCTACTTCTTTCCTTTCCAGCAACTTCACTTTGTGACCACTTGTCACATCATTTAAACCACCTGTTTGTCTTGGCCACTTAGGCTACTTATTTCCTTTCTTCACTTTGTGACCATTTGTCACATCACTTAGACCACTTGTCTAGACTTGTTCCATGGTAAATCCTGCACATGATGAGCTTAAACAACATCAAATACAACTATGCTCTTAGTGTTGATGGAGATGCCTCTTCAAATCCAATCTAGGGAACATTGTGGGAAATGGACGCAACAATCTCCCCCTATTTGAAGAAAGCAGAACACCCAACAATACTAAGAGGCATTACCAAAATAGGCAGAATAATTTTATGTAGTAGCAGATTATAATCTGCTACACCTGCTAGCTTATGCAACATTCATTCAATGTGCATCCTCATACTACTTGAGCAATTGCTCAAGTAATATGAACTCTCCTTTATACCATTTAATATTTAAACTCTTTTATATCACTTAATATTTAAATGGTGCTCCACAAGAAGCACTTGACTCAATGTATGCACTGACACAATCATAACTCAACATGTTGTCAGTCATTGCATTTCTCATACTACTAGAATCTTTTCCAGTAATATGAACCTACTCATCATGACCTTGTCATGTCAAATATTGCTTCTATATCTCCCTCATATGTATTACCACACATATCTCCCCCTTTCCATCTTATTCAATATGCATATTTATTGAGGGAGTAGAAAATATCATGGGAGAGATTATCTCTTGATCCTAAACAGTCCTATGTTGATACTGTTAAGGAAATTATCCTAGTGATCAGTCTACTTGATTAGGAGTCATACCTTCTGTGTTGATACATTGATACAACACAACACTATAACATTTAAGCTTGCTGCAAACATAGTTCCACTTGCTGATGTTGTATCTACAGAATCAGTATCCACCTATGGTGATATCATTGATACACCACATTACTGCAACCCCCTTGGCATTTGAGTGACCAAGGGATCCAGTTGAGCTGGCTGCTAGCTGTTCCTCTTCTCATAATCTCCCCTTGGTCTGTATCTTGTTCTTAAGACAAACTAATCAGCTGTTGTGACAGCTGATCTACTGCAGCAGCTGCCTACTCCTTCCCAACAAGAGGTTGATCCTGTTTCAGCAACTGCTGGACATGCTCCTACTTTATAGGGTGCTGAGCTTGATCCCCCTTAACTGGAGCATCCTTGTCATTCCCTTTGCTGGACACTTGAGTCTATATAAGTCTTGATACCACTTAATGGTATTTATAGTCTTGATGTCTCATCAAGAACTGATCCACCTACAAGAGAAATGAATCCTGCAACACAAGTATGACATGGAGCAACTGAAGCTATACCAAGTTCAACATACCCAATTTTAATCTAGATGGTGTTGAATCTTTACTTCATCTAGTGGCATGATAAACATGTCAGCCACATTTTTTTCTTTATGCTCCCTAACTTATTGAAACTTAATCTACATATGCATAGTCATGTTATGACAGATAGGATTCCTAGCAACTTATATCATACTAGTAGAATATCACTAAAAATAAGGATTTTACTTATCTGGAGGTTATGGTTCTGAAGCAGTGTCTGGATTCTCCTCAGCTAATCACAGCAGCTCCCTTGCACCATGATCACTTCTTGCTGAGCCAGATCTTCTCCTTGTCTTTAGCACCTGATCACCACTTGATCAATACTTTAGTGGTTTTTGAATAGACAGGGAAGGGCTGGTCTGCTGTGATTCTCTTCTCCCCCTAGCTGATTGCAGATAGTACCAATGGTGCAGGTGTCAGCTTTCTCTTCTTATGAGGCTGAGTGTTCTCCTGCAGCTGCTGGAATTTAAGATCACTTGATCCTTGAATGATCTTCTCATGAATCATCCTTTCATCGTGATACCAAGTATTTCTTTATTATGTTATTCTAATAAGAATGAGCTGACTTGTATCAACAATAGCTGGAATAATCCAGTTGTTCTAGTAAACAGATTGGCTTTCCTTCTTCCAGCAGGAGCCATCACTTGGGTATTTTCCCTCTCAGCTTCTGCAATGTCCATGGGGGCAGGCTGATCCTCAACAGTAATGTTGATCTATTCTGTGCTGGGGAACTTTGGGTAAGATTCAGGCTTGTCCAGTAACCTTGACTGAACAAGCTCCCCATCAACATTTGCACAGATCATGTCCTTAAAGCCCACTGACTTGGACACCTTGTCCTTCTATTAGGATAACTTCCTTGTTCCAGTACAAGTTCTGGAACATCTTCTGTCCAAGTGTCACATGGGGGATGGGCACTTAGACTAACCTGCAAAATAGAATTATCTTACCTTAGGACCCCAATAGGTATGAGGTCCTAGGCTCCTGTTAGCCTGAAATCTGACTTGCCTACCTGCAGAATTTCTGACAGATAGGCTAACTCTTGCTCTAGACATAGAAGGATTGTGCCAGCAATATAGGGCAAAATCCCCCACCTTACCACAACACCAACACTCATGAATATTATATCTTCTTTTCTGAGCAGGTCTTGTAGTATGGTTAACTACTGACTGAACAGAAGGAAGATGAGCAACAACTTTCTTCAGGTTCCTTTCAGCAAGGATCTGACTGAAGGTCCTTCTTCCAGCAGGCTTCCTTAGCTTGCCCTGAGTGCTATTTACAAGTGTCTTCTTTATAGATGACATGCTGTTTATATCATCAGATCTAGCCAAGTTAGGCTTACTAGTATACTGACCCTTGGTCTTAGTCCTTGCTGGATGGACTTGAGTGAAAGCCACTGCCTTACCCTTGTAAGTTGGGGCTGAGGCACCAAATATAAATGGTCCAGCATGGGCCATTTGTACTTTTTCATGGGAAGCCATAAAGGCATTCATTACCCTATCCTTTCTTCTCCCATTGTAAGATACACTTGTATTCTTACAAGAAGAATTCCAATTCTTATAGTGACCATACATGCAGTCCTGTTCATACCTATGAGAAGGGAGGATTACCTTGTGAAAAATTGACTGTGGCACTACAGGGGTTTTTCCTTTCCCTTTGGAAAGGTCAACTCTTGTGCTTCCCTTGACTGCTAACTCCTTCTTACCCTTTTGGGAGGAGAAAGAATTTATCAAGGGCAGCACAACTTTAGGCTTGCTGAATTCAGCCACGGCCCTTCTCTTCTTTAGGAGTTGCCCTTCAAGATCCACAATGATCTTGTCCTTCTGCCTTATGGTCTCAATTTGGATGATTGAGATGGTCTTCAGTTGGCTGACTTCCCTCACTTTCTGATCCAGCAAGGAAGCTGTCTCAAATTGCTGGGCAGCAGCTAGCTGAAGAGAGAAAATCTCCTTAGCCTGCATCTTGGCCAACTTCTTGCTTTTTCTCAAAGCATCCAAGATTTTACCATACTTGTCAATCAATTGATTGACATCTACCTATGATTCAGAGCCATCTTCATTAGTAGATGAGGATGCATCAGAATCTGGAGTGGTCTCAAGACCTGAATAGCTAGATAGAGGTTGTACCTGATCTTGACCAGGCTGATCCTGGCAGGATACTTCTTCTGTCAAAGCCACCCCCTCATAGCAGCCACTGATATCTTCATCCACCTCAGTATCACTTTCTGAGTGTGATAGAGGGGCCCTGATCTCTATCATGGTATCTAAAGGATTGACTTCTCCTACTGTAATAGCTTCGTCTTCAGTAGCAACAACAACTAGCCCAAAGAAGGCTTCTTCTTCTTCTTCTTCAGACTCCGAACCACTGTCAGAAAGACTGACTTCCTCTGTCCCTTCCATGTAGCCAGTGAGAGAATCCAACATCTCTTTGGCTATCTTGCAGTGGACAAGCATTTGGAAGGTGTTGTCATCTATGACACTTACCATGATATATTATGCCCTCTTATCCATAGATGCCAAGTTGATTTCATCTTCAGACATCTCTGCATAACTCTTTGGGGTCTTGATGCTTGCATCTGATGTAGAGACCCTCATGAGAATGAATGGTCCTTCTTGAATTGAGGCCAAGACTCTAGGATTACTGGCTTCCATGATCTGCCTGATCCTTTCTTTCCAAGTCCCAAAGTTCTCCTTGATGCAGACTTGAAGCTCCATTGAGCTCCACTCCTTATGGTTCTCTTTTGAACCCACCAATGTTAACCTTTTAGCTAACCTTGGAGGTCTACTCAGACTGTTAGGTCCTTTTTGAGTAACCTCGCTCTGATACCACTTGAAAGTCCTTAATTCAAGGATAGCTAAATCACCTAGAGGGGGGGGGGGGTGAATAGGTTATTTGTCTCTTTGAGACTATATTTTGCTTTCTTTCTAATGCTTTGTTATTTTCTTTTGTCTTTAAGCTTAGGGCAATCTAGATCTTGTCCTTAACAACTGTAAATAAGAAAGAAAAATAACCACAGAAAAGCACACAGAGATTTATAGTGGTTCCCCAATTGGGTACATCAGCTTTCCCTCCCACCTATCCAACTAACTTGTTGGATTAGGCACAACTCCTATAAATTGCTCCTAAGAGCTTACACCACAGATCCTGCAGGATCTCCAAGTCTCCTCCAAGACTCACTTCTCAGCCACAAAGGCCTACACTCAGTGGTCAGCAGACTACCTACCTCAGGTTGTTAAACCCTATAGTCAGGCTGGGAGGACAGCCCTACCCTAGATCCACAAGGGATCCTACCTTAGAGCTCTACAGTTCTCCTACACTCAGTGACCCGCAAGCCACCTACCTTAGCCTTATATCTAAGGCCTACAACTCAGGATTTTTAGCCCTACAACTTCAGACACAAGGTCCTACTCTCAGAGTGCTGCAACACTCCTACAACTCAGTACCCCTCCAGCTACCTACCTTAGTGCCCCTCCAGGCACCTACAACGCAGTGACAAATTTGTCACCTACCTCAGGAATAAAGGCCCTACACTCAGAGAGAAACACTCTCCTACCTCAGGCAATTAAGCCCTACAACTCAGACCCATACTTGGATCCTACCTTAGTACCCCAGCAGGGCACCTACAGCTCAGTGACTAATTAGTCACCTACCACTCAGGCACAAAGCGCCCTACAACTCAGATTCAGATAAACTGAATCCTACAGGATGAAGGTGGGTTGGTGGTAATGCTTGACACAAGAGATGTTTCTCAGTGTCAAGCTTCCTAACTAAGGTAAACTAAGTCCAACTAATGACTCCAAGAAATTAATTCCTGAGTCTACCTTTTCTCTGGACTAAGTAAATACTTAGACCTAACTTTCTATTCTCAGCACCAGGGATTTTATCCAGCTGGAGCTAGAGAAGTAACTTCAGTAAATCTTACTGCAACCTGAGCTGGAAGAGTCCCAGCTCAACTTCTTTCTTCACAACAACAAGGATGAAGATGTGCTGGAAGAACTTGCAGATCTGTTTCTCTGCCTCTTCCTAAACTGAGCCAACTATACATTCATTTCTCCTACTTTATAGCTCCCTAAGTGAATGTTCTTTAGATTTGATGGCTGAACTGTGAAGCACCTGCAACAAGGGTTGACCCAAGCTGCTACCTTTTGCTCAGAGAATCCTTCTGATCTAGCTTGCTGGTGTAGGTAAGAATCGCACCATCTATCATGCTGTTGAAGATGTTGATCAACAACTAACTTGCTCTCTGTCTTCTAGTCTCGAGCTTCCTATTCTTCAGCTCCACAACAATGGAAGAGAAGAAGAACTAACTTTATTTCTCTTTTCTTAAATCTGAAGTCTGTTTTCGTCTGTACGCCTCTTTTCTTTTATTGAATCTTGACCCAATGGCTATTTAGCAGTGGGCCCAACATAATTAATGGCCTGCAACAACTTGCTTTAACACCAACTGCTGTACAGTAGGTCTGCAGTAACATTTCTCGCGTACTGTAGCCATCCTGCCACTTATTTGAATTTTGTTGACTTGTAGACTTGCTGACGTCATCAGCTGTGGAGTTAGTCAAAAATCAAACACCATTAGCATAGGCGTTGAGTGAGAAAGCATCACTCAACGCCACAACACTTGGACAAATTTTCTGTCTCGTGGCGTTGAGTGAGTAACCTTCACTCAACACCAAAACACTTAGAATATAAATCTGTTACTAGGCATTGAGTGAATCAGCTTCACCCAATGCCAACTTGCTTATTCAGCTATCTGCTGCTTGGCATTGAGTGTGCGAGCATCACTCAATGCCAAACCCCTTAGACAAAATTTTGTTTTCACTAGACGTCGACAGCGTTGAGTGAGCAACCTCCACTCAATGCTTTTTGTCTTAACCATTTTACTGCTTAACGTATCTCAGTGCTTTCTTGTTCTCAGCTGAGACAAACATTTGTTTTAGTGGTTATGCTGAGACCAACTCCTGTCTCAGCAGTTTTGCTGAGACCAACTCCTGTCTCAGCGGTTTTGCTGAGACCAACATTTCTCTTAGCGCTTTTGCCTTGAGCTTATCAACTGTCTCCGTTGTCTCAACGCTTTCTTCTCAGCGGTCTCAGTGCTTTTTGCCTTAAATAATTTTTCTGGTTAGCTCGATAAGTATTGAGTTGCGTTCGACGATCTGTAAGCTGAGCTTGACGAACTGCAAACTGAGCTCGACGAATTTCAAGCTGAGCTCAATGAACTTATCCCAAGGAAAGTTGAGTTGTGCTCGACGAATGCTGAACTCGGTTCGACGAATTCTCTGAACCGAGTTCGATGAATTCTGAACTTAGATCGATGAATTTTGAAGTTCGACTGAGTTTAAGTCATACCCTATTTGCTGTGATCTTAGTTCGACAAATGGTGAGCTCGGCTCGACGATCTCTGAACTCAGTTCGACGATTTCTCTGAACTGAGTTTGACGAACTCAGAGTCTCAAACTCTGAACTCAGCTCGACGAATGGTGAGTTCTGCTCGACAAACTCTGAACTCAGTTTGATGAATTCCTGAACTGATTTCTACTCACAGCCTTTTGTTGTATGATGTTGAGTGTGTCTTCATCACTCAATTCCTGTGGACTTAGACATATTTCTGTCATCCCACAATATTGGTAAGAGTTTACCTGTCTTGGCCACTTAGGCTACTTCTTGCCTTTCCAACAACTTCACTTTGTGACCACTTGTCACATCACTTAGACCACCTGTCTGTCTTGGCCACTTAGACTACTTCTTGCCTTTCTTCACTTTGTGACCACTTGTCACATCACTTAGACCACCTGTCTAGACTTGTTCCATGGAACATCCTGCACATGATGAACTTAAACAACATCAAATACAACTATGCTCTTAGTGTTGATGGAGATGACTCTTCAAATCCAATCTAGGGAGCCTAGTGGGCAATGGACCCAATAATGTTTAAATTTGTTGAAATAATTTTCTTGCTGTCTTCCTGCATGAAGATTAATTTCGGGGACGAAATTCTTTTATGGGGGGGGGGGGGAGGAGTTGTAACACCCCCATTTTCAGAACGAGTCTCTGGAAGCTATCGCCCGGTGGTAGTAGTTATCACCCGGCAGTAGCTTAGTGTTGAGTGTCCAGGCGCTGAGAACCTTGAGTGGCCAGGCACTGAGAGCGTTGAGTGGCAAGGTGCTGAGAGCGTTGATTGCTAGCGTGCGGCGTCAGCTAGGTACCGCTCAGCGATAGCACTGTTTCGTTGAGCGTCAATCGAAAGATCTGTTCGTCGAGCGCTGGAGGTTTACCGCCCGGCGATAGTAGCTATCGCCCGGCGATAGCCTTATTCGGTTGAACGTCGAACGAAGTGCTCAGTTCGTCGAAAGCTGAGTTTTTGAGAAAATGTCGAGTTCTCGAGAAAAATGCTACTTCGCGGCGTTAGCCTTATCGCCGACGTTAGCGCGACATTATTTTCTGGCCGAGCTCTCGGGAACCTACCGCTCGTCGGTAGGTAGTTACCGCCCGATGGTAGAGGACGAAAGCAGTTCTATTGTTTGTCTTTATAGCCATCCGATTTTATTTAGGATTCGATCCTAAGGCCCAAGACTCTCCTCTAGAGTGCTTATATAGGGCTGAACGATTGTTTCTCTTCATTTTCTCATTTGGGAAGTGAGAGTTATTGTTTGGAAGAGAAAGGTGGGAGGAGGAAGAAGAGAGGTTTCTTCCGCCATTGACGGAGCTTCAGACCTTCGATCGTCGTTCTGAGGCCAGATCCGGGTAGAGGACTTGGAGGCACTTGTTTTCATCCGTGCATGACAAGGGTTCATGGCTAAGAAGAGGAGTCGTAAAGTAACGACACTTCTCCTCTCTGTTTAGGATGCATGCATGACATCTACACTTCCCTTGTTATCTTTCAAGCATTCTAGGAACCGTATCTCTCAAGTGAGAGGGATTCAGGTTTTCATGGTTCAAGAAGAGCCACTGGGTCGATTGTGTCCGTCCCGGACATGTTATTGCACTAGAAATCCGCTCCGTTGGTGGATTAGGCATTGTGTGTGAAGCCGAAATCACGACCATTAGTCCGACTCGGCGATGTTGCATTGCGAGTCTTAAGGATTTTGTAAAAATATGAAGTCGCGACCATTAGTCCCCCCTCCCCCCTTATTCTGCATGAGTACGCGTAATCGAAACCAGATAAGGTTAGCTCCACTGTGACGGTAGATTGTTTGCTTGGGGCACGAGACCGGACAAGGTTAGCTCCGCTGTGATGGTAGATGGTTTCCTTGGGGTATGGGACCGGACAAGGTTAGCTCCGTTGTGAGGGGAGATGGTCTCCTTGGGGTACGGGACCGGACAAGGTTAGCTCCATTGCGATGGTAGATGGTTTCCTTGGGGCACGGGAACATTACGGTACGCACATTGGATTTGGGCGGGAAAGGCTTGGGATTGTGATGTGCTAAGGCGTGATTTGTCTCGGCGATCGGCTATCTAGCCCGTGACGTTGCAAAGTCATGTGTGGAGAGTATCCCGACGGGACAAGTCCCCTTACTGGGGAACTGACGAGAATGTAGAGCTTTGGGCAAGCCCGGACGATTCCAGCTGGGTCCCACGGGGTCTCCTTCAATGGACTTGATCCCAATATTGGAGTCGGGCCTGAGTCGTCGCGACGGGTGGGGTCTAGCAAGGTTTCTTATTGGTTTGTTTGTGTGGCGGCTTGTTTGCCATTTGGGGGAATTTAGAGTACCCTTGTGTTTGAGGATTGAACGCCGATGAAGAATTTAGAGTACCCGATGTGATGATGTGTTAGAAGCATACACTTTAGGATGCATTGGGTGAAACACGGGATTTCATTCATGCTGCATTGTAGGCCCCTTTATTATATGCTCAACATAGAAATGTGTTTGCTGTATGAGACATAAAAACCTATTTTACAGCTTTAAATGTATTTGTATTGTTGCATACAAAGTGCTGACATGCAGAATGATGGAGTGCCCCGGGGTCCGTTAGGGACGGTCGAGAGGAGTTGTGTTGGTTACACAGTTGAGGTTAGCCTTTGCTGACCCACATTACAACCAAATTTTTACAGGGCAAGGATCGCAAGCAGGAGCAAGCTCGCTGGACAAAAAGGCCTAAGCTGCCTGAAGTGATCTTTCTATTATTTGTATGTATTCTGATTGAATGTTATGCTCCATGAAATGTAATCCGGAGGGCATGCCGAGGTAGCTTAGGAGTGCTTGTGCAAGTTACTATTGTTTAATGATGCTTAAGTCTTGGACTTATGATGTGTAAGGCTCTAAGGCCATTTTGATACTCTTGGTTTGGTGGATAACTTCTCGTCTCGATTGTATCTTTCCGCTATTGATGTCTGAGTTTTGAGTTTTGGTAGTTTACATATCATCTTTTAATGTGGAAGCTGTGGAGACTGTATATTGTAGTACCCCGGCTAGACCCATATTATACGGTCATTACAGTGGAGGTGTTACATGCGTTACATTTAATAGATGATTCTCACGACCATCAAAGCTGAGCACCTAAGATTATAGCTCACATACTAGCCACACAGTCTCCGGGAGACTGGCTTCATAAACAAATACTATCTAGGAGCTATCGCCAGCGATAGACACTATCGCCTAGCGTTAACAACAAAATTTCTCTTTCTCTACCCAGACTCAGCCACAACTGGAACATCTGTCCAACAAGACCTACAACATCCTATAGTGCCAAAAAATTGTGCATTCATAAAATATAGCTCATCAAGAGCAATTGCCAGCGATACCCACTGTCACCAGGTGATATCCAACGATTATCACAACCGTGGTATTTTCTGGGTATTTTCCTGGAGCGCACCTCCAGTACTTACTGCTCCTCCAATTCACAGGCACAACCTTCGGACTCCATAAATAACCCATTTATACTCGGAGTCTTCTTCGGCATGCAAAATAAAACATCACCAATCCAGACTAATCTATCTAGATGGGCTTCACACAACATGCCTATTCGGTATTACGATTTCCGGATATATATGCAAAACTATCCGGGGATATCACGTATCAACCCATCGGAATTCCCTCATTCTTTCACCTTTTGTGGGGGATTCCATGCCTATGCAAAAAGGAGGACTTCACTTGTCCAAGAAGGAAGATTGTTACCCTTATTGATCGCCTAGGAGCATTGTCCATGTTCTTTGATCCGGACGGAGCTGATTGTCTCAGCTTCCTCTCCGCGGATCTAGCATCGATTTGCAATTCCGATCACAAGTACACCTTGGATCGCTTCTCCTCTTCCCTCAAGAATCTCAAAAACTAAGAGAGAGTGTATGAGATAGAAAAATGAGAATGAAATCTCAAAGCCAACCCTTAAAAGCGAGCTACCACCGTGCAGTATCTACTACCGCCGCGTGGTATCTGAGGCTGTTGCTACTTGGCCGAATGGACATCGCTATGTTGCCCAAAACAACCTCCACCTTACTGCCACGTGGTAGGCTACCGCCAGTGTTAAATTTCTACCGCCGAGCGGTACCTTCTCGAGACATAAGTCAATTTAATCAGTTATCGCCGCACGTTCGCTCACTACTGCCGTACGGTAGTCACTCAATGATTCATCGAGGGTGTTGAGTGTGTCAAGTGATATCGCTACGTCATAGATCACTACCACCGCGCGGTAGTCACTCAACGCTTCGTCAAAAGCATTGAGTGCGTCGAGTGATATCGCCACACAATACCTTTCTACTACTGCGTGGCAGATACCCGAGATGCCAGACAATTTAATTCAATAGCTAATGCCGGCGTAAACACTACCACCGCGCGTTAACTTCCAATCCTTCCTTTTTAAGGATTTTTGGGACCTTAAAAATCTCCCCT
Organism: Platanthera guangdongensis; assembly: GCA_039583875.1. Classification (NCBI taxonomy): domain Eukaryota; kingdom Viridiplantae; phylum Streptophyta; class Magnoliopsida; order Asparagales; family Orchidaceae; genus Platanthera; species Platanthera guangdongensis. Next base: position 80,610,251 of record CM077151.1, read on the forward strand.
CCTTTAAGAAATTTCGTCCCAAAATTTTATTCATTGAAAGGAAATCAATACATCAACTTACAACATTAATTTACAAAAAAAACTTTTGAAATTCCTCTCGTATGGTTTGCTCATGCTCCCATGTCAGTTCTTCATGGCCACAATTGCCCCAACGGACTTTGCCATCCCGATTGCTTTGTTACATAACTATTTGATCTCCATATCCTCGATACGAATGGGTATAAATTTCGTCGTTAGCCCACTATCCACCGGTACCTGACCACCCAAAATTACTTGCGTAGGCATTTGCAAAGCCTTCCGTAACACCAAGATATGAAACACATCATGCAAACCACTTAGCTCCGTCGAAAGAGCCAGTCGATAAGCAGCTTCACCAACTCATTTAATCACTTCAAATGGACCGAAGTATCTTAGACTCAACTTTTTCAAGCGTTGAATCCTGCACATACCTTTAAATGGCTTTATTTTTAGATATACCCAATCACCCTCCAAAAAATCCACGTTTTGGTGCTTGGCATTGTAGTACTTTGCTTGTCTATCCTAAGCCATCAATAACCACTCTCGAATAGTGTGTATCGTCGAATTGGCATCTTCGACCTCATTATGCTTTTACAGTTTCGATTCGTCTTTTTCCGCTCAAGATAAAAGAATACGACACTTCCTACCATATAAAGCTTCGAAGGGCTCCATCTGAATGCTAGATTGATAACTATTATTATAGGCGAACTCGATCATGTAGAGATGGTCCTCCCACCTCTTCCTAAAATCCAAGGCGCACATACAGAGCATATCATTCATTGTCCTATTAGTGCTCTCGGTTTTCCCATCCGTCTGCGGATGAAAAGCCATACTGAACTTCAGTTTAGTACCCAACAACTGGTGGATTATCCTCCAATCATTAGAAGTAAAGCGCCCATCTCTGTCACTGACGATGCTATGGGGCACACCGTGTAACCGTACTATGTTATCAACATACAACTTAGCTAAGTTTTCAACTGAATCGTCCTTTTTGTTCAGTATGAAGTGCAATACCTTTATTAATCAGTCAACGATCACCCACATGACATTGTTCCCGCTCTGTGATCTCTACAATCCATGCACGAAATCCATAGAGATATCATCAAACTTCCATATCGGAATCGGTAACGACTTAAGGAAAACTCTGGGCTTCTGACATTCAGCTTTTACCAAGGCACAGGTTTGACACTTTGTCACGTAAAGAGTTATGTCATTCTTTAAACTCGGCCACCAAAACATCTTTTTCATGTCCTTGTACATTTTAGTACTCACTGGGTGGATTGAATATTTAGTAAAGTGTGCTTCATACATAAAATCCTCCAGTAGTTTAACCACATTTTGGACTCACAAGCGACCATCCTTTCTCAAAAGGCCGTCATACAAGAAGAATTGGGAAGTTGACCCATCCACTGCATATCATTTCATAATCTCATCGAGTTCTATTGCCCGTCGAACTCTATCCGCGAGATCATATTGCACCTCCGTGCAGTTCAATCACGCATTTGCAGTGGTATTTTTATCAATACAAGAAATATCTAAAGTCTCCAACTCCTGGATCAGATGCTCATCACGCATCTATAGCCAACTTGACCATACTTAGTACTACGACTCAAGGCATCTGCAACCACATTTACCTTCCCGGAGTGTCATGTATCTGGAAAGTTAGTCCCCGAGGAATTCCATCCATCTCCATTGTCGCATGTTCAGATCCTTCTGATCTATTAAATACTTAAGGATTTTATGATCCGTGAATATATCAACTTTCACTCCATGCAAGTAATGATGTCATAGCTTAAGTGCAAAAATCACAGTCGCCAACTCCAAGTCGTGGACTAGATAATTTCGCTCGTGCACTTTCAGCTGACGTGAGCCATAAGCTATAAATTTTCCGAATTGCAGAAGAACGCAGCCTAAGCCGCTCCCTGAAGCAATACTGTAAATCTCATAGCCGTCCGCACCATATGATGAACTCAAGATAAGCGTCGTAGTCAAACCACTCTGTAACTCCTCAAAAGCTCGTGCGCACTCAGGCGTCCAAACGAACTTCTGATCTTTCCTCATCAGTGTATTGAAAGGTAAGGCTATTCGCAAAAAGTTCTCCATGAGGCACCTGTAGTATCCAACAAGTCCAAGGAAACTTTTGACTTCCGCCACCGTAGCCAACACAGACCATTCTTGTATCGCAACTATCTTCGCCGGATCGACCGCAATACCCTCTTCACTAACCACATTTCCCAGAAAAGCTACTGACGACAACCAAAACTCACACTATGAGAACTTGGCTTAGAGATTATTCCTTCTCAGGGTATACAAAACCATCCTCAAGTGATTTGCATGATCTTCTTCTGATTAAGAGTATACCAGTATGTCGTCAATAAATACGATCACAAACTGATCTAAATACTCCTGAAAAGTTCGGTGCATCAAGTCCATGAATACCGATGGCGCATTTGTGAGCCAAAATGTCATTACAGTGAACTCATAGTGACCATAACATGTACCGAATGATGTCTTGGGAATGTCATATTCCCTAATCAGTAATTGGAAATAGCTAGACTTTAAATCTAGCTTTGAATAGACAGTTGATCCCCCAAATTGATCAAACAAGTCATCAATCCGTGGAATCAGATACTTGTTTTTCTCCATCAGCTTGCTCAATTCCCGATAATCAATGCATACACGTAAGCTTTCGTCCTTCTTCTTCACAAAGAGGACCGATGCACTCCAAGGAGACATACTTGGACGTATATAGCCTTGCTCTAGCAATTCCTGCAATTGACTTTCAGTTCCGCCATATCTTTTGGCGCTGCTTGGTACGATGAGCGGGCCACAGGTTTTGCACCTGACACCAACTCAATAGCAAATTCAATCTCTCTTTGGGGCGGTAACCCCGAGAGATCCTTAAGAAACACATCTATGTAATCCGACACAATATGAACGTCACTCAAACTGGACTTCAACTTAACAACCTCCAACAACATAAAGAACAACTCTGCACCCTTCTGAATAGCCTTGACTACCTGGCAAGCAGACATCAATATCTTGTTCGATCCTTGCATATTAGTGAACTTATTCTCTTGTTCAGTTTTCTGTCCCATTGTGACTTCCTTAGAGTTACAATCTATACACTCACGCTGCTCGGAGAGCCAGTCCATGCCAAAGATTACATCAAACTCTGATATCGGTAGCATAGATGCTTCCAATCCGAAATCATGACTTCCTATCTGCACCTCAACATAGCAAGACCTATCCGAATGCATCACGCATCCGTTAGGTAACAATACCTTTACTCTATCTGTTGACACAAGAGTAGGCACTCTGATACGCAATAAGAAATCCTCAGATAAAAACGAATGAGAAGCACCTATATCAAACAGTGCTCTCGCCGGATAGTCCCGAATAAGGACAAAGCCTACATTCACCTAGTTAAACACAAGCAATTTGCAAAGTATAAAGTATATAAAGCATGAAAACTATATACTACTCATACCTGTGATGATATCAGCCTATTTGATGGCCTCCTGTTGGCTAAGATTTTAAACCCTTGGCTGAGCTGGAGCATATTGAGATGCAGTGGACTCTACCGCCTTTCCCTTCTCAGCATACAATGCTCCTACCTTCTTATCCTTCCTTAGAAGGCCACTGGTACAATCACAGCCAAAATGCCCCGGCTTTCCACAAGTGTAACATGTGAGTGGACCTCGTCTTTACGTTTCTCCAGAAGTAACAACAGATGGAGCTTGTCTAGAAGACCTGGACTACTTCTTCCACCTCCGAAAATGCGACTTTGAAGAAGTCGTCACATTGAACTCAAGCTTTATCATAGCTAAGTCCATCTTTCCCTATACCCTCTTCATGTTCTTCTCTAACGAATGAGTTGTATCCACAAATATTTGAAACCATTGGTTAATCGGACCCAAGAGCAGTAACCTCAGCTCATCCCACAGTCTCTCATAGAACCTATTGGTCTTATGCTCTTTGTCAGTAGATGTAGGTCCCGCATAGCATCCCAACTTGGTAAAGTCATGCAAGTAGTTATCCACACTACCCTCGCCCTTCTCAGCAATCCGCTGCGACGGAGGCAGATGCTTTACCAAAAACAATCACGAAAATTCCTCTATCGAGATCTCTGATAGTTGTCTGTCCGCAAAGTGGTGTAAATCCAAATCATCCCACCAAAGCCGAGCCTCTCTCTCCAATTGGAAAGTGGACAATATGACTTTCTATCCCTCCTCTGTCTCAATCGCCGTCAATATCCTCTTGACTTGCGAAAGCCAATCCTCTGCCTGCGTTGGGGATCTTGCACCCGTAAACGTAGGACAAAAGCTCATGAAGTGCTTCAACTGTCGTTCAGTCGCCCGCCTAACAAAAAACGCCTCGGCAGGCACCTGCCTAACAGTTATAGGCTCGGCTATACCAACACGCACTGGTACCATCTCAGGCCGTGCCTGCCCAGTAGGCAGTGCATTAATCATCGCAAGCACTGCCTCAACAACTAAGCATATCATTTCCGTAGAAGGAGGAGGTGTGGGCACATCAGCTGGTTCCACACTCTCCACAGAACATTGGGGTTTAGACTGCCCCGCACCACTTCTAGTCACCTATAATTGTAAAATACACAATTTAACGACTACTCAAAAGGCCAACAACGACTATTAGGAATGGGCAGGTTACTCAAACATGTGTATTTTCATTCCTAAGTGGACATTCTTGAGTTCATTTGTGTTATAACTGTAAGCACATAGACATGCTCTGTAACACCCCCTATCCGTCGCATAGCATATAACAGTAGGTCCGACCGGGTCCCGATGCCATATACCACAGACAGACCGGGTGGTTACTCAATGGAAACCATCAAACTAATCCAACGTCCTACACAGAGCATTCTAGCGGAAGCAATTTTATAAGTTGCAATTAAAGAACCCAACACAAAGAGCACGAATGTCCACTAATATACCAAATAGGAATGTAGTACATACACAAGTACTGGCCTTAAGGCCTTACAAAATTGTTTACTTAATATTACATGATTTACAAACCACGACACGCAGGCCGGTCATACATGAATAAAAGCAGTAAACACTCCAATTAGGCCTTCGAGGGCCGGCTTCGCAATTTGGGCTTTAGCCCGCTATTGACCGCTTGGTCCAGCAGCACCTGCAAGCGACAAAACCACCGCACGGTGGCAAACAAAGCAACAGTCAGCAATGCTGACCAAATTATAACGATCCCGCCCCCAACTCGGGGCGGCGATGCTCCTTCCCTGCATTTTATTAGAGTAAGCGAGCAGTGTATGAATATTCATTTCATCACAGGCGTAGGCTCACACGTCCACACACCCCGTGCACTCAGGTCACATTCTCAGTGAACACAGTCTAAGTCTGTCGACTCACCACCGTCCCTTTGGACGACAAAATAATGAGCAATATGTCTTCCCGGCATGGGTCATGGTAATTAAAACCATAGAGCGCCGAAGACCCTCATCTATGCCATTGGCAAGTGCCACGTAACCTTAGGTCTCTTTAACCCGAACGACATAGAACGGGTACGGTTCCATCTAACCCGTGCTCACATCGCAGCGCTAATTTAAACCATATGCGCAGGTCAAACTACTCCTGAGTCCCGTTTCCATCACAATTCACATAACCTGGTTATGTTCAAGTTGGCTCTCAGGCCACCAAGTTGGAAAGATCACGCATCCGCCCAATTTTCCGGGTGCACCTTTGGGTTAATCCCCAAGGCTCACTGTTGCAATCTACCACGTAGAAAACCCGAAAAACAAACAATCGCACTGAGTCTTCTCCGGCATTTATGCAATGCAACATCACCGATCCGGACCAATATGTCCGGGTAGGCTTCACACATCATGCCTATGTCCGTTCTCGAATATGGACTCTAAACAACTGGGACTTTACATATCTACCCGAAGGAACGCCTCCAACTCACCGCAAACTCGCGAGAGCGGGCTTCCTATGCAAAGAAGGAGAGCTTCACATGCTCAAGAAGAGAATCGTTACCCTAGAATTCTTACTCGGCGCCATGGGAATGTAAGCGGATGAAAAGCACCGCACTCTCTTTGCCTTTGTAGATCCGAATTCGGCTCGTGATTTGGAGCTTCGAAGCTCCTCCAATGGCCGGATCTAAGCTCCTTCTTCTTCCTTTGCTCTCCTCTCTCTTTTGACTTAGAAAGAGAACCACTCAAGTAAAAGTGAGGGTTTCAAAGGTCCAATCCCGGGTATATCCCATTAGGAACAACCCCCAGCCGTTGGATCCCAAATTAAAGAAACGAACGGCCTTGATCCGGGCCTGAAATAATAAAACTGGGCTGAACACGGCCTGGCACACGCCCGTGTCCAGGGCCGTGTCCCCCATTTGGCGTCAAAATCGACGCGCCTGGAACAACACACGGGCATCCAACACGCCCGTGTTCGACCTGACATGCCCGTGTTCCAATTGATACGACCGTGTGGTCGGCCGTGTGCCTCCATCGACATAGCCCTGAAAACAACCCGAGACTCACACGGGTATTGGACACGCCCGTGTCCTAACCCGTATCTACTCGAACACGCCTGGGCGCCAGGCCGTGTTCACGGTCTCGATACTTCGTCGAGCGAAGTTCGTCGACCACACGACACGGCCTTGGACACGCCCGTGTCCTAGGCCGTGTGCCTTGTCTCGACACTTCGTCGAGCAAAATCCGTCAACTCCCCGGGCCGATCGTCGACACGGGCTCGACACGCCCTGAGACACACCCGTGTCTCAGGCCGTGTTCTCTGCTCGACGATCGTCGACTCCAAAATCATCGACCTCTCGACCAATTCGTCGACTCCAGCCTGACACTCCCTGGGACACGCACGTGTCCCAGGCCGTGTGCCTACTGCCAGATTCCAAATCTGGCCTAAAACGTCACCCATTGCTCTTTTGAGTTTCGGGGTGTTACATGCTCGCTACACCTCAAAAGAATTCGACCATGAATTCTCATAAGGAAGATCAAGACAAGTAGTTGATACCAAAATGTAACACCACCATCCGTCACATGAAATATAACTGAGGGTCCGGCCGGGGCCTATGCCATATTCCACAGACAGTCGCCGGAGTTATATGTTAATATCAAAAGACCAAATGAATCCTAGCTCAGAGCATTCTAGCGGAAGCTTCATGGGTTACATTGAACTCAATTATCAACAATGTCCACTATATAAAAACATAGGAATTTTATTACAAAATACATAAAACGTTACGACCTTAAGGCCTTACAATTATTCTCCAACAAGGTGGTTTACAAATATCGGCTCGCAGGCCAACCACACATGAAAATAATAAAAGTTCTTCGCTTGGCTTTCGAGGGCCGGCATAGCAACAAGGGTAGCAACCCGCTAATTACCGGTCAGTTCTCCAGCACCTGAACATGGACAATCCACCATAAAGGTGGCAAACAAGGCAACAGTCAGCTTTAGCTGACCAATTTATAACGACCCTACCCCACACTCAGGGCAACAATATTCATTCTTTGCATGCATAGCAACCATATATAGGTATATCACAAGAAGGTACAACTCAAGAACCATTCAATATATCACAAATGTCTACATCAACTACAAAACGTTTCGTGCACTCAGGGCACGTTCTCGATGTACCAGAAACACCAGTCCCACCACCGTCCAAAAGTCTGAGATTGATGATAAACTATGAGCATTATTGTCTGGCATACAACCAAGACTCTCCTCCCTACTGCCAACATTAATTACCATGTACCTTAGGTCTATTAACTTGACATAGGGCAAGTATAGATCATCCTTTTCCCATTTCTCAAATCGTCATGCCATAGCTGAAAGCCGAGCTTCCATGGCTACATGGACAGATGAGGGTCACATCACCTTTCCCGAAGCGTTAAACATAACTGCATTATATTTAATAGATGACTCTCACGACCATTAGAGCTGAGCACTTAGGCTCACAACTCAAATACTAGCCTCGCGGTCTTCGAGAGACTGGCTTCGTAAATAAATGCTATCTGGGAGATATCTCCAGCGATAGACACTATTGCCTGACATTAACAACAGAATTTCTCTTTCTATACCCAGACTCAGCCACAACTGAAACATTTGCCCAGCAAGACCTGCAGCATCCTGCAGTGCTAGAAATCTGGGCTTTCACAAAATATAGTTCATCAATAGCTATCGCCAACGATACCCGCTGTCATCAGGCGATATACAATGATTATCACAACCGTGGTATTTTCTGGGTATTTTCCTGGAGCGCACCTCCTATACTTCCTTCTACTCCAATTCACAGGCACAACCATCAGACTCCATAAACAACATGTTTATACTCGGAGTCTTCTCCAACATGCAAAATAAAACATCATCAATCCAGACCAGCCTGTCTAGATGGGTTTTGCACTACATGCCTATTCCGTACTACGATTTTTGGATCTATATGAAAAAAATATCTGGGGATTTCACGTATCAACCCATCAGAATTCCCTCATTCTTCCACCTTTTGGTGGGAATTCCATGCCTATGCAAAAAGGAGGACTTCACTTGTCCAAGTAGGAAGATCGTTACCCTTATCGATTGCTTAGGAGCCATGTCCTTGTTTTTGATCCAGATGGAACTAATCATCACAGCTTCCTCTCCGCAGATCTAGCGTCGAATTGTAATTCCGATCACAAGTACACCCTGGATCGCTTCTCCTCTTCGGTCATGAATTTCAAGAACCAAGAGAGAGTGTATGAGATAGCAAAACGAGAATGAAATCTCAAAGCCAACCCTTAAAAGCGAGCTACCACCGCGCAGTATCTGCTACCGCCATGCAATATCTGCTGCCGCCATGCAATATCTGCTACCGCCGCATGGTATCTGAGGTGGTCTCCGCTTGGCCCAATGGACTTCGCTCTATAACCCAAAACAACCTCCACCTTACTGCCACGTGGCAGGCTACCGCCGGTGTTAAATTTCTACTGCTGAGCAGTACCTTCCTGAGACATAAGTCAATTTAATCAGCTATCGCCGTGCGGTAGTCACTCAATGATTCATTGAGGGCGTTGAGTGCATCAAGTGATATCGCCACGTGATAGCTCACTACCCCCGCGCGGTAGTCACTCAACTCTTCATCAAAAGCATTGAGTGTGTCAAGTGATATCGCCACACGATACCATTCTACCGCTGTACGTTAGATACTCGAGACTCCAAACAATTTAATTCAATAGCTAGCGCTGACGTTAACATTACCGCCACGTGTTAACTTCCAATCCTTCATTTTTCAATATTTTTAGGGCATTACAATGGCTTCCTCCAGCTCTCAGCCACCATGATGGAGTTTCTCCAAGAGAGCCTAAGTCCCCGAATCAACATTCCCTGCGGTGGACTAGGAGACTGTGAGTGTGCTGATGGTCATCGATATTGATGACCGATACACACACATTTACAACTACTTGGATCATTCGGGAGTTATCTTGGTGATTTAAACAGGAGACCCATTCTCCTCGGTGCTTATTCAAGAATTCTATAACAACCTCAGGTATCTAGCTCACAGACAGCTGGACGGAGGGGTCCAGTCGTGCATCAGTACTATAGTTGTCACCATACTTAATGGGGATCTTGAATGAAGTACGTATGTTTCTTCGGTGGGGTGTGAATTGACATCGTTGAGTCCTTTAGATCTACATTGGACTAGAGAGAGATCAATGAGGTTCTCCATGGTGTGGAGGGGCGCTGAGATCTCATCACCAACGTTGATACTCTCATGCAGGATGCCCAAATCATCCAAGATATCTTGCGCCACACACTTATGTTCAAGTCTGGGGACACAAAGAAGATAACAGCCCAACTTTCTATGGTAACATTCTGCATCCTTGCTAGAATACACTTTAGCATATCAGATCTCATATTATTAATAATGCGCTACACATTTTGGCTCAAGTTTCTCGACTGCCAGTGACTGAACAATCTACCATTTGGTAGAGTGATCCAGAGTATACTCATGGAGAAGTACCCTACCATCGACTGGTCATAATAGCCGAGTGATTGCTACCTACAGATCTACAGAGTAGGTGAGATTCCTACTTCATTATGGACACGACCACCTACTGCACAACCTCCTTTATGCCATGGAGGATCCCTTAGGGAAACTAGCAGGGATATCTACGGGATGGTGGAGGAGAAAGGGCGGGAGATTAAGCAGATGAATAAGGAGGTGACGGGCGTGAAGAAGATGTTAAATAAAATAATGAGCAAGGTAAATGTTTCTCAGACTTCTTCTGAAGAATATCATCCTATGATTTATCACTTCATATTTTGATATTGTACTTAATTAGGTTGAACACTTTTCTTGGTAGTTGTACTACTCATAATATCATTATACGTTTAGTTTTATTACTTTTGATTAGCTTTGTGATACCACCCTGCTTAGCAAGATTTTTTTTTATCATTCTTCTTATTTCTGTGGATATATTTATAGTGTTGGTTCAAACATATAGCAAAAATAATGAAACAAACACAATGATAAAATGGAAGAAAGAAAAAGAATTAAAACTAATGAGCATATCATGAAATAAGATATAGTGTAGTTCATTTTGAACTTACTTCACATAGTTTGTGGATGTTATTGGATAGGAGATTTAGGTATTCAAGTGCAATCTTGTGGGGCGGTTCTCTTGGGTACCCAAATGCTGCATGATACACCTTGGGGTAATAGTGATGGATGTGCCCTTATTATTGGAATAAATGCGTCATTTTTCACGATGTGCCTCCATTCGTACTTTGACTTAATATTGTTTTTATATAACAAATTTCCATTTAGAGTTTTGCGAGTCTTTATGTGAAGATCTTCAATTGAAAAATATTGCATTGGAGGTTTAGATATATTGAAATTGTTCTTCAAGTTAAGATTATTTCGCTTAACGTAAGGACTCATAGTGTAGTTATTCTTTAACGGAAATTTATATTCATATGTTTTTAAGTAGAGAGTAGTTTGTTTTTGCAAGTGAAGGTGATTTTTATGGTTAGGAATTTCACTTGCTTTACGTTGAGATTTTCTACTCCCTTTGGTGACACAGTTATTATGTAACAGTTCATATTCCTCATGCTTTTGGGTTTTACGTGAGACTTAGGAGTTGTGTTTTGTGAGTTTTTAAACATAATTTCCTTAAGCATGTTGATTTTTATAATTAATTCTTTATTTTTAACTTTGAGATTATGTCTAGCGTTATTGTGCGCGATTGTGATGTATTTAAGAGTGGAGACTATAAATTCAATAAGAGCTTCGTACTTATTCCTGAATTCATCAAAATTCTCATTCATATCCTCAATTTCGATTTTATAACTAGCGCATCCAGCATAGTCACTTTTTAGTGATGAGTTTTGTAAAAATAATTTCTCATTTTATTCTCTCTAAAAATGCTCTTTTTCAAGATCCTTGTATTTTTCTAGTAGTTCGGTGCAATTAGTACAAGGCATGGAATATTTATCTAAAGAGCATGTGAGAGAGCTAGGCACACAACTAATAGATTATATATTGGCATTTGCTTTCACCCTATGATTTTCTAAACGTAATTTTGAGCTAATACTTTTTAACTTCTTAATTCTATGTCTAGCCGCATCTAGCATACGCAATGTATAAATAGAGTTACAGATAAGAACAGAATTTGATTTTCTTACAGTGCTCTTGGATGAGGCAAGATTGGAGCATAAAGTTTCTTTGACTTCTTCATGTGTTTCCTCATCCAAAGTTGAGATCTCATGTTCCCTTTCCTATGATATGGTTGCCATGTCTTTCTCCAAGAGCAAATCTCAATTTTTTTCTTCACTTGGATCGATGACAAATTGCTTAGACTCGTCATCTGCAGAAAGAGAACTATAAGTAGACTAAAGAAATTTCCATATATCATAGGCAGTGGGAAGCGTGTAGATGAGTTTAAATATTTCTTGACCAAGCCCACAGAACAGACTATTCATAACTTAAGCGTTTATATGACACTCATGCTTAGTTAAGTTATTTGGGGGGTTGATACAAGTTATGTTCCACACTTCTATATCCAGTTATAAGGAATTTCCTATTTGGTGCTAACGATTTTTTTGTGTATAATTTTTAATCCCCACTAGTCGATTCAAGATCAGAGTTGACCATTATTCACGGTCGTGAACTATTTTGCAATAACCTTGCTCTGATTCCCACTACCTGTAAAAATTTGTGAAAGCGGAAAACGGGAAACCAGGCGCAGGAACACTCAACCAATCCGAGCCCAAGTAAGCCATATACAAATAAAAGAGTAAGAATCTTGTATTAACAAAAAATCTTTACAAGGTGAGGAATACATGGAGAGACATGATTCGCCGATGTACCTGATGAAAGCAAATTACAAGGCAAAGAAAACAAGCCACACAGACTCAAAGAGTAACCGCCGGCCCTGCTGCTCACCACTATGGAGTCCGCTCAAACCGACAGGTCTCCAGACTGCAACCTAGCAGTGCGGACTGCCCGTTATTCCAATGCTGAACTCTAACCGCCGATCTACAAGACGCTTAACCGCACGATTGCTAGCCGCCAGATCGCGCAAGCTGTTGCCACAATGAACCAAGCTGCCAGATGTGGACAACTTATGGAACTGGAAAACTAGTTGCAGAAGAGAGAGACCGCCTAGTCGCAAACTGCGACCTGCTGTTAACCACTGGTTGCTATCTACAGAGTCCACACTGTCCCTGACCATAGTCAGAATCAAGTCCCTGGCTTTCCATCACTATCCACACAACCTGCAACGCACAAACCTGTCAACCTCCTCAAACCGTGTTGATACAAAATCCTAACCAGAGCAACTATCCGCAAGTTCACTTATTGTTTAGTTGGATATTGATTGATGTGACAGGTGGTCTTATTTATAGGCACAGAGAGGAGCGTGATCACATCCCTAGATGATAGGATAACCAGCCCATCTTGCGGAGAATACCAAGTGTATCCTTTAAGTCGCGATACACAACCAGACCGCCGCGACTTTGCAAGATAGCCACTCCACCAAGATAGTACTATTTAGGCCGGACACCAAGCCAAGCTTCCTTGTCGCCAAGTCCCTCCCAGACTTGATCGCCATATAGGTAGACTTTGCAAATACAACCCTAGTTTGCCCATCAGAGGATAGCTCCAGTCCGCTCACGCCAGCGAACATTACTCCAGTTCGCATACCCAAGCCTACAGCCAAAGCGCACAAGACGGTTAGCTACCAAACTCAGCAGACAGAGATATCAGTCCGCGTAGTTAGCGCGACCTCCCGGACTAAGCCAACCTGCACAACCCGAAGAACTCCGGCATCAGTTTGATCTTACTAGCAAACTCCGTGGTTACCACCAACCATACCACCAGAGCTAGACCAAGGCACATGCCATGCCGATCTCCCAAGCTCTGGTCCAGTCTGCAAACCAGACTCCACGAACTTCAACCAAGTCCATAACTCGCCAATCTTGGCAAGCTCCGCGAATAGAAATTCTATCCGGCCGTTTACCTTCTAGGAACCAACTGTTGGCTGAACACAACCCCGCCTGGCAAGCCGCCTCCTCTATTTGCATAGAACGCACAAATAGACCACCAAGGCCGCCAGAGCATAAGCTGACTACAATACCTTTGCCGACTTGGCTAGCTGTCAGTCCTGTCCGCACAGGCCGCGTGGACATGTCGCCCAGGTCACCCAGTCCACCACTTTCACTTCATGATTTTCAACACTCCCCTTGAAGTGAGAAGTGGGGATTAGCCCCAGCAGTCCCCGTAACCATGGCCATGGCCTCTCTGATAGCGACATCAAGAAGATGTCCGTGACATAGTCCTCATTCTGCATATACCAGACCATAAGGGATCCCTCCAGCACCTCCCGAAAGGAGTCATGCTTCCATCCACCTTCTTCTCTAGCTTCAACACCCATTTGTACGTCACAGGAGTAACACCAACCATGGGCATAAGGTAACAAGCCTTGTCACCCCTGAGGGAAGTCACCTCCTCATATTTAGCATTAACCACCACCTCGACTCTAGTTATATCATCACCGCTAGAAGACACCTGCTTGATCTGAGGACCTGTGAAGTAGCAAGACACTAAGCTCACCGCGTTTCCTTCACAATATTGAGCTGGTGGGTTGGTAATCCTCTTTGACCTCCGAAGAGTCCGATCACAGCTAACCACCTCCGCTGCTCCTTCTGAACCAGCTCCATTCCCGGGCAAACCCGGAGCATTGCCCCTTGCTTCCTGAACAAGAATCCACCGCCCTGGAACTAGGAGCACCTGGAGCATCGTTCCCTCTGTTTCCTGAACTAGAAGCCTCCGCTCTTGAACTAGAAACACCTGGAACATTGCTCCCCTAATTCCTAAACCAGAATCCTCTGCCCCGGAGCTAGAACAACATGGAGCTCCTGATGATACAAGAAACTCCATCAGAAGATCCTTAGCAGTAGCCTCATGCCCACCATCTGACCTGCTCTGCTGCAAATCCACAGAGGATCCACCTCTATACTGTAACTCCCCGAAAATCGTAATTGATCTGGTCGCGTCCTAAGGAATTTTTTGGTGCCTAAATAGGGGTACACGGCCTGGGACACATGCGTGTCCAAGGCCGTGTCTTTCTCTGTGTTGGCCAGCTGTGTCCAGAAAAGGACATGGCAGGAAACACAGCTATGAGCAGTAGCGACATGGGCGTGTCAAGCATGACACGGGCATGTTCATACTAGTGTCCCCATCCATGTTCACCAAGGGACGTGATGGTTGGCGTGGCGGTTATTTGTGATACGCCCCTAGGTCACGGGCGTGTCGGGACCCGACACGGGCGTGTCAGGTGGAGACAAGGGTGTGTCTCGACCTGTGTCCTATTCTGTGCTTGACGATCGTGCCTGGATCGGGGCACACAGCCTAGGACATAACCATGTGCAAGGCCATGTTCGGCCCAGGATTGAGAAATTAGGGAGGATCTAAGCCGTTCGTTTTCTTTAAACAAGATCTGACGGCCCAAAAGAGGGACTGGCCATTGGCATAGTCGGGAGTCTTAGACAGTGGTCAGAAAGACCCAAAAGAGGGACTGGCCGTTGGCATAGTCGGGAGTCTTAGACAGTGGTCATAAAGAGAGAGCAAGGAGGAAGGAAGAGGAGGAATCTGACAGCTGGCGGAGCATCGGAGCACCGAAATGAGAACTGAGACGGGATCTGCAGAGGAAATTCCCTTGCGAAGCTTTCCATCCAGTTATATTCCCATTGTGCAAAAGCGAACTACAAGGGTAATGATTCTCTACTTGAGCATGTGAAGCTCTCTTTCTTTTGCATAAGGAAACCCGCTCCCGCGAGTGTGCGGTGTTCCTTGTGGTAGATGTGAATAGTCCCCTTTGTATTGCATATAGAGTCCGGAATCGAAGTAAGGACATATGCATTGTGTGTGAAGCCTACACAGACGTGTTGGTCTGGATCGGTGTTGTTGCATATTGTATGGTTTGCTAAAGAAGACTTCGTGCTTTGTGTTTTCGGGTTTCTACACGGTAGATTGTAGCAGGGATCCTTGGGGATTAACTCCAAGGCGCACCCAAAAAACTGAGCGAAAACGTAGTTCTGCTAACTTGGCGGCTGGGGAGCCAGGCTTGTACATAACTGGGTTATGTGATGTTTGGGAATGTTTTGGGATCCGAGAGAAGCTTGGCCCGCGCGTACGTCTTAAAGTGACTGGGCGGAGTGAGCAACTGACAAGTGGAATCGGACCTGGGCTATGTGGTTCGGTACTAGAGACCCAAAAGAGGGACTGGCCGTTGGCATAGTCGGGAGTCTTAGACAGTGGTCAGAAAGACTAAAATGCTCATGATGTTTCCATCCCGGGGATGGTGGTGAAGCCACGAAAGTGACCGGATTCACCGATAATGGAGCCTAAGTGTACGTGGTGTTGACCGTGTGAGCCTATACCTATGGCGAAGCATATTTGCACTTTATTGTTTTGCTGGGCTAATGAAATGCAGGGAAGGAGCACCGCCGTCCCGAGTAAGGGGCGTGGTATTTATATTTTGATCAGCTTTAGCTGACTGTTGCTTTGTTTGCCACTGTGTGGTGGAATGTTGCTTGCAAGTGCTGTGGAGCAAAGTACCAAATAGCAGGCTGAAGCCCATGTTGCTGAGCTGGCCCTCGAAGGCCAAAGCAAATCGTTGTTTTATTTTTGTCATGTGTGGCCGGCCTGCGTGCCGATGTATGTAAAACATTACTTTATTAAGTGAACTCTTGTAAGGCCATAAGGCCAAGTACTTTTCAGTGTATTTGTTATTTCATTCCTTTGGTAGTAAGTGGACATTCATGTTAGTTATTATTCAATTATGGGTTCATTCGAACTATTTAAAAGCTTCTGCTAGAATGCTCTGAGTTAGGGCGAATAGTTGTAGTTAAATTTTGATATTCTTATGTATCTCTTCCGACTGTCCGTATTATATGGCGTCGAGTTCCAGCTGGACCTTCTGTTATATGCCATACGACGGATGGGGGTGTTACAATTTGGTATCAGACTTCTAGTTTCGGACATGTTTATTTGAATTCGTGGGCGAATTCTTTTAAGGGGTGGTGAGCACATGTATGTGCGTCATCGTTATAACATAAAAGAACCCATGAATGTCCACTTATGAATGAAAAATACACTTGTTTGTGGAACCTGAGTGTTCCAATGATTGCTTTTAGCAATCTGTTTGTCGCCTAATCAAGGGTTATGCTATTATAGGCAACTAGGAGCGGTGCTGGGCAATCAGAACGTCCGCGATCGGCGGAAAGGAGTGCACCGAATGACGTGCCTACAACACCTCCGTCAGCAGAAA
Source organism: Platanthera guangdongensis (assembly GCA_039583875.1). Taxonomy (NCBI): domain Eukaryota; kingdom Viridiplantae; phylum Streptophyta; class Magnoliopsida; order Asparagales; family Orchidaceae; genus Platanthera; species Platanthera guangdongensis. The sequence continues at coordinate 80,627,076 of CM077151.1, forward strand.
CCATCAGATTGGTGGCTGAAGCAGTCTTTGCTATGATAAATGCCCAACCTGCAAGATAAATGCACCATGCATCACCTGTCAATGAGCAAGAACCGATTAGGGTGGCAGAGACGGGAGTGGTAGAACGCATGACAGTTGATCAAGTAGCTCCAAGGAGAGCTACGGAGAAGCAGCTCAAGCATGTAATGAGCTTTAATCCTTCGGTGTTCGATGGAATTTGGACGTTAACTCAAGATGAGGATTGGATCTCTACGATAAAGAGAGTCTTGACGACCACAAAAATTGAGGAGTGGCAGAAGACCACCATAGCGACCTTCCTATTGGCTGGTGAGGCGAGGCTTTGGTGGGATGAGTTGGAGGTTCATCTCTTAGTGGGAAGACAACTTGCTGATGTGCCTATGGAGGAATTCTCAAGGTTGTTCTTGGCCAGATTTCTACCCTCTGCTCAGAAGCTTGAGATGGAGAATCAGTACCTTGGTTTGACTCAGGGAGGCAGAAGCGTGGATAAGTATCTCCACGAGTTTACACGGTTGGGTCGTTATGCTGGTGCTATGTTTACTGAGGAGGAGCGGAAGTCCAACCAATTCTATGAGGGTCTACGTGGCGACCTACAACTACTCCTTGCTAGGCCTAAGGCGCAGGGCTTCCTAGCCTTGGTCAATTTGGCCCGGTCATTGGAAAAGGTCGTGAAGAAAGTGCAAGAGAAGAAGGACCCAGGGGAAAATAAGTCAGAGTTCAAAGTGCCAGATACAAAGTCGGGTTTCCGAAAATGGAACAAGAAGCTGAAGACTTTGAGCTCAGCCCCTTCGTCTGGTGCGATGGGGGCAACCACAAGTCGAGTCCCAGGAGCTTGCTACAACTGTGGAAAGATGGGGCATTTTGTTCGTGAATGTTGGAGCGGACGTGCAAAGTCCGAGAGGAAGCTTGGAGCAACATATGAAGAAAAAGGGAAGGTAGTGGAGTCAACCACGTCCCACCATGCTCCAGCCCAGCCTAGAGTATATAATCTTGGTCTACAAGAGGCCATAAAACAAGCTGACGTGGTGACATGTATGAGTTAAATTATAGCAGTTTAACTTTATGTAGTTGTTACCCTTTTTATATGTTAGCTTATAAGTGTTGGTGCTAGGCTTTGTGTTGATTTTGGATTGTCCGACAAGAGCCCTGTTTGATACGGGAGCTTCGCATTCCTTCTTGTCTGAAAGATTCGTAATGCACATCGGAGTCCCTTCCTCGATGGCAAAAGACAAGTTGGATGTTTTGTTACCCAATGGGTGCTCAATGCGGGCGGATAGAATCTGTGTGGTAAAGATACAGATTGGAGATCAGGAGTTTGACTTGCAAGCGTCGGTACTGACGTTGGTGGAGTTCAACGTAATCTTTGGTATGGATTGGCTCTCGGAGCAGCGAGCATGCATTGATTGCAACCGAAAGGAGGTTAAGTTGGGACTGAATACTGATCGGGAGACTATGTTTGCGGGCATGAATGGGTCGAGTAAGATTTTGATGTCGGCCCTTCAAGTGATTTAGGCAGTTCGGTCTGGGGTAGAGCTGTTTGTCACATTAGTGCAGGCTTCAACATTGTTGAGAACCAAGGTCCAGCGGGATTGGGTGTGTGTGGGACTGCATATTTGGGCTTCCCCATTGTGTTCCAGGTCTGGGTGTTGACCCCGGTGGGCCCCCCGTGTGGCGGAATATCCCCGCCATCCCGTGGATGGATTAGTCCCACATTGCCTGCATCGGGTGGTCCTTGGTGTTTATGTACCCCCGCCCCCCTTCCTACTACCTCAGGGTTTTGGGAAGATGTGTGGTGACGGGTGATTTCCACATGGTATCAGAGCCATCCCGCTGCGGGGGTGTGTTGAGAACCAAGGTCTAGCTGGATTGGGTGTTTGTGGGACCGCATATTTAGGCTTCCCCATCGCGTTCCAGGTCTGGGTGTTGACCCCGGTGGGCCCCCCGTGTGGCGAAATATCCCCGCCATCCCGTGGATGGATTAGTCCCGCATTGCCTGCATCGGGTGGTCCTTCGTGTTTATGTACCCCCGTCCCCCTTCCTACTACATCGGGGTTTTGGGAAGATGTGTGGTGACGGGTGGTTTCCATAAACGCCTAAGACAAGTCTGGGCAGTATTCCAGTTGTATCCAAGTATCCCAATGTGTTCCCAGATGATCTCCCAGGAACCCCTCCGCTGCGGGAGATTGATTTTACAATTGAGCCGGTGTCGGGTGCCAAACCGGTGTCACGCTCTCCGTATCGGATAGCTCCAAGGGAGATGGCTGAGCTGAAGGTGCAAGTGCAAGAGTTATTGGAACAAGGGTATGTGCGTCCAAGTTCGTCGCCTTGGAGCGCACTGGTCCTCTTCGTTAAGAAGAAGGATGGGAGCATGCGACTCTGTATCGACTATCGGGACTTGAACAAGCTTACGGAAAAGAATAAGTACCGATGCCAAGGATTGACAATCTATTTGATCAGTTGGTTGGGTCAACAGTATATTCGAAGTTAGATCTGAAATCCGGCTACTACCAATTAAGGATAAGGGAAAGAGACATCCCAAAGACAGCGTTCAGCACGCGGTTTGGGCATTTCGAGTTCACAATCATGCCGTTTGGGTTGACCAATGCGCCATCCGTGTTTATGGATCTGATGAACAGGACGTTCAGAGAGTACCTGGACCGTTTCGTGATAGTATTTATCGACGATATTTTGGTGTACTCGCAGTGTGAGGATGATCACTACAAGCATCTACATATGGTGTTGGAGACGTTGAGAAGGAATCAGTTGTATGCTAAGTTCTCCAAGTGTGAGTTCTGGTTATCCTCGGTAGCGTTTCTTGGTCATATTGTTAGTGGAGAAGGGATAGCGGTGGATCCAACGAAGATAGTGGCAATACGAGAGTGGCCTGAGTTGACTATAGTGGCGGAAGTCCGGAGCTTTCTGGGGCTTGCCATCTAATACAGGCGCTTCGTAGAGAACTTCTCGCGGATAGCGCTACCACTCACGACGTTGACAAGGAAGGATCAAAAGTTGGTGTGGTCGCTGGAGTGCGAGCAGGCTTTTGAAGAATTGAAGAGGCGGTTGACCACGACGCCTATTTTACGTTCGTCGAGTGGGACTGAAGGGTTCGAAATCTATAGTGATGCTTTGGGCAGTGGTTTGGGCTGTGTTCTGCTACATCATGGGAGTGTGATAGCCTATGGTTCACGACAATTGAACGTTCACGAGAGGAATTATCTGGTCCATGGCTTAGAGTTAACGACCGTAATATTTGATCTAAAGCTGTGGAGGCACTACCTGTACGGTGTGAAGGTCGATATCTACACCGATCATAAGAGCCTGAAGTACTTGTTAGATCAGAAGGACCTGAACATGAGGCAGCGAAGGTGGATGGAGTTCCTGGGGGACTACACCTTCGAGATACATTATATGCCTGGGAAAGGAAATGTAGCGGCGGATGCATTGAGTCGCAGGGATCCTACGCAGGCCAGCTGGTTCTCGGTACATGATGAGAGTTTGGTCCGTGATTTGGAGGCATTAGAGATCTCTTGCGTTGACAAGCAGACTAGTGCCGAGGCGAAATTATTTTGGACAGAGGTGCAGTATGACCTAGCTAATAGGGTTCGGCTTGCTTTGTTTCAGGATAACAGCATGAAGCAGAACTTAGATGAATCTTTGGATGGGTCAAATTCCCAATTTGCTGTTGAGGATGGACTGCTAAGGAGGGATGGTTGCCTATGCGTCCCTAGTGCGAATAACCTTCGAGAGGAGTTGATGTATGAGGCTCATCATATCAAGTACTCAATCCACCCGGGGTGCACGAAGATGTATAAAGACATGAAGAAGTTGTTCTGGTGGCCAGGATTGAAAAAGGATGTAGCACTTTATGTGGCCAAGTGCCAAGCATGTCCCTTGGTAAAGGCGGAGTGCCAGAAGACCGGGGGTTTCTTGAAGTCCTTGCCTATCCTGGAGTGCAAGTTCGACGACATTTCTATGGATTTTGTGCATGGTTTGCCAAAGTTGAAGAGGGGAAACGACGCCATCTGGGTGGTCGTAGATAGATTGACAAAAGTGCCGTACTTCATCCCGAACAGGAAGGAAGATTCGGTGGAAAAGTTAGCCAAACTCTATGTGGATAATATTGTACGACTGCATGCTGTGCCCCGTAGTATTGTTAGTGACCGAGATGGATGCTTCACGTCGAATGACTGGAGGCTGATGCATAGTCTGTTGGGAACTAAGCTGAGTTTCAGCACAGCCTTTCATCCACAGACGGATGGTCAGACCGAGAGGGTCAACAGGATGATGGTGGACATGCTTCGCATGTGTGTCTTGGATTTCAGAAAGCATTGGGAAGATCACCTGTACATGGCGGAGTTTGCATATAACAACAGCTATCAAGCGAGTATTGGAATGACGCCTTTCGAGGCCTTGTATAGGAGAAAGTGTCGCACAACGTTGTCTTGGTTGGAGATAGGATAGTCGAAGTTATACAAACGTCAAGCGGTGGAAGACGCCACTTCAAGGGTACATACAATTCAGGAACGGTTGAAGATCGCTCAGGACAGGCAGGCAAAATACTATAACGCCAATAATAGGAACGTGGAGTTCAGTGTTGGCGACTGGGTGTATTTGAAAATCAAGCCGTTCAAGGGTATCTCACGGGTTCGACGCTTGAAGAAGCTGAGTTCGAGATACCTTGGACCGTTTGAAATCCTGGAGCGGGTTGGCGAAGCAGCGCATCGATTAAAAATGTCAGTGGAGTTGAATGGGCTTCACGATGTGTTCCATATATTAGTGTTGCGGAAGGCGGTGCAAGAGACTTCGCAGGTCGTTGCGGTCGATCAAGTGCCGGTTGATTATGGGTTGATAGCAAAGGTCAAGCCAGTACGCATTGAAGACTTTGAAGTCAAACGACTCCGCAATAAGGAAATCTTAATGGTTAAAGTCCGTTGGGATAACTGCGGACGTGAGGAGCTTTCATGGGAGTGAGAGCAGTCTATGTTGGAAGAATATCCCGAGTTATTCCACTCAGGTAACATTTAAATTTTGTGTACCTTTACATAATTTCGGGACGAAATTCTTTAAGGGGGGGATTTGTAACGCCCCGAAAATCGTAATCGATCTGGTCGCATCCAAAGGAATTTTTGGTGCTTAAATATGGGTACACGGCCTGGGACACGGGTGTGTCCAACACCGTGTCTTTCTCTGTGTTGGCCGGCTGTGTCCAGAAAAGGACACGGCAGGAAACACGGCTTTGAGCAGTAGCGACACGGGCGTGTTAAGCGTGACACGGGCGTGTTCATACCCGTGTCCCCATCCGTGTTCACCAAGGGACGTGACGGTTGGCGTGGCGGTTATTTGTGACACGCCCCTAGGTAACGGGCGTGTTGGGACCCGACACGAGCGTGTCAGGTTGAGACACGGGTGTGTCTCGACCCGTGTCCTGTTCTTTGCTTGACGATCGTGCCTGGATTGGGGCACACGCCCTGGGACACGGCCGTGTGGAAGGCCATGTTCAGCCCAGGATTGAGAAATTTTGGGCGGATCTGAGCCGTTCATTTTATTTAAACAAGATCTGATTCCCCAGATGTGGTCCTGTCTTTTTAAGGCAGGGTATTGAGGATTAATTCCTCATTATCTCTTAAAGCATTCTCTTTCTAAGGAGTTAGAGAGAGGAGAGATCAAGGGGGAAGGAAGAGGAGGAATCCGGCCGCCGGCGGAGCATCAGAGCACCGAATCGAGAACTGACACCGGATTCGTAGAGGAAATTCCCTTGCGAAGCTTTCCATCTGGATAGATTCCCATGGCACAAAAGCGAACTACAAGGGTAACGATTCTCTACTTGATCATGTGAAGCTCTCTTTCTTTTGCATAAGGAAACCAACTCCCATGAGTGTGCGGTGAGTGTGCGGTGTTCCTTGGGGTAGATTTGAATAGTCCCCCTTGTGTTGCATATAGAGTTCAGAATCGAAGTACAGACATAGGCATTGTGTGTGAAGCCTACCCGGACGTGTTGGTCTGGATCGGTGATGTTACATATTGTATGGTTTGCCGGAGAAGACTCTGTGCTTTGTGATTTCGGGTTTCTACACAGTAGATTGCAGCAGAGATCCTTGGGGATTAACTCCAAGGGGCACCCGGAAAACTGAGCGAAAACGTAGTTCTGCCAACTTGGAGGCCGGGGAGCCATCCTTGTACATAACTGGGTTATGTGATGTTTGGGAATGTTTTGGGATCCGAGAGAAGCTTGACCCGCACGTACGTCTTAAAGTGACTAGGCGGAGTGAGCAACAGCCAAGTGGAATCAGACCTGGGCTATGTGGTTCGGTGCTAGAGACCCAAAAGAGGGACTGGCCATTGGCATAGTCGGGAGTCTTAGACTATGGTCAGAAAGACTAAAATGCTCATGATGCTGCAATCCCGGGGATGGTGGTGAAGCCACGGAAGTCACCAGATTCACCGATAATGTGCCCTAAGTGCACGGTGTGTTTGGTTGTGTGTGCCTACACCTGTGGCGAAGCATGTTTGCACTTTATTATTTAGCTGGGCTAATGAAATGCAGGGAAGGAGCACCGCCATCCCGAGTAAGCGGCTAGGTCATTATAATTTGGTCAGCTTTAGCTGACCGTTGCTTTGTTTGCCACTGTGCGGTGGAATGTTGCTTGCAGGTGCTGCGGAGCCAAGTACCAAATAGCGGGCTGAAGCTAAAAGAATTGGTTTCAAGATAACCTAAACACCTAGAGGGGGGGGGGGGTTATTAGGTTCAATTCCTTTTTACTCTAAGGCAGAATATTAATTCAGTTAATCAAATAGAATCAAACAGTTCTACAGCTACCACATCACAGAAATCACAATATCACACACAATCATAGATGGCACATAGATTTATAGTGGTTCCACAAATCATGGGTACATCCACGTCCCCCTTCGCCTATCTAGCAGTGTGCTAGATTCGGCCTAACTTCTTCCTTCCTTCTCAGATCCACAGATCTTACAGCTCAGAACCCAGTCAAGGTTCCTACAACTCAGAGTGAGTCCACACTCCTATAAGTCAGGCAATTAAGCCCTACCTCAGCCTTCACCAGGCCTACAACTCAGAGAATTAAATCTCCTACCTCAGGCACACAGCCCTACCTCAGCATTCACAAGGCCTACAATTCAGAGATGTAAATCTCCTACCTCAGGCACTCAGCTCTACCTCAGCCTTTATAAATTAGGCTTACAACTCAGATCAATAATGATCTTACAGAAAAATGATATAAAATAAGTTTTATCTTTCACCCAAGTTGAGAGAGAATGGGTAGAAAGTTTTCTTGATCAGTTCTTGAAGAATCTGATTACACAGAAATCAACCAGTCTTTGGCTTTCTTCAAAGCATCTTGAATCTGAACACAGTAAGGTTGAATTTCTTAAAGTTTATCTTCAATCAGCTTGCTTCTTAAAATCCAGAAATTAATCTGAATTCTTCTTTGCAGATTAGTTCAGGATCTGCTCTTAAGAGACTAGTTGATGATAGTCTCTTTCTTCACTTGAATTGTTGGAGCTCTCTCTCTCTACAAATTCTTCTGAAGATATTTTGAAATTCTTCACTTAGATCCACTTGAAATCTCTGACTGGATTTTCTTATGTTTGTTGGATCTTCTATTGTAATTGTGTTTTTTGTACTTCGTCGTTCTCAATTGATAGAATCTGTCTTTATATAGACTTCATCCAAGGTTACTGGCTGATCCAGTTGCTAACCAACTTCTGACAGATCTGACAGTTGTAGTAGACTTGTTGGTTATGGCAGCTGTCAAGTCTCCAGTCACTTCTTGAAACTTTGTCTCTGTCAGCAAAGTGTCGAGTCTGAACTTCACATGTGTCGACACAAGTAGACTAAGTGTCAACACAATCCTTGGTTGTGTCGATACAGCTCTCATGGTGTCGACACTACTTCTCGACATAACTTCTGTAAGAATGTGTCGACACAAGTCCTGTGTATCGACACAGTCACTTCTTATCTTGACATAATTAACTTAGGAGAAATTCTGGTGTGTGTGTCGACACAAGTCCTGTGTGTCGACACAGTTGATGTCGACTGAACTTTCTGTGTATCGACACAAGTCCTGTATGTCGACACAGTTGATGTCGACTGAACTTTCTGTGTGTAGACACAAGTCTTGTGTGTCGACACAATTTTTTCTGGTGTCGACACAGCTTTTCCAAGTGTCGACACAATTGACTCCAGGTATCGACACAAGTCTTCACAAGTGTCGACACAGCTTCTTCTAGTGTCGACTCATGGACTTAGAAACTTTTCCTGCATATTCTTAACCTGCACATATAAACTCAAAACAACATCAAATACACCTTGATGAATATCATTGAGCTAAGTGAGGCATCTCCAAATCTGGTACACATTTTCCAATGTACCCAACAATCTCCCCCTATTTGGAGAAGTCATAACCCTTAGTCAATGATATACACCATTTATAATAAACACACATTATGATGTATATAAACATTACATGACAGGGTAACATATAAACAAAATATGTATAATATGTCATTACAGAATGATGCAAACACAGTGAGCATGAATCATTATTTTGTTTAAACTATCAAAAGTTTGTCAACAATTAGTTTACATAGATTTTTTAATACCTAAAGATTATATTATTGTAAAATCTAGTTAATCTATTCTAAGGCTGATCAGGCTCCTTGATGACTATGCCTTTTCCTGGTTTGATCTAAGCCTGCACAGTAGGTTCAACATCATCAGCAGGTTTCTTTCCTTTCAGATATTTCCTTTTCTATTCTTCAGTCCTTATCTTTTGCCTTTCAAAATAATGAAAAGACTTTGGAAAATATTTACTGGGTTTTACTACTGTAGCAGGTATTCTCCCAGCCTTGTGATCCCTTCTGAACTGCTGAATAACATCTTGTCTTTGCAGATATTTATTCCACTCAACTTCAGAATACCACTTGCCTCTATCATGCATTTTGTCTTTGACAGCTTTGAAGGATCAAGCGCATAACCAACTGTTCCAAAAGCCCGGACTTTTGGAACAGTTGATTATACGCTTGATCCTTCAATTAGTATCAGAGCAGGTCACAGGTTCAAGACCGGGGGAGCGTTATTTAAATCCTGATTTTTCCCTTCTACCTGTGTGGGTCCAGCGGGTTAGGCAACCGTGGACATGTGGTAACCCCACCTCTGAGCCGTGAAACTGTGGACATGTGGTAACCCCACCTCTGAACCGTGTGGGCCATGTGGTAACCCCACCTCTGAGCCATGTGGTCCATGTGGTAACTCCACCTCTGAGCCGACGGGTTGTGCTGGACGCCGGGGGGGGGGATTGTTGGGTCCGGCGTTCCTTCACTTGACCCGTGGCGCTCTTCTACTTATTTAAGAAATTAAGTAGCACCCTTTCCAATAGTTCGGGCTTTTAGAACATTTGGTTATGCGCTTGATCCTTCAAGCTTGCCAGCCAATGAGTATAATATTTCTGGAGGTTGGACTCCATCTTTAGAGAGCAGGCTTCAGTTCAGCCTGCTCTCTACATCTTTTCTTTGAAAGTGGAGCTTCTTGCTCTTTATTCAGTGCTGTCTCTGACATTTCTACTTTCTCTATTATAACATTCTTAGAAGCCTCTGGAGGGCTATACATCTGGTGAACCAGTTGTTGAATTTCCTCAAAGTTAGAAGGAGGATATATGATTTGAGCTACTTCCTGCTGACCCCCTTCATTTCCTGCAGCTTGAATTCCTGATTCAGCTGTATTATCATCATCACATAGGGGTGGATATCCCAGAGTTTCTCTAACAGCATTAGTTATCCATTTGGTATGCTCTGAGCAGGCATTGACTATCAACCTCTCCCCCTTTATGACTTCTCTTTCAATATGATCCCTGTGATCATTCTTTTGGAACCTTATTTGATTAACCAGATAATTTTTTCCCTATGTATAATAAGCTTTAAACTTTTGAAGCTGAGCAGATATAATCTTCTGAGAGGCTTGAAGTGCAGATTGGAAAGTGGCTAAATCCTCTTGAAGTTTCTTATCAAACTCTGATTTCTCTTTAGCCCTTGCCTCAGTCAGTGCAGTTGCAGTATTCTTTAATTCTGTAACAATATCATTATGTGATTCAGTAAGATTATCATTCATCCTTAGTTGATTTTCTAGGGCATAAGCTTGGTTGACCACTATATCATCAATTTGTGTCCTTGCCTCTTGTTTTTGTTTTGCCAGAAAAACTACAGCATTACCTCCTTTATGGAAGCAATCTGTCATCTCCTTTTTATTCTGGTTTACCTCAAATCTAATTGATTTTATATCTTGAGCCAAGGAGAACTGCAATTCTTTATGGCTCTCATCCATATACTTCACCATGACTATTCTTTGTTCGTCTAATTTTACTTGCAAAGATACCAGTAAGGAGCTATAATCATGTGCATGAACTGGTTGTGGAGCAGTTTGCAATGCCCTTTTATAGCTTTGGCTTCTTCTTCTGAAAACCATCAGCTTTCTCTTCTTTGCTTGAGATTCTGCTTCATCTTCAGAAGCTGAGGTGCTTGCTATATCTACTCTTTTCTGAGAACTAGGAGGCAGTTCCTTTTCAGTCCTAGTTTGCTCCCCCTTAATTTCAGCTTGCTCCCCCTCAGTCCTAGCTTGCTCCCCCTCAGTCCTGACTTGCTCCCCCTCAGTCCTGACTTGCTCCCCCTCAGTCCTGATTTGCTCCCCCTTAGTCCTGGCTTGCTCTATATCAGGGAACAACTCTTTAAGAGTAAACTCTTGTTGAGTTTGGACTGGAGGCACCACTAACTCTAGACCATCAGCAGCTGTAGATGTATCCTCCATAATAACATCCTGTGCTTGATTGTTTAGTTGAGTGGTCTGGTCAACATCAATCAAGGGCACAATTAGTGTTTCATCCTCATTATTGAAAATTGTTTGATTAACTTCTTGGATTACCTCAAGAATAGTTTGATTAGCCATTTCACTTTCTAAGTGTGTTGGCTCTGCCTCAAGATGGGGCTCGCCCTGCATCTGATCATCATGTCTAATGTCTTGAGCAGGTGATTTCTCAGTATTCTCTGGCCTCTCTTCATTATCCATGTCTTTTATCATCACTCTATCCCATCTAGAGATTATCCTTAGATCCATTCTCCTTATGTGATTGATCTTGGACCCAACAACCTGTTGCATCACTTCTGGAATTGCTCCGGCCAAGTATAAACTTAATATCCTTCCCAGATTTGGTTTCTTGATGCTTTCTCTAATCTTCTCATATATGACTGTAGACCAATTGGTGTTGATTTTTTAGATGATCCTGGTCATGAGACAGAACATGTAGGCTGAGATCCTATCATGTCCACCTGGTTTGCATAAGATTACTTTGCCAACAACTTTAGAAAGGAATTTTCCTTGTACATTCACACTACAAGATATTTCGTTTTTGGCCACGTTTTTAATAGTCTTTGGCTACGTTTTTCAAACGTCGCGAATCTTTTCACGACGTTTTTACAAGCGTCACACAGACGTCGCGAATACAACCGTCGCCATAAGTATTCGCGACGTTTTCTAAAGCCCCGTCGCCAAAAAAATGATAACATTAGCGACGCTTGCATTAATAAACGTGACAAGCTTTGGCCACGTTCCGTTGTGGAAAACGTGGCGAGCTTTAGCCACGTTTTTTCTAAAAAAACGTTGCAATTCACATTTGTTTAGGCTTTTGCCACGTTTGTAAAAAAAAACGCCGCCAATATTGTTATATATATTAAAAAAATATATATGATATTTTTTATTGCCAATTTTGTATTGTGCTCCCACATATTTTCTTACTGCCTCTACAACCTCTTGGATATCATATTAATCAATAATTTTTGCAAGTGCATCCAAACATTTAATAGTAAGTATCACAAGTACCTATATAATATTATAGCATAAAGATTATGTAACATAAATGAGATGAATGTGTCACATGCTTGAATTAAAAATATTTATATTAGTTCAAATAGCCATTACTATTTGATCAATACCACACACAAAAAGTTTTTTGCACGTCCAAATAGTCATTACTAATGACTAAGCAAAACTAAACACTTTTAAACATATTGAAGGAATGTTCTTCAAAAGTCAAAATGTTTCATATACATGAAGAAACAAACATACAAATTCTGAAGAAAACATGATCCCACTAATACAAAAAATGTTCCATCCCATCCAGAATATCTTTTCGGCGTGTAGCTTGCTCTTGAGCAATGAAAATCTAATTATCCATATCTGCCAGCAATATATAGAAAGATCTGTTTTCCCTGAGAACATCAAAAATAACTAGATGTTACATAGCATATCAAACATGTTGATCAAATAATTATCATCACAAAATCCACTGATATAATACTATTTGAAAATAGGGAGACGACAAATTTAATAAAAGAATAATTTGGGAATAATGATGCACAAACATGCAAAAATTACATGGTTACTCTCATGATCCAACTATCCCCTTAATTCTCCTAAAATTTAACCACTTCCTAAAATTTAGGCTACCATTTTCTTCATCCCTGCAGTTGGTAATCTCCAACAAAGCTCTCACAGCTACCATTTTCCTCATCCTTGCAGCTAGCTTCCTCCAAAAGATTCGGAACAGCATCCCAGAATACATGTTTCCATCCCAAGTTTGCCCTGAAATAGTTCTAGTATTACTTCCTTAAAACTAAAATCATCCAGGTGGCTTCTCTCCCTATCTTCATGCACATAGTTTATTATATATAAACACTAGTACACAGGTATGCATTTCTAGAAAGTTATTATTTCATCTAAAATTCATGTATACAATTGCAATATTAGTACACATGGACTATGTTTATTAGAGTTGAATGTGGACAAAAAATTTCACTGGTTACTCCACGATGGCTGCACTGGTGCAGGTCTGAAAATATGTACATATATACTATAATGTATATAGTTTTGTACATGTTGTATACTACTTTGTGAGTTAAAAAGTACAAGTTACCAGGATGGGGCACAGTAAAAGAATAAAAGCTTTAATTCACATTTATTTTCAGGCCTTTTTCCCTAACATCAGTGAAAGAAATCAATGAAACAGTAAGACTATGCTCAATTTTACTTACCCAAAAATATGCTACGCTATAGTGTGCTATAATCAAAATGAATTATCCCTCCCACTCTGGCATGTTTTATTTTCCTAGTTTTCATTATGGCCTCTTGTGTTAGGTTCCGTTGGAGGTGTATCATCGGGATTAGACTCAGTACTTTGGTTTGATCTAGAAATAGTATTCATCATTCTTGCAAGCTACACATATATTAAACAAAAAATATTAGAAATTGTTATAATATAACTAAAAATTAAGAAAAAAATATAAGTGGACTGAATATAAATTATACCTGATCTGCAGATAGATAAATCCCAGCCCCCGTTGATGTTCCAGAATAATCTTCTCTAGAACATTGTTGTGGCATATCATTCACTAGACAATCTATAGTTTTTTGCATATTTGTCACCTGCAGTTTCAATTGATCAATCTCTCGCATCTCCCTTGAATTTGTAGTGTCAGACATTTTTGATCGACGTGATATATCAGGATATACTTGAATAGCCGTGACACCAGATCCCATGATCCGACAATGACCATAATTCTCTGGTCCGAATGTAGATCGAAAAGCAGCCTCGTGGATTTCACCAATCGGTGTGTCAAGGGGACATTGTGACATCTGCTCAGCTATCGCCTTTTCTAAAGCAACCTAAATATAAATTGCAGTCACATACAAATATTTTACATTATATTTGCATTTCAAAAAATTCAATCCAAGAATAAAATCATTCATACCTTTTTTGATATAGCATAATCATCTACCAAACTATTATCTTTTGATTTGCGTGTACGACTATTTATGTATAATTCAAGACGCGTTGGCTCCTTTCCCAATTCAGCAGCCTTACAAAAAAATTTCAACATTTTACTATAAAGAATAAGAATAATAAATAGTATATAGCACTATATTTGACATACCAATTCTTTCCTCCTATTAGCGAGGCTTGTCCTACCTAGAGCATGTGCGCCAATTAGATTACTTCGACTTGCTTTATTTTTTTCACTAATGCTCTATCACATCCCAAAAATTAACAATATGTAAACAATATAGAAATGAATCAAAATTTATAACTACAAAGCCAAAAATTACCTTCCCCTTCAGAGAGTACCAATATGTCACCATATCAACAAATTCACTTACATGCATGCTTTTAGGACCACCTCGGGCAATAACGGACTCAGGAGTTTCTGATGGTCGGTAAAATAAGCTTTTAAATTTTGCCTTATTGTCCTTATATCTTTCACCTAGGAGGTGCATGATATGTTTCTTATCAGACTCGTAAACATCAAATCGTTGTTGCATTAGTAAACATGAGTGTTAATAAATACAAATTATGATGTGAATATAAATGTAAATAACTGAAGAAATAATACACCTTTATTAAATTCCATGCGGTGTTCTTACTAAAATTGGATACATGAGTCCGCGAAAAGGGGGTCATTGGAAACAACGATTACGTTCTAATTAGAGTCCCCATGAATGATGACAATTGAACTTGACCATCACCCACAAATTGACCATAATCATTACGCTGCATTTTAATGACTTTATCTGGGGGCATTAAATGAATGTGTCTACATGTAGTTTCTCCGCGTCCTTTTTTAGATCTTCTTGTCTCTAAAATTAACAATTTTGAATAAAAGATATGGGCGGGTAAATCAAAAAATAAATATAAATGTATTATTTACCTGTTGAATTGGAATTCTCTATTTCATCAGCAGAAGGATTGCGAGCTTCCTCATTGTTAACTTGATCTTCATGAATTCTTTCATCAGATGAAAAGTAAGCAATAGTAGTTGCATCATATAGTGGATCCACATGGGCATGCGAAGTGCTAGCATTTATATTGCTAATATTGGCAACTATGTTTTCATTTTCAGATGGAGAATCCATAGTTTGACCATTTGTTGTGCCAATGTGATCCCTAGAAACATATAAACTTCTTGGATCAAATCTCCTTTTAGGAGCCATTACTCACCTGCATAAAAAATAGAACATAAATATAGTATATATATATTAAAAAATTATGATAAAATTGAATAAAAAGAAGAATACTTACACATCACCTTCATCATCATCCATACATAATTTTTCAATATCTTGCATTTCATTACCAATAACTTCAATTTCTCCCATTTCGTACTCATCTCGTGGCACCATTCTCATGACCACCTCCAAATTTAATTGTTTTGGATCACGAATGTAGTAAACCATTTTTGCTTGAGAAGGGAATATATAAGGATCGTGCTCAGTTTCACTCCTGTATGTATTAATTGAGTGAAATTAACTAAAGTAAATCCAAATAAGTCTTTCTTCACGCCCACATTGTTTGCTGGATTTACCCAATCACATTTTAAAAGACATACTTTTGCAGCATCGAAGTAATCCAATTCAATGATTTCAGTTAGTCTACCAAAATAGTTAATAGCCCCGTCTGACCCACCATGATCAGACATAACCTCAACTCCACTATTTTGTGTTCTTCTATGAATCTCACTGCCTGTTGTTCGAAATGAATATCCATTTATGTTATAACCTTTATAACTACGAACAATAGGGTTGGGTCCGAGAGCCAACTGTCTTAATTGAGGATCATCAATCATCGCTCCATTGCGTAGGACCTTGCATAAAAAATAGATATGGTGCATAAGAAATATCTTACTATCCGAATAATTTAGTTGAAAGATTTTTACCTTAATCTTAAACCATTCTGTAAATTCTTTACGAAGCATGCTTTCCAATAAATCTTCTTCAATATTTTGGGATTGGTGACGATTTTTCAATTCTTCTCTAAATTCACTATAAAATAAAATAGTTTATTATCAAACACAAAAGTTTTCATAAACATATATATATATATATATATATATATATATATATATATATATATATATAAAGTAGAGTGATTAAGTTTTTAAAAAGTCACCTTCGAAAAGTCTCGAGTTCAGCGCAGTTGAATAAAACATATCGATGAGCTTGTTGAAGATTGATTAAGTCCAATTTCTTCAATGTAACACCTTTTGTAGCACTACCTACTTGTGGAAGCATCGTGAAAGCTGGAGTTGGAGCTGTCAAATTTGCACTATTGCGACATGGTTGATTAAATCGAGTCTTTATCCCTTCTAGGAATCGCGAACAAAATGTGAGAGTCTCTTCCGCTATATATCCCTCTGCTATTGATCCTTCAGGCTTTGATTTATTTCGCACAAATTTTTTATAATGTCCAAGTTCCCTCTCAATGGGATACATCCATCTGTATTGCACTGGGCCACCCAAAATAGCCTCTTTAGGAAGATGAACCATGAGATGGATCATTATAGTGAAGAAAGAGGGTGGAAATATTGCTTCAAGGTGACATAATGCCAATATTATTTGATTCTCAGCTTTTACCAAATTAGAGACTTGAAGTTTTTTTGAACACAATTGTCTGAAAAATTCGGACACTTCCATCAATGGAGTTACAACATTTCTTGGTAACACTGACCGTAATCCAACTGACAACAAATGTTGCATAATTATATGATTATCATGACTCTTCAAACCATGAATTTTGCCTTGTTTGAGCTTAACACACCGTGATATGTTTGATGCATATCCATCAGGAACCTGAAGTGATTTTATCATACCCAAGAAAATATCTTTCTCAATTTTACTCATAGTGAAGCATGCTGGAGGAACAATCTCTATATCATCATCTTTTTCTTGGAGCCATAATTTTTTAAAAATGTTGAGGTCCTTACAATCTCTTCTTGCACGCACATTATCTTTGGATTTGATGGGATCGCCCAATATTGTGTTCATGATATTATCACAAACATTCTTCTCTATATGCATTACATCAAGACAATGTCGTAATAGATTTGTTTTCCAATAAGGTAAATTAAAAAAAATGCTTTTTTTCTTCCAATACATTGTTGTCCCACCTGACTTATTTTCTTTACCAAATACAACTCAGATATTTTTCATTGCCTCCATGACATGTCTTCCTTTAAGTGGTTTTGTGTTATCTATGCTTGTTTCAGGATGGCCAAACCTTCTTGCCTTTCGGTATGGATGATCAAGTGGAAGAAATCTGCGGTGAGATTGATATGATGTTTTCTGACTATGTTTTAGCCAACATGATTTTGTGTCTAATCCGCATGATGGACATCCAAGTTTTGAATGTGTGTTCCAGCCTGATAAATTGCCAAGCCCTGGGAAATCACTGATAGTCCATAATAATGGAGCACGCAATTTAAATTTTTTTCCATCAGAAATATCAAACACTTCAACTCCCTCAAACCATAATTCCATCAACTCTTGTATTAATGGTTGCAGATAAATATCAATGTTATTACCAGCCATTTTTGGACCAGGTATCAGACCCGACATAATTATAGATCTTTTCTTCATGCACTCCCAAGGTGGCCCATTATACACTACCAACATAATTGACCATGTGCTGTGTGTACCGCTTAGATCTCCAAAAGGATTAAAACCATCGGTGGCTAGGTCGAGGCGAATATTTCTAGGATCATTGGAGAACTCCATGTGATTGCGGTCAAATTCTTTCCATGCTAAACCATCTCTAGGGTGATGCATTAGATTATCATGATTGGGATCTTTGGCATGCCATTGCATCATCTCAGCAGTATGTTTACAAAGAAATAATCGCTCCAAGCGTTCCTTCAATGGAAAATATCGAAAAACTTTTTTAGGAATCTTCTTTGCACTAGCCATTTCATGTTGTTTATGTTTCCTCGACTTGTGATTAAATTGTTCTTCATTGCTTTCAAGCCATCGGGACTTCCCGCACACATAACATACATCATCATTTTTGTGTATGCCCCAAAATAGCGAACAGTCATCTTCACATGCATCAATTTTAATATAATTCTGACCTAACTTTGAACTTATTTTTTCGCCTCACGATAGTTCACGGGGATCGTTTCATATCCACCTGGCACCGCACCCTGCAAAACTTTCAAAAACATACTGAAATGTGTATTACTCCAATTACCTAGAGTCTTAATATGAAGGAGCTTTAATAAAAATGATAGTTTCGTATATTCTTGGCATCCTTCCCACAACGGTTTGTTTTCCTCTAAAAGTGATGTGTATAAATCGTAAGCATCCATATTAACATGAGCTTGAGGACAGTCAGTAGTCTCATCTTCATCATGATCATTCAGTAATTCTTGGACATCCACGTTCTCCTCATGTGTCATATTAGGAATAGCTGCACGCAACAATTCATCCATAGGATCAACAAAGTTGTCATTAGTGTAAAGCGAGTTTGTAGTGAAAGAAGACATGTCATTTGGCCGAGCCGCATTGCTAGATAGTCGTCCATCATGATAAATCCATTCTGTGTAATTTTCCATAATACCGTTCCATACAAGATGTCCCTCTACCTCATCTCGATCCCACATCTTCATATTTACACATTTTTTACAAGGACATGGACATTTTTCTCCAGTTGGTGTATATGCATAAAATTGATCTAGCAAAGATTTTATGCCTTGTACATAAGTTTTTGAATGTCGTGGCTCTCTCATCCATTTTTTATTCATTGATAAATTGTTTGTATGTGTACCTATGCATATAAGAGACATGTGTCACATAATTATGATATATAATATATTTACAATTACATTAAATAAATAGCGCCGTTTTAAAAGACACTGCATAAAAACACAATTTTTGTAAAAAGAAAAGCTAACAAAAAATTCAGAGAAGAATAAAAAAAGGCCTAAGGAATAAAATTATTCAACAGTGCTGAAGCATTTAATGATTAAGATGATGTACCAGATAGCATCATGAAGAGACTCTCCATTAGCACACAAAGTGCTAATAGGAGTATCACCGCTAATAGTTTTATGCCCTACTTCAGCTAAACTTTCATTATAACAAATATTTGTTGATAAAATTCTGCTCCTTAGAAACAAACAACTGTTTTTGATCAACTTTTCTTTTTGTATCCATTATACTAATCTAGACTTAATGTGTAGAAAATGAAAAAAAACTCTGAATTAATACTACTAAAATAGCAAATTAGTGTTTAACATTCAAAAGTACTAGCTAGTCCATGAGTTATTCTTAAGCAGTGCATAGTGAAATTTATAAAAGAACTAGTGGTATCAAACCTAGCATCAAATGCAAATGCCACTTATTTTAAACCTGCTGAGTTAAATGACCAACTATGAATGTAAAGGATAAAGGCCAAGTTAAGCCCACACACAAAGGTACAAGCCATGAATGTAAAGTATACAGGCCAGACACATTCATAATTAGCATAGATGTACACCATCAAATTCATAATGATGTCATATACTGCATTAGTAATGTGAAGGGAGAAACATCAAGCGACCGTTTCACTCAACCATGGAGCGTTAGGTAACAATCGGCGATTTTAGAAGAACACATGATTCTAGTTTTACTTGCTTAGAAATATCATAGATCTGCATTAAAATTGAATGTAATCCTTATTAAAACAACCCCAACATAATTATTAATAGTAAGTACAACAACCAGTTGATTAAACAAAAAACCCCAACATCAATTTCCTTAATTCCCATTCAATCGGCTAACTAACAAACGTAACCCCATTATAAAAATTCAGGGGCTGTTGGTTACGCTTTCTTATTACTCAAGCACTAAAATCACATCAATTTGTATAGAAACCAAGAAACAGGAAACCAGTCTAAAGATGGACTCCAATCATTAACCTTGATGCAGGTAAACCTCCATTAAAAAATAATTACTGCACTAACTGATCGTATAGAACTCCAACTCAAATAAAATTTTAATATTTTTAAGAAATCACCCCACCTTGAAATATAAAGAGTATCAAAAAGAGTGAATATTTAATCAGTACCCAAACTTTAAAAAATATCAAAATCCATCCCTTACCTCAGAAGAGAACAACAGGTGGAGAAACACAGTGGGGAGAAAACAATCACAGGGCCAATAGACGCAATAAGTTTCTGTTTTTGGTAGTTAAAACACAGTTGTCCTGGCAGTAAAAACAAGATTTAGGAGAGCATGAAGTAGTAGCATTTTAATGTCCGTGCAATAATTTTTAAAATGGGGAGAAGAAAGAAAAGGGGAAATTTCGGTGTACTTGCAATGGAGCCTTTTGCGAACAGAGGTGGCCGATGGAAATTCTTGCACTGAGGGGAGATTCTTGTGATGAGATGAAAACCTTTTCTCTGAGGAAGGGAGAGGCGAGGAACTTGTGCATTGTGGAAGGGAGAAAAAAACGTCAAAAACCTAGTGAAACGAGGGGGCTGGCGAGGAACTTGCAGGCCAGGGAACTTGCACGCCAAGGAACTTGCGCGCCGAGATTGAGTGATCGTGAGGGAGGGGGCTAGCGGTCGGTAGAAATGGCGAGTTGCGAGGGGCTGTCGGTTGGCGGAAAATGCGAGTCGCGTGGGCTACCGGTCGGCCGAAAAGATGACTCGCGTGGGATGCCAGACGGCGGAAAAGAGGACTCGCAAGGGCTATCGATCGTTTCTGGGGAGATGGAGAGGCTCATTGAGGATTTTAGGTTAGAACCGGCCGGGGATTTTAGGTAAATTTTTTATTAAAAAACCACAAATGCCTTTCCCGCCAATAACTCAATTTTTTCCCGCACTCTAGCTCAGTCCTTCCGTAAATTACAGTATATTTTATAAAAAATATGTCAATAGTCACGTTTTCTTTACAAATTGTTTCCAATATTAAAATAATTGGCCACTAATGCACAAATGTCGCAAAAAAAAAAACGTGGCTATTAAATAAATATGTTGTAGTGTCATTCCTTTTCTATTCCTGGATGATCCAATTTTCATGGTGGGATCTAATCCACACCACTAGAGTGCTTCCCTGGTCTTGGAAGAGGTAACTTCTTCGTCTTCTTGAT
The DNA here is from genome assembly GCA_039583875.1 of Platanthera guangdongensis. NCBI lineage: Eukaryota > Viridiplantae > Streptophyta > Magnoliopsida > Asparagales > Orchidaceae > Platanthera > Platanthera guangdongensis. Next base: position 80,648,060 of record CM077151.1, read on the forward strand.
TTTTGGGTAGATGAAGAGTTTTTCGTATGCTCTTCGTGGTGAGTTTGATTTTATTACCCTGGACTGAAGACCTAATCTTTAGTCCAGTTGAATCCTGAATTGCAGCTCCATAGAACTCAAGGATTTCCTTCTTCCATATCTTTGTAGGTTCTGATGCCAAATACTCCAAGCCATTTTCTGCAATTAGAGCTATCACAACTTTAATCACTGGTTCAACATCGTCAAAGGAATTCCGTACCAGTTCATATCCCTCATTCACGTTTTCTCAAGTTTCGGCGCCATTGGGATGGTGAGAAATCTTGAATGGAGAAGAGAGAGATTGTCGACACAAGAATCTAGTCTCAAAAATCTGGAGAGCGTGTCGACAGGGTTTGTTCTTGACCTATTTATATGTGTCTAAACATAGAAGGTCAAAAGGTGCGTCAAAATTTACTTAGTGTGCCGACACTGTTGAGATGCTGTCGACACAGACTCATAACGTCTCGACAAAAGTGTTGACTTCTATGTGTCGACACCAATTGATGATGTGTTGACACAGACATACTTATCAGTTCAACAGAAATTCTGTGTCGACTCTAATTCTAAGTGTCGATACAACTTCTCTGAAGTGTCGACACTAATTTTCTAGATGTGTTGACACAACTTCTCTGTGTTGACATAGACCTCTTTTTGTGTCGACACAAAATTACTTAGACAAATTTGTCAATCTATTCTATGTTCAGCATACCTAATTCAATTTTAAAATTATTGAATTTAGTTTCATCCAATGGCTTAGTGAACATGTCAGCAATTTGAAAACTTGTATTGACAAATTCTAAATATATATCCTCTTTTTCTACATGATCCCTAAGAAAATGATATCTTATTTCTATATGCTTTGTTATACTATGAGAAACATGATTATTAGCAATATAAATAGCACTTGTAGAATCACAGAATAATGGGGTTCTACTTACCTGGATACCATAATCTTTAATCTGATGTTGTATCCACAATAGCTGTGCACAGCAGCTCCCTGCAGCTACATACTCAGACTCAGATGTGGATATTGCCACACTAGTCTGCTTCTTATAGCTCCATCACACCAATCTCCCTCCTAGAAATTGACAGGTGTCAGTTGTGCTTTTCCTATCTTCTTTGCATCCTGCAAAGTCTGCATATGAATATCCAGTCAGTAGAAAATCTCTATTCTTAGGGTACCAAAGGCCTAGATTAGGTGTGCCCTTAAGATATCTCAAAATCCTCTTAACGGCAGTATAATGAGATTCTTTCGGGCAGGATTGGTACCTAGCACAGACACATATAGCATACATGATGTCAGGTCTACTAGTAGTCAGAAAAAGGAGAGAGCCAACTATCCCTCTATACAAAGACTCATCTACAGGTTTTCATGCATCATCTTTGCTTATAGGGATACTTGTCCCCATTGGAGTTCTCATGGTAGTGGATGACTCCATACCATACTTTTTAATTAACTCCTGGGTGAACTTAGACTGGGATATGGACAGGCCATCATCAGTCTGTCTTACTTGGAGTCCCAAGAAGAACTTAAGTTCTCCCATGATGCTCATCTCAAACTTCCCTTGTATAAGTTTAGCAAACTTTCTACAAAGGTTGTTTTCAGTAGAACCAAATATTATGTCATCAACATATATTTGGACTAGGATTATCTTCCCTTTGGATTCCCTAAGGAATAGAGTTTTGTCTATTTTCCCCCTTGTGAATTTGTTCTCAATGAGGAAAGTAGATAAGGTTTCATACCAAGCCCTTGGGGCTTGTTTCAAACCATACAGATTGTTGGATCCCTAGTTGATTTGGGCTAGGTTCACTAACTTAGGATGTGATCCAATATGTATAGCCAGGGTCAAATTTGTGTCCTAGAGTCTAGGCCAAGTCCTTAGAGTCAACATCAGATGGACCAGCTATCAACAAGACTATCAGAGAATCAAGACTTAGAAGATTTCGAGACTAAGTAAAATGAGTTCGACGTTCGTCGAACTCAGGTCAACGGAAGGTGTTCTGAGCTCGACGATCTTGAGATATTTCTCTGTGATGAGCTCGACGATCTTTGTTCTCTGTTTGACGAAGACTGAGATACTTCAACACACTAAAGTCAGGGTAACTCCAGATTTTTTCTAAGTCCAACTTCAGGCTTTGGTCGACGAACAAGATTATGAGCTCGACGAACTTGGATCTCAAGTTCACAACTTGTCAGGTCGACGAAGTCAACTTCTCAGGTCGACGAACTCAATACTCTACTCGACGATTTCTGGTCTACGATTTGAATCCTTCTCAGTCAGAGACTTCTCAGATTCTAAGTCCACAATCATTCTTCGGTCGATGAATTTGGATCTCAGCTCGACGAATGAAGATTGTCATTTCGATGAATATTGTAGCAGAATTGACAGGTTTCCCTTGAAGACAAATTGTTATTATCTGGTCGACGAACTCATCAGCTCAGCTCGACGAACTGTGAACTCAGCTCGACGATTCCTGTTCTTCGTTCGACGATTCCAGATTAGGTCTTCTCCAGTTTTCTGTCCCTTTTCCTGGCGATGAATCCTGAGTAATTAATGCTCAATCTTCTCGGAATGTTACCATTGGAACGAGCATTGATCATGGATTATTACATGCCATTTTTCCATGGGACAGTTAGGGAAATCGTTGATTGCCACTTCCTTCCCAGGCCGACTGCATTTACTGCTCAAGGTTTTAAATTTCGAATGTTCTTCAGTCAGTCTTTAGTCAGAAAAAAAAAGATTAAGCTGTTACAGACACATAGACAGACAGTGTACTCAAGAACAATCTTATAGAAATCAAAAGTTCTTTTCTGCAATCAGCCTAGGCCAGAGAACATCATCAAGAAGAAGAAGAACATTCAATCTCTATCAAGAGTCTTCTTCTTTCAACCCTACAGGATAACTTCAGAAGGACAACAATCTCTATCTGTCAAAGAAGTTCCTGAAGCATTCTCTGGTCAAGGCAATCAAGCTTTGAAGACCTGTCACCCTGAAGCAGTGATCCAGATTTCCTGATACAGTCAAGATCTCAGGGGGAGCAATCTGCTGAAATCAATCCACAAGTCTTCTCAGTTGTTATTGAGAAAGAGAAGACCCCATCAGGATAACTTCAGAAGGACAACAATCTCTATCTGTCAAAGAAGTTCCTGAAGCATTCTCTGGTTAAGGCAATCAAGCTTTGAAGACCTGTTACCCTGAAGTAGTGCTCCAGATTTCCTGATACATTCAAGATCTTAGGGGGAACAATCTGCTGAAATCAATCCACAAGTCTTCTCAGTTGTTATTGAGAAAGAGAAGACCCCATCACCCCTTTTTCATCCTATGTACAGGGTTTTAATTCCCTTCAAAATTATTCCTGGTTGCAAGTCTCCTACCAAAAGACTTGAGGTTTTGGTTTTTGAGCACCTAAACAAAAGCTCATTGGTGTCAGGCACCTGATCAAAAACCCGAGTGGATTCCTACCAGGGTGGTAGAAGAGTGGATGTACCCAGGTTGGGGAACCACTATAATTTCTTGTGTCGTCTGGTTGCCCTTTTTCTTTTATTTTGGCTGTGTTCTGTGATTGGTTAGGTTGCTGTGCCCTTATTACTTTATTTACTAATCTGTTCACCTAGGATTACAGCAAAAGTTGTAAATATTTTTTTGTAGAGAGCACAATACTCTATTCACCCCGCCTCTACAGTATTTTAGATCTAACCTGCACTTTCACAAGGCTTTCCTAAGCCTATACACATAATTAGGATAGAGTGGATCAATAAAACCTGATGGCTGTTCTACATAGACTTCCTCCTTTAAGTCTCCATTCAGGAATGCTGACTTAACATCAATTTGGAATACTTTGAAACCCTGATAGACTGCATAGGCTAGGAATAGCCTTATTGCTTCCAACCTTGCCACAGGGGCAAATGTTTGATCAAAGTCTATGCCCTCTTCCTTCCTGTATCCTTTGGCAACAAGCCTTGCCTTGTTCTTAATTATGATCCAACTCTCATTTAGCTTGTTCCTGTAGATCCACTTAGTCCCTATGATATTGTGGTCTTTTGGTTTAGGAACTAACTTACAGACCTTGCATCTCCTGAATTAATTCAACTCCTCCTGCATAACATCAATCTAGTTTGGGTCTTGTATAGATTCTTCAAATCTTTTAGGTTCCTGTTGAGATAAGAAGCTTGAGCATAGTACAGTGTTCAAGCTCCTGCTTCTGGTTTGAACCCCATGTCTAGGATCACCAATAATCTGGTGTACAGGATGATCCTTTAAATGTCTAACTGCTGGAGGAAGTCTTTCTACAGTTTGACTTTCTCCATTTTCTTCATTCTACTGTACTTCATGGTCTTCATCAGCATCTTCTGAGTCTTGTACTCCCCTTGGACAGCAACCATCATTTTCCTCTTCCTGCCTTGCAGTTTGATCTTCTTTGATAGTCAGCATGTCCATCTTCTCTTTTATACCTGTAGAGCTACGAGAACTACTATTCAACTCACTGTTAATAAGTCTTGATTCATCAAATATAACATGAACAGACTCTTCTACAACTTGTGTAGTCAAGTTATAGACTCTATATGCCTTACTATTGTTGTTGTACCCAACAAATATCCCATCTTGGGATTTGGCAGCAAACTTTGTCAGGTAAGACTTGCCATTGTTTAGCACATAACACATGCAACCAAAGATCCTAAAATAGGATAAGTTTGGTTTTCTGCCTTTCATAACCTCATAGGGTGTCTTTTTGTGGCTCTTAGTGATGGAAGCCCTATTGAGCACATGACATGTAGTGTTTACTGCCTCAGCCCAGAAATATTCTGGGAGAGAAGTGTCACTCAATAGAGTTCTACCAACCTCAATAAGAGTCTTATTCTTTCTTTCAGCAATTCCATTTTGCTGGAGTTCTAGGTGAGGAGAATTCCGGATGAACCCCAAATTCTTCACACAACTTTGTCATATTTTTAGATTGAAATTCAGTTCCATAGTCACTTCTGATTTTGACCACTGAATTGTTCAGTTCATTCTGAATTTGCTTAACAAAGTTGCAGAAAATAGTTGGGGTTTCAGATTTCTGCCTCAGAAAGAAAACCCATGAAAATCTAGCATAGTCATCTACAACCACAAATGTATAAACTTTCCTACCTAGACTCTGAACTGGCATTGGACCAAATAAATCCATATACAAGAGGTATAAACTCCTCACTGAGTCTTTGGTTTCTAGGCTATAAAAAGAGGATCTGGTCTGCTTACCTTTTTGACAAGCTGAGCATATTCCATCCTTAATGCACTTAACTTGAGGACCATTCCTCACTAACTCTTTATTAAAGAGTTGACCAATAGTCTTGTAGTTTAGATGAGCTAGCCTCTTGTGCCATTTGACATAATGAGAGGCTTTCTCATCAGCTACCAGACAAATAGGAGAATCTTTATTCTCACTCACAAAGTTTAGGCAATACACATTTCCTTTCCTATAACCAGTCAACATGATCTTCTGATCACTTGACCTTTTAATATGATAACCATTCTTAATGAATGAAATGTCATATCTAAGATCACTCAGTTGACTTATGTTTATCAAGTTATGTTTCAAACCCTTCACATAGGCCACTTGAGTGATAGTAATTGAGCTGTTAGAAATGTTACCAAACCCTTTGATGACTCCTTTTTCAGATCCACCAAAGATTACTTTAGGTCCATTCAATATGGGTGAGTAGTCCTTCAGCAATCCTCTTGTTCCAGTCATATGTCTGGAACATCCACTGTCCAAGTACCATAAAGGGGCATGACCACTTGGACTTATCTGCAATAAATAATTACTTAACCTTAGAACACCAATTGTTATTGGGTCCTTGGTTCAGGTTAGACTAAAATTTAGCATAATTTGTAGCAGCCCTTCTTCCAGGTAAGCTGGCATTCATCCTGACACTAGTGTTGTACCAACAGTCAATGACAAAGTGTCCCACCTTGCCACAACACCAACACTCATATCTATTATACCTCTTTTTAGGTACAGTTTTAACAGCTTTGCTGTCAGCTATTCTTAATACTGTATGTACAGTGCTTCTTTGCTTGAGTGCTGGATACCACTTGTCATTCAGAATATCAGGCTTACCATGACCATGTATGATATCATGATCATATCTATTGGTAGGCTGTTGCACTTTTCTGAGAGCAATGGGGGAATTGAAGACAGGTGGCTTAACTGGTGCTTTCCTTTTTCTTTTGGAATTAGCTACCCTAGTATTTCCCTTAAAACCCAATCCTGTCTTACCCTTTTGAGACACAAAGTCATCAATTAAGGGTAGGACAGATTTTAGCTTAGAGAAACTAGCCACTAGATCATTTTCCTTCTGAAGTCTGACTTCCAGACTTTTGATTTGATCACTCTTGAATGTGATTGTTCGCATATGAATAATAGTTATGTTTTTCAGCTTGGCAATCTCATTCATCTTCTGATCCAGCAGCTTTTCTGAATCAGATGCAGCCAACTTAAGAGCTGCAATTTCCTTAGCCTGAATTTTAGTCAGGTTTTTACATCTCTTAAATGCCTGCAACAAATCACCATATTCATCTATAAGTTGATGAATATCTCCTTCAGATTCAAATCCATCCACATCTCTTGATGCAGATGCTTCTGATTCTGAGCCAGTGTAATAATTAGAGTCTTCAGATAAGCTTGTTACCTTACTGGGACCAGGCTGATCCTGACAGTGATCTTCATCAATCAGGGCCATAAGCCCTTTGCATTGATGATCTTCAGTTCCATTTATTGAGTCCAGTAATTGTAAGAACTCAGTCTCTTCTTCTGTTACAAACAAACCAATATAAGCTTCAGCATCAGATTCAAAATCTGAAGATGATGGATCTGTCCAGCTTTTCTCTTTCTTTGCTACAAAGGATTTCTCCTTCTTGTACTTATACTGAGACTTCTTCTTATCTGCAGATTCCTTTCTTTTGTCTGGACAATCAACTACTACATGTCCAGGTATGTTGCAGCAATATCACACAATCTTTGTAGTTGTTGATTTGCTAGGTTTTGACCTACTCTTGTCCTTTCTAGATGACTTTCTTTTCTGATAGTATTCATCCTTGGACTGAGAGGAGGATGGCTTAGTTCTCCACTACTGCTTCTTCAAAAATCTCTGAAACTGCCTTGTGAAGACAACAAAGTCCTCATCAGAATGATTGCTATCTGAGGTGTGACTATCAGAACTTTCAGAGATCACTTCTGCAACTTTCTTAGGAGGAGATGGAGACATCCTCCTGTCCTTTTTTGTGGATTCTGCCTTGAAGGCCACTGAATTTTCTCTATGGTTAACTTTAGTACTTTTCTCTTCCTCCTTTCTGGCCATGAGTTGCATTTCATAAGAAAGCAATTTGCCAAATAGTGTTGGAGGAGAGATTTCTGCCAGTCTGGCCACTTCCCTGATGGCATAGATCTTGGTGTTCCAATCCTTAGTCAAAGATCTAAGGAATTTATCATTCAACTCATATGTACTAAAGATCCTTCCATATGACATCAGTTCATTCACAATTCTGAAGAACTTCTTGTAACATTCAGTGATGCTGTCTGATTTACTTTGTCTGAAGCTCTCATATTCCTGATTAAGTATTGACTTTATATCTTGCCTAACTTCTTTTGATCCCTCCATGTAGACTATCAATGTGTCCCACATCTCCTTGGAGGTTTACAGTGAATCAGATTTTGGAATGTTGAGTCATCTATGACACTCACTATAATATTCTGAGCTCTCTTGTCCATAGTAGCCAAGATAATCTCATCCTTAGTCATTTCTGAAAAGTCTTTTGGTGTCATCTGATTAGCATCAAGAACTGAGACTTTCATTGGATTATAAGACCCTTCCTTAACAGTTATATATAAATTCTTGGATCAGATGCTTTCATAAACAATCTAACCCTTTCTTTCCATATTCCAAAGATTTCTTTCCTGCATATGAGCAACTTCATGGAACCAAGTTACTTATGATTTTTTCCTGAACCCATCTTTTCTAATTTATTCCGCCTCACAGATCTTACTCAGACTGTTAAGTCTATCTTTGAGCAACCTCGCTCTGATACCACTTGAAAGAATTGGTTTCAAGATAACCTAAACACCTAGAGAGGGGGTGAATAGGTTCAATTCCTTTTTACTCTAAGGCAGAATGTTAATTCAGTTAATCAAATAGAATCAAATAGTTCTACAGCTACCACATCACAGAAATCACAATATCACACACAATCACAGATGGTACACAGATTTATAGTGGTTCCCCAAATGATGGGTACATCCACTTTCCCCCTTCGCCTATCTAGCAGTGTGCTAGATTCAGCCTAACTTCTTCCTTCTTTCTCAGATCCACAGATCTTACAACTCAGAACCCAGTCAAGGTTCTTACAACTCAGAGTGAGTCCACAGTCCTACAACTCAGGCAATTAAGCCTTACCTCAGCCTTCACTAGGCCTACAACTCAGAGAATTAAATCTCCTACCTCAGGCACACAGCCCTACCTCAGCCTTCCCAAGGCCTACAACTCAGAGATGTAAATATCCTACCTCAGGCACTCAACCCTACCTTAGCCTTCCCAAGGCCTACAACTCAGAGATGTAAATCTCCTACCTCAGGCACTCAGCCCTACCTCAGCCTTTATAAATTAGGCTTACAACTCAGATCAATAATGATCTTACAGAAAAATGATATAAAATAAGTTTTATCTTTCACCCAAGTTGAGAGAGAATGGGTAGAAAGTTTTCTTGATCAGTTCTTGAAGAATCTGATTACACAGAAATCAAACTGTCTTTGGCTTTCTTCAAAGCATCTTGAATCTGAACACAGTAAGGTTGAATTTCTTGAAGTTGATCTTCAATCAGCTTCCTTCTTAAAATCCAAAAATTAATCTGAATTATTCTTTGCAAATTAGTTTAGGATCTGTTTTTAAGAGACTAGTTGATGATAGTCTCTTTCTTCACTTGAATTGTTGGAGCTCTTTCTCTACAAATTCTTCTGAAGATATTTTGAAATTCTTCACTTATATCCACTTGAAATCTCTGACTGGATTTTCTTGTGTATGTTGGATCTTCTGTTGTAATTATGTTTTTTTGTACTTCGTCATTCTCAATTGATAGAATCTGTCTTTATATAGACTTCATATAAGGTTACCGGCTGATCCGGTTGCTAACCAACTTTTGACAGTTCTGACAGTTGCAGTAGACTTGTTGGTTATGGCAGCTGTCAAGTCTCCAGTCACTTCTTGAAACTTTGTCTCTGTCAGCAAAGTGTCGAGTCTGAACTTCACATGTGTCGACACAAGTAGACTAAGTGTCGACACAATCCTTGGTGGTGTCGACACAGCTCTCATGGTGTCGACACTGCTTCTCGACATAGCTTCTGTAAGAATGTGTCGACACATGTCCTGTGTGTCGACATAGTCACTTCTTATCTTGACACAATTAACTTAGGAGAAATTCTGGTGTGTGTGTCGACACAAGTCCTGTGTGTCGACACAGTTGATGTCGACTGAACTTTCTGTGTGTCGACACAAGTCCTGTGTGTCGACACAGTTGATGTCGACTGAACTTTCTGTGTGTCGACACAAGTCCTGTGTGTCGACACAAGTCCTGTGTGCCGACACAATTTTTTCTGGTGTAGACACAAGTTTTCCAAGTGTCGACACAATTGACTCCAGGTGTCGACACAAGTCTTCACAAGTGTCGACACAGCTTCTTCTGGTGTCGGCTCATGGGCTTAGAAACTTTTCCTGCATATTGTTAACCTGCACATATAAACTCAAAACAACATCAAATACACATTGATGAATATCATTGAGCTAAGTGAGGCTTCTCCAAATCTGGTACATATTTTCCAATGTACCTAACTGAAGCCCATGTTGCTGAGCTGCCCCTCGAAGGCCAAAGCGAATCATTGTTTTATTTTTGTCATGTGTGGCCGGCCTGCGTGCCGATGTATGTAAAACATTACTTTGTTAAGTGTACTCTTGTAAGGCCATAAGGCCAAGTACTTTTCGGTGTATTTGTTATTTCATTCCTTTGGTAGTAAGTGGACATTCATGTTAGTTGTTATTCAATTATGGGTTCATTCGAATTGTTTAAAAGCTTCCTCTAGAATGCTCTGAGTTAGGGCGAGTAGTTGTAGTTAAATTTTTATATTCTTATGTATCCCTTCAGACTGTCTGTGGTATATGACGTCGGGTTTTAGCTGGACCTTCTATTATATGCCATATGACGGATGTGGGTGTTACACGCACAATATCAGTTCATCGAAGTCAACGTCTCTGGATACAACGAACCTCCCTGTAGTAGGATCCATACACTTCCATCCCTTCTTCTGCTCATCATAGCCAACGATGACAAGCTTCCTTGTTTTCGCATCCAGCTTCATCTTGAGAGCATCCGGGACGTGTACAAAGCAGGTAGAACTAAACACCCGAAGGTGTTCCACGCTGGGCTTTTTCTTGAATATCCGCTCAACCAGAGACTTCATGTTGATCGGCTCAGAGGCATCTAATTGATGTCATATACTGCGCAGGCCATCCCTTCCACCCAGAAGGCCTTAGGAATGCCTTTGCCCTGAAGTCAACACTTGCAGATCTCTGTCAAATGACAGATCTTCCGATCTACTACTCCACTTTGTTGTGGAGTATACCCACAAGAAATCTCTCTCCGGATTCCGTGCATCCTACAAAAATTAGAGAAAATGGTTGAATCGAATTCACCTCCGTTGTCTGTTGTCAACTTTTTTATATGTAAGCCAAGCTGGCCCTCCACAAGATTCTTGAACTCCACGGACAAATGGAACACATCTGACTTATCCTTCATGAAATACACCAAAGTGTACCTCGAGTAGTCATCAATCAATTTCAGCGTGTACCTGCTGCCTCCAAGACTAGTGGTCACGGTCGGCCCCAGCAACTCACTATGGATACACTCCAATGGTTGAGTGCACCCAGTCTGCGACTTATCAAATGTGAAGCGATAAGCCTCACCGTATTGGCACCCCACGCAAACATGACCGACACCGAAGGATGAAAATCTAGGCAAGCCTTTCACAAGGCTCCTTTCCACCATTGCTTTCAACTTGTCCATCCTGACATGTCCCAGTCTTTCATGCTAGAGAGCTGTACTATCATTGACCTTAATCCGATCAACATAGGAACTAGCTGATGCCACAACCAAGTTCACATCATTTCTCCCTATATGAGCAACCTTTGCTGACAGAAGGTTCACCTTGCAGTCCTTCTTAAAGTGGCCAGGCTGGTTGCATCTATAGCATCATGGCCCTTCCTTCCTCTTCCCGTCATGCTTAGGATAAACACTCCTCTCTTGCTGATTTGAAGTAGAGGGACCATCACCAGTAGCTGACTTCTTCTTCTTGTCCCATCTCCTTTTCTTCCCTAAGAAGAACACCTCACCATCTCCTCTAGAGATAGTGACACCAGCCATCTGACTTGCCAAGCTCTCCTGCGAAGCCAGCAGGTTCTCCATCTCCAATAAAGTAGCTGATTAGCCCAGCCTTGAAAGGAAGTGACAAAGTACACATATTCTTTCCATAAACTGCAGATTATGTGCCTCTTCAGCTTCGCCCCCGAAATAGGCTCATCAGGGTCTAATCCTGAAATCTCAGCACACAAGTTCTTCATCATCAGGAAGAATGTTGAGATGGACAAATCTCCCTGAGTGGCACCCACCAACTCATTCTCCAGGAATTGTAGCCGAGCTACATTTGTCTTGTTGAACAACCCATCATGGGAAGTCCAAACCTCCGCAGCTGACCGACATCCGATGATGTGGTCAAAGAGTTCCGATGAGATAGCTCGCTTGAGTGTAAACTCTGCTTTCATATTTGTCTTCTTCCAAGCTCTCACCGCATCAGCATTGGCACCTGCAACAGTAGTAACCTCTTGCTTTTCGTCTCCATAGAAGACCTACCAAAGATCCTCACCCAAAAGTTAGCTTTCCATACACAACTTCCACTTATTTAAGTTAGTCGATGTATGCTGCTCAATTCTAAGACCTCTTGCCAAACCACCATCCATTGCAGACACTATGGTTACTTAGACTCTCAGAAGAAGACAAGCAACTATCGGTTGATCACTACTCAGCCTTTGATCCCTCTGATACCATATAAAAATTTGTGAAAGAGAAAAACGGAAAACTAGGCACAGGAACACTCAACCTATTCGAGCCTAAGTAAGCCAGATGCAAATAGAAGAGCAAGAATCTTGTACTTACAAAAAAATCTTTACCAGGTGAGACATACATGATGAGACATTATTTGCCGATGTACGCGATGGAAGCAAATTACAAGGCAAAGAAAACAAGCCGCGATGACTCAAAGAGTAATAACTGGCCCTGCTGCTAACTGCCACAAAGTCCGCTCAAACCGACAGGTCGCCAGACAGTAACCTATCCGCGCGGACTACCCGCTATTTTAATGCTGAACTCTAACCGCCGATTTGCAAGTTGCCTAACCGCACATTTGCTAGTCTCCAGATCGTGCAAGCTGCTGCCGAACTGAACCAAGCCGCCAGATGCGAACAGCTTATTGAACAGGGAAACTAGTTGTAGAAGAGATAGACCGCCTAGTCACAAACCGCAGCCTACTATTAACTGTTGGTTGTTATCCGCAGAGCCTGCACTGTCCCTGACCGTTGTCAGAACAAAGTCCCTGGCTTTACAACACTATCCGCACAACCTGTAACGAACAAATCAGTCAACCTCCTCAAACCGTGTGGATACAAAATCCTAACCGCAGCAACTATCCGTGAGTTCACTTATTGTTTAGTTGGATATTGATTGATGTGACAAGTGGTCCTATTTATAGGTGTGGAGAGGAGTGAGATCACCGCCCTAGATGATAGGATAACCGCCCAATCTCGCGGTGAACACCAAGTGTATCTGCTAAGCCGCAGATACACAACCAGATTGCTGCGACTATGCGAGATAGCCAGTCCACAAAGATAGTCCCATCAAGGCCGGACACCAAGACAAGCCGCCTTGTCGCCAAGGCCCTGCTAGACTTGATCGCCATACATGAGGACTCTGCAAATATCGCCCCAGTTTTCCCATTAGTGGATAGCTCGTGTACGCTCGCGTCGACGAATAGTACTCCAGTCCACATACCCAAGCCCGCAGCCAAAGCACGCAAGAATTTCAGCTACCGAACTCGGCGGACATAGATATCAGTCTGCGCAGTCTGCACAACCTCTCGGACTAAGCCAACCCGCACAACCCGGCGAACTCCGGCACTAGTTTTCTCTAACCGGCAAACTCTGCGGTTACCACCAACTGCGCCACCAGAGTTAGACCAAGGCACACGCCATGTTGATCTCCCGAGCTTTGGTCCAGTCTATAAACCGGACTCCTCAAACTTCAACCAAGTCCGCAACTAGCCTATCTTGAAGAGCTTCGCGGATAGAAATTCTATCTGCCCAGTTACCTTCTGGGAACCAACTGTCGGTTGAACATAACCCCGCATGGCTAGCCGCCACCTCTGTCTGTACATACAGCGCAAATAGACCGCCCAGGCCGCCAGAGCACTTGCTGACTACAACACCTTTGCCGACCTGGCTAGCCGCCAGCCCTATCTGCATAGGCCGTGCGGACAGGTCGCCCAGTCCACCACTTTCACTTCATGATTTTCAACACTACCAAGACCAGTTGGCTCTCACCTTTTCCCTCCTGAAAAAGTCTTCGAGCCGGCACTTCACATTCAAATAAGGAAGTGACTTAGTGCCCCACTAAATCCCTCGATCTTGACGTCCCTTCCCAGGGATGATTTCTCACGGAATACTTCTTGGATTCCAACGATCTTCACCGGTCTATTTTCCTCACCACAAACACATAAAAAGAGAAAACAATACAAAAATAATAAAGAAGATTTGGAAATTGATTCTCCCTTAAGATGATTCCTCCATTGAACGGTGTGTGACTGGTGCTAATGATCTTCGTTCTATTGCAACCGATCAAATCCTCTTATTCATTGCAGTCCTTTGCTTGCCACAAATCTTTGTGTGCAAATTGCAGGGAGGCGCCTTTCTCTTCCTTCGACGAATACGGTGGAAAGCTGTTCATAGGTGGCACACGAACTCTAGAATGAAAATCTATTTTTCATCGTGCAAGGAACGAAAAACGAAATCCTTTTATACGTATATGAAAAACAGGCTACTTCCGGTGGTAGAACTAGTGCCCGACGGTAGTTCATTGTGCATCGATGTGATAGCTGTCCCGCGGATTTGGAAAAATATTAAAAAATATATAATTTTCCGCTTTTTCATGCTAGCGCGGTGTGGTACCAAGCTACCGCCTAGCATTAGCTCAATCATCTCGACGAATCCACTCAATGACTACTGAGTGGGCTAGCGCCCCGCGGCAGAAAACTAGCACTGCGCGGTAGGTCAGAGAGCACCTGTTTAGATTTAATCCTGAAGCTAGCACGAGGGTAGCTCTAGTGACACGTGGTAGGTACCCGAGTGCGCATTCAGATTAATTCAAGGCTAGTGCTTGGCGATAGCGCTAGCACACGACAGTAGGTCACAAAGATGAGTTATTCGATGATGTTGAACCTGCACATTACACCAAACACAAGTGTGATCAAATATAATATGAGATTTGATATTGTCAAACTAAAGAGATATGAACCGTAGGCTCCAACACTGATTGTCCTGAAGATAATAAGGACAAAATGTGTAAAAGGGATCATATGATGCAGTCCTTCAAGAAGGACACGAAGAAAGGAAAAGTTTCATTAAAGGAACCTGGAGTGAATTAGACACAGAGTCAAGCTCTTCTTCTAAAAGTGAAGATGAAGTTGCTGTTAAAGAAGCCTTCCTGTTGATATTGGATTCTTATTTAGAAGATGAAGATGATCAGGTGAGAGATTGTCCTTCTACTAACCATCAGTGGTACTTGGACAATGGCTGCTCTAGACATATGACTAGACACAAAGAGCTGTTGAAACACTATAAGGCTAAGGATGGCCCTAAGGTAATCTTTGGTTACTATAATTATGGTCAAACAAAAGGCTATGCTTTGATTAAAACTAGAAACATCTCTTTTTTCAATGTAACTTATGTTGAAGATCTTCAATATAATCTCATAAGCATAAGTCAGTTCTATGATGATGAATATAAAGTAATTTTCACTCACAACTTATGTCATATAGTCAACACCAAAATAGATGTAATAATGTTATCTAGTTTTTGGAAAAGCAATGTATATGTAGTTGACTTCTACTTAAATGAAAAGGAAATATATTTATTCAATGCTGATATAGACAAAAAAGAGCTTTGATATGGGTGGCTTGGTCATCTAAACTATAAGACCATAACCAAGCTTGTAAGGAATAATTTGGTTAGGGGCTTACCAAAAGGTAAGTATAAGAAATTGAATCCATATAGAGCATAACAACTAGGTAAACAAACTAAATCATCATTCAAATTAATTAGTAAGAATGATTCACCTAGAATACTTTATTTATTGTATATGGACCTATTTTGTTCAATCTCCACTCAAAGCTTAGGGAGAAAGTCCTATACCTTGGTAATTGTGGATGACTTTTTTAGATTCAGTTGGGCATTCTTTCTGAGAGCTAAATCTGATAGCTTTTGGATCCTCTCAAGATTTATTAAGCAGATTCAATCTGAATTCAATATTTAAGTGTCTATGATCAGAAGTTAACATAGGACAGAATTTGAAATTTAGTGAATCTGTAGATTCTATGAGGATGGAGGAAGAAGGCAAAGCTTTTCAGTTGCTAAAACTCCTCAATAAAATGGGGCAGCTTAAAGGAAAAATAGAAATCTAATTGAATCAAGAAGGACTTTACTTGCTGAGTCAAACTTCTAAAGTCCTTTTGGGCTGAAGCATTTAACACTGCCAATTATGTTCTGAATATGAGTCTCATCCATAATACTAAGCTGAAGACTCCCTATAAGTTTTTGAAGGAAAAGCCACTTATAGTATCATACTTTAAGATATTTGGTTGTACTTTCTACATTCTCAATAATAGAAAGAGACATCTTGTCAAATTTGATAGGAAGACTGATGATGGTATCCTTTTAGGGTGTTCATCATCTTGCAAGGCCTATATGCACTACAATAAAAGGATTATCAAGATAGAAGATTCCATGCATATGGTGTTTAATAAAGGTCATCCATTTTCAAAGGGGGGAGGAAACTTCTACCAAAAACATTTTGTAGGAAGAAGATCCTCTAGTTGATGAGTTGGAACATTTAACGTTGAAAAACATGGAGATAGATCATCTAAAGAGCATTATCATCAACTAGAAAGTGTTGAAGCTAACTCTAATGATGAAGCACTAGTTGAAACAAACACCAGTTTAGTTCTAGTTCCAATTCAGACCCAAAAGTAAATTGCTGAACCTGAGGATGCAGATGAAAATGATCCAAATAAAGAGGACGCACATAAAGAGATAAATATGCACTTGGGGAAGCTATGATAGAACATGAGAGAGAGATTCTCAGGGATCACCCCCAATCCCAAGTGATAGGAGCTATGAATTTGGGAGTAAGAACAAAGAATCAACTATTAACTGAGGTTATGCTACTATACTTTCTTTCCCAATATGAACCCAAGAAGTTTGAGGAAGCGGAGAATGATCCATATTGGATTGTTGCAATATAGAAAGAGCTAGCTTAGTTTGAAAGGAATAAGGTCTAGACCCTAGTGGAAAGGAATTGAAATTACCCAAACATTAGATCAAAATAGGTATATAAAATGGATTCTATTGGAGTAATAAACAAGAACTAAACTAGACTAATTGCTTAAGGATATAAGATAGAGGAAGGGATAGAATACAGCCAAACCTTTGCACTAGTTACAAGACTAGATGCAATTAGGTTATTTCTTGCCTATACTGCTCGTAAGAAGATCAAAGCATATTATATGGATGTCAAGAGTACTTTCCTCAATGACACTCTTGAAGAAGAGGTCTATTTTGAACAACCTCCAAGTGTTATATATCCATATTACCCTTCTTATGTTTATAAATTAAATAAAATACTATATGGCCTATAACAAACTCTAAGAGCACGATATAAGACCTTACCTACTTTCTCCTGGAACACTCATTCACAAGTGGAATGGTGGATAAAACCCTATTCACTTAGAACACACAAATAACAATTACTTATTATTCAAATCTTGTGGATGATTTTATCTTTGGCTCAACGGGCCCAATACTCTGCAAAAGGTTTCTTGACCTAGTGCAATTTAACTTTGAAATGAGTAGCATGGGGGAGTTATCATTTTTTCTTAGTCTCCAAGTGAAACAAAGTGATGAAGGCATCTTCATATCTCAGTCTATGTACACAAGAACTTATCAAAAAGTTTGGAATGGAAAATGACTCCACCCTGAAAACCCTATGGCTTCCAATGTTGTTATATAAAGAGATGAATCGGGTAAATTCATTGACCAAAAAACCAATAGAGCAATCATTGGCTCTATTCTCTATCTTATAATGAATAGGCAAGATATAATGTTCGCCACATGTGTATATGCTAGATTCCAGGTAGACCCCAAAGAATCTCACTTGAGTTCTATAAAAAGAATTCTAAGATATCTTAAGGGTACATCTGAGCTTGGGCGATGACATCCAACAAAATCTGAATTTAATCTATATGGATACTCTTATGTAGATTATGGTGATACAGATTGAATATGAAAAGCACTTCAGGAACTTCTCAATTCCCGGGTGTTAAATTGTTTTCTTGGTTTAGCAAAAAGGAAACCTCAGTCTCTACTTCTATAGCTGAGGCTGACTATATAGTATTTGGAAGTTGTTGTTCGTAGATCTTGCCGATGCAAAATGAATTGCTTGATTATAATTTGAATTTCATAAACTCCATAATTTTTGTGATAGCTCAGGTGCAATCACTATTGCCTCCAATCCAGTGTTGCACAACAGAACAAAGCACATAGAATAAGACATCACTTTCTCAGAAATAATATAGAGAAAAGGGAAAATTTTCCTTGAATATGCATCCACTGAAGATTAAAGGGCTATCATTTTTACTAAGTCTCTTGATAAAATAAAGCACACACTTTATCAATGCATTGGGTATGCTTGATGGTGATAATAAAGCACATTATAATAAGTAGAAAATAGATTTTGCATCATAATCCAATGCTGAGAAAAACTAGCAGAAGGCTTAAAATTTTAAGTGTGTATTCAATGTAACTCCAAATACAAGTCGACGAAACATCGACTTCTATTCGGTACAATGCCTAGAGCAGGTGATTGTAAAGACTTTGAATATTCTTAATATAACGCCAATATAAATCAATGCATGTGTTGACAGTAAGTCTGATATGGTATCATTGAAGCTACGCCAAAGTATAATCAACGTAACATCAACTCCACACACGGGTACCAAATATTTCCTAAAATGCGTTGCTTAGTGACCCAAATCCCGAAGTATCACATACTTATACCAGACTTATGTTATTACTTAATATATCTTCAAACCTTTTCGTCTTCCCCACTCTCTACTTTTATGTTATCTTTTTCTCTGGTTGTCAAGTGTTTTTGCTGGCACTCAAATGGATTCAAAGCTAATGGAATTAGAAATATAGATGCTCTCAATGATGCCCTAACAACTCTAATTACATAATTAACTAGCATTTACTACTCTTCTCCAAAGACTGCTTTAATAAAATGGTCATTCTTCAAGATTGACTAAATGATCTATCTGGATCTATGCAATAATTGGAATAATAAATGGATCAATCCCATGTTCCTGCTCAAGTCATTATATTCGTTTTTAAGGATATAAATGGGGGGGGGAGTTAGATTAGGCTTGGGTATTGTTCTTAAAACATTGATCTTGATACAAGTAACATTGAGGCTTTAGAGATTTAGGATGAGGAGGTTGTTAATGAAAGGGTCTCAGAGGTTGAGATGGATGATAAAACAAATGACAATGATAATGAATGGACTTCAGAAAAAAGGATGATCTTGATCACATGTCCGAGAAACCAATGGAAACAATTTATACCATGGTTGTCCCTAGTTCTCTTTATATTTCTAGGGGGCAACCATTGACTCCAGATTATCTTTATCTGTCGCAGAGACTGAAGCTGTGTTGATGGTTCCATTTCCACAAGGAGAGCTAACCACTCACCGGGAGCCCCTATCTGATGATTTACTCCAACACAGAATTGAAGAATCCAAGACATATGAAGAGACCCCTATGACTGAAATTCTAGAAAGACCATCACTAGTAAAGTCTACCACAAAATCAAAGACAAGTTAGAAGAAGTATACAAAAGCCTCGAGGAAGTAATATAAAAAGGATAAGTTGTACAAGAAGGTATATCCCAAGGTTAATCCTCCTGAACCTACAATAGAAGAATACAAGGATCTTAAATTGGAAAAGTCTATTGATAAAATATGAGATAGATATGCAACTGAGTTTGAAGCTACTGAAAAGGATATTGCATATAAGGGGAAAATCTTTATTGATAAACTTATAACAGGGGAGTCCAAGGAGGGTGATATTGTTGAAAAGATAATTTTATTACCCAATGGAATCTCTGAGCTCAGAACCTATACAATAAAACATCATCAAGTTCAAATTGTTGATGTTACAGGAGACTGCTATAAACGAATGGAAATACTGGGTTTCAAGAAGGATGATCATATTCTATATACAACTGATAAAGATAGACTGGTCCGTTTTATACAAGCTCTAACTTCTAATGCACAGGAATCTATAACTGGAGATCAACAAGAAGATAAATTTCCTGAAAATATTTTAGAATCGATCATTGAGCTATCAGTCGAGATTCTAAGTCATGACATTATAATTAATGAAGCATCTCATAACACAGAAGTAGTTATTTAGAAGTTATTCAGAACTTATCATAACTTTCAAAAGCACCCAGATAAAGCAAGGTCTGCTCATTTTTATTTTGTTGAAAAGATCTCCAATAAATTGTACATTGCATTTTCATAATTTCTTGTAGATAAAAAGTATGGATGACACTATTCAAGCATAAGTGTTTTAATTTAAGAAAGTTTTTAGCTACCTGCTTATGATTGTATACATATTCATTAATGCTTTAATTCATCTATTTCTTATGTTTTTTAATATAAAATCACTTTAAAACTCTGTAGAATTTATTAAGCTAAATCAGGGGAGATTGTTGGGAAAACCCCTTTTGATATAACTTAAAAAATATACATATAAGTGATTTTACAACTTATGATTATTACATATGTTGTATTGTGAGTATAATATGGTCATAGATATCCTAGGATGTTAGTTGAGTCAAGGTCATGTGGTAGGCACACTAAAATAAGGAAGAAAATAAAGTTTAGTCAACACGCGTCGACTAGAAGTCGAAGCAACTTCGAATAGAAGTCGACGTCACTTCAACTCGAAGTCAGAGAAATAATAAATGTTAAGTCAATGCCACTTTAATGCAGTAGATGATGTATGTGTCGATATGATATCGACACAGTGTCGATTAAAGAGTTAAGTCGATTGAAGTTCATTTTGAAGGAAGATATTGACTTAACTTTTATTAAAAGTTGACATAGCATCGAGTAAAGCTTAATTTGGAAATAGCAGAGGATCGGTCCAGGCTTATTTCTAGGAAGATTTTATAGAATTCTTTCAAATATTTTTAGCAGTTGGAATAAGTCTTAAATGAAAGATTTTTCCACAAAATTCAGAAGAGCATTTTATAGAAGAATTTTGAAGAATATTACGAGAGTTATTGAAGACAAAATTGAAAGAATATAATTCAATTCCTTCAGAAGAAAGTTTCTATGTAGAAAAGAAATTAAAATTTATTCAATAAGGATATACTAAAACGATAAAAGAAAATATAAAAACAACACAAACCGATACAATATTGTGACATCATTCAACATCATGTCTCCTAATCTTCTTCTTTCTTCTCTTCCTGCTACTACTGCAACAAGAATAGATTACTCTCTGTATATCAAATGCTTATAACCCATACAACCTTTTCTCATGTAATGGTTCATGATATTAAAGGGATCCAGAACATTTAATGCCAATAATGCTCAAAAAATTGCTGAGAGAGGAGTAATATTTGAAAACTTCATTCTTCTTCTTTCGCAATCTTCTCTTCCTATATTGTTAAGTAAAGAGTTGTAAGAATCCTTTGAAAGGATTCAGTCACTGGTTCTAAGAGTCTCCTTATCAACAAACTTAGTCAGTTAGTGGTTTAAGATCTCCTTATCAAAAAAATTGGTGTTGGTTCAAGATTTCCTTATCAAAAGATCTGGTTGTTGGTTCTGAGAGTCTCTTTATAAAAACTCAGGCATTGGGATAGTGGATTCCTATCAAAGTGGAAGAAGAGTGCATGTACCTAGATTTTGGGAAACCACTATAGTTTTGATATTTTTTGAGTTGTGTATTTTTGTGATTGCTTGTTGTGTTTTTATTTACCGTAATAATTCTCTGGCTAACTTTCTGTGATTGCAAATTCTATGTCAATTGCAGTAACTTAATTAAATCAAATTTTAGATCTTTATTCACTTCTTATAGAGAATTCTCTGAGTATTTAGTCAACTGTTCTCACTTTCAGATTCCTGCTATACTTCACCTCGTGATGAAGTTCTTAACACCCGACGGCATGGGCATTATTTGGGGAGATCAGGGGATGTCGCAGGTTTACTATCTAAATTTGGCTCGACCATTACATGACACAACTCTTCAAATCAACAACTTCAACCTTCAGGATGAAGTCATGATGCAGTGGGCAATGCTAGTAGAAGGACTAGTTGAAGTTCTGCTCCTCATAGGGGACTCTACCTGTATAGTGCAGATCGGGTCTTTCATATCCACGAAGGGGCAGGAGGAATGCATGAGCTTCCTACGTGAAAGTCAAAATGTGTTCCTATGAAGTCCCAATGACATGCCAAGATTAGATATGTGGATAATTATTCATTCATTAAATATTAACCCTGCATGTCAGCCCGTAATCTAAAAGAAGTGCAATTTCGCCCCCAAGTGGATGTAGGACCTAAAGGAGTAAGTGCACATACTTTTGACGATACAATTCATTCAGGAGGCGGAATACCCTACTTGGCTCGCCAAGGTGGTCACAGTAAAGAAAGCCTTTGGCAAGTGGATGATGTGTGTCGACTACAATAATCTCAACCAAGCCTATCCAAAAGATAACTTCCCACTTCCGTATATCGATCAGCTCATGGACGCCACTACAAAAAATGATCTTCTCAGCTTCATATATGCCTACTTGGAATACAAAAAGATCTGGATGAACCCGAAAGATAAAGAGCACATCTCCTTTTACACGGACAGAGAGGTATACTTCTACAAAGTATTTCTCTTTGGGCTAAATAACATCAGGGCTTCTTATTAGAGTCTAATGAACAAAGTGTTCAGAGATCATCGGACAATCCATGGAGGTTTACGTCGGTGACATGTTAGTGAAACGTATTTGGCGAGCCAACCACCTAGAAGACTTGGACAAGTGTTTTTAGCTTCTTCGCCACTTCTAGATGCGCCTAAACCCCTCCAAGTGCACGTTTAGAGTCACTGCAAAAAAGTTTTTAGTATTCATAATAACACAATACAGGACTGAGGAAAACTCGAGAAGATTAAGGCACTGGACGACATGTCTCCCCTCACACCATCAAGGAAGTTCAACTTATCAATGAGAGGATAACTATACTCTCTAGCTTCCTGGCTCAGACAGGGGATAAATACCTCCCATTCTTTCAAGCCCTCCACAGAGCATAACACATTGCAGTTTAGTGGACGGATGAGTGTCAGGCTGCCTTTGAACAACTGAAGCAGTACCTGGCAACTTGCCGTTATTCTCCAAGCCTACCGAGGGATGCCCTTTTACTATACTTGGCAGTATCTCCGTTGTTGACACAAAATTTATCACCTAGTTCTCCCACCCTCAACAACAAATTGGGGAGTTTGGTGAAGGGATCAGAGTCTGCAGTTGACCCATTATTTTGCTCTGTAGGGCTCAATAGGCAAAAAGAAAACACAATAAAAAGGTGGTGTCGCTGGCAACGGTGAACACCAGACTGACCCGTCGTGATGAATGCCTATCTCGTAGTGGGTTCTTCTATTGCTCCAAGAAAGATTATTGAGAAGGGTGTGTGTAATGCCCCAAAAATCCTGAAAATGGGAAGGAGTTAGTTTCTAGAAGTTACCGCCAGGCTGTAGTATTAACGTCGGTGGTATCTAGATGAATTAATTCAACCTTCATTTCAGGTAGGTACTGCGTGGCGATGGAAAGGTATTGCATGACGATATCACTCAACGCACTCGATGAATCATTGAGAAGACTACTGTGTTGCGGTATAAAGTTATCATGCGGTGATACCACTTAACACACTCGTCGCACTCGGCGCACTCAGCGCACTCGGCACACTCGGCACACTCGACGAAGTGTTGAGAACCTATAGTGGGGCGGTAGTGATATATCACGCGGCGGAAGCTGGCCATGTGTTAGTAAGACTCAAGCGGTTTTGAGCGTCAAAGTGATGCCGATTGAGCTAAGAGGTCAATGTCTATGATACCGCGTGGCGGTAGAAGATCCCGCTCGGCGGCAGCTTCCTAATAAATGCCATAGATGAGATTTTTTTCTCATTTTCTCATTCACACACACACACACTCTCTCTTGATTTTGGAGGAAGGATAAGGGAAAAGCCAAGAAGCAAGTGTTGAAACCGAGAATTCGGTTACTGTGGAGTTCATCCTTGTGGAAGGGGTGATCGCACACTTACTTCTCCCCCACAAGCCAAACGACTAAGGAAATGGATCAAGGAATGGACCCAAGTGATCGACTGGAGGTCCCACCACACACCCGAAATATCTTAGAGCACTTCCACTCCTGAGCCAAACGTTTAGCTAAGGATACCTCAGAAAACGCTAGAAGACCGGGGCACAATGAAAATGTGTCTTCTGAGGTACCCCTTGGGTCTATTTATAGATTTGTGGAAATAGCCTGCAAATAGCCAACCTCTGCTGTTTTGAACAGCTATGTGCAACCCAACTGGGTCTGCCAACAGTGAAAATTGACTATTCTAAAAAGCTATTTGCACCCATAACAAGGGCATCCAGGTAATTTTGCCTCTGGACCCCACAGGGCGTGTTTCTCAGGCATGGGGTCAACTCGCCTCAACTCGCTGCCCACTGGGCGGACGCGGCCTGGCTCCCGCAGCTCGCCTTCCGTCTTAAGGCACGCGCGAGCCTGGCCGCCATGGCTCACCGACTTTATTCAGAGGAGGGCTGGCGACAAGGTCGCCTATGTAACACCCCAGTTTTCAGATCTTGAGTCTCTTGAAGCTATCGCCCGGTGATAGAAGTTATCACCCGGAGGTAGCTTAGAGTTGAGTAGGCAGGCGCTGAGAGTGTTGAGTGTCCAGGAACTGAGAGCGTTGAGTGTCCAGGCATTGGGAGCATTGAATGCTAGCGCGTGGCGTTAGCTAGGTACTGCTCGGCGATAGCCCTATTTAGTAGAGCATCGAATGCGAGACCCATTTGTCGATAGCTGGAGGATTACCACACGACGATAGTAGCTATCGTTCGGCAATAGCCCTGTTTTGTCGAGCGTCGAACGAAGGGCCCAGCTCGTCGAATGCTGAGCTTTTGAGAAAACGTCGAGTTATCGAGAAAGACACTACCGCGCGGTGTTAGCCTTATCACCGACATTAGTGCAACATTATTTTCTAGCCGAGCGCTCGAGAAACTACCGCTTGGCGGTAGGTAGTTACCGCCCGGTGGTAGCGGTTGGAAGCAAATCCGTCGTTTGGCTTGTTAGCTGTCTGATTTCATTTAGGTTTTGATCCTAAGGCCCAAGACTCTCCCTCCAGAGTGCTTTTATATGGCTGAACGATTGTTTCCCCTTATTTTCTCATTTGGGAAGTGAGAGTTAGGGTTTTGAAGTGACAGGTGGGAGGAGGAAGAAGAGAGCTTTCTTTCGCCATTGACGGAGCTTTAGAACTCCGATCATCGTTCCGAGGACAGATCTGTGGAGAGGACTTGGAGGCCCTCGTTTTCATCCATGCAAGACAAGGGTTTCATGGCTAAGAAGAGGAGTCGTAAGGTAACGACACTTCTCCCCTCGGTTTTAGGATGCGTGCATGACATCTACAATTTTTTTTTCTTTCAAGCATTCTAGGCATTGGATCTCTCAAATGAGAGTGATTTGAGTTGTCATGGTCAAGAAGGAGCCACCGGGTCGATTGTGTTCGTCCCCCGCATGATATTGCTTTATAAATCCGCTCCGTTAGTGGATTAGGTATTGTGTATGGAGCTGTAGTCACGACCATTAGTCCGACTCGGTGATGTTGCATAGCGAGCCTTAAGGATTTTGTAGAAATCCGTTATCGGCAAGACGCAATTTGTCATGTTTTCCCCCTCTTTTGTGTGAGTACATGTGACCAAAACCGGACAGGGTGGAAATTAGAGTACACGCAGGGGCACGGGGATGGTTCAGTACGAATGGTGGTTTAGGGTGGGAAAGGTGTGAGATTGTGATGTGCTAAGGCGTGGTTTGTCTCTGCGGTAGGCTGGCTAGCCCGTGACATTGCAAAGTCATGTGTGGAGAGTTTCCCGGCGAGACAAGTCCCCTTATGTGGAATTGACGAGAACACCAAGCTTTGGACAAGCCCTGATGATCTCAGCTGGGTCCCATTGGGTCTCCTTCGATGGACTTGGTCCCAATATTGGCGCCGGGCCTGGGTCATCGCGAACGGATGGGGTCTAGCAAGGGTTCTTAGCATCGGTTTGTTTGTGTGGAGGAATCTGCCGTGAGAAGTCAGAGCTTGCAGACAAGCCTGGACGATCCCAGCTGGGTCCCACTGGGTCTCCTTCGGTGGACTTGGTCCCGATATTGGAGCCGGGTCTGGGTCGTCGCGAATGGGTGGGATCAAGGCAAGCGTTCCGTGTGGTGGCTTGAATGCTGTTTGGGGGAAATTGGAAGTACCCTTGTGAATGCGGCTTGAACACCGATGGGGAAATTGGATGTACCTGATTGATGATGTGCTAGAAGTATACGCTTTAGGGTGCCTTGGGGTGAAGTCCAGGTTTTCATACATGCTGTATTGTAGGCCTCCTTTTTATTATATGCTTAACATAGAAATGTGTCCGTAGTATGAGAAATCCAAACCTGTTTTACTACTTTAAATGTACTTGTATTTTTGCATATAAAGTGCTGACCTGCAGGGTGTTGGAGTGCCCCGCGGTCCGCTAGGGACGGCCGGGAGGTGATGTGTTGGTTACACAGTTGAGGTCAACCTTTGCTGACCCATTTTTGCAGGGCAAGGATCGCAAGAAGGAGCAAGCTCACCGGCCTAAAAGGCCAAAGCCTCATGAAGTGATTCATTTTGTGTTGTAGCTCTGTTATGTAGGATGTTATGATTAATGCACAATGTAAACCGACTTGCAGGACGAGGTAGCCTAGGAGTGCTTATGCATTGACACTTGATGTTATGGTTGAATTTTGATCTCTCAAATGTTGTAAGGCCAAAAGGCAGTGTTGATACTCATATGTTAGTGGATAAATTCTGTTCTTGCTCTTTGGTTTCTGGTGTATTTAGTATGAGTTTTGAATTGGATAGTTTATATCATCTTATAATGCTTAAGCTGTGGCGTCTGTATGTTGTGGGGCCCCGGCCAGACCAATATTATACAGTCATTACAGGAGAGGTGTTATAATTTGGTATCAGAGGGAGGTTAGTGTCCAAGGTAAGTTTTTGTGGACGAATGTCCAAATCAGATTGTGTTAAGAAGTTATTGACATAGGAGTATCTCGGGACTGTGAGTGTCCTTGTGTCTAGTTTTGCGATTGGAAGCTGATTTTGGTTTACCTTGCTTTTGCTAAGGGTGCAAGAGACTAAGCAGGGACATCGAGGCCAAGAGAAGAGCCTTCGACGAGCAGTGCTACTGCTCAGGGTCCTTTAGGCATGGGGGTAACCCCGACCGACTTCTATCACATGCTCGTAGAAGCAATGGTGGCAGCCCAAGCTACCGAAGCAACGCAGGTTGTGACCCCTATTGTGCAGGTAACAACTCCTGCTACCCCTGATGCGGCAACAGTCGTGCCAGGCGGAGGATCCAGGCAAGCAGAGTCATTAGCGGAAAGAGTGGTTGCCGGTCATGGAGACCGACAAATGAAATACTTTCTAAGCTTCCATCCTCCAACGTTCAAGGGTGTTGGCACGCCGACCGATGTGGAGGATTAGTAGGCAAGGATTCAGGAACTGCTGAGGGCGGCCGAGACGCAGGTAGAGAATCAAGCTGAGTTTGCAAGTTTCATGTTGGAAGGCGATGCTAAGCTATGGTGGGTGAGCCATAGCGTTTGCCAGTTTCCTGGACGCACCTCGTCCATAGAGGAGTTCAGGAATGCTTTCTTGAAAAAGTACATTCCCGCATCGACGAGGTTAGTCCTTCAGAGGCAATTTCTGCACTTGGTGCAGCGGGACAAGACGGTGGACGAGTATGTTCAGGAGTTTACTCGGTTGGGTCATTATGCTGGAACGACCATGGCTGACGATGTGTAGAGGGACAACCTCTTCTACCATGGGCTAAGGGAGAATCTGAGACAACCCCTCATATCTATGAAGAATGCTGGTTTCAATGAGCTGGTTGAGGCTGCCAGAATGTTGGAGAGCGATTTGGAGTGAACCCAGCATCGATAGGATTTTGCTGCCAAGCAGAGAGAAGGAAACTCTCCTTAATCTCAAGGAAGGATTGACGGGAGTAAGTGGAAGAAGAAGTCCCATCCCTATAAGAATTAGGAGAAGGATAGTATGACGTTGGGAGGGTCTCGCTTCAAGGGACCATGATCGTACTACAAGTGTGGCAAACCGGGCCACATAGCTCGTTTCTGTACTGAGGGTGACGCTGAGCAGGAGCCGAGACAAGAATAGTCGGCGCACTCCGGGCCGAGAAAGGAAAGATGGCGAAGTCTGCTTCTCGTTTCCAACCTATGCAGCCAAGGGCATATAACCTTGGGCAGCAGGAAGCGATCCACCAACCCGATGTTGTGACAAGTATGAAAGTTTAATTTAATCTTTTATCTTAGACTTTCAAGATAGTTTATGTATGTTGCCTATGCTTTTGGATTTGTGTTAGTTTCTGGGTACCCCGCTAGGGTATTGTTTGATACCGGAGCATCGTACTCCTTTCTCCCAAAAAGCTTTATCCGGAGGATTTGAGTTGAGCCATTTTCGGCAGACACAGAGCTGAAGGTGCGCATGCCCAATGGGTCATCCATGACTACCGGTTCGAAGGGGCGCATTTGTTGGAGTCTAGACGGAGTTGACTTCATGTTGGTAGCGGCAGTTCTACCGTTGGTTGAGTTTGATTTAATATTAGGTATGGACTGGCTTGCAGAGCAGCGTGCCAGTATTGACTGCCTATCTAAGGTGGTGACCCTAAGAAGTGAAGGGCAGGCAGAATTCACATTTGAGGGCCTTAGTGGAGTGGCCGGTTCCCCGATTTCGGCCATGCAGGTGGTGCAGGCGGTTAACTAGGGAGGAGTAGCTCTCATAGCTTTGTTAGAGGTTCGGCTTTCTAGGTTGTCACTTGGAGACATGTCGGTAGTGGCAGAGCTCGTGGATGTGTTTTCCGAGGAGCTTCCTAGAGCACCTCCTCGACGGGAGATTGATTTCTCGATTGAGTTAGTGCTAGAGGCTAGGCCGGTGTCACGTCCTCCTTTTAGGTTGGCACCAAAAGAGTTGGCCGAATTCAAAGTACAGTTGCAGGAACTATTGGAGCGGGGGTATATTAGACCGTGTTCTTCACCATGGAGTGCGCCAGTGTTGTTTGTGAAGAAGAAAGACGACAGTATGCGGTTGTGTATAGACTACAGAGAGTTGAATAAACAGACTGTCAAGAATAAGTATCTGATTCCTCGGATAGATGACCTGTTTGACCAGTTGGTGGGGTCAGTGGTGTATTCTAAGTTGGACTCGAAGTCAGGATACTATCAGTTGCGGATTCAAGATGAGGACATACTTAATACACCTTTTGGTACGAGGTATGGTCATTTTGAGTTCTCGGTGATGCCGTTCGGGTTGACGAACGCACCATCAGTATTCATGGATTTGATGAACCAAGTATTTTATGAATACCTGTACTCTTTTGTTATCATCTTTATCGACGATATTTTGGTATACTCCAAATCAGAGGCGGAGCATGAGACTCATATGAGAATAGTGTTGCAAGTGTTAAGAGAGAACCATCTTTATGCAAAGTTCTCAAAGTACGAGTTCTGGTTGGAGATGACATTTTTGGGCCATATGATTAGTGGTGATGGGGTGGTGATTGATCCTGCAAAAGTGGAGGCCATTAGAGATTGACTAGTTTTGAGAACCGTGGCAGAAGTCCAAAGTTTCCTTGGACTAGTCGGGTACTATAAAAGGTTTGTGGAAAAAATTTCGCGGATAACTCTACCCCTCACTTCTCTAACTCGTAAGGACCAGAAGTTTGTGTGGACTCAAGAATGCAATCAGGCGTTTGACAACCTGAAGGAAAGGCTGATGACAACTCCAATCCTAAGTCTGCCTAAAGGGACTAAAGGATTTCATATTTTCAATGATGCATCATGATGTGGGCTGGGTTGCATGTTGGTACAACATGACAGTATTATGGCTTTTGGGTCTAGGCAGTTGAAGCCTCACTAGAGGAATTACCCCGTCCATGACTTGGAGTTGGCAGTGGTAATTTTTGCATTAAAGTTGTGGCGGCACTATGTGTATGGTGCGAATGTGGAGATCTTCACGAACCATAAAAGCCTGAAGTATCTTCTAGACCAAATGGACTTGAATATACGGCAGCGCAGATGGGTCGAGTTCCTTGGATACTACGAAGTGGTGATTCAGTATACGCCAGACAAAGCCAACATGGTGGCAGATGCCTTGAGTAGGAAATACTCTGGTCAAGGGAGTTTTATCAAAGATCATGATGAGCGGTTGATGCAGGACTGTGAGTCCCTTGGAATTGAGTGCGTAGCAAGAGACGATTCAAGCATGGCTCATTTGAACTGGATCGAGTTGCAGAATGACTTATCCAATCGTATTCGGGAAGCGACTAGTTTGGATGAAGAGTTTCAGCCATTCGTGGTGGAATCTCAAAATGGCATGGGTAGCACTTGGGAGATGATTGATGGGGTCTTGAGGAAGGATGAAAGGATATGTATACCGCAGTTTGGCAAGTTCCGTAAGGAGTTGATGTTTGAGGCTCATTTTACGAAGTACTCAATTCACCCGAGCAGTACAAAGATGTACTTGGATATGAAGAAATCCTTTTGGTGGGATGGTTTGAAGCGTAATATAGCTTTGTACGCTAGTCAGTGCCAAACTTGTGCCTTAGTGAAAGCCGAGTGTCAGAAGCCGGGTGGGTTCCTGAATCCTCTTCCTATTCCCGAGTGGAAATTTGATGACATCTCTATGGACTTTATGCATGGCTTACCTCAATCGCAGCAGGGTAACGACGCGATTTGGGTGATCGTGGATCGCTTGACCAAAGTGTCTCATTTCCTCCCAAATTGGAAAGTGGACAGCGTGGATGAAGCTGGTAGAGTTGTATTTTCGCAACATTGTGCGACTGCATGGGATTCCTAAGAGTATTGTTAGTGATCGCGATGGACGGTTCACGTCCAGAGACTAGAGGTTGGTTCGGAAAAGTCTGGGCACGAAGCTTAAGTTCAGTACGACGTTCCATCCTCAAACTGATGGACAAATAGAAAGAACGAACTGTACAATGGAGGATATGCCGAGAATGTGTACTTTTGACTTTGGGAAGAAGTGGGAAGATCACCTCTTCATGGTAGAGTTTGCCTATAACAACAGTTACCAAGCAAGTATAAAGATGGCACCATACAAAGCTTTATATGGAAGGCGGTGTCGAACGCCAATGTCCTGTATAGAGATGGGGGACACAAAACTTTTGGGAAAAGAAGTGGTGACTGATGCATGCGAGTTGGTGTGAACCATTCAGGAGCGCATGAAGGTTTGCCAGAACCGCCAAGTCAAGTATTTTAATGCTCGCCATAGGAATGTGGATTTTGCGGTGGGCGACTGGGTCTATCTCAAGATCAAGCCGTTAAAAGGCGTTTTGCGGATTCGCCGACTCAAGAAGTTGAGTCCGAGGTTTTTGGGACCGTTCAAGGTTATAGAACGCATTGGAGAAGCAACTTACTGGTTGGTGTTGTCCACAGAGCCGAGTGGATTACACGATGTTTTACATGTCTCCATCTTGAGGAAAGCCTTGGTGGAGGCTAGTGTGGTGATCGAACCGGCGACAGTGTCGGTAGAAGAGGACTTGCGGATGAAAGTCCGCCCAGTTGGCCTAGAGGATTCAGAGATTCAACAGTTGCGGAACAAATAGGTTAAGCTCGTGAAGGTGCGATGGGACAACTGCGGGCGTGATGAGTTTTCTTGGGAGCATGAGCAAGCAATGCAGGAGGAATTCCCGGAACACTTTAATTCAGGTATGCTTTTGTTTAAGTGCATGTTTAATTTCGAGGACGAAATTCTTTTAAGGGGGGAGGAGTTGTAACACCCCAGTTTTTAGATCTTGAGTCTCTGGAAGCTATCGCTCGATGATAGAAGTTATCACCAGGAGGTAGCTTAGCCTTGAGTAGGCAAGTGTTGAGAACATTGAGTGGCCAGGCGCTGAGAGCGTTGAGTGGCCAGGCATTGGGAGCGTTGAATGCTAGCGCGGGGCATTAGTAGGTTTCGCTCGGCGATAGACCTGTCTCGTCGAGCATCGAACACGAGACCCATTCGTCGAGCATTGGAGGAGTACCGCGACGATAGTAGCTATCGCCCGACGATAGCCCTGTATCGTCGAACGTTGAATGAAGGGTCCAGTTCGTCGAAAGCTGAGCTTTCGAGAAAACATCGAGTTCTCGAGAAAGATGCTACCGTGCGATGCTATCCTTATCGCCGACGTTAACGCGACATTATTTTCTGGCCGAGCGCTCGGGAAACTACCGCTCGACGATAGGTAGTTACTGCCCGGCGGTAGCGGACAGAAGCAGATCCGTCGTTTGGCTCGTTAGTCGTCCGATTTCTTTTAGGTTTTGATCCTAAGGCTCAAGACTCTCCCTCCATAGTGATTTTATAGGGCTGAACGGTTGTTTCCCCTCATTTTCTCATTTGGGAAGTGAGAGTTAGGGTTTTGAAGAGAAAGGTGGGAGGAGGAAAAAGAGAGCTTTCTTCCGCCATTGACGGAGCTTTAGACCTACGATCGTCATTCCGAGGCCAGATCCGTGTAAAGGACTTGGAGGCGCTCGTTTGCATCCGTGCAAGACAAGGGTTTCATGGCTAAGAAGAGGAGTCGTAAGGTAACGACACTTCTCCTCTCGGTTTTAGGATGTGTGCATGACATCTACTCTTTTTTGTTTTCTTTCAAGCATTTTAGGCACCAGATCTCTCAAATGAGAGTGATTTGGGTTGCCATTGTTCAATAGGTGCCACCGGGTCGATTGTGTTTGCTAGTGATGGCTCTTGGTGAGCTATATGTTGTGAAAGTCCAGTTTCTGGCACTGTAGGATGCTGCAGGATTTTCTAGAAAGATGTTACAATTATGAATGAGTCTGGAGACAGAAAGAGATGTTCTGTTATTAACTCCATGAGGTAGTGGTTATTGCTGGCG
The DNA here is from genome assembly GCA_039583875.1 of Platanthera guangdongensis. Classification (NCBI taxonomy): domain Eukaryota; kingdom Viridiplantae; phylum Streptophyta; class Magnoliopsida; order Asparagales; family Orchidaceae; genus Platanthera; species Platanthera guangdongensis. Next base: position 80,680,730 of record CM077151.1, read on the forward strand.
GTAGCTCCCAGATATCATTGTGCTTGCGAAGCCTGTCTCATGGAGACCGTGTGGCTAGAAGGTGAGCTATGAGCCTGGGTACCCAGCTTTGATGGCCTTGAGAGACATTGTACATATCATTGGTTATGTTTTGAATTGCGGGAAAGGGGAGGCTGACCCGCATCATGTAGATTGGCCACGAAGGTTTCAGCTTTTGGTGATGGCATGACGATTTGAGCAACGAGAAAGAGCTAAACTGTACCTGCTCTATATAGTTCGGTTAAATAGACCTATAGTACATGACAATTACCATTGTCATATGGGGAGATTCGTGGCTATAATGAGGTTATGTGCTAGGCTAATAATGCTCATAGTTTACCGTCAGTCTCGGTCTTTTGAACGGTGGTGGGGCTGGGAATTCCAATACATCGATAAGGTTCCCTGAGTGCACGAAACGTTTGTCAGTTGATGCAAATGTTTGTTATATATTTACTGGTGCTTAAGTTGTACCTTTGTGTAATATATCTATATATGAATGCTATGTCTGCAAGGAAGGAATATCGCTGTCACGGGAATGGGGTAGGGTCATTATAAATTGGTCAACTAAAGCTGATCGTTGCCTTGTTTGCCACCTTTATGGTGTAATGTCCCCTTTTAGGTGCTGGAGGGCCGAGCAGGAGATAGTGGGTTACATCCCTTTGATGTTATGCTAGCCATCGAAGACCAAGCAAAGAACTACAGATGGAGGTATTACAATTTGGTATCAGCTTCTTGTTTCGGTCTTCCTTTTGCGAATTTGTGGTAGAATTCTTTAGGGGGTGACGAGCACGTGTATGTTCTTATCGTTATAATAAAATGAACTCAAGAATGTCTACTTAGGAATGAAAATACACAAATTTGAGGAACCTACGCATTACTATTGGTCATTGTTTGCCTTTTGAGTAGTCATTGAATTGTGTATTTTACACTTATATGTGACTAGAAGTGACGCGGGGCAGTTTGAACCCCAACGTTCTGTGGAGAGTATGTCACCTGCTGATGTGCCCACACCTACCCCTTTTGTGGAAAAGATATGCTTTGTTGCTGAGGATGTGCTTGCAATGATAAATGCATAGCCGACTAGGCAGGCACGACATGCGATGGTACTGGTGCGGGTTGGTATAGCTGAGCCTATAGTTGTTAGGCAAGTGCCCGTTGAGGCTTTGGTTTAAAGGCAAGCTACTGAAAGGCAGCTGAAGCATTTTATGAGTTTTAGTCCTCCTACGTTCATAGGTGCAGAATCCCCAACGCAAGAGGAGGACTGTCGTTCGCATGTCAAGAGAGAATTGACGACGATTGAAACAGAGGAGGGGCAGAAGGTAACCTTGGCCACTTTCCTGTTGGAGGGAGATACTCGACTTTGGTGGGATGAGTTGGAGTTCCACCACTTTGCGGGCATACGACTATCTGGGATCTCAATGGATGAGTTTTCGAGATTATTTTTGGCAAAACATCCGCCTTCGTCGCAACGGATTGCCATGGAGACTGAGTTCAAGCGCTTGACTCCGGACGAGAGTAGTGTAGATAACTACTTGCATGAGTTCACCAGGTTGGGACGATATGCGGGGTCCACTTTCACCGACGAAGAGCGTAAGACCAATCAGTTCTATGAGGGACTACAAGTTGAGCTGAGGTTGCTTCTCTCGAGTCTGATCAATCAGGGATTTCAAATATTGGTGGATATGACTTGTTTGTTGGAGAAGGACATGAAGAGGGTATAAGGTAAGATGGACTTGGCTATTAAAAATCCATAGTTCAAAGTGTCGTCTTCTTCAAAATTGCATTTTCGAAAATGGAATAAGAATTTCAAGTCTTCTGGACTGGCTCCATCTACTATTGCTTCTGGAGCAATGCCTGGGCAAAGCACTCGCACACGTTATACTTGCGGCAAGCCAGGGCATTTTTGTCATGAGTGTACCAGTGGTCTTCCAAGGAAGGATAAGAAGGAAGGAGCGTCATATGCTGAAAAGGGAAAGATGGTGGAGGCCACTGCATCTCAAGCGTAATCCCGAGTTTATAATCTTGGCAACTAGGAGGCCATAAAACAAAGTGACGTCGGCACAGGTACGAGTAGTATATAGTTTCATGCTTTATATAATTTATACCTTGTGAATTGCTTGTGTATAACTTGATCAATATAGGCTTTGTCCTTATTCAGGATTTTCCGAAGAGAGCACTGTTCGATAAAGGTGCTTCTCATTCATTTCTATATGAAGACTTCGTATTACGAATAAGAATGCCTACTCTTATTTTGATAGATAGATTAAAGGTGTTGTTACCTAATAGATGCTTGATGCGTGCAGATAGATCTTACTGCGTTGAGGTGTGGATAGGGAGTCAAGATTTCAGATTGAATGCATCTGTGCTACCGATATTTGAGTTTGATGTAATCTTTGACATGGACTAGATCTCAGAGCAGCGTGCTTGTATAAATTGCAACTCTAAGGAAGTCACACTGGGACAGAACACCGAATAAGAGACTACGTTCGCTGGTATGCGAGGATCAAATAAGATATTGATGTCTACTCTCCAGGTAGTCAAGGCAGTTTGAATGGGTGCGAAACTATTTTTCACGTTGTTGGAGGCTGTAAAGACAAAGCCTATTTTGAGTGATGTTCCTATTGTGTCAGATTATGCAGATGTTTTTCCTAAAGATCTCTATGGGTTTCCACCCCAGCGGGAGATTGACTCGTTATTGAGTTGGTGCCAAATGCAAAACCTATGGCCCGCTCATCGTACTATGTAGCGCTAAAGGAAATAGCAGAACTGAAAGTTCAATTGTAAGAATTGCTAGAGAAAGGCTATATACGTCCAAGTATGTCTCCTCGGAGTGCATCGGTCCTCTTTTGAAGAAGAAGGATAGAAGCTTGCGTCTATGCATTGATTATCGAGAATTGAACATGCTGATGAAGAAAAACAAGTATCTGATTCCACAGATTGATGACTTGTTCGATCAACTGGGGGGATCGACTGTCTATTCGAAGCTAGATTTAAAGTCTGGCTATTACCAGTTGCGGATTAGGGAATGTGACATTCTCAAGGCTGCTTTTGGTACACAGTAAGGTCATTATGAGTTCACTGTAATGCTGTTTGGGCTAACAAATGCGCTATTGGTATTCATGGACTTTATGCACCGGACTTTTCAGGAGTACTTAGATCGATTTGTGATCGTCTTTATTGACGACATATTGGTGTATTCTCAATCAAAAGAAGATCATGCAAATCAATTGAGGATGGTTTTGCATACCGTGAGGAGGAATAAACTCTATGCCAAGTTCTCAAAATGGGAGTTTTGGCTGTTGTCGGTGGCTTTTCTTGGCCATGTGATAAGTGGAGAGGGTATTGCGGTATATCCAACGAAAATTGTTGCGATACGAGAGTGACCTGTGTTGACTACTATAACGGTAGTTAGGAGATTCCTTGGACTTGTTGACTACTATAGGAGCTTCGTGGAGAACTTTTCATGGATATAATTACCTCTCACCACACTGACGAGGAAAGATCATAAGTTCGTTTGGAAGCCTAAGTGCGTATGGGCTTTTGAGGAGTTGAGTCGCATGATCACGTCGCCTATCCTGAGTTTGCCATATGGCACAGACAGCTATGAGATATATAGTGATGCTTTAGGGAGCGGCTTAGGATGCATTCGTCTACAGTTCGAAAAGGTTATAGCTTATGGCTCACGCCAGTTGAAAGTGCACGAGCGAAACTATCCAGTCCACGACTTGGAGTTGGCAGCTGTGATTTTTTGCACTTAAGATGTGGTGTCGCTACTTGCATGGCGTGAAAGTTGATATATTCATGGACCATAAGAGCCTTAAGTATTTAATAGATCAGAAAGATCTGAATATGCGACAATGGAGGTGGATGAAGTTCCTTGGGGACTACACCTTCAAGATACATTACACTCTCTGGAAGGGAAATGTGTTCGTAGATAGCTTGAGTCGTAGGACTCCAATACGGGCAAGTTGGCTACATATGCACGAGGATCGTCTGATCAAGGAGTTGGAGGCCTTAGATATTTCTTGTTTTGACTAGAATACCACTACAAATGCGTGCATGAGCTAGACGGAGGTGCAATATGACCTCACGTATAGTATTCGACAAGCGATGGAACTCGATGATAGTATGAAGCGCTATGTAGTGGATGAGTCAAATTCCCAATTCTCCTTGGATGACGATATTTTTAGAAAGGACGGTCATTTGAGCATCCCAAATGTAGGTAAATTGCAGGAGGAGTTGATGTATGAGGCACACTTTACTAAATACTCAATCCACCCAGGGAGCACAAAAATGTATAAGGACATGAAAAAGATGTTCTGGTGGCCGGGTATAAAGAAATATATTGCTCTTTACGTGGTAAAGTGCCATACTTGTGCCTAGGTAAAAGCGGAATGTCAGAAACCTAGTGGTCTTCTGAAGTCATTGCCAATTCCGGTGTGAAAGTTCGGTGACATATCTATGTATTTCGTGCATGGGTTACCGAGATCACAGAGCGGGAACTATGTCGTGCAGGTGATCATTGAGCGGTTGACAAAAGTGTCACACTTTATACCAAATAAGAAGGACGATTCAGTCAAGAAATTTGATAAGTTGTATGTTGATAACATTGTATGTTTGCATGGTGTGCCCCGTAGCATCGTCAGTGACCGAGACTGGTGCTTTACCTCGAGTGATTAGAGGCTAATTCACAAGTTATTGGGTACTTAACTGAAGTTCAGTATGACCTTTCATACGCAGATGGATGGTCAGACCGAGAGAACCAACAGAACATTGGAGTATATGCTCCGTCTATACGCCCTGGATTTCGGGAAGAGGTGGGAGGACCGTTTATATATGATCAAGTTCGCTTATAATAATAGCTATCAGGCTTGCATTCAGATGGCGCCCTTTGAAGTTTTATATGGTAGGAAGTGTCGTACTCCTTTAGCTTGGGAGGAAATAGGCGGATTGAAGCTATATAAGTGTAAAGAGGTCAAAGATGCAAGTTCGACTATATGCACTATTCAAGAAAGATTGCTTCTTGCGCAAGATAGACAAGCAAAGTAATACAGTGCCGAGCACCAAAACGTGGAGTTTGCGTTTGGAAATTAGGTCTACCTCAAGATTAAACTATTCAAGGGTGTGTCGAGGATCCGACGCTTGAAAAATCTAAGTCCGAGATACCTTGGGCTGTTTGAAATCGTTGAGTGGATTGGAGAAGATGCCTATCGGCTGAACCTTTTGGCTAAACTCGGTGGTCTGCACGATGTGTTTCATATATCAGTGCTACAGAAGGATGTGTAAGAGCCCACGTAAGTGGTTATTGTGGAGCAAATTCCGATCTATAGTGGGCTGACAATGAAGGTCAAGCCCATTTTTATCGAGGACACAGAAGTAAAGCGACTACGAAACAAAGAGATTCGAATGGTCAAAGTCCGATGGGACAACTATGGCCGCGGGGAGCTGTCATGGGAGTGCGAGTAGACCATATGCAAAGAGTTCGCTGAGTTGTTGCATTGAGGTACATTTAATATGATTTGTACTTCTCTGTTGTTTTCGTCTAATTTTAGATTTCAGGACAAAATTTCTTAATGGAGGTGAGAATTGTAATGCCCCAAAAATCTTGAAAATGGGAAGGAGTTGGTTTCTGGAAGTTACCGCCTGATGGCAGTGTTAATGCTGACGGTATCCAGATGAATTAATTCAACCTTCGTTTTAGGTAGGTACCGCGTGGAGGTAGAAAGGTATCGCGCGATGATACCACACAACGCAGAAGATAATTCGTTGAGAAGACTACCGCGTGGCTGTAGAAAGGTATCGCGCGATGATACCACTCAACGCATTCGGTGCATTCGACGCACTCGACAAAGCGTTGAGAACCTACCGTAGGGCGGTAGTGATCTATCACACGACAGAAGCTGGCCACATGTCAGTAAGGCTGAGGCAGTTTTGAGCGGTAGAGCGATGCCGATTGAGCTAAGCGACCACCGTCTATGATATCGCGCGGCGGTAGCAGATACCGAGCGGTGGAAGCTTTCTGATAAAGGCTATGGATGAGAATATTTTCTCATTTTCTCATTCACACACACACATACACACTCTCTCTCTCGATTTTGGAGGAAGGAGAAGGGAAAATCCAGGAAGAAAGATCAAGGTTGTTCAATCCCTATAGAGGAGACATTCATGTGATCGAATTCATGAGTCAAAGCCAGATCCGCGGAAGGGAAGCTGTGGTGATCAGTTCTATCTGGATCAAGGGCAAGAGAATGGATCCTAAGCAATCAACGAGGGTAATGATCTTCCTTCTTGGACAAGTGAAATCCTAATTTTGCATGTGCATGGAATCCCCCACCAAAGGGTGAAAAGTGAAGGGAATTCCGATGGGTTGATACATGATATCCCTAGGTAGTATTGCATATAGAATCCAGAAATCGTACTACGAAATAGTTATGCTGTGAGAAGCTCATCCTGATAGGTTGGTCTGGATTGGTGATGCTTTGATTTGCATGTGGGATAAGACTTCGAGTATAACTGTGTAGTTATGGAGTCCGAGGGGTTGTGCCTGTGAATTGAGCAGCAGGAAGTACTGTAGATGCGCTACAGGAAAATACCCAGAGAATACCATGGTTTTGATAACTATGGGTATCGCCAGGTGACAGTGGTCATCGCTGTCATTGGCTCTTGGTGAGCTATATATTGTGAAAGTCTAGTTTTTGGCACTGCAGGATGTTGCAGGTTTTTTAAAAAGATATTCCAGTTATGGCTTTGTCCGGAGACAGAAAGAGATGTTCTATTGTTAACGCTAGATGGTAGTGGTTATCGTTGTCAGTAGCTCCCAGAGAGCATCGTGCTTGCAAAGCCTGTCTCGCGGAGACTGTGTGGCTAGCAGGTGAGCTGTAAGCCTGGTTGTCCAGCTTTGATGGCCATGAGAGCTATTGTACATAACATTGGTTATGTTTTGAATTACGGGAAAGGGGAGACTGACCCGGGTCATTTAGATTGGCCACAAAGGTTTCGGCTTTCGGCGATGGCATGACGATTTGAGCAACGAGAAAGAGATGAACTGTACTGATTCTGTGTGGTTCGATTAAATAGACCTAAAGTACATGGCAATTACGGTTGGCATAGGGGGAGAATCGTGGCTATAACGTGGTTATGTGCCAGGCTAATAATGCTCATAGTTTACCGTCAGTCTCAGACTTTTGGACAGTGGTGGGGATGAGAATTCCAGTACACCGATAAGGTGCCCTGAGTGCACGGAACGTTTGGCAGTTGATGCAAACGTTTGTGATATATTTAATGGTGCTTAAGTTGTACCTTTGTGTGATATATCCGTATATGAATGCTATGCCTGCAGGGAAGGAATACCGCTGCCCCGAGAATGGGGTAGGGTCGTTATAAATTGGTCTGTTAAAGGTGTCTGTTGCCTTGTTTTCCACCTTTATGGTGGAATGCCCATGTGTAGGTGTTGTAGAGCCAAGCAGGAGATAGCGAGTTGCAGCCCTTTGATGCTATGCTGACCATCAAAGGCCAAGAGAAGAACTTGTTATAGTTTTCTTGTGTGGCCGGCCTGTGTGCTGATGTTTGTAAATTACTCTTGTGAAGAACAATTGTAAGACCTTAAGGTCACACTTTTTGGTGTATTTTATATAACATTCCTATGGGGTGTACTAGTGGATATTCATGTTACTTGAGTTCTAATAACCCATGAAGCTTCTGCTAGAATGCTCTGAGTTAGGATTCGTTTGGTAGTTTTGATATTCACCTGTAACTTCACTGACTGTCCGTGGAATATGACGTGGGGCCCGGACCAGACCTTATGTTATATTCTACATTGACAGATGAAGGTGTTACAGTGTGAATACATGAGGGCAATGCACGGATACAGGAGGGGCAAAAAGAAGAAAGTCGAGAGACTTAGTGCTCACACCCAGGGTAGATTTTGGGCTAAATTTGTTGTCCCTTTTCGAACACCCCTGACCACTATTTATACTTGAGGTAGGCTGCTTGATCGGTTCATGCAGAGTTGAGAATTTAATGCCTTATTAAACATGGCCGGAATTGCGCCGCTACCCAAAGTACATAAAGAGTCGGGCAGCGGGGGTTGAGAGGAGACACCGTGTGTAATCGCTCACGACCGCATACGCTGATGCTAAGGAGGTGAGTCTGCACGGGCTTTGGGGTACTGCCCCCCACAACTCCTTTAGCATACCATCAAAAGGTTCCATGAGAGGTTGCATAACCCCCTGCTGACAACTGTTGTGCACTCTACACTACTTGGAGAGTACCCACAAGCACCCATAGTAACTACCCGACTGTTTTGTATCCAACATCATCAGAGGTTGTCTGCCATCATAGGATTTGTGTTAACATAATTCCCACACTTTTTGAGCCTATGCAGGATCCAAAAAGTATGCAAATAATCACGAAGACAGCAACTCAAACTTTGTGCCACTCAAAAACTATAAATAATACAAACCAACATCCTGCTAGAATATCCCTCTGAAGCTGCTAGCTGCTTCTCGTGACTTTTCCTTGACATGATGAGTTTGAACGCCACTCTCCTAGCCTCATTGAACGTCAAGAAGGAGACCATGAAGATGTAAGACCCCCCAAACCTTTGCCCGCGTCGGGCCAGAGGGGATCTTATTTGCCCAAGACACCCACCCAGTGCTCCTTAAGGGGTGAAAACCCACTACCAAGCAATAGCTGGCCGCCTTACTCGGCTTGAATCACAACATTCACATCACATCACAGAGTATTGCAGAAGCATTACCAGGAAACCACAAAAATAAATAAATAAATATATATATATATATATATATATATATATATATATACATAAATATATATTTAACATAAAGTGCAAAAAGGCCATAGCCATTATTCACACACATAGCTCATAGGCTACATACTTTTATAGCTAATCACTCCTTTCTCTCCAACTATGTTAGCCAACACTCATGTTTCGAAACTCGGGAGACGACGCAGGTACTTCTGCTCAGGTGGTCCTATTGACTGGGGTCTCATCCTGTAACAACTGATCCCTATAGTGCTTCATCTCCTGTGAATGGTTATTCAAATAACCATTAGTCACAGAACTAAGTGGAATCAAATCTCCTCCCTGGATCCATATCATGGGGACGAACACACGCACCCATCAATATAAGATATCCGAAGCAAGAAAGAGTTAGCATAACATTTCATAAGTAGGCTAGGAGCAATTAAAAGATTTAAAACATGATATAACTAGATTAATATCACTAAATTATATCAGTTATAATTTCAGCTCCACTAGCGTAGCAGCACAGTAGGTGTTCAAAACTTGAACGAACTTTGCAGGCCTTCAAGCCACGCACACATCACAAAAATTTACAGTCGCGCAACATCGCATGCATTCATAGCCGCGCAAACATCGCAGACATTCACAGTTGCGCACATATCATAAGCATTCACAACCGCGCACACATCGCAGACATTCACAGCCGCGCACACATCGCAGACATTCACAGCTGCGCACACATCATAGACATTCACAACCGCGCACACATCTTAGGCATTCACAGCCGCGCATAATACCATATGTCAACATAGTATGGACTGCTTCTCTTCAAGCAGGATAGCGAGCCACACGAGCCTCGCCAATGTGGTCATCGGCGACAGTGGCCAGTCTTACCACTTATGGAGATGGTCGTACCGCATAACCCAGACCCTTCCGTACAACCTCGTATACTCTTGGATGTGAGCGATATCCGACGATTCAACATTTTGGTCGACCAGCGGAGGAAACCCAACGGAGAAAAACATAACGGCCGGTCACCCGTAGTACTCATCTCCCTGTCTCCCTGAGTCGTCAAAATTCCCGCACCGGTACGATCGGTCTGCGGAAATGACTGACCCGCCATAATTTATTGCAAGCACTTTACATGCAATCAAATTTATCAATTTTGCTAGCATGCACCAGGTCTACAACGGCTTGCCTTACTATGTTTTAAATAATTCGAGCAAACGACACTTGTCTCGACTTTCGACAAGGAGCGTGGGAGCACTTTATTTGGGGCTAACTTAGGAGAAATATTTCAACTCCTATTATCCGGCTCAATCTATCAAATAATTGTTCGCCAGGGCAAGATCTGTGCTTAAAATAATAAATTGCAGGTACAAAAGTGTGGTAATAAAAGCTGCTATTAGTATAAGCTGCAAAATTGAAATGCTGTAATGAAATAGGACTAGTATGAAACTGAAGTAGTACTGAACTAAAAGAACAGAATTGAAGGTAAGTACTAAAATGAACTTGAGCAGTACGAGACTAAAATAGTACTTAAAGAACTTAAATTGAAATAGGACCAGTACGAGACTAGAAATAATACTTAAAGAACTTGAGCTGAAATAGGACTGGTACGAGACTGGAAATAATATTTAAAAAACTTGAGCTGAAATAGGACTAGTACGAGACTAGAAATAAAACATAAAGAAAAGGGTAAGTAGTACAATCACTGCATATAGGAGGCTTCAGTTCCTTCTTCGTTCTCAGGAGATTTAGTTCAGTTCCATCTCCATTCTCCGGAGGTTTAGTTCAGTTCAATCTCCGTTCTCAGGAGATTTAGTTCAGTTCCATCTCCGTTCTTAAGAGATTTAGTTCAGTTCCATCTCCGTTCTCAAGAGGTTTAGTTTGGGTTTCACCCATTATTCAGGTCTGATAATAGTTTCGTTGCATCCTTTATTGTCGTGGCTTAATCAGACTTGAAGGATTTAAGGGTTACACATTTATTATTCGTCGAGCATGATCGCTCACATTTTCATTTTTCAAACTTTCCCAAGTTATTTTGAGAGCTTCACATCAGATAAAGCAGTGGTGCTCAATGGTTCCATGAAACTTTGGAATTTTCAGATATTGGGCATTTCCTTGCCCACTCGTGTCAATAAAATAAATTGAACATATTATTAAACACAAAAGAAAGGTCGCGGGCTCGAATTTTCGTTTCGAGGAAATCAGAGCATAGAATTTTCGGCACGACCTTAGGCTTCAATTAAATTGGAAAAACTCCAAATTTTCTTCCAAGGTTTACAAATTTTAATACAACCCATAGGGAGGCCTAAAATGAGCACTCAATTTTTTTCAAAATTTTTGATCAATTTTGGGCCTCTAATATGGCCAATTAAAACTCATTTGGGCTTTTAAAAATACCAAATCAATTCCAAAAATTCTCAAAATTTTTGTGGTAAAAGCCCTTATTGAGGGGAACACCTTTCATATTCAACACTTTTTCTCTAGGAGCATATATTTTTTTATAAAAATTATTTAAGGTTCTGCTTAAAAATTAGTCCGCATATAACAGAACTACACTCATCCTGCAGCCAGGATTGCGCCAAACCGAGGAAATGGCCAGCGCTTCCCCACAGTGGATCGACCGTGGATCCGCTGTAGGGGGCACAAAAGATGATGCAGGGGGGACAATGATATCACAACCGTTCATCTCATTTTATGAGATGAACAGTGGTGATCTCTCCCGTCCGAGAAGGAGGCGGTGGCCCTCTGCCACCGCAGGGCACCGGCGCTGCCCCCGATCGACTCATTAGGGGGCGGGCGAGTTTCTGGGTGGTGGTTCGGCGGCCTGCCGCCGCCGACCACCACTGGGATTCAAAAACCCGAGAACAGGATGGCGGTGGCTCTGCTCCCAGTACTACCGCGCCACCCTGCCTCTTTGGTGCTTATTCCATCAACGAAACCACCCCCAGCTGGCACGTCGGGGGCATAGCTCCTCTTCGGTGATAGCCCGACGTCCTACCGCTGCCGGCCGCCGCCAGAGCCACATATAGAGAAAGACTCTGTTTTTCGAGTTCCGCCAAAGCATTGTTTTCCGGCGAGACCTCAGTCATCCACCACTGAGGAAAGTCATCCACAGTAGTTTAACCCTACCATAGTGCCACTACCGGTGCTGCGAGGGGCTAGCCTCCTGCGGCCACCATCCAAACTGGAGCATGGGCCGGGTGGTGCCGGCAGCACTCCGGCCGCCAGGAGGCCCATGCAAAACGATACAAAGATAGGGAAGGGAGATGGGAGAAGCATCCACCTGGGCTAGAAGAGCTTGGGAGGGCCCCGACCGAGTTGCCATTAGAGGCGACAAAGAGCTTGGCTCGGGTTGGTTTTTTCCCGACGGGTTAGGTTTCCGGTGAGGGCTCACTGGGTTTGTTTGTGTTAGTGAGGAGAAAGGCAGGGGGTATGACTTTTATAGGCTTGAGGAGAGTGGCCACCCCTTCCCTGGCCAATGTGGGATTAATCCCATGGGGAGAGGAGCTCCTCTCCTCTCCTCCACTTGTTTTGGCCATCTGACAGCATCCTAGGGTACTTAGGTGGCAGCCATCCAAAGGGGAGAGGGGGGTGGGCTCGGGCCTTGGTTCCTAAGGACAGAAAAGAGGAGGGGTGACGGAAGAATGTGGCCTATTTTGGCCCATGGCCCACCTCCTTTCAACCTTGCTGGTTGGTGGCCCAAGGGGTAAGGGGGTTGGGCTCTAAACCATTAATGAAGAGGAGGTGTGTATCTCTTTTGGAAAATTCCAAAAAAATTGTATTTTTATGGGTGTTTGACCAAAGTCAACCATAGGGTGGGTCCCCCATGTTGGTTAAAGTCAAAGTGGGTCCAAAACATCGGGAGTCGGGTCAAAGTTGGGGTGTCATGTCATAATTTGTGTGTGCATGCTTTTCGGTGCACAACTATGCTTGATTTGACCATGGACTGACTACCGTCACTGAAATTGACCAGGACGCACTCGGTTGACTTCGTATTGATCATACGAGTTCAATGCCACTGACCAGGGTCGAATCAGAGTTCGTTTGCTAATTATCCAGAATCTGTGTGTCACAGCGCGCTAAAATAGTTAAAATGCTGATATTCGTTGTCAGACATCGAATTGTGACGCAACGAGTTCCAATGGGTTCGTATTGACTATACGAAGCCATAAGAGCTGACAGAACTCAAATCGGAGTTCTCTAGGTCATTATACAAAAATCTCTTTTCGCGGCGTTGTACGAGGAGTGACCATATCCACCACATGACCTCGAAATTCAACGGAATGAATTCCAACGCACTCGTATTGACTATACGAGGCCACACGAACTGACAGAACTCAAATCAGAGTTCTCTAGCTCTATATACCCTGCCTAGGGTTACCTCCCACCCGGGTGTGGGTCGTGGGTAGAGATTCAGGTCATTTTTATTGGGCCCACTAAAATTTTGGTGGGCCAATAAAAATCGGGATGTTACAGAAGAAGCTTGATTCCAACAGTTTGGGAAAGTAACTGAAGAAGCCATCTGGTGGTTCCTCAAAGAAATTGCTTGTGTTACTATCACCTGCAAAAAAATGTCCCAAATGGGTAGCGAATTCTCTATACTCTTCAATCTTGACGCGCACATGGGGAACTTCTCTGACGTAGGTGTGCGCAACTTGGGTAAAGAAGCATACAAAGCCTTGCCCACGGACACCTGAGTTCCTCCTACCCCTTTCGTCCAACATTTCTTATAAGCCAAAAGAACATAATCACAGAATCTCAGAATCTAGAGTGCGGACACGCAAAAAAACCAGACAACTCGAGTATTGTGACTCCTACGGGAATCATAGAGGACTTGGCGAAGACCGCACCAGATGTTACTGAGAAGCGGCCCGACAAGGTGGATTTGGGCACGTTCTGGCAACAAACCTTGGCGGATGATGCCGGTCACCTGGGACACTTGCCAGAGAAGACCGTGGAGGACGAGAAATCAAAGGAAGAGGGCGATGAAGATGAGGAAGACAATGAGAAAGTTGATGAGGATGGAAAATTCGAGACAGAGTTCGCAGATTCGACAACAGGCTCCTTTCTCAAAGGCGTCAAGGGGAAAGCAGCCCAGACCGCCGCCCCGCCGCTGATTACTGCCAACTCCCCCTGAGATTCTACACCGCGACAGGAGAAAAAGAGGAAAAGGGATTGCGAGCAAGGAGGTGCATGCACTTTATGGACACCAAAAGAGGGCCTCATCTCAGGTTTGCCTGCTGAAAATAAGCTTCCTGCAGCACACTTGTTAATTATTAACCAAAATCCATACCTTTGTAGTTAGCGAATGCTTTGACAATAACCAAACTTTAAAAGTTCTATGATGCGACCGCTCACATTGTATGGCTGGAAGAGGAGGTGTCGGTAGTAGATCCGGATTCTCTGGAGTTCAGGAGGAACTTCACGCATCCAGCGGGCGAGATCTCCTGAATTTCACGGATCCTAAGGTTAAAAACATTTAGACACGAAAAGTCAAAAAAAAAAAGATAAAGTAAAAATGATTTTAAATCCGAAAAATTGGGGGATCTCGCGCGTTGGATTGAAATCCAACGCGCGAGATCCCTCCAACGCCACCCCTGGAGTTGTACGGACAACTCCATGAGATCTGGATCCGTCGGTACTATAATACACCACCGCGTGCAACACTGAGAGCCGACATATATCAGTGTTGCGGATAGGGGCACCACTGACCTTGCAAAGTTTGGCTCCCTTGAAGGACACTTCCCAGAAGTACGCACGAAAAGTGAGGGAAGATGCCCTCGCCCTCCACACACTATGCACTAAGCTGAATAGACAACTAATGGACATGGCAGACACGCTTGTCGAGATAACACACAACTTGGTGTTGGGGTGGGGTTGTGGAGCGGACTCCCGCTGAGGATGCTTTGGAATTGGAGGGATATTTCGAAAAAATATATTTGGTTATGTAATACTAATAACAGTTTGTACTTTGTAGTTTGTGGACATTAAAGGCGGGTCATTATAAATGTCTGCCAGACTATTTATGTGTGTTTCATTTTTGTGTTAACCCAAATCCTGCGGTAACAAAGGAGAGCATTCAGAGGAAACAAAGATTACTTGCCAAGTAGTTGTTCTCGGTGACCGCCAATCTCTCAGGAGGGAGCTCTGGAGTACTTGCGGACACCTCCTGGGGGCATGATATAGTCCGGTGCGGGAAGACAGCTGCCGACCTTCAGATGACTTTTCAAGATATAGTCCGAAAGATCTAGTCTGAAGTACGCGTGGGCATTGCGGCCAAGGCCATGCAGACTCCTCTTCATTGATCCGACTTAAGCAGCGTCGTGGGGTTTCGTGCCGCCTCTTCTTTTTGTCTCTGCTTCCTGACTCTTCGTGTACCTTGGACGGTTGTGCATTAATGTCACAGTTAACAAGACATTAAATGTCCTTCAGTTTGTGAACCGTCTGTGCATCCTATCCTCTAGTATAAAAGAGGGACCATGGATTCTTGGAGGGGGCACACGGACTTAGCCTAGAGCCTTCCACATTGTAGGTACAGACACACAACTCCATCCTTTTCTTCTTTCAGTCATTGTATGCATGCCTACCCACTGGGTGGCCACACCACACCTTGTAATCTTTCTCAGGATAATAAAGATAGGCCCATCACAAGAGAGGAATTCTGCATGGCGGGTCCAATTTGGTATTCGTCGCTACCAATGGTACTCCCCTTTTTAGTGTTCTACCATCCACAAGAGGCTAGTAACCAATCACTTGTGAACCACATTTTCCTATGCCGACCACCCTGGATAGGGATAACACGCATAGAGTTGGTGACATATTTTGGCTCCAACAGAATTTGGTGCCTCATATTCATGGATAGGGATCTCGCTTTGTTCTTAACTATAACCTCATATTCATCTAATTTAGTTATATAAATCCACTTAGTGTCTATGATATTGTGATCACTAGGTCTAGGAACTAGACTCCAGACTTTACATCTCTCAAATTGATTTTTCTCTTCTTGCATAACCATAATCCAGTTGGAATCTGAATTGGCTTCTCCAAACATTTTAGGTTCTACCTACGAGAGAAAACTAGAGTACATAACATCATTGTGATGTGTACTTCTAGTAGTCACTCATAATCTGGCGTAACATATTATTTGATCTATATGACGATCTCTAAGGTGTCTAATTGCTACTGGAAGGTGTCTATCATCGCCTAGTACTGCATGAGGACTAGGGTGATTCTCTTCCTCCCCCTGAGCAGTTGTAGTATCATCTATAGGAATTTCTATATTGTCTCTAATGTCTAACTCTACATTAGGTGAGTCACTTATTTTTAGCTTTTCCATTCTAGAGTTTACAACACCTAGACAAGATATGTTAGAGATCTTATTACATAAAACAGATGATTCATCAAACACTACATTAATAGATATTTCTACAACTTGATGCTTCAAGTTGTAGTTCCTGTATGCTTTGCTATGAAGACTATACCCTACAAAGATTCTTTCATAGGAATTCTCTGAAAACTTGGTTAGATAAATTTTTCCATTGTCCAGAATATAGCACTTACTACCAAAAATTTGAAAGTAGGACAGATTTGATTTTCTGCCTTTCATTAGTTCATAGGTTGTCTTGTTGTGATACTTGTTGATCAATGCTCTATTTTGAACATAGCATGCTGTGTTTATAGCCTCAACCCAGAAATATTCTGGGAGAGATGAATCACTCAGCATTGTTCTGGCTGGCTCAATAAGAGTTCTATTTTTCCTCTCAGCAACATCATTTTGCTGTGTTGTTCTTGGAGAGGAAAACTCCTGAAAGATTCATAATTCCTTATAGAAATTTGTCATTCTTTCAGATTGAAATTTTGTACCATGGTCACTTCTAAGATTAACCACAGAACATCTCATCTCATTCTGAATTTGTTTGACAAAGTCAGCAAGAATGTCTAGTGTTTCAGAATTTCTCCTTCAGAAGAATACCCAAGCAAACCTGGAGTGATCATATACAATCACATAGATATATGACTTCCTACCCAAACGAAGAACTTACATAGGACCAACTAGATCCATATGAAGTAAGTACAGACACCTCTCAGTGTCTTTGGACTGAATGCTCTAAAAGGAGACTTTTGTTTGTTTGCATTTTTGACATGCAGGACATAAGCCTTCTTTGGAGCATTTTAGTTGTGGACTATTTATAACTAAATCCATAAAGAATAGTTTACTCATAGTTTTGTAGTTTAAGTGAGTCAGCCTCTTGTTCCACTGTACACACAAAGTGTCTTTCTCACTAGCTACAAGACATATAGGTGATTATTCATTAATACTAAGGAAATTTAGAAATTAAATGTTCCAACTCCTAGTGCCTGACAAGATGATCTCTTGATCACTTGAATTCCTTATCAAACACTTGTCATTGTGGAAAACAATTTCATATCCTATATCACAAAGCTGACTTATGCTTATCAGATTGTGGTTCAATCCTTCCACATAAGCCACTCTAGTGATGATAACTAGGCCATTAGAAATGTTACCATATCCCTTGGTGAGTCCTTTCTCTGACCCTTCAAAGATGACTTTTGGTCCATTCTTAACTAGAGTGTAATCTCTTAGTAAACTCCTTGATCCAGTCATATGCCTGGAACACCCACTATCCAAGTATCATACTGGCCTATTTGCGGTACTTGGCTCCACCTGCAAAAAAAAATTAGTTCACGTTAGGCAACCAACAAGTTTTGGGGCCTTGGTTCCTGTTAGGCTTTGTTGTGTGAAACACAACAGTCTTTCTAAATAAAGTTGGTTGAAACTTATATGGAGTTGTTGGATTATACCAACAATCTAGGGCAAAATGCCCAACCTTCCAACAACACCAACAATCAAATTTGTTGTATCTTTTCTTTGGTTGCACATTTGAGTTGTTCTTTTGTGCAACACAGAATTGTCATCCAATTTCCAAGGTAGAGGTGCAAAATTCACACCCTTACCTTTCAGATTTAGGTGAGATACACTGAGATCAGCTCCAAGAATTCCTTGGATTCTTGGATTGATCACCTTTTGTGGTGGTTCTTTGCCTATATTGCCTTTTGATATCTGATCCTTCCAGCAAGGCTCTTTTTTGACCTTACTGGTAGAGAACATAGACATCATGTGTCTAGGAACACATGATCTTAAGCATCTGTTAGAAGGCAGATACTTGACTGGTTGCCTATCTGGACCACTTGGAGTTTTACCCTTGGGTACAGACTTCTTATTAAACTTTTTATTCTTACCATACCCTACACCGCTTCTTAATGGTGCAAAAAAGGTATCTATGATAGGTAGCACTGACTTAGGTTTTGAGAATTGAGTCAGGAGCTGTCTTTCCTGAGCAAGCTTTGCTTCCAGGTCTTTGACAGCCTTGACCTATTCTATTATCACCTCTGCCTGACTATCTATCTTGTTAGTTAATTCTATAAGTTTCAGTTTTTGTAGGTCCAACTTTGTGTTGACACTTATCAACTGAGAAGATACTCCTCTCAAGGATTCTAATTCTCTGGCCTGATCCTTAGCAAGCTGTCTGCTTCCAATCAAGGCATTTAGTAACTTCTCATATCTTTTGATAAGGGAGTTAAAATCTGCTTCAATGTCTGAATCATGTTCTTTACTATTAGAAGAGTGTGAACATGATTCATTTTGTGATGCAGAATTAGAATCTGAGGAAAAACTATTAGAGATTGAATTTATCTTAGAAGGAACTGAACAATCCTAATCTTCTTCTCCTGGTTGAGTTTCCTCAATAACCATCAGGCCCATGAGAGCCTCCTCCTCTTCTGATCCTGATGAACCAGACTCACTATCAGATAATGTCAACTGTCTTTTTGCCAAGAAGCTTTTGTCAGCCTTCTTGTGTTGTCCATCCTTCAAGTTCTCTAACTTTTTCTCCTTTCTTTTTGCTGGGCAATCAGCTATGACATGCCCTTTTCTGTTGCAATAATAACACAATATTAGTTTTAATGTATTTGTTCTGATAAGTGTCATGCCTGTCCCCAGAATTCTTCTTCCTGGATTTCTCTAGATGATTGATCTTTTTGTGAGAAGAGTCTCCAGCTTGATCCTTCCACCTGCCTTGTATTCTTCTCCTTAACATCTTCTTGAACTATCTAGAGAAGAGAGACACTTCCTCCTCAGTTAGTTCCCCTTCTGTTGAGGATGATTCTGAACACTCAGAAGCAGTTTCCAGTTTTTCTAAGAGAGTTGGCTTCTCTCTGACTTTTCTGGATGACTCAGCCTTTAGAGCCAAAGTCTTTTCTTTATTGTATGCTCTGGCTGATTCTTCTTCAAACTTTATGAGATTGAGCTGTAACTCATGAGACAACATCTTTCCAAATAGGGCCTAGGGGTCTATGTTGGCTAAGTTTCCCGTTTCTCTTATGACACAGATCTTAATGTCTCATTCCTTGTCTAGGGACCTCAATAACTTGTCATTAAGTTCATAGTTAGTAAAACGTCTGTCATAAGTCCTCAGGTTGTTTACAATTTTGAAGAACTTTTCAAAAAAGTCAGCCACTGAATCTTTTTTATCTTGTCTGAAGGCTTCATATTATTGATTTAGCAGAGATTTCTGTCATCTCTGACCTCTTCAGTTCCTTCCATGTAAACTATCAAAGACTCCCACATTTCTTTCACTGTCTTGCAATGAATCAGATTCTGAAAAGTGGAATCATCTATTGCACTTACTATAATATTCTGAGACCTCTTGTCCATAAAGGGCAGAATGATTTCATCCTTATCCATTTCCATGTAAGTCTTAGGTGTCTTGATGTTTGCATCAAGAATTGACACTTTCATGGGAATGAAAGGTCCTTCAATCATTGTGATGTATATTCTTGGATCTGCTGCCTCCATGAATAATCTGATTCTTTCTTTCCATATTCTAAAGTTTTCTTTGGAGCAGACATGGAGCTTAATGGAATTGTTTTCCCTCTAGGCCATGATATATCTTTCTCTGTAATCCTTTGAATTCTCACTAGGCTGTTATGGCTTTTTCAGACAACCTCCCTCTGATACCAATTATAAATATTTACTTTAGGATTGCTAATTACTTAGAGTGGGGTGAATAGGTCCAATTTAAATTATGGCACCCCTTTTTAATAATTAGAGTACTACTTTCTTTAATATGATTAATTCAGTCAGATAATCAAGATATACTTAACAACAATTAAGAAAATAAACACAGCACAACAATTCAGCACACACAGCGCAATGCACACAGATTTATAGTGGTTCCCCAATTTATGGGTACATCCACTTTCCGCCTTCGCGTATCTAGCAATGAACTAGATTCAGCCAAACTCCTTCTCTTTCCTTTATTCAGATCCTTAGATCTTATAGCTCAGAGCCCACCCGGCTCCTACAACTCAGACTTTACAAGTCTTACCACACAGATCACCAAGATCCTACACCTCATGTTCTTCCCAAGAACTCTACCTCAGAATGGATCCACACTCCTACTTCTCAGGCAACACCTGCCCTACACCTCAGAGAATTTCCAACTTCTCCTACCTCAGGCAATCCTAGCCCTACCTCAGCTTTTATAACACAGACTTACAAAAAATGAGAATAGTTCTCCTCCACTTATATCTACAGGTAGATCTTACACAATGAGAGTAGATAAAAGAAAAATTGAATTATAAAATGCCACCCAGCAAGAGAGATCTGAGTAACAACTTCTTGATCTGATCTCAATAAATGTGCTTCCTTTGATCTTTGTCAAGATAGATCTGATCTAACCCTTCTTAGCTTTTCAAAGCTTCTTGAAGTAGAAATTAGGGTTGATCTAGGCTGGAGAGATGTTGAAGATTATTCTTGATCAGACCTCTCTCCTCCTTCTAGATTGTAGCTGATGCTTTAGCTTTTCAAAGCTTCTTGACTTTTTTTAAAGATTAGATTCCTTTAAATAGGCTCTGATTGGAGTAACTGGATGATCCTGTTAATAACTGACATCTGACAGTTCTGACAGTTGTCAGCACCTCCGTCTTGATTTCTGTATTTTGGAAACATGTCTGCTGAAGTGTTGAACCTTGACTGTTAAATGTGTTGACACAAGTCCTGCGTGTCAACACTGCTCTTGTAGTGGTGTCGACAAACTTCTGAATGTGTCGACATAGCTCTTCAACTTGTCTCGACACAACTTATGTGGAATGTGTCGACACAAGTCCCGTGTGTCGACATAGTTGTCTTCAGTCTCGACACAGCTTGAAAAGAGTGTGTCGACACTAGTCCTGAGTGTCGACACAGTTGTCTTCAGTCTCGACATAGCTTGATTATAGTGTGTTGACACTAGTCCTGAGTGTCGACACAGTTGTCTTCAGTCTCGACACAGTGTGAATAGAGTATGTGGACACTAGTCCCGAGTGTCGACACAGTTATCTTTAGTCTCGACACAGTGTGTCAACACAGTTGTCCTTGGTGTCGACACAACTTCTCTTTGTCTCGACACAACTTGTTCAGTGTGTGTTGACACTAGTCCTGAGTGTCTCGACACTTTGTACTTAGCTTTATTTACCTGCACACATGAACTTAACATCCATCAAATACAATAATGTGTATATCATTGAGCTGAGAAGACTTCTTCAAAAAAGATACATTGAGACCAATGTACTCAACACTACCGTGGGGCGGTGGTGATATATCACATGGTGGAAGTTGGCAACGTGTAAGTAAGGATGAGGCGGTTTTGTGCGGCAGAGCGATGTCGATTGAGCTAAGCGACAATTGCCTATGATACCCTGCAGCGGTAGAAGATACCGCGTGGAGGTAGCTTCCTGATAAAGGCCATGGATGAGATTATTTCCTCATTTTCTCATTCACACACACTTTCTCTTTATTTTGGAGGAAGGAGAATGGAAAGCCAGGAAGCAAGAGCAAGGGTGTTCTATCCCTATAGAGGAGACGTTTGTGCGATCGAATTCATGAGTCGAAGCCAGATCCGTGGTAAGGAAGCTGTGGTGATCAGTTCTATCTGGATCAAGGGCAAGAGAGTGGCTCCTAAGCGATTAACGAGGGTAACGATCTTCCTTCTTAAACAAGTGAAGTCATAATTTTGCATGTGTATTGAATCTACCACCAAAGGGTGGAAAGTGAAGGGAATTCCAATGGGTTGATACGTGTTATCCTTGGGTAGTCTTGCATATAGAATCTGGAAATCATAGTATGGAATAGACATGCTGTGAGAAGCTCATCCGTACAGGTTGGTTTGGATTGGTGATGTTTTGATTTGCATGCCGGAGAAGACTCGGAGTATAACTGTGTAGTTACGATGTCCGAGGGGTTGTGCCTGTGAATTGAGTAGCAGGAAGTACTTGAGATGTACTCTAGGAAAATACCCAGAGAATACCATGGTTTTGATAACTATGGGTATCACCAGACGACAGTGGTTATCGTTGGTGATGGCTCTTTGTGAGCTATATGTTGTGAAAGTCCAGTTTCTGGAACTGTAGGATGCTGCAGGTTTTTCTGGAAAGATGTTCCGGTTGTGGCTGAGTTTGGATGTATAAACAGACGTTCTGTTGTTAACGCCAAACAGTAGAGGTTATCGCTGGCGGTAGCTCCCTGATAGCATTGTTGAAAGTTATTTAACTTTAGGTTAGCTAATCACCTGGAGGGGGGTGAATAGGTCTTTGAGCTTTTAATAAATCTTTTGTTGTTTTCAACTTGTTCTATCTAGAGCTTGTCCATAAGTCCTGCTATCACAGAGAAAAACAAGCACACACAACAAACACCAGAATTTATAGTGGTTCCCCAATTGGGTACATCCACTTTTCCTCTCCACCTATCCAAGTTATTTGTTGGACTCGGCACAAACTCCTCCAAACTGCTCCTAAGTGCTTACACCTCAGATCCTGCAGGATGTTCAAGTATCCTCCAAAACTCACTTCTCAGCCACAAGGGCCTACACTCAGTGGTTAGCAAACCACCTACCTCAGGCTGTTAAGACCTACACTCAGGCTTGGAGGACATCCCTACCTCAGATCCCAAAGCATCCTGCCTTAGAGCTCTACAGCGCTGCTACACTCAATGACCCACAAGCCACCTACCTCAGCCTTATCTCTAAGGCCTACAGCTCAGGCTTTTCAACCCTACAACTTCAGGCACAAGGCCCTACTCTCAGAGTGCTACAACACTCTTATAACTCAGTACCCCTCCAGGTACATACCTCAGTGCCCGTCCAGGCACCTACAGCTAAGTGATAAGCATGTCACCTACCTTAGGAACAAAGGCCCTACACTCAGAGAGCTGCACTCTCCTACCTCAGGCACTTAAGCCTTACAGCTTAGATCCTCACTCGGATCCTACCTCAGTGTCCCAACAGGGCACCTACCTCAGTGACAAGTTTGTCACCTACCTCAGGCACAAAGTGCCCTACACTCAGATTCAGGAAACCTGAATCCTACAGGAAATAAATACAGAGAGTGAAGAAAATAAAATAACTGACTCAGAGAAATAACTCTAAGTCAACTTTGCTGGACTGAGCAGATTTTAGTCCAGCTCACTTGCTGTAGAAGGAATCAACCTTCTTCTACAACTATCACTTTTTCCTGCTACACAGATGAGCAGCTTCCACCTTGTTGATGAGATGAATCAGCTAAACTGTTCTGTTGAGAACAACCTTGCAGTGCTTGAAGAGCTTCAGCTATCTTTCTTTGCCTTCAGGCTATCTTGGCTGGACTTCAGCTTTGAAGCTTGATCGTAAGTAAATGTCCAGCCGGCTCTATCAATTTCTCTTTCTGTTCATTTGATTCGTTAACCACAATCCCATTCCAGTTTCTCCTTTTATATGCTTTGATTTGAATAAACAACACCCACCAAGGATTGGTGAGTGCCAACTCCATCAGAAAGGGACAAAACATCTTTCGACGCTGTAGTAGCTTTCCCGCAACGGCTTCATGCAATTTTGACTTTGATGACGTCAGCAATGGTCATCAGCATCTGGACTTAGAAAATATTCCAGAATCTCATCAAGCGTTGAGTGGTATTAAGACACTCAACCCCATCAGCCTTGGCTCTCAACGCTTCTGGACTTAGAACATTCCCTGGCTTTATCTTAGCGGATTTGTCTCAGGGGTCTCAGTGGTTTTTCATTATTAGCTGAGACAAGCCTTTGTCTCAGCACTTTCTTCTTATCTGTTGTCTCAGCGGTTTTTTGCACTTAACTGTCTCAGCGGTTTTGTCTCAGCGGTCTCAGTGGTTTTTTACTTTTAACTATCTAAACGCTTCCTTCTTCATTAGAAGGGTTGAGTGAACCTGCTTCACTCAACGCTTCTGGACTTAAAAAAAATCCAGCTAGATTTGTTCTTAGTTATTTACCTTTTAACTGTCTCAACACTTCCTACTTTATTTAGAAGCGTTGAGTGAACCTGCTTCACTCAACTCTTCTGGACTTAGAAAATTTCAGCCAATATTGTCTCTGCTGTCTCAGCCGTCTCAACGCCATCTTCTCAACTGTCTCAGCTGTCTCAGCGGTCTCAACGCTATATTCTCAGTTGACTTCAGCCGTCTCAACGCTATCTTCCCATCTGTCTCAGCTGTCTCAGCTGTCTCAGCGGTCTCAACGCCTTCTTCTCAGCGGTCTCAGCGCTTTGCCTTAGACAGATTTTCTGGCTTTAGCTTGACAAGCTTTGAGCTGAGCTCGACGAAACGCAAACTGAACTTGATTAACTTTGATCTTCTCAGCGGTCTCAGCGTTGTTTGCCTTAGTCAATTTTTCTCTTGCTTTAGCTTGACAATCGTTGAGCTGAGCTCGACGAACTGTAACTTGAGCTCGATGAATTTCGAGCTAAGTTCGACGAATTTTGTATCCTGAGTTTTTAAGCTTATGCTGAGTTGATCTCGATGATCAACGAGCTGAGTTCGACGAACTCTGAGCTGAGTTCGATGAAAATTGAGTTTACTGGCCTACTCATTTTTCCAATCATGGACTACCTGCATGCATGAACTAAAGCACACATCAAATACATTATGCCCCTTAGCATGATTGGTGATGCCACTTCAAATCCTGAGGAACATTGTAGGGCACAATTCCCAACAATCTCCCCCTATTTGAAAAAGGCAGAACACGCATCCATGCTAAGGTGCATTGACGAAGATTTTATAGTTTTAAAAATGTGTATCCAAACTAAAATCTAAAACTAGGCAAGTGCACATATCAAAATTTAGTATAGAAAATATCGTATTTAAACTCGGGGACCGTTAAGTACTTGTACTCACAAGGAAGAGCTATTATTTTATCGATCAAAAATTGGTTTTGCGAAAAAGAAAACGTTAAACTAAGAGGATAAATATGATGATAGGAAAACTAGCACTTGATCTAGAATCCCTTTGGGCTAGAATAAATTTTCATGAAATGAAAATAAATACAAGCATCTAAATTATAACTTCGACCGCGGAGGTTCCATTGCTACGAAGAGCCTCTCTCGAGAATATGCATTCGACTAACCTTAGGTTGATCGATTAAGACCTCTCGGCCAGTCGAAAAACCTAAGCTTGCTTTATGCGGTGAACCTCACTAATGGAATTAACTCCAATGCGGAAGAATTTTGCCTTCCTCTCTCGAGGGGTGCATGAAACTCTCTTTATCCTTAAGTGATCTACTCGTATCCACAACCTCTCGGTAAATCTAGGATACGGATCTAAGATCGAATAAACATAATTTACAACTTATGAATTCGATGAAATAATAATCAAAGATAAATCGAAGTACATAAAACTAGAAAGCTTGATAATTTGAGATAAAAAAGAAGAAATTTATTTCATTCCAAAGTTCATCACGATCAAATGCTATTTGGAAATTAGCTACTCATCATGATGGGAGAGTTACATGAAAGGTTGAAGAGAGACATGATTTAAAAAAAGACTTGAAATAAAGAGTTACACTATGAATTTAAAATGCAAGAAATATAGTAAATAAAACAGAATTAAAGCTCCCAAAATCTCCTACCCAGCTTCTGGAATTGCCTGTAATTTATAAGCAAGTTTGCTGGATGGTCATGCCCCTAGGTCACGCCCGTGACCTAGGGCGTGTCAGGTTCAGAACCGTAGTCTTCAAGTCCTAGGAACGTTGGCGCGAAACCGCCAAAAATCATTAATTGGCAGGTCACACTCCTAGGTCACGCCTGTGACCTAGGGTGTGTCTTGTCGGTTGCTGAAAACGGCGGGAAGCAGAAATGGCGGGAATAACTCCAGCCGTTGTTGGAAGGGTCACGCCCATGGTCACGCCCGTGACTAAGGGCGTGTGAGGCAAAAACCGCCAGGCCTTGAAACTGCTGCATTAAACTTGGCACGCCTAGATGTCACGGCGTGCTGTCACGCCCGTGACCAAGATGTCACGCACGTGCCAGGACGTGTAATTTTAATCTGACGTGGATTGGGGGCATAGATCGTCGTCTGCGTGTCACGCCTAGTTAACACGCCCGGGTTAGCATGGTCATGCCCGTGACCAATGGGCGTGTACTTTTAAATGGCGTGGCAGTCAGCTCTGGAGCACGCGCCGGGGTCACGCCTGGATGTCACGCCCGTGATCTGGTTGTCACGCCCGTGACCGCGGCGTGTACTTTGCACTTTTTCTAGCTTTGTCCAGCTTTGTCTCCTGATCAATCCTGTAAACTCCATTTTGAAATTTGCAGACCAGATTGAACCTAAAATATGTAATTTAAGAAATTAGATAATAAAATCATAAAATATATTTATAAACTAATTAATTATTAAATAAAACAAATATAAAAATATGAATAAAATTAGAGTTATCAAATAAATACGCATCCATGCTAAGTGCATCAACACAGAAAAAAATATCATGATAGGTCTTATGAAACAATATCATGACAACTAGCAACCATCCTAGTACAGGATAACTCCCCCTAGATGAGATGACTTAACACTATGATTGATAGACTAATGGTACATGTAAATTAACAATCATTGACAATGTGAAAGTATGATTAACAACAAGAACTTTAGTAATCATTTACAAGGTAAACTTTATGATCAAGATGAACTTAATCATTAACTTTAGCCAAACAGTAGCAAACTTGTAATTTCAAGATATATATGAAGGAACAACATTTTTAATTATCACAGATATACATTTCTCACATCAGTATAGTCAGGGTCAACTTATATTAATTTCATTGATAAATATTTGAAATTTTTACACTGTTGGCATTCATTACAACACATAGATCAAACAAAATAAAAGAAACTTAAATCTTGTAGTCCTTTATCAGTTAGTCTTTGATGAACTTTCACCAACATCCTTGGTTGCAGCAGTCTTCTTCAAGTTATCAATTTTGTTCTTCAGCCTCTTGAAGTAAAGGAATGTCTTTGAAATATATCTGGAAGGTATTTTCTTGGGATTGCTATTCCTTACCAGATTCTCCTTGAACATTCTTTCCCTTAGGGAATTTCTTTTCAAATGTTTTATGCATTCCTCAGAAGGATATACACTATCAATATTTTTTAGGATTTGCCCATGACTTACCCAGACATTGATAATGATGGATTCAGAGGCCTCACTTAGCTGTTCATAGTATGAGTAATTTCTGTTCTCAGCTCTCCTCTTTGCCATGAACTCTTCAGCCATTTGAGTTTCTTCCCTCTTTCTTCTGGCAGCAAGCTATGCATCCTTTGTAATTCTGGCTTGTGTAGGGAAGTCTAGGTCCTCTGTGTTGGGTACATTGGTTCAAATGTACCTGATTTGAAGAAGCCTCACCCAACTCAATGATATACATCAAAATGTATTTGATGTATTTTGAGTTTACTTGTGCAGGCTAAGTATTTGTAGGAAAGAAGAAAAAGTTTCTAAGTCCATGTGTCGAAACCCAGAGGGAAAGTGTCGACACTTAAGAAGACTGGTGTCGACACCCAGGTAAGCAGTGTTGACACTTGGAGTCATTGTGTCGACACCAGGGATGCTGAGTCGACACCAGACAGAAAGTGCCGACACAAGGAGCTGTGTCGACACTCAATGAAGAAGAGTGCAGTGAAGCTGTGTCGACACTTAACAGTTGTGTCGACACCCAGTGAAGCTGTGTCTACATCAGACAGTGTCGACACTTGGAGCTGTGTCGACACTCAGCAAAAGTCTGCAGAGACTAAGTACAAGTGTCGACACCCAGAACAATGTGTCTACACTTAGCTGAAGACTCAACACTTGAATAAAGTGTCGACACAAGGAGCTGTGTCGACACTTAGTAAAGATCAGCAAAGTTCAAGAACATTCTAAGTACAAGTGTTGACACTAATGGAATGTGTCGACACTCAGTCAGAGTCTCGACAGAAGAAGGATGTGTCGACACAAGGAGCTGTGTCGACACTCAACAAGTATCAATACATGAAGATGTGTCGACACAAAGGAGATGTGTCGACACTTAGAAGAATTCAGCAAAATACTGAAGTACAAGTACTTGTGTCGACACTCAATTTCAGTGTCGACACATGAAGAAGTAGTGTCGAGATATAAAATCTACAACACAAGGAGTTGTGTCGACACCTTGTAGGCTAGTGTCGACACTTAGACAACTTGTGTCGACACTTGGTCTATAAGTGTCGACACTTAAAGACAGATAGTCTCGACACTTCTAGACAGTTACAGAATTTTCAAGAACTGACTGGATAACTTGACAGCTGCCATTCCAACCGGTCTACAGCACCTGTCAGAGTTGTCAAAAATCAGTTATGGACCGGACCAGCCGGTTACCATGAAGAAGGCCTATAAATAGGTTTATACAGTCTACAGAAACTGTTGTTGTTGAGACAGATCAAGTGGCTGTTCAGACAAGTAATACAAAGAAGATCTAGCTATCAAGTGAAGATCTAAGAAGTTGGAGAGAGAGAGCTTCATCCAAGAAATCAGCTGTTGGAACCAGGCTGAGAAGAAGGATTCAGATTCACTATGAATCTTAAGTAGCAGAGATCAAGGATCAACTGCAGAAGGAGTCAATCTTATTGAGTTCTACTTTCAAGAAGCTTTGAAGAAAGCTAAGTCAGATTGATTTCAGCTGAGTTCTTCCAAGAACTCATCAAGAAACTCACAACTCTTCTCTCTCTTTTCTCTGAGTTGTTGAGTCACAATTTTGTAATCATTTTATCTTGTAGGATCCTTTGGATCTGAGTCTTGTAAGCCTGTAGTTATAAAGGCTGAGGGTAGGAGAGTTAAATCTCTGAGTGTAGGCCTTGGTGGCTGAGTGTAGGCCTTGGTGGCTGAGTGTAGGCCTTTGTGGCTGAGTGTAGACTTTGTGGAAAAGCTGAGTTGTAGGGCCTTGGGCCTGAGGTGTAGGAGCCTGTTTTGGGTTCTGAGTTAGTGGAGAAGTTTGGCCGAATCTAGTACACTGCTAGATAGGCGAAGGGGGAAAGTGGATGTACCCAAAGCTTGGGGAACCACTATAAAACTCTGTGTCTACTGTGTGTTTGTGGATTGCTGTGATTGCTGAATGAGTGCTGTGATAAATTAGATATAATTCTGTGATATTATCTGTTTGCTGCCTAAAAAGTTAAAAAGATTCAAGTCACCTATTCACCCCCCCCCCCTCTAGGTGCTTAGGGACAATATCTTTCAAGTGGTATCAGAGCAAGGTTACTCAAAAAGGGACATAACTGTCTGAGTAGATACTGTTGGCAGATTCAGTCTAAGTGAATTACAGAATCAAGAAAATCAAGAACCATGAGTTCCACTGAAAATCACAAGGAATTGGGATCCATGAAGCTACCCATATGTAGGAAAGAGATCTTTGGGATCTGGAAGGAAAGGGTGAGACTCTTTATGGAAGCTTCAGATCCTAGGATTTATATCACAGTAAAGGAAGGGCCATATGTGCCCATGAAGGTGTCAGTCTTAGATGCAAATCAAAGAACACCAAAGTATTTCTCAGAAATGACAAAGGATGAGATTGTTCTAGCCACTATGGACAAGAGGGCTCAGAACATCATAGTGAGTGCCATAGATGATGCAACTTTTCAGAATCTAATACACTGTAAGACAGCCAAAGAGATGTGGGATACTCTTATTGTGTATATGGAGGGTTTTGAAGAAGTAAGGCAAGACAGAAAATCCTTGCTAAATCAAGAGTATGAAAGTTTTAGACAAGGAAAAGCTGATAGCATAACTGAGTGCTATAAGAAGTTCTACAGGATAGTGAATGAACTCATGTCCTATGGCAGAGAGTTCAGTAATTATGAACTCAATGATAAGTTTCTAAGGTCCCTAACTAAAGATTGAGACACCAAGATCTGTGCCATCAGGGAAATGACAAAGCTGGGAGAAATTCCTCCACCAACACTTTTTGGCAAACTGCTGTCCTATGAAATGCAGTTGCTGGTGAGAAAAGAAGAGGAGAAATCAACAAGAAATGAACACAAAGAAAGAACAGTGGCCTTTAAATCAGAAGCCCCCAGAAAGTACAAGAGTAAATCACCAACTCCATCTCCAAAGGTAGTTGAATCTGAGTCAGATGAGTCAGTCATCACAAAATCTGAAAGCAGTGAAAGTGATGAGGACTTTGCTGCCTTCACAAGACATTTTCAGAAATTCTTAAAGAAGAAACAGTGGAGGACAAGGCCTTCTACTTCACAGGGAAAAGAAGACTTTTATCAGAATAAAAAGGCTTCAAAGAAGGACAGGAAAAAGACTAAGTCTAGCAAGGCAACTCTTTCAAAAATAGTTTGTTATTGCTGCAATAGACAAGGTCATGTTGTTGCTGATTGTCCAGAAAAAAGAAAGGAGTCTAGTGACAAGAAGAAGACTCATTTCAAAGGCAAGAAAGAAAAGTCATTTGTTGCCAAAAAGGAGAAGACCCTGTCAGATATCTCTTCTTCAGAAACTGAGTCAGATGCTGAGGTATATATAGGGCTGTTTGCTGAAGAAGAAGAAGAAGAGTTCATGCAGATTATGGATTCTATATATAAACAAGAAGACAGTCAATGCCAAGGGCTAATGGCATTGACAGAAAGTGACAAAATCCTGGAGCAGCCAAGACCTAGTAAGGTACAACATTGTTCTTCCAGTTCAGTTTCTTGTGCCAGTACAGAATCAGATTCATGTTCATCAAGTGATGAGAGTGTATCTGAGTCTGAAGAAGATATTCATCAGTTGATAGATGAATATAAAGTTCTGTTGCAAGCTTATAAGAAGAGCAAGTCCCTAGCCAAAAGTCAGGCAAAGGAAATTGCTAATCTTAAAGCTGCTGCAACTGAGTTTGAGAAATCATTTGATCAAAAGCTTAATGAGATAGCCAGACTGAAGCACATAACTGTGATTCAGATGGGAACTATATCATTTAAGAATGATCAAATCAAGAGTTTGGAGATTAATCTTCAGAAGGAGAAGGACTTAGTTACTAGGTTTTCTAAACCAAAGTCTGTTTTACCCATAATTGATGAATTTATTCATCACAAAGGTAAAGCTGGACTAGAGTTTACTAGACCTGCAAGAACTGTTCAGTCCAAGTCCAAGTCCAAGGGCAAAACCCTAACACTCAACAAGCCAGCTGTGGATAAAACAACAAAGACAGTACCTAAGCAAAGGTACAATAAGTTTGAGTGTTGGTGCTGTGGCAAGGTTGGCCACTATGCAATGGACTGTTGGCACAATGCTAGTGCCAAAGTGAGTAGCAAACTGCCTGTTGGAAAACTAGCAGGTAGCCATGTCAGGATGCAAACTAACAAGTACCAAGGACCCAAGAATTTTTTGGGTTCTAAGGTTCATTAATCTGTTTTGCAGGTTAGTCCAAGTGGCCATGCCCTTATATGGTACTTGGACAGTGAATGTTCCAGACATATGACTGGAACAAGGGAATTGCTAAAGGACTACACTCCAATCAAAGATGGTCCAAAAGTCACCTTTGGTGGTTCTGAAAAAGGAATCATCAAAGGATTTGATAACATTTCTAGTAACTTAGTTACCATTACTCAAGTGGCTTATGTTAAAGGATTGAAACATAATCTAATAAGTATAAGTCAATTAAGTGATGTAGGGTATGACATCTCATTTGTTAAGAATGGTTGTCATATCAAGAGGTCAACTGATCAAGAGATCATTTTGACAGGTTATAGAAAGAGGAATGTCTACTGCCTAGACATTATGTGTGAGACCAATGGTTCTCAAGTGTGTCTTGTAGCAGATGAGAAAGTCTCTCATTGTGTCAAATGGCACAAGAGGCTAGCTCATCTAAACTACAAGACAATTGGCAAACTCTTTAGCAAAGAGTTAGTGAGGAATGGTCCTCAAGTTAAGTGTGTTAAAGATGGTATTTGCTCAGCTTGTCAAAAGGGCAAGCAGACTAGATCCACCTTTAGAAGCATAGAAAACAAAGATGCTGTGAGGTGTTTATACCTCTTGCATATGGATCTCTTTGGTCCAATGCCAGTTCACAGCCTAGGTAGGAAGGTCTATACCTTTGTAGTTGTAGATGACTACTCAAGGTTTTCCTGGGTGTTCTTCTTAAGACAGAAATCTGAAACACCTAATGTCTTCTATAGCTTTGTCAAACAAATTCAGAATGAACTAGACAGTACAGTGGTCAAGATTAGAAGTGACCATGGTACTGAATTTCAGTCTGAGAGTATGACAAAACTATGTGAAGACTTTGGGATATTTCAAGAGTTTTCTTCACCAAGAACACCTCAGCAAAATGGCATTGCTGAGAGGAAGAATAGAACCTTGATTGAGGCTGGTAGGACCCTATTAAGTGATACATCATTACCAGAATACTTCTGGGCTGAAGCAGTTAATACTGCATGCCATGTTATTAATAGGGCTACCATTACTAAAGGTCTCAACAAGACCCCCTATGAGGTTGTGAAAGGCAGGAAACCAAACCTATCCTACTTCAGGATCTTTGGTTGTAAGTGCTTCATACTTAAAAATGGAAAGTCTTACTTGACTAAGTTTGCTGCCAAGTCCCAAGAGGGAATTTTTGTTGGGTACAACAACAATAGTAAGGCTTATAGAGTCTACAACTTATCTACTCAAGTTGTAGAAGAGACTGTACATGTAGTATTTGATGAAACTAGGCTTATTAACAATGAGTTGTCTAGTAGTGTATGCAGCCCCACAGGTTTAACAAAGAAGATGGACAAGCTCACTCTAAAAGAAGAATCTACTGTAAGACAGCAAGTAGAAGATAGTGGCTGTTGTCCAGAGGGAGTACTACATGTACTAAATGCAGAAGAAGTACAAGGAGTACAACAAGATGATGAAACTGAAGAGGTTCAACCAGAAGTCAGGATGCCTCCAGCCAATAGGCATCTTAGAGATCATCCAGTAGAGCAGATTATTGGAGATCCAAGACAAGGGGTACAAATAAGGAGCAGAAATCTGAATGCAGCAATCTACTCCAGTTTTCTTTCTCAAGTTGAACCAAAGAAGTTTGAAGAAGCCATTCTAGATCCACAATGGACTGAAGCAATGCAAGAAGAGCTGAATCAGTTCAAGAGGTGCAAGATCTGGGAACTTATTCCTAAACCTAAAGACCACAATATAATAGGAACCAAGTGGATCTACAGGAATAAGATGGATGAACAAGGTGTCATCATTAAGAATAAAGCAGGATTGGTTGCTAAAGGATATAGGCAGGAAGAAGGTATTGACTTTGATCAAACCTTTGCTCCAGTAGCCAGACTGGAAGCCATAAGGATGTTCCTGGCCTATGCAACCTTTCAAGGATTTAAAGTTTACCAAATGGATGTCAAGTCAGCATTTCTAAATGGTAATCTTAAAGAGGAAGTCTATGTGGAACAGCCCTCAGGTTTTGTTGATTCAACTCTACCTAATCATGTCTATAGACTTAGGAAAGCTTTATATGGGTTAAAGCAAACCCCTAGGGCTTGGTATGAAACCCTATCTAGTTTCCTCATTGAGAACAAGTTCTCAAGGGGGAGAATAGATAAGACTCTATTCCTTAGGGAATCTAGAGCCAAAGTAATACTAGTCCAAATATATGTAGATGACATTATATTTGGGTCTACTGAAAGTAGTCTTTGCAAAAAGTTTGCAAAACTAATGCAAAGTCAATTTGAGATGAGTAGTATGGGAGAGCTAAAGTTCTTCTTGGGTCTCCAAGTAAGACAGACTAAGAGTGGTTTATCCATATGCCAGTCCAAGTTCACCCAAGAACTCATAAGGAAGTATGGTATGGATTCATCCAGTACCATGAAGACTCCTATGGGGTCAAGTATGTCTCTTAGCAAGGATGATGCAGGGAAACCTGTAGATGAAACCTTATATAGAGGGATAGTTGGCTCCCTATTATACTTGACTGCAAGTAGACCAGATATCATGTATGCTACATGTGTCTGTGCAAGGTATCAAGCCTGCCCTAAAGAGTCTCATTTGACAGCAGTCAAAAGAATATTGAGATATCTAAAGGGCACTCCTTATCTAGGCCTCTGGTACCCTAGGAATGGGGATTTTGATCTAACAGGTTATTCAGATGCACACTTTGCAGGATGCAAAGAAGATAGAAAAAGCACTACTGGAACCTGTCAATTCCTAGGTGGAAGACTAATTTCATGGAGTAGCAAAAAGCAAACAAGTGTGACTATCTCCACTGTAGAATCAGAATATGTGGCTGCAGGAAGTTGCTGTGCTCAACTTTTGTGGATACAACATCAGCTAGAGGACTATGGATTTCAGGTAAGTAGAACTCCACTCTTCTGTGATTCTACTAGTGCTATTTCAATAGCCAATAATCCTATATCCCATAGTAGAACAAAACATATTGAAATTAAATATCATTTTCTTAGGGAGCATGTAGAAAGAGAAGATATTTTACTTGAATATGTTAGAACAGATAATCAACTAGCTGATATGTATACTAAGCCCCTAGAAGAAGCTAAGTTCAATAGGTTTAAAATTGAAATAGGAATGATAAACTTAGAATAAGTTTATAGTATTGGCTAAGTAAAATAGTGTCGACACACAGAGTTGTCTGTGTCGAGACAGTATAGTGGTGTCGACACTTCAGGGAAAAGGTGTCGACACATCTAGGAAGTTAGTGTCGACACTTCAGAATATGAGTGTCGACACATGACAAGTAGGTGTCGACACATCCAAAGTGGTGTCGACACTTAGTTTTTACTCAGAATTCTCTAAGTAAAGTCTCGACTATGTGTCGAGTTAAGTTGTGTCGACACATAAACAAGTGTTGACACATATATATGTTGACTAAAACTTGTGTCGACACATATGTGTCGAGACATTCTAAGTCAGTGTCGACACTTATCGCCAGTGTCGACACAATTCAAGTTAGCTGCCCGCCTTTTCATCTTCAAACCTAGAAAGGTATAAATAGGATTTTGCCTTTGTCTGTCGACATGCTTTCAAAAGTTTTGAGAGCAAACTACTGTGTCGACACCTCTCTTCTCTCAAGACAAATTCTTCAAACCCTAATGGCGCCAAAGTTTGAGGAGAACGTCAATGAGGGTTATGAACTGGTGCGCGACGCATTTGTTGATGCAGACCCGGAGATCAAGAACGTTATAACCCTAGTTGCAGACTCGGGATTAGAATTTCTGGTTTCTGAGCCTACAAAGATCTGTAAAAAGGAAGTCTTGGAATTCCTCAATGGAGCTAAGATAGATGAAACTGGATTCAAGATCAAATCCAGGGTTCATGGTGAGAAGGTGAAGGTTTCACCTAAAAGTCTGAGGAAAGTATTACAGTTACCAAGAACAAAAGAAGAAGATGAGGTTACTGCTTCAAAGACCAGGGAAGCTCTAACATGGTGTGGTCTAGATTCTAAGATGAAAATTGGCTCTATTTTTAATAGAAAGGGCATGAACAGCCAAGGGAAATTTCTGTCTGAGATTGTTGGCAAAGTAATTCTCAGTAAGCCAGGAGGGCATGATAGGGTATCTGCCTCTATGTTCAGTATTATGACAAGGATCATCTTCACTTTGCAAACAGATTGGTCTGTGATAGTTCTTGAGAAGATAAAAGAAAGCTTGAAGAAGCCCAACTTGGGCAGGATTATAAGTCTATACCTTGCTGGAAGTATTCCAGAAGTTATGCACCAAGCTGCTGGTACAAAAATCAATCATATGAGGAAGATGGATTTAAGGATATTTTCCAGATGGGACAGGGTGTTGACTAAGGAGATGCCAACCCTTGAAAAGATAATTTCTGAAAAAGTATCACCTCCAAATAAGAAGAGGAAAATTGCCCCAGTGGCTCAAGAGTCAACTAGCAGCTCTGGCAGTGAAGAGCATGTGATCTTCACACCTGATGAGGATGAGGTAACAGGCACTGCTGTAAAGTCTCCAGCTCCTCAAGATGTTCCTGAAATCCAGGGGAGCCTCTAGCTGTAGATGAGCCAACTACTCTAGAGAGTGAGCAAGCTACAACCACAATACTAGAGGTAATCACTGAACTAAATGCTTTAGATTTTCCTATAGAGGATACTGATTTGTCTGATGTTCATCAGCAAACTCAGCTGAATAGCCAAGTCCCAGATGATGTCATAGAAGACACATCTGTTGTAGTAGAAGTTATATCTGATCCAGTGGTTGAAGAGCCCAGAGTTTCTTCAGCTCATTCTCCACAAGAGTTTACTATGGAAGATTTATTTCTCAATCTAGATCAGGCAGACCTAGAGAATACCAAAGATGCAGCTACTGAGGGGGAGAATGCTCCACTTGAGGGGGAGCAAGTATTATTTGTTGAAGAGCCTGCAAGGCATGAGACTAACAAGCCCCAAGCTGTTGAAGAACCACCAAAGGAAAGGGTAGATATAGCCAGCTCCTCAGCTTCTGAAGATGAGGATGCTGCAAGGGCTAAGAAGAAGAAATTTCAGGTCTTCAGAAGAAGGAGCCAAAGTTACAAGAAGGCATTACAAACCATAACACCACAGCCTATAGTACAGCCAGCACCTACTGTTGATTATAGTGCATTGATGGTTGCTATGCAGATTAAACTGGATGAGCACAGGCAGGCAATTGAGAAGTATGTTGATGAAGGGCACAAATCACTACAGTTTGATCTAGCCCAGGACATAAAGTCAATAAGATTTGAGATGAATCTTAACAAGAAGGAGATGACAGACTGCTTCCACAAAGGGGGGAATGCAGTGGTGTACTTAGCTACACTCCAAGAAAAGATTAAGACTCAAGTAGATGACATAGCCCTGAAGCAAGGATATGTACTTGAAAATCAAATCAGAATGAATGACAATTTGACACAATCTCACAATGTCATAGTCACAGAGTTGAAGAATCTAGCTGCAGGGCAGACTCCAGCTACTGTTAAAGCAGAATTTGACAAAGCATTTCAAGAAGAAATAACTGCTGTTAAGACTGCCATCCAAGACTCACAAAAGATTATAACTGACAAACTTCAAAGGTTAAAACCTTTCTTTAAGGATGGAGTCAATTATTTGGATAATCAAGTGAGATTTCAAAAAGATGATGTGGGAGATCATATAGAAAGAGAAGTCATAAAGAGGGAGAGGGTTTTAGTCAAAGCCAGCTCTGATCATGCCAAGTGGATATCAAATTCTATCAGAGCAACTCTTGGATATCCTCCTCTTTGTGATGATGACAATGTTGCTAAATCTGGCATTCATCCTGCATATCTAGGAGGGGAGCAACCTGAAGTGGCTCAAGTCATCTACCCTCCTCCAGATTTTGACATGATTCATGCTGACATACAGTCCATGTATAGCCCACCTGGGGGTAAGGACAATGTCATTATTGAAAAAGTTGTTCAGCCAATATCTGAAGCTATGCAAGAGGCACTGCAGAGAGAAGAAGAGACAAGATTGTCTAAGAAGAGGTTTAGGGAACAAGCTGAACAAAGACCAGACTTTGAGCAGTGGAGCCCTACCTCAAGAAATATCATTTTGACTCCCTGGAAAGCTGCAAAAGATAATGTGCATGACAGGAACAAATGGTTTTCTGAGGCTGAATGGAGAAAACATGAGACAAGGCAGGAGGCAATATTCCAATATAGAAGAAAGGCCAAGATGGAAAAGCTACCTCCTACTGCTCTGGAGCCTAGAAGGTACTTTCCCAAGCCTTATCATTATTTTGAAAGGCAAAAGATTAAAGCAGAAGAACTTAAGAAGAAAGATCTGAAAGGCAAGAAGCATGCTGATGCTGAAGTTGCTGAAGCTCCTGTTCAAGCCAAAGTACAAGCTGGCAAAGGAATATTGATCAAGGAGCCTGAACAGAAATAGAATTAGAATTTTCTTAAGTTTACTATGTAATCTTTTGATGATAACCATTCTGTAAACTTTTGAAATATGTGTATAATAAAGTATTCGAACAATGTGTTGTGTAATAAATTTGCTATGTGTTAAATTTATTTCATAATTGTTCTGTGATGCAATCTATGTGTACATGTTTGTTTAATACATGTTTATGTATGCCCTGCTATATATAATCCTGCTTTACATCATTTTGTAATTTTATTATGAATGGTGTATATCATTGACTAAGGGTTATGACTTCTCCAAATAGGGGGAGATTGTTGGGTACATTGGTTCAAATGTACCTGATTTGAAGAAGCCTCACCCAACTCAATGATATACATTAAAATATATTTTATGTATTTTGAGTTTACTTGTGCAGGCTAAGTATTTGCAGGAAAGAAGAAAAAGTTTCTAAGTCCATGTGTCGACACCTAGAGGGAAAGTGTCGACACTTAAGAAGACTTGTGTCGACACCCAGACAAGCAGTGTCGACACTTGGAGTCATTGTGTCGACACCAGGGATGCTGAGTCGACACCAGACAGAAAGTGTCGACACAAGGAGCTGTGTCGACACTCAATGATGAAGAGTGCAGTGAAGTTGTGTCGACACTTAACAGTTGTGTCGACACCCAGTGAAGCTGTGTCTACATCAGACAGTGTCGACACTTGGAGCTGTGTCGACACTCAGCAAAAGTCTGCAGAGACTAAGTACAAGTGTTGACACCCAGAACAATGTGTCGACACTTAGCTGAAGACTCAACACTTGAAGAAAGTGTCGACACAAGGAGCTGTGTCGACGCTTAGCAAAGATCAGCAAAGTTCAAGAATATTCTAAGTACAAGTGTCGACACTAATGGAATGTGTCGACACTCAGCCAGAGTCTCGACAGAAGAAGGATGTGTCGACACAAGGAGCTATGTCGACACTCAACAAGTATCAATACATGAAGATGTGTCGACACAAAGGAGATGTGTGACACTTAGAAGAATTCAGCAAAATACTGAAATACAAGTACTTGTGTCGACACTCAATTTCAGTGTCGACACATGAAGAAGAAGTAGTGTCGAGATATAAAATCTACAACACAAGGAGTTGTGTCGACACCTTGTAGGCTAGTGTCGACACTTAGACAACTTGTGTCGACACTTGGTCTATAAGTGTCGACACTTAAAGACAGATAGTCTCGACACTTCTAGACAGTTACAAAATTTTCAAGAACTGACTGGATGACTTGACAACTGCCATTCCAGCCGGTCTACAGCACCTGTCAGAGTTGTCAGAAATCAGTTATGGACCAGACCAGCCGGTTACCATGAAGAAGGCCTATAAATAGGCTTATACAGTCTACAGAAACTGTTGTTGTTGAGACAGATCAAGTGGCTGTTCAGACAAGTAATACAAAGAAGATCTAGCTATCAAGTGAAGATCTAAGAAGTTGGAGAGAGAGAGCTCCATCCAAGAAATCAGCTGTTGGAACCAGGCTGAGAAGAAGGATTCAGATTCACTCTGAATCTTAAGTAGCAGAGATCAAGGATCAACTGCAGAAGGAGTCAATCTTATTGAGTTCTAATTTCAAGAAGCTTTGAAGAAAACTAAGTCAGATTGATTTCAGCTGAGTTCTTCCAAGAACTCATCAAGAAACTCACAACTATTCTCTCTCTTTTCTCTGAGTTGTTGAGTCACAATTTTGTAATCATTTTATCTTGTAGGATCCTTTGGATCTGAGTCTTGTAAGCCTGTAATTATAAAGGCTGAGGGTAGGAGAGTTAAATCTCTGAGTGTAGGCCTTGGTGGCTGAGTGTAGGCCTTGGTGGCTGAGTGTAGGCCTTTGTGGCTGAGTGTAGACTTTGTGGAAAAGCTGAGTTGTAGGGCCTTGGGCCTGAGGTGTAGGAGCCTGTTTTGTGTTCTGAGTTAGTGAAGAAGTTTGGCCGAATCTAGTACACTGCTAGATAGGCAAAGGGGGAAAGTGGATGTACCCAAAGCTTAAGGAACCACTATAAAACTCTGTGTCTACTGTGTGTTTGTGGATTGCTGTGATTGCTGAATGAGTGCTGTGATAAATTAGATATAATTCTGTGATATTATCTGTTTGCTGCCTAAAAAGTTAAAAAGATTCAAGTCACCTATTCACCCCCCCCCCCCTTTAGGTGCTTAGGGACAATATCTTTCACTCTGGCCTCTTTCTATCTAGGAGGGGCAGGTGTATTGCCTCCCTGGTGCCTTGAATAACATTGAAGGCATGATCTTCAATGAGTGATGCTGTCTTAGCATGGCTGCTCTCCCCCCTTCTGCCTTCTTCAGATATTATCTTTTGCAGTAATGAGGTGTTGGCTTCAGTTTTGCTTGATAAAGATTGGAGTATTCTCTCATTGTCAGCAAGCAGCTCATTTCTCAAGCGAATTGCCTTCTCCATGGAGTGGAGAGCAACCTTGGTGACATGCTGATTGACATGGTCTGCTGCACCCTTGATCACTTCATCAGTTGTACTCACATAATTCTTTAAATATCCTATGTCAGCTGTAGTGAGTTTTTGGCTTTTGTCCAAAGATTCCATGAAGGTGGTCAGCTTGATTCCAGCAGTTCCAGTCTTGTCAAATCAAGTGGTGACCTGTTTGTTTTAGTGTGAAATTTCTTCTTTAGTTTCATTTACTTTAGCTGACATTTCATCCCTCAAATTGGCAATAGATTGATCAACATACTCCTTGAGGGTTGTGCTCTGATTATCCAAGAGTACTTTAATTTGGTTTAAAAAACCCTCATTGGAGATGAGGGTAGATGAAGTATGGCCCATAAAAGGAGGTATAGCATTCTGAGCAGGGATCTGAGAAGGCTCCCCCTCAACTACAACACATATGGAAGGAAACATTTCCTTAGCTAAAGCTGTTTTAACACTATTAATTAAGAGGGAATAGGTTATACCTACAGTGGGTGCAAACTCAATTATCTTATTGACAACTTGATCAAAGTCTGTCAACTCCATCTGATCTTGCTCCACCTCAGACTGAGCATCCTTCTTTTGACTTGACCCATTAAGATAAGTATCTAAAGACTCAGGAGGCTCCCTGTTATCTTCTGTAGCAACATCTTCTTCAACAGCATTCTGTGACACCTGTCCTGATCTTGTGCTGACAAGGATTTTTTCAACATGCACAACAATATCCTGGAGTTGAATGTTGGCAGTGGATTGACTAAGAGATAAGTCAACCTGAAGACCAGCATTAGCTGGAGAGTATGATCCAAGTACTGGTTCAGGGCTGGTTGTTCTTTCTTCCTCAGTGGGTTTCTTTCTTGTACCCTTGGAGGATTCCTTTATTCCTGTAGATTGGCTCATTGGTAGAACTCTAGAGAATCTATCTAAAGTCTTTATATCCATTCTTTTTAAGTAGTGAATCTTCACCCCATATTCCTATTTGAAAGTGTCAGGATAGATGTTCACTAGGTATAAGGAAATAATTCTTCCCATATTAGGAGAGGATATACATTCTACTATTCTCTAATAGATGAGAGAAGTCCATGAGGTCTTTCTATTTAGTATAATTCTGGTCATGATTTCAAACATGAACCTGAAGATGGTGTCATGTGATCCAGGTTTGCAGATAAGGGCTTTCCCTACAATGTCTGCCAGTAGTTTTCCTCTCTGGTTGAAGAATTTCCTTTTTAGAGACCCAGATCTGGCCTCATTGTATCCACACCATGAGAGAGCACTGTCTCTATCCGTGTCGGCGAGCTCTTCTTCCTCGCTAGGGTTGACGGAGGGGATATGAAGTGCCTTTCCTAATCTCTTAAGGTTTACCTTTATTTTGATATCTTCAATCTTAGACCTGAGAGAGTTTTGAGATGGGGACATCTTAATGTTTCAGAAGAATTCCACAACCTCATTTCTAAGAATAGTGGAGGGTTCGAAAAGAGTGTATTCTAAGCCTGCAACCTCAATCATCCTTAACACGGATTTAATCTCAGGAGAGGCATGATTGAATCCATCCCTCACTATTTCGTATCCATCCTGAAGCTCCTTGATGTCATTTGGCGCCATTGTAACCAAGCAACAAGACGCTGAGACAGTTTCGGTCTTGACGACTAGGGTTAAGGCTTTAAAGATCGATGTGGCTTTTCGTTTCTTGTTGCCTTTATATATGTAATGAAAAGATTTAATTAATTTAATTAAGTTTTTCATTGGACTATTAAATTTAGTATTTTAGACTTTCTGGCTTACTCAACGATTCCTGTTATGGTACAGGGCACTTAGTGCTTTTACTATATCCTCAGCTTTTCTTTTATTTGTTCCATACATGTTCAATTTATGGTTTCCCTTACTGATTGGTTGTACAATTTAATTGTCTTAGTAAATTGTTAAGTAAAGTAGAAGGAGACCTAACATGTTAATGGGCCAGTTCCATTGGCACCCAATTTATGCATTGTTTTGCCCTAAAGCTTGCGAATAATTTGATTAGATTCATCTTGAGCAATCGTGAGCACAACTAACATAACTTAACAAATAGCAAACTAAATCTCTATATAAGAGAGAGAGAGAGAGACATACCTTGATGCCTGCTTCATCAAGCTTTTGAGGATTACTTACTTGACAGCCTTAACCATAATTTGTTGCTTTTTCTGGAGCATATTCCTAGAGCAACTACCCTGTCCCAGACATTTGTCTGGAACACTCACTGTCCAAATACCAAGTCTTAAGTGGACAAGTATTTGGACTAACCTGCAAAACAAAATTCATTTTCCCTTAGGCACCTAATGATAATTGGGTCCTAGGTTCATATTAGCATCATAAAATATCTGGCCAACTCTCTGCCTAGGCTGAGCACCTTTCTGTCCACTAGTCACATTCTGGTTATGACAACAATCAATGTCAAAGTGACCCACTTTTCTACAGCAGCAACATTTATGAATGTTGTACCTTATCTTTAGGACAACACAAACTTGCTGTCCATGAGAGATGTGAGCAACACCAGACTTTGCTGGATGAGCATTGCATGATGCTGCCCCCTTATTCCTGAGTGAAGGTGCTGAGGAACTAAATATAGCTGGTCCAAAATGGTCCTGATGTATTTTTGGAGCCTGTCATCTAGTGGACATTCTCATTTCCTTAGATAGAGTATACTTGGATCCAAATCTAAAGATCTTCTCCTGAATTTTGTGACTAGAGTGGACAGTGTCACTCTTTCTTGGATCATGTGTCTTCACCCCACCGGTGGAGCACACATTTGATTGATCCTTTTGGAGTGGTGCATACTTGACAGTTTTAGAAGGTGAATTTGCCTTCTGAAACACTATCTTCTTATTAGGGAAATCAGATTTGAAGTGGTGATTGATGTGGTCAATACCCAACTTCTCATGGACTTGGCAAGTTGCAGCTTTTGGCAACTGACTCTGTGACTGAGAAGGGTTAATCACAATCCCCAGCCTCTATGAGAACTTTTGTTCCAGATATCTGATGTGCTTCTTCTTTTCTTCTAGAAGCATGGTCTGACACTCAAGATTTTTCTTGACCTCAGATATCTCATGACTTTTCTTATAAAACTCAATATATTTATTGTTATGGAGAGTTTTATAAGGCTTAGGACCTCTATTTCCTTGGCTTGCCTTTTGACAAGTATTCTGCTCTCCTTTAGAGCAATTAGGAGTAGTCCAAACTTGTCAATCAATTGATTGACATCAGTCACAAATTCATAGCAATCTTCATCACAGGATGAAGATGTGCCAGTATTTGGACTGGATTCAAAGTCAGAGAAAGATGCAGAATTTGAGAGAGATTGTACCTTGATTGATTCTGATTCTTCCTAACTTCTTTCTTCTGCAGACATTGCCATAAGCCCATGATATCCATAGTTTTCTTCATCCTCCTCAGTGTCACTGTCTGAGTGTGATAAAGGGGCTCTCATTCCTATCCTGGCAGCAGGATATTCCTCCTCTTCTTCTGGATCTACAGCAACTGATATCAGCCCTATATAGGCTTCTTCCTCTTTATCTTCAGATTCTGAGGATGAAGAATCTGTCCAGCTTCTCTCCTTCTTAGCCACAAAGGACTTTTTTTCTTCTTCTCATCTTCAAATTCCGAACCACTG
Organism: Platanthera guangdongensis; assembly: GCA_039583875.1. Classification (NCBI taxonomy): domain Eukaryota; kingdom Viridiplantae; phylum Streptophyta; class Magnoliopsida; order Asparagales; family Orchidaceae; genus Platanthera; species Platanthera guangdongensis. Next base: position 80,724,806 of record CM077151.1, read on the forward strand.
TCAGAAAGACTAACTTCTTCTGTCTCTTTCATATAGCCAATGAGAGAATCCAACATCTCTTTGACTGACTTGCAGTGGACCACTCTCATGAGGGTTGAGTCATTCATGACACTCACCATGATGTGTTGTGCCATCTTGTCCATAGATGCAAAGTTGATTTCTTCTTCAAACATCTCTATATAACTCTTTGGAGTCTGGATGCTTGCATCTGATATTGAGACCTTTATGGGGATCAAAGGTCCTTCTTGAACTGTTGCAAGGACCCTAGGATCAGAGGCTTCCATGATTTGCTTGACCATTTCTTTCCAAGTCTTAAATTTCTCCTTGTTGCAGACTTGAAGCTCCATCCTTGTGGTTCTCTTTTGAACCCACAAGTGTAATCCTTCTAGCTAACCTTGGAGGTATACTCAGATTGTTAAATCCTTTTTGAGTAACCTCCCTCTGATACCACTTGAAAGTTATTTAACTTTAGGTTAGTTAATCACCTAGAGGGGGGTGGGGTGGGGTGAATAGGTCTTTGAGCTTTTAATAAATCTTTTGTTGTTTTCAACTTGTTCTATCTAGAGTTTGTCCTTAAATCCTGCAATTACAGGGAAAAACAAGCCCACACAGCAAACACCAGAATTTATAGTGGCTCCCCAATTGGGTACATTCACTTTCCCTCTCCACCTATCCAACTTATTTGTTGGACTCAGCACAAACTCCTCCAAACTGCTCCTAAGAGCTTACAACTCAGATCCCGCATGATCTTCAAGTCTCCTCCAAGACTCACTTCTCAGCCACAAGGGCCTACACTCAGTGGTCAGCAAACCACCTATCTCGGGCTATTAAGCCCTACACTCGGGCTGGGAGGACAGCCCTACCTCAGATCCCAAAGGATCCTACCTCAGAGCTCTGTAGTGATCCTACACTCAGTGACCCGCAAGCTACATACCTCAGCCTTATCTCTAAGGCATACAGCTTAGGCTTTTCTGCCCTACAACATCAGGCACAAGGCCCTACTCTCAGAGTACTGCAGCACTCCTACAACTCAGTACCCCTCCAGGTACCTACCTCAGTGCCCCTCCAGGCACCTACAGCTCAGTGCCAAGCTTGTCACTTACCTCAGGCACAAAAGCCCTACACTCAGAGAGCTGCACTCTCCTATCTCAGACACTTAAACTGTAACACCTCCCCTGTAATGTCCGTATAATTTGGGTCCGGCCGGGGCCCCACAACATACATACGCCACAACTTTAGTGTTAAAAGATGATATTAACTACACAATCTCAAAACTCAGAATAAACAACAACGGAAACGGGAAACATGACCAGAAGTTATCCACATTCATAAGAGTATCAAAACGGCCTTAAGGCCTCACAACAATGGATAGTCCAAAACTCAAATGATAAAATCAAACATCAACGTGCATCAGCACTCCTAGACTACCTCGGCATGCAAGTCGGAAACCTAGAGCATCAAACATACAATGCCACAAAATAGAGCTAGTACAACACTTGGAACACTTCATGAGGCTTAGGCCTTTTTGGCCGGTGAGCTAGCTCCTGCTTGCGATCCTTGCCCTAAAAAATTTGGTGGTAACGTGGGTCAGCAAAAGCTGACCTCAAACTGTGTAACCAACACATCTCCTATCGGCCGCCCCTAACGGACCCCGGGGTACCCCTCCAACCTGCAAGTCAGCACTTCGTATACCATATACAAAAACATGTAAAGCTCTAAAAGAACAGGTTTGGATGTCTCAAACAACAAACACGTTTTCTATGTTTAGCATATAATAAAAAGGGGGCCTACTATGCAACATGTATGCAAAACCCAAGCTTCACCCAAGGAACCCTATCACGTATGGAACTAGCACATCATCAAAACATCTGGGTACTCCCAATTTCCCCATTGGCGTTAAGCCGCAAACAAAAGGGTACTGCATTTCCCCTAGCGGCATAAAAGTCGCCACACAGAAATCATGCCAAGGCCCCACCCGCTCGTGGGTCTTAGCCCCGGGCTTGCCTGCAAATTCTGACTTCTCGCGTCAGGATTCCGTCTCACACACAAACCGATTCTAAGAATCCTTGCTAGACCCCACCCGCTCGTGGCTTCATTTCCCGGGCTTGTCCCATGCTTGTCGTTCTCGTCAGTCTCACAGAAGGGGACTAGTCTCGTCGGGACACTCTCCCCACATGACTTGCACATTACCGGATAGCCAGCCAACCACTGAGACAAAGCCGCGCCTTAACACATAACAATCTATAATCATCCCCACCCTAATCCATCATTTGTACTGCAACGTCCCCGTGCACTAAGGAAACCATCTACCGCCAATACGGAGCTAACCTTGTCCACCAAGGAAACCATCTACCGCCAATACGGAGCTAACCTTGTCCGGTTCTGGCTACACGTACTCACTCGAGAAAAGGGGGAAAACACGTACATCACAAACGACATCTTGCCGTAATGGATTTCTAAAAAATCCTTAAGGCTTGCTATGCAACATCACCGAGTCAGACTAACGGTCGCGACTACGGCTTCACCCACAATGCCTAGTCCACTAACGGAGCGGATCTCTAATGCAAAATCATGATGTGGACGGACTCAATCGACCCAGAGGTTCCTCTTGAACCATGGCAACCCAAACCCCTCTCATTTGAGAGATTTGGTGCCCAAAAGCTCGAAAGAAAAAGATGCTAAACACGCATCCTAGAAACCGTGAGGAGAAGTGTCGTTACCTTACGACCCCTCTTCTTAGCCATGAGAAATTAGCTGGATGAAAACCACCGCAACGGAGTTGCCTCCGCAGATCTGGGCTCGGCTCGCGATTTGGGGCTCTGCAGCTTCTCCGGCAGCCGGATCTCTCCTTCACCTTCTTACCTGCTCTCCGCTCTCTCTAAAACTTTAGAAAGAAAAAACTTGATGAAGAATAAGGGTTTCAAACCCTATTCCCGGACTTATCACATTAAGGACCACTCTGGACCATCAGATCCCATTAGAAGGAATCAAACGGCCATGATTCGCACTTACAACCAAAATCCTGGGCCAAACACATCTTGTGACACGCCCGTGTCCAAGGCCGTGTGCCTCAATCGACGCCGAAAATGTCGCACCCAGAATAGGACACGGGCTCTGGACACGCCCGTGTCAAACTTGACACGCCCGTATCACTCAGTACACGCCCGTGTAGTTGGGCATGTTCCTCAATCGACACAGGACCAAACATAACCCGAAGAGAACACGGGTTCTCGACACGCCCGTGTCGATTTTGACACGCCCGTGTCACGCTGAACACACCTGGGCTCCAGGTCGTGTTCCTCCCCCGACACAGCTCAGCTAACATCCTGAGCAGGACACGTCCTGGGACACGTCCGTATCTCAGGCCGTGTTCGTCACCTCGACGATCGTCGACTGTATTCTCGTGGACCACTCGGAAAATTCGTCGAACCCGAGCATGACACGGCCCCAGACACGCCCGTGTCCCAGGCCGTGTTCACTGTCTTGACACTTCGTCGAGCGCAGTTTGTCGGCCACTCGGGTTGTTCGTCGAACCCGAGCACCACACAGACCTGGACACGCCTGTGTCCCAGGCCGTGTGACCCTTACCAAGACCCAAACTTGGCTCTAAATGCTGTCCGTCCCTCTTTCGAGTTTCGGGGCGTTACAACTCTCTCCCCTTAAAAGAATTTCGTCTCGAAATTACAAAAAGTGAAAGATATATAAAGCTTAAATGTTACCTGAGTGGAATAACTCTGGGTACTCCTCCAGCATGGTCTGTTCTCGCTCCCATGAGATCTCCTCACAACCGCAGTTGTCCCATCAGACTTTTACGAGTTTGACCTCTTTGTTCCGCAACTGCTGAATTTCTGAATCCTCTATACTAACTGGATGAACTCGCATCCTCAAGTCCTCTTCTATCGGCACTGATGCCGATTCGATTACCGCACTAGCCTCTACTAAGGCTATCCTCAAGACGGAGACATGGAAGACATCGTGCAAACCGCTCAGCTCTGTGGACAATGCCAACCGGTACGCTGCTTCTCCCACCCGTTCTATAACCTCGAAAGGTCCCAAAAACCTCGGACTCAACTTCTTGAGTCGTTGAATCCGCAAAATGCCTTTGAACGACATGATCTTTAGATAGACCCAGTCGCCTACCGCGAACTCCAGCTTCCTATGGCGAGCATTAAAATATTTTGCTTGTCGATCTTGAGCTACCTTCATGTGCTCTTGAATGGTTCACACCAACTCACATGCATCAGCTACCACTTCTTTTCCCAAAAGTTTGGTGTCTCCCGCCTCTGTCCAAGACATCCGTGTTCGACACCGCCTCCTATACAAAGCTTCGTATGACACCATCTTTATACTTGCTTGGTAACTATTGTTATAAGCGAACTCTACCATGAAGAGGTGATAGTCCCACTTCTTGCCAAAGTCAAGAATACACATCCTCAACATATCCTCCATAATACGGTTCGTTCTTTCGGTTTGCCCGTCAGTTTGAGGATGGAAAGCCGTACTGAACTTGAGCTTCGTGCCTAGACTCTTCTGGACCAACCTCCAGTCCTTTGACGTGAAACGTCCATCGCGATCACTAACTACACTCTTAGGAATCCCATGTAGTCGCACAATGTTGCGAACATACAATTCTACCAGCTTCTCCACTCTGTCCTCCTTTCAATTTGGGATGAAATGAGCCACTTTGGTTAAGCGATGCACAATCACCCAAATCGCATCGTTACTCTGCTGTGATCTAGGTAACCTATGTACAAAGTCCATGGAGATGACATCAAATTTCCACTCGGGAATAGGAAGAGGCTTCAGGAACCCGCCCGGCTTCTGACACTCGGCCTTCACCAAGGCACAAGTTTGGCACCAATTCACGTACAAAGCTACGTCCCGCTTTAGTCCAGGCCACCAAAAGGATTTCTTCATATCCAAGTACATCTTTGTACTGCCCGGGTGAATGGAGTACTTTGTGAAGTGAGCCTCAAACATCAACTCCTCACGGAGCTTGCCGAACTGCGGTACACAAATCCTTCCGTCCTTCCTCAGAATCTCATCAATTAACTCGCAGATGCTACTCTCGCACTTTTGAACTTCCACCATGTATGGCTGGAACTCATCATCCAAACGGGTCGCTTCCCGAATACGATCTGACAAATCATTCTGTATTTCAATCCAGTTCAACCGAGCTATGCTAGACTCGCCCCTTGCTACGCACTCCAAGCCGAGGGACTCCTAGTCCAGCACCAACCGCTCATCATGAGCTTCGATCCAATTCCCTTGCCCAAAGTATTTTCTACTCAAGGCATCTGCCACCGCATTGGCTTTGCCTGACGTATACTGAATCGCCACCTCGTAGTCTCTAAGGAACTCGACCCACCTGCGCTGCCGCATATTCAAGTCCTTCTGATCGAGGAGATACTTCAGGCTTTTTTGATTCTTGAAGATCTCCACCTTCGCACCATAAATATAGTGCCGCCACAATTTCAATGCAATGATTACCGCCGCCAATTCCAAGTCATGGACGGGGTAATTCCTCTCATGAGGCTTCAACTTCCTTGACCCATAGGCTATCACACTGTCATGTTGCACCAATACGCAACCCAAACCGCATCCCGTTGCGTCACTGAAAATTTGAAATCCTTTAGTCCCTTTCGGTAGACTTAGGATTGGAGCTGTCATCAGCCTTTCCTTCAGAGTATCAAACGCCTGATTGCACTCCTGAGTCCACACAAACTTCTGATCCTTACGAGTTATTGAAGTGAGGGGCAGAGCTATCTGCGAAAAGGTTTCTACGAACCTTCTATAGTACCCGGCTAGCACAAGAAAACTTCTGACTTCCGCCACGGTTCTCAAAGTCGGCCAATCTCTGATGGCTTCCACTTTTGTTGGATCTACCGCCACTCCATCCCCACTAATCACATGGCCCAAGAATTCCACCTTCTCTAGCCAGAACTCGCACTTTGAGAACTTTGCATAAAGCTGGTTCTCTCTCAACACCTGTAAGACTACTCTCAAGTGAGTCTCATGCTCCACCTCCGATTTGGAGTAAACCAGAATGCCGTCAATAAAGACAACTACAAAAGAGTCCAAGTATTCCCAAAATACTCGATTCATCAAATCCATGAATACAGTTGGTGCGTTTGTCAGCCCGAACGACATCACCGAGAACTCAAAGTGACCATACCTCATACCAAACGCTGACTTGGGTATGTCCTCGTCTCGAATTCGCAACTGATAGTATCCTGACTTCAAGTCCAACTTTGAATACACCACCGAACCTACCAACTGGTCGGCCAGGTCGTCTATCCGAGGAATCAGATACTTATTCTTGACAGTCAATTTATTCACCTCTCGGTAGTCTATGCACAACCGCATTCTAACGTCTTTCTTCTTCACGAACAACACAGGCGCGCTCCACGTTGAAGAACTGGGTCTGATATACCCTATTCCAAAAGTTCCTGCAACTGTACCTTGAGTTGTCCAACTCTTTTGGTGTCATCCTAAACGGAGGACGTGACACCGGCCTAGCCTCTGACACTAACTCAATCGAGAAATCAATCTCCCGTCGAGGAGGTGCTCCAGGAAGTTCATCAGGAAACACATCCTCGAACTCTGCCACTACGGGCACTTCCCCAAGTGATAACTTGGAAAGGCGAACCTCCAATAATGCTACAAGAGCTACTCCCCCTAGTTTACTGCCCGCACCAACTGCATGGCCGAAATCAGGGAACAAACCACTCCATTAAGGCCCTCAAACTTGTCTTCTGTCTGCCCTTCGCTTCTCAGGGTCACCACCTTAGATAGGCAGTCAATACTGGAACGCTGCTCTGCTAGCCAGTCCATTCCCAATATCACATCAAACTCAACCAATGGCAGGACCGCTGCAATCAACATGAAGTCAACTCGGTCTAGCTTCCAACAAATGCACACTTTTTCCCCAGTGGTCATGGAGGACCCATTGGGCATGCGCACCTTCATCTCTGCGTCCGTCGAGAACGACTCAACTCTAATTCTCCGGATAAAGCTTTCCGCAAGAAAAGAGTGCGATGTTCCCGTATCAAACAATACCCTAGCGGGGTATCCAGAAACTAACACAAAGCCTAAAGCAGAGGCATCAAACATAAATGGTCTGAAAGTATGAAGTATAAGGTTAAATTTAAATTTTCTCATACCTGTGACCACATCGGGTTGACGGATCGCTTCCTGCTGCCCAAGGTTGTAAGCCCTTGGTTGCACCGGTTAGAACCGAGAAGCGCTAGACTCCGCCATCTTCCCTTTCTCTGTGGCACTGGGGACGGAGCGCACAGTCTGCTCCTGCCTTGGCTCCTGCTCAGCACCTCCTTGAGTACAAAAACGAGCTATGTGCCCCACCTTGCCACAATTGAAGCACGTCGGTGGTCCCTTAGAGTGAGACCCTCCGGACGTCCATTTGCTTTTCTCACCGGACTTGAATGAGTGAGAATTTTTCCTCCATCTATTCCCTTCAGACTTCCCTTGGGATTGAGAGGGCTTCCCTTCCCCTTGCTTGGGCGCGAAACCCTTATGACGTTGGGTTCGCTCTAGATCACTCTCCAACATTCTGGCAGCCTCAACTAACTCATTGAAACTAGCTCTCTTCATGGAGATGAGGGGCTGTCTTAGATTCTCCCTCAGCCCCTGGTAGAAGAGGTTATCCCTCTCCTCATCGTCGGCCATTGTCGTTCCCGCATAACGACCCAACCGAGTGAACTCCTATACATACTCATCCACTGTCTTATCGCGCTGCATCAAGTGCAAAAATTGCCTTTGGAGGGCCAACCTTGTCGACACAGGAATGTACTTCTTTAGAAAAGCATTCCCAAACTCTTCCATGGACGGGGTGCGTCCGGGAAACTGGCGGCCGCTATGGCTCACCCACCACAACTTCGCGTCTCCCTCTAACATGAAGGCCGCAAAATCAAATTTCTTCTCCTCTGGCGTCTCTGCCGCCCTCAGAAGTTCTTGCATACTTGCCCACCAATCCTCCGCATCAGTCGGCGTACCAACTCCCTTAAACGTGGGTGGATGGAAGCTCAAAAAATATTTCATCTGCCGGTCCCCATGCCCGACAACCACCCTTTCGGCCAACGGCTCTGCTCGCCTGGCTTCTCCGCCCGGCACGACCGTCGCCGTATCCGGGGTAGCAGGGGTTGCTACCTGAGCAACAGGGGTTGCTACTTGAGCTGTCGCCACAGCTTGGGCTGCCACCATTGCTTATGCAAGCATGCGACAAAAATCAGCCAGGTTTACACCCATGCCCAAAGGACCCTGAGCAGTGGCACTGCTCGCCAAAAGTTCTTCTCTTGGTCTCGACGTACCCTCCTCGTTGCTTGCACTCTTAACAAAAGCAAGATAACAAGGAATCAGTCTCTAATCACAAGACTCAAACGTAAGGGCACTCATGGTACCACAATACACCTATGTGGATAACCTCTATACGTGATCCAATTACGCTAAATCGACCACTAAACCTGACCTTGGACGAAACCTGGCTCTGATACCAAATTGTAACACCTCCCCTGTAATATCCGTATAATATGGGTCATGACGGGGCCCCACAACATACAGACGCCACAGCTTTAGCGTTAAAAGATGATATTAACTACCTAATCTCAAAACTCAGAATAAACAACATCGGAAACCGAAAACATGACCAAAATTTATCCACATTCATAAGAGTATCAAAACGGTCTTAAGGCCTTACAACAATGGATAGTCCAAAACTCAAATGATAAAATCAAACATCAACGTGCATCAGCACTCCTAGACTACCTCGGCATGCAAGCCGGAAACCTAGAGCATCAAACATACAATGCCACAAAATAGAGCTAGTACAACACCTGGAACACTTAATGAGGCTTAGGCCTTTTTGGACGGCGAGCTAGCTCCTACTTGCGATCCTTGCCCTGAAATTTTTGGTGGTAACGTGGGCCAGCAAAGGCTGACCTCAAACTATGTTACCAATACATCTCCTCCCGGCCGCCCCTAACGGACCCCCCCCCCCCTAACGGACCCCGGGGTACCCCTCCAATCTGCAAGTCAGCACTTCGTATACCATATACAAAAACATGTAAAGCTCTAAAAGAACAGGTTTGGATGTCTCAAACAACAAACACGTTTTCTATGTTGAGCATATAATAAAAAGGGGGCCTACTATGCAGCATGTTTGCAAAACCTGGGCTTCACCCAAGGCACCCTATCGCGTATGCAACTAGCACATCATCAAAACATCTGGGTACTCACAATTTCCCCATTTGCGTTAAGCCGCAAACAAAAGGGTACTGCATTTCCCCTAACGGCATAAAAGCCGCCACACGGAAATCTTGTCAAGGCCCCACCCGCTCGTGGGTCTTAGCCCCGAGCTTGCCTGCAAATTCTGACTTCTTGCGTCAGGATTCTGTCTCACACACAAACCGATTCTAAGAACCCTTTCTAGACCCCACCCGCTCGTGGCTTCATTGCCTGGGCTTGTCCCATGCTTGGCATTCTCGTCAGTCTCACAGAAGGGGACTAGTCTCGCCGGGACACTCTCCCCACATGACTTGCACGTTACGGGATAGCCAGCCGACCACGAAGACAAAGCCGCGCCTTAGCACATCACAATCCATAATCATCCCCACCCTAATCCATCATTTATACTGCAACGTCCCCGCAGACCAAGGAAACCATCTACCGCCAATGTGGAGCTAACCTTGTCCACCAAGGAAACCATCTATCGCCAATGCGGAGCTAACCTTGTCCGGTTCCGGCTACACGTACTCACTCGAGAAAAGGGGGAAAACACATACATCACAAACGACATCTTGCCACCACGGATTTCTACAAAATCCTTAAGGGTATCTATGCAACATCACCGAGTCGGACTAACGGTCATAACTACGGCTTTACCCACAATGTCTAGTCCACTAACGGAGCGGATCTCTAATGCAAAATCATGCCGGGGACGGACTCAATCGACCCGGAGGTTCATCTTGAACCATGGCGACCCAAACCCCTCTCATTTGAGAGATTTGGTGCCCAAAAGCTCGAAAGAAAAAGATGCTAAGCACGCATCCTAGAAACCGTGAGGAGAAGTGTCGTTAACTTACGACCCCTCTTCCTAGCCATGGGAACTTAGCCGGATGAAAACCACCGCAACGGAGTTGCCTCCGCGGATCTGGAATTGGCTCGCGATTTGGGGCTCTGAAGTTTCTCCGGTAGCCGGATATCTCCTTCACCTTCTTCTTTGCTCTCCCCTCTCTCTAAAACTTTAGAAAGAGAAAACTTGATGAAGAATGAGGGTTTCAAACCCTATTCCCGGACTTATCACAGTAAGGACCACTCTGGACCATCAGATCCCATTAGAAGGAATTGGACGGCCACGATTCGCACTTAAAACCAAAATCCTGGGCCGAACACGGCTTGTGACACGCTAGTGTCCAAGGCATTGTGCCTCAATAGACGCCGAAACCGTCGCACCGAGAACAGGACACGAGCTCTGGACACGGCCGTGTCAAACTTGACACACCCGTGTCACTCAGTACACGCCCGTGTAGCTAGGTGTGTTCCTCCATCGACACAGGACCAAACACAACCAGAAGAGAACACGGGGCCTCGACACGCCCGTGTCGATTTTGACACGCCGGTGTCACGCTGAACACCCCTGGGCTCCAGGCCGTGTTCCTCCCCCGACACAGCCCGACTAACATCCCGAGCAGGGCACGACCTGGGACACGCCCGTGTCTCAGGCCGTGTTCGTCGCCTCAACGATCGTCGACTACATTCTCGTCGACCACTCGGAAAATTCGTCGAACCCGAGCACGACACGGCCTCGGACACGCCCGTGTCCCAGGCCGTGTTCACTGTCTCGACACTTCGTCGAGCGCAGTTCATCGGCCACTCGGGTTGTTCGTCGAACCCGAGCACCACACGGCCCTGGACACGCCCGTGTCCTAGGCCGTTTGAACCTTACCAAGAGTCAAACTTGGCTCTAAACGCTGTCCGTCCCTCTTTCGAGTTTCAGGGCGTTACATAAGAACTATTGCTCAGATCCTCACTTGGATCCTACCTCAGTGCCCCAACATGGCACCTACCTCAGTGACAAGTTTGTCACCTACCTCGGGCACAAAGTGCCCTACACTCAGATTCAGGAAACCTGAATCCTACAAGAAATAAATACAGAGAGTGAAGAAAATAAAATAACTGACTCAGAGAAATAACTCTGAGTCAACTTTGCTAGACTGAGTAGATTTCAGTACAGCTCACTTGCTGTAGAAGGAATCAGCCTTCTTCTACAACTATCACTTTTTCCTGCTGCATAGATGAGCAGCTTCCACCTTGCTGATGAGATGAATCTGCTAAACTGTTCTGTTGAGAACAACCTTGCTGAGCTTGAAGAGCTTTAGCTATCCTTCTTTCCCTTCAGGCTATCTTGGCTGGACTTCAGCTTTCAAGCTTGATCAGGAGTAAATGTCCAACCGCCTCTATCAATTTCTCTTTCTATTCGTTTGATTCGTTAACCCTAACCTCATTCCTGTTTCCCTTTTTATATGTGTTGATTTGAATCAACGACACCATAGTATGTGGGCCCACCAAGGATTGGTGAGCACCAACTCCATCAGAAATGGACAAAACATCTTTTGGCGCTGTAGCAGCTTTCCCGCAACGGCTTCCTGCAATTTTGACTTTGATGACGTTAACAGTGGTCATCAACATCTGGACTTAGAAAATATTCCAGAATCTCATCAAGCGTTGAGTGGTGTTAAGACACTCAATGTCATCAGCCTTGGCTCTCAGCGATTCTGGACTTAGAACATTCCCTTGCTTTGTCTTAGCGGATTTATCTCAGCGGTCTCAGTGGTTTTTCATTATTAGCTGAAACAAGCCTTTGTCTCAGCGCTTTATTCTTATCTGATATCTCAACAGTTTATGCACTTAACTGTCTCAGCGGTTTTGTCTCAGCGGTCTCAACGGTTTTTGCTTTTAACTATCTCAGCGCTTCCTTCTTCATTAGAAGCGTTGAGTGAACCTGCTTCACTCAACGCTTTTGGACTTAGGAAAAATCCAGATAGATTTGTTCTCAGATATTTACCTCTTAACTGTCTCAGCACTTCCTGCTTTATTTAGAAGCGTTGAGCGAACCTGCTTCACTCAACGCTTCTGGACTTAGAAAATTTTAGCCAATATTGTCTCTGCTGTCTCAGGTATCTCAACGCCATCTTCTCAACTGTCTCATCTATCTCAGCGGTTTCAACGCTATCTTCTCAGTTGTCTTCAGCTGTCTCAACGCTATCTTCCCAGCTGTCTTAGCTGTCTCAGCAGTTTCAACGCCTTCTTCTCAGTGGTCTCAACGCTTTTGCCTTAGACAGATTTTTTGGCTTTAGCTTGGCAAACTTTGAGCTGAGCTCGACGAACCACAAATTGAGCTCGACGAACTTTGATCTTCTCAGTGGTCTCTGTGTCGTTTGCCTTAGTCAATTTTTCTCTTGCTTTAGCTTGACAAACATTGGGCTGAGCTCGACGAACTGTAACTTGAGTTCGACGAACTTTGAGCTATGTTCGACGAATTTTGTATCCTGAGTTCTTAAGCTTATACTGAGTTGAGATCGACGACCACGAGCTGAGTTCGACGAACTCTGGGCTGAGTTCGACGAAAATTGAGTTTACTGCCCAACTCATTTTTCTTCACTTGTCCAATCATGGATTACCTGCATGCATGAACTAAAGCACACATCAAATACATTATGCCCCTTAGCATGATTGGTGATGCCACTTCAAATCCTGAGGAACATTGTAGGGCACAATTCCCAACAATTGTGCTTGCAAATCCTGTCTCGCTAATACCATATGGCTAACAGTTGAGCTGTGAGCCTGGGTGCGGAACTTTGATGGCCTTGAGAGGCATTGTACATAACGTTGGTTATGCTTTAAATTATAGGAAAGGGGAGGCTGACCCGCGTCATGTAGATTGGCCACGAAGGTTTCAAATTTTGGTGATGGAATGACGATTTGAGCAACGAGAAAGAGCTGAACTATACACGTTTTATGTTGTTCGGTTAAATAGTCTTAAAGTACAAGTCAATTACCATTGGAATAGGGTTAGAGTCGTGGCTATAACATGGTCCAATAATGCTCATAGTTTACCGTCAGTCTCAGACTTTTGGACGGTGGTGGGACTGGGAATTCAAGTACATCAATAAGGTGCCCTGAGTGCACAGAATGTTTGATAGTTGATGCAAACTTTTGTGATAAACTTCCTATGTAGTGTACGAGTGGACATTCATGTTACTTGACCTAAGTTTGTGTACATCTACTTGGAATGATCCCAACTATCAAGTATAAAAAAGAGAAAAAGATTTGTTGTTTGAGAATTAAACCCCATAATATGGAGAGTTATTAAGATTATTAATTAGGGAAATACTGTTCCACTATCAAAAGTTAACAATGAATTCTTAATCAAGCCAAAGTCAATCCTAATACAAGTTCTTAGGATTTTCAATCAATTAACCCAGCAAAGTCATGTGGAGGCTAAAAAAAAACTTAGCTTATTTTTATCCATTCCTATTGATGTGGAAGTCTAATAAGAAGTTGTGCGAGAGCAAATAATTTTAATAAATAGAACACAATATTAGAAATCTTGATTGATCTTTATCTATTATAAATATAATGAATTTGTCAATGTTTGAACTCTTAATAATTGACAAGTTATCAGTTGATTAAATTGAATTTCTTGAGTAAGTTTTAGTACATTATTTTAATGAAAAGGATCATTTGAATTTGAATAAATGTCATCTCTTCACCCAATTTATTGGTACAAATTATCTTTGCGATGGACTAACAGAAGTTCAAGTGTGGGGTATGATAACTTAAAAAGATGTTATTTAAACTCATTGTTCATACTTTTTGTCAATTATAATCGATAAATATATATTTACATAAAATAAAATAGTATTAAATTTGTATTTGGTGTAAGTTGGATTTTATGATCATTTTACTATATTTTTATTGTAGAAAATCCTAAAGAAAGTTAACTTGAATAAGTAAAGCCAATCCAATTTGATTGCCTAAGAAAATTGTTGCATCAACTTTTCAGGGTGTTGAAACACGGTGGAAGCGAATTTCAAAGTTTGAATTTTGCGTCAAAAACAAATTAAAAAAGAGGGGCATCAGTTCAGTTATGACATGCATTAAACAGGGGCAAAATACCATTTTAAAGGAGATCTAGAAGGAAAGAGGGAATTGGATGTTAAAGGGAAATCAAATTCCATTGAGGGGGATCTGAATTGGAAAGTACAGCTAAGGCACATGGTGGAGAAGGGAAGACAGATTTTGGATGAGAAATCTGAGAAGAATTCCAACAACACTTAAAATTCAATCATCATGTTTAGTGAGATCTTTCATTTGGCATGGTGTATCAATATTTACGAACTAATCTCTCAAAGTCCTGTATGGTGAGAGTACTATGTGTGTTGTGATGATAAATTTCTATTAAGTTTTTTATGTTTGTTTGTCGATTTATCTTTATTAAGTTTATTAACTTGATAGTGAAACTTCAGTTCTTCATCAGATTACTACGTTTTGAGATTCTAGAGAGGAGAAATGTAAGTATTTGGATGTAGATTTTCTAATCGTGTTTCGAGATTCGAGAGAGGAGAAGCGCGAGTATTTTATCAAAATTTCTATAATTTCGCTGCGTGTCGAGATTCGAGAGAGGAGATGCACAAATATCATAAGTTCAGTATAACATATAAGGGAGAGAGATTTCTTCTTCATGCTAACAACCTTGATTTTTACACTTGACGATATTTCTCCACTCCGCCTAAGTTAGAGATGACTAGGGGAATGAAAAATTTACGGATTTTTAATATTGAGAGAAAAAGATTTCCACTTTTGAATTGTTGCAAGATAAATTGATTGAACATTCTCGTAAGACATCATTTTAAAATATTCATCATAATAGATATGAAATCAAAATACAAGACTGCTCTTCCAAATTGATAAAAAGTGTTTCTTAGGAATTTGTATTTTTTACTGTTTTAAAAAATCCCTTAATTTGATCAGCTTCGATTTGCAAAAAAGGTTTAACTGGTATTTGCAAGCATTAGATT
Source organism: Platanthera guangdongensis (assembly GCA_039583875.1). NCBI lineage: Eukaryota > Viridiplantae > Streptophyta > Magnoliopsida > Asparagales > Orchidaceae > Platanthera > Platanthera guangdongensis. The sequence continues at coordinate 80,739,901 of CM077151.1, forward strand.
ATTCACTTCTTAGTGAGAATGATCTTTACTCTCATTTTATTACTTGATTCGACATGTACACTTGTGTATATATCTACTTTCCACACATCAAGTTTCCTAACCAAAGATATCCTCCTAGCGACATCAACTTTTTTCATGACCATGTCTTCGAAACTGAATTACTTGATTCTCACATTTTTGGTGAAGTATTTTGATAGTATCATTTTAACATTCACTTGCCTAGTAATGGCCTAGATTGCAGCACATGTCTTCCTCATTTTTTCCATCCAACATTTAGTCCCCCTTTTAGACAGTTGAACTCTTGGACTAAATGCATAACACTCATTGTGAATCAAAGACAAACCCATATGACAATTTGAAAGGTGTCTCTCCAATAACAGTTGTTGGAGTCAATAGAAGAGTCCACAGTACATAAAGTAAATGCTGGACTCATTTCTCTTTAGTGTTCTGTACCTTCTCCTTTAGAAGGTTTAGAATCAATTTTTTCCTGCCTCGACTTGTCTGTTACTTTTTGGATGATGGACTGAAGAATAATACAGATCAAACTCAATTTGTTGGAAAAAATTCCTTAAATCTTCATTTGAGAACTATGGTCCATTGTTAGTGACAATAACCATCAAAATCCCATGCCGACGCACGATTTCCCTCCAAATGACATTTTTAACTATCTGAGTTGTGGTCTTTACTAATTCTTTGGCATTGATCCATTTGCTGAAATAGTCCATCATCACAAGGTCCATCCCCCAAACGACAAAGGGACAATGATTGGAAAAGGAATGCAACTACTACACGATACTTTGTTGAAGCAAACAAAACTTCTAAAATTGAAAATATTTCTTAGCATGTTGTTTTGCATCTTGAGTCAAAAGTATCCTTATCTGAGAATCTTCTTTTCACGTTTCCTTCCCCGTGAGTGACTACCACATTTGTTCGAATGCACTTCTTGAAAATTACTGGGATCTCTTCTTCTGAAATACACCTTGCAAGTTGAGACAAGAATGACTTGCGATATAAGTTCCTTAAAGGAGAAAGTAATGGTGTTGTGTCTGATGATCACAATGTCCTAGATTTGAAGAAGGCCCACAAGTCAATGGTATACACATGGATGTTTCTAATATATATTCAAGTTCATTGTATGCAGGTTTAATATTGTTATATTGATTAAATAGGCAGACAAAGTCATAATGACAGTTGGACTCAAGACAGGTTGCTGAACAAGCAGAAAATTTGGCTGTCCAAAAGCGTTGAGTGAACTCACTTCATTCCACTCCAAATAGGGAAAAACATTGATAGAACTCTATACAGTCAAAGCCTTAATGTTGCTGACTAGAAATCTGTCTAAGGACAGAAGCGTTGAGTGAAGACAGTTCACTCAACGCCTGCTCAACTGGATTTATGTCTAAGTATAGAATCCTTGAGTAATGATAGGCCACTCAACGCCTTATCAAGAAGAGAGACAAAGTCAGAAACATTGAGTGTAGAAGCTGCACTCAACACCTTCATACAGAGAAATTTTCAACCAAGTACAAAAGCAATGAGTGATGTAGGATCACTCAATGCCTTAACAGTTAGATTGCAAGCACTAAAAGCATTGAGTGTTGAAGATTCACTCGACGCCTCAAGATGCAAAATTCTGCTAAGTATTTTTGCGTTGAGTGATAAGGCTTTACTCGACACCTGTACAGATTGTCTGGAAATTACCAAGTCCATAAGCACTGAGTCATGCTAACGTCATCAAGAATTCAAATGTTGTGCAATTTGCACACTAGATGACAAAAGGCATCCCATGCCTTTAGTGCATCATTTAATTCAAAAGAAGAGTTGCAGTTACTAACTCTGGCTGGTCCATACTGCAAAAAGAGCTGTTGGACGACGAGTTACAAAACTTAGTCTCGAGAAAGAACACAGAGGTTTTTTGGTCCTCTTCTTCCACTCAACTAAGTTCTTACATCTAGTCTATGAAACAAAGATAGAGTTTGGGTGTTGAAGAAATAAAAGCACTGAAGAAACTTTTTGTCTTCAATAGTTAGATCAGAAAGTTCTTTTTTTTCTGAGTTTGAAGGGGAAGTAGAGCAAACCCAAGTTTCTGGTGTTCTTCAAGGCCACTACAATCAACTCAACAACATTAAAGGCTCGAAGAGTTAGTGCTCTGTAGTTGTATTCTCAGCACAAGGAAAAACTTCTTGAAGATCCATTTTCTTATTGCTGTGAATATGTTAGGGCTGAGTCTACTTAGTCCAGAAGGTAGACCCAGAGAGTCATTTCTCTGGAGTCTTATATAATCAAAATTATACTCATTCTGTTGGATCTTAATTGATCTGAGTTGTAAGCATAGATTATAAAGGCTGAGAGGTAAGATTCCGTGTGAATCTGAGTGGGAAGGGCCTGTGTGCTTGAGGTAGGATCTGAGTCAGATCTAAACTATAGGAGATAATATCTCTGAGTGTAGGACTATCCTTCTAGCCTGAGTTGTAGGGATTTTCATTAAGTCTGAGGTAGGTGATCTGGAGGATCACTTAGTTGTAGGAGTAGAGCTTACTCTGAGCTGTGGAGCTGTGGCCAGAGGTAGGACTTGAAGGAAGTCTGAGTGATCCTGAGGGATCTGTGTTGTAAGCACTTTGAGCTAAGTTTGGATTAGATAGCCTTGTCTAACACACTGTTAGAATGGTGGGAGGGACAGTGGATGTACCCACACCTTAGTGAACCACTATAAATCCTGGTGTGTTGATTCTTATTCTTGAAAGCTAACACAATAACTTTACACTCAACACACCAAAACCAAAAAGTAGTCATAAAGACTAGGAAACCTATTCACCCCCTCTAGGTGTATAGCTACTCTTGAAGCAAAGACTTTCAAGTGGTATCAGATGGAGGTTGTTCAAAATGGACTTAACAGTCTGAACAAATATCCAAGAGTAGTTGAAATTTATCCGTATGGGTTCAGGTGAGAACCATAAGGAGTTGAGCTCAATGAAGCTTCCTATTTGTAGGAAGGAAAACTTTGGGATTTGGAAAGAGAGGGTCAGGCTATTCATGGAAGCCTTAGACCCTAGAATAATTATAGTTCAAGAAGGACCCTTCATTCCCAAGGAGATCTCTGTCCTAGATGCCAATGTTCATACTCCACAGAAATATACTGAAATGACCAAGGATGAAGTCATCTTGGCATTCATGGATAAAAGGGCTCAGAACATCATTGTAAGTGTCATAGATGACGCCACCTTCCAGTACTTGGTCCACTGCAAGACTGCTAAAGAGATGTGAGATTCTCTTATTGTTTATATGGAAGAAATAGAAGAAGCCAGGGTTGATAGGAAATCCCTCCTAAATCAGCAATATGAGGCCTTCAAACAAGGCAAGAAAGACTCCATAGCAGAATGCTATGAAAAGTTCTTCATAATAGTGAACAATCTGATCACCTATGACAGAGAGTTCACTGATTATGAGATGAATGATAAGTTCTTGAGATCCCTAAATAAATAATGAGATATCAAAATCCGTGCCATCAGAGAAGTTGGCAACTTGGCCGACATTTTGCCTCAGAATATATTTGGGAAGCTGATATCCCATGAGATGCAGCTAAACTCTAGGAAGGCTGAAGAGGATGCTACCAAATCTCTTAAAAAGAGAAATCTGTGGCCTTTAGAGCTGAAGCCATAAGAATAAGTAGGGAAAAGACTCTCTCTCCACCAAGGAGAGCTCCAGAGTTTGAGAGCTCTGATCTCAGCGCCTCTGGGAATGAACTGTCTGATGGAGAACTAATATTGTTCTCAAAATAGTTCAAGAAGATGTTGAGCAGAAGGAGACAATTGAGGAACAAAGTCTCTTCTTGCTCCACCTCAAAGAAGCCTTACTCCAGCAAGAACAAATCCAAAAATGACCCCTCTGGGGAAAGGTATGACTCCAAGAAGAACAAATGTGTTAAGTCTAATGTTGTGTACTCGTGTTGCAACCGGAGTGGACATGTCATTACTGACTGTCCAGTTAAGAGGAAGGAGCACATGAAGTCTGAAGGCAAAAAATCATCGCAAGGACAGGAAGGCAGAAAAGAGCTTCTTGGCCAAGAAGACTGTCAGCCTATCATACAATGATTCTGAGTCCTCAGAATCAGATGAACAGGAGGCCTACAATGGTCTCATGACTATTGAAGAAGAGGCTGAACATCCTGCTCCGCCTTCTGACATAAGGGACCCACTGTTCTCTATTGACAGTGACTGTGAAGAGGATGAGGAGTTCAGTCACATGGCTATATCAGAAGACAATCAGGACAATCCTACTGATAAGGTACACTCTACCCTTAGCACCTCCTTTACTATAAGTCTGACTCAGACTATAAAGCATGCACTTCCTCTAGTGGGATTGATGGTTCAGAATTTGAAGATGATGTAAATCAATTGATTGATAAGTATGATGCAATTCTGGATGCTCTAAAGAAGAGCAAAAGGCTTGTCAAGAGATAAGTTGAGGAGATGGTCTCCATACAACAAGCTGCTTCCCTGTAGTCTTAGTCAGCACCCTTGCTTACTTAGATGAGGAGGAAAGTTAGTCAACTGAAGATAATCTAAATTATCCAAATTGGTACCATTGGTCAGAAAAATAAGATCATCTTGGATCTGGAAGAGAGACTTCTCAAGGAGAAGAGGATTGTGGCTGAATTCTCTATGTCCAAAATTGTGCTGCCACTGATTGACTCCACCTTTCAAAAGGATAAGAGAGGTTTGAGATTCAAGTGAAACTCTAGAGCTGCCCATTCCAAAGGGAAAGGCAAAACACCTGTAGTGCCTCAGACCATCTTTCACAAGGTAATTCTCCCTTCCAACAAGTATGACTAGGAAAACATGTATGGTCACTGGAAGAATGTGAACTCTTTTTGTAAGGATACAAGGATATCATACAATGAAAAGGGAAAGGGATTGGGTGTGAGTGCACTAAAGGCTCCCTGTGAGGAAATTCAAATGGCACATCATGGACCATTTGTGTTTAGTACTCCAGCCCCCACACTCAAGGATAAGGCAGTGGCCCATTCTCAGGCTCCTCCAGCAAACCCTTGACCAAGGGAAAGTCAGTCGGTAAGACTCACTTGGTTTTCTCTTATGCCATCAACAGCATGTCAACTACAAAGAAGACCACTATTGATGAATCTCAGAGTAAGCTAAGTACATCTTCTGGTAGACTCACCTTCAGTCAGAGTTTTGCTGAAAGAAATAAGAATAAAGCTGATGCTCTTCCCTATGAATAGATAACTATTGACAGCGTGCACTCCACAAGGGCTATTTAGAAGAGGAGATACAACATTCATGAATGTTAGTACTGTGGTAAAGTGGGTCACTTTGCCATACACTGTTTGCATAACCCTAGTGTGCCAAGGGCAAGGGTAAGTCTTCCTGTTAGGGATGCTGTAGTTAGACATGTTCATTTTCAAGCTAACAAGAATCAAAGACCCAATCCATTTTGGGGTCCTAAGGTAAACTAATCTGTATTTGCAGGGTAATCCAAGTACTCATACAATGCCAATATGGTACTTAGACAGTGGATGTTCTAGACATATGACTGGAACAATGAGCCACCTTAAGGATTATACTCCTATGAAGAATGGACCTAAGGTGATTTTTAGAGGTTCAGACAGAGGAGTCACCAAGGGTTATGGTATGGTCACCAATGGCATAGTATTCATCACAAAAGTAGCTTATGTGGAAGGATTGCAATACAATGTGATTAGCACAAGCCAATTATGTGATATTGGAAATGTTATTGTCTTCCACAAGGATGAGTGTCTGATCAAGAGATCTAGTGACCAAGAGGCCATTTTGACATGCACTATGAGTGAAAATATTTATTATTTTGACATGTACAGACTCACCTGTATGTCTGGTAGCAAATGAGAAAATCTCTTATTGTGTGCAATGGCACAATAGGCTTGCTCACTTGAACTACAAGACAATTTGTAAGCTCTTCAGTGAAGGGCTAGTCAGAAATGGACCAAATCTAAGATGCACCAAAGAGGGCATTTTCTCTGCATACCAAAAGGGAAAGAAAACAAAAGCATCCTTTAAGAGCATTGGGGCCAAGGATTTTGAGAGGTGCTTGTACCTTATACATATGGAGTTGTTTGGCATATGTCAGTTCATAGTCTAAGTAGGAAAGTCTATACACTTGGGATAGTTGATGAATATCCCAGGTTTACTTTGGTGTTCTTTGTAAAAAAAAGTCTGAAACCCTTGGCACTTTTTGCGACCTTTATTAAGCAAGTTCAAAATGAAAATGACAGTTCTGTGGTCAAAATCAGGAGTGACCATGACACTGAATTTTAGTCTGAAGGCATGATAAAGTTCTGTGAAGAACTGGAGATTTATAATGAGTTTTCTTCTCCAAGAACACCCCAACAAAAAGGAATTGCTGAGAGGAAAAAAGAACTCTCATAGAAGCTGGCAAGACACTACTCAGTCACACCTCTCTCCCAAAATACCTCAGGGCTAAGGCAGTGAACACTGCTTGTCATGTCCTGAATAGAGCCTCTATTAATAAGTATCACAAGAAGACTCCCTATGAGATTATAAAAGGCAGAATACCTAATTTAACCAATCTTAGGATCTTTGGAAGCAAGTGTTTTGTGCTCAATAATGGAAAGTCCTACCTGACTAAGTTTGCTGCCAAATCCTATGAATGAATCTTTGTTGGGTACAATAACCATAACAAAGTCTATAGAGTCTACAATTTGAAAAATCAAGTTATAAAAGAGTCTGTAAATGTTTTGTTTGATGAATCATCTATGATTTATAGTGAGCTACCTAGATCTCTAGATCTGTAGGTGTGGAGTTGGATAAACCGACCATCAAGGATACTCCTTCTCCTGCCCAAGAGGAAAAGAATGGGGCATGAATTCCTGAAGAAGGACAAAGTACACAGGACATGGGTGAAAACCACTAGATCAAGCCATTGAAGGTCAAGATGCTGAGAATAGAATGCCAGCAGCTGTCAGGCATTTGAGGGATTATCTAAGAGATCAAATCGTAGGTGATGCTAGCCAAGGGGTTACAATAAGGAGAAAAAGCCTCAACATTGCTATGTACTCTAGATTTATGTCTCATGTTGAACCTAAAAGGTTTTAAGATGCCAACATAGACCCATTTTGGATTAGGGCTCTGCAAGAAGAACTGAACCAGTTCGAGAGATGTAAGGTATGGAAGCTGGTTCCCAGACCACAAGGACATAACATTATTGGAATCAAGTGGATCTATAGGAATAAACTAGATGAGAATGGAGTTATAATCAAGAATAAAGCTAGGCTGGTTGCCAAGTGATACAAACAAGAGGAAGATATTGATTTTCATCAAACCTTTGCAGCAATAACTAGATTGGAAGCTATAAGACTATTCTTTGCATATGTTACACATAAATGATTCAAGGTCTACCAAATGGATGTAAAGTCAGCTTTACTAAATGGTGACCTAAAAGAGGAGGTCTATGTTGGACAACCCTTAGGTTTTGTTAACTCTAACTCTCCTAATTATCTATTTAAGCTTAGAAAGGCTTTATATGGGTTGAAGCAAGTCTCTATGGCATGGTATGAAACTATGTCTAGCTTTCTCATTGAGAATAAATTCTCAAGGGGAAAGATAAACAAGACAGTATTCCTTAGAGAAATCAAGGGTAAGATCATTCTAGTCCAATTTTATATAAATGATATAATCTTTAGTTCTACTGATGATGACCTCTGCAAGAAGTTGGCTAAACTTATGCAAGGGCTATTTGAGATGAGCAGTATGGGTGAACTCAAGTATTTCTTGGGCCTCAAAGTTAGACAGTCAGAGGATAGTCTATCCATCTCTTAGTCTAAATTCACCAAGGAGTTACATAAAAATTTTGGAATGAAGAATGTCTTCATAATGAAAACTCCTATGAGGTCAAATGTGTCAATAGACAAGGATGAAAAGGGGAAACCTGTTGATGAAACCTTATATAGAGGCATAATTGGCTCCCTCCTATAACTTACTGCAAGTAGGCCAGACATTATGTATGCTACATATGTTTGTGCTAGATACCAAGATAGCCCTAAGGAATCTCATTATTCTACAAAAAAAAAAATTATAAGTTATCTCAAGGACATACATTATCTTTGTCTATTATATCCTAAGAATAATGACTTTGAACTAATTGGACATTCAGATGCAGATTTTGTAGGTTGTAGAGAAGACAAGAAAATTACCTCAGGCACCTATCAATTTCTAGGAAGAAGAATGGTCTCTCAGATCAGCAAGAAGCAAACAAGTGTTTCCATCTCAACAACTGAATCAGAGTACATCTCAGCTGGTAGCTGCCGTTCTCAGCTACTATTGATTCAACATCAACTCCAAGACTATAATATCCAGCTAAGTAGAACTCCAATGTTTTGTGATTCTTCTAGTGCAATCTCTATTAATTGAAATTCTGTGTCTCATATAAGGACTATATATATTGAGATTAGGTATCACTTTATTGGGAAGCATGTAGAAAAGAAAGACATTTGTCTTGAGTTTATCCCCATAGACAAACAAGTGTCTGAAATTTTCACTAAGCCACTAGATAAAGCCAAGTTCAACACCTTCAAAATTAAGATGGGCATGTTGAACTTAGTATAGCTTCAGTGTTATCATGCATATCTATTGCATGCAAAATTGACTCTTGTAGGATATCCAAAAGGCATGGACTTATCCAAGCATCGAATGCACTAAGTCTAAGTGTTCAGGCGTCGAGTGCATTTAGACAACATCAGGCATCGAGTGTGCTGAGTCCACGTATCTAAGAGTCGAGTGCGCTGAGACAATATCATGCATCGAGTTCGCTTAGTCCAAGTGTCTAGGCATCGAGAGCGTTGAGAAAACCTAATGCGTCGAGAGCATCAAGTCCATCAAGACAACTAGACGAATTCTCCCAGTGACTTCTGTTTACGACCATCTCACCGGATTAATCTCAGCCATTGATCTCCCCATGATTATCACAACAAAGAATTCATGGCGCCAAAGGAATGGATTTCCTGTTCGAAGGCTCGGAACTCGTGCGAAATGGATTCAAAGATACTTCATAGGAAGTTCAGTTAGTGATACACCTACTACAGGCCCCAGAACTAGGTTTCTTCCCGTCAGAGCCTGCCATGATATGGAAGAGAAAAGTCCTTGAACTGTACTCTAATGCCACTATCGACTCATCCTCAAACAAAATCAAATCCTCCATCAGTGGGCATAAGATCAAAATCACTCCAAAAAGATTGTGCAAAGCACTGCAACTACCTAATGTCAAGCAGTCTGATGAAGAAGATAACTTATATCAGAATGATGTGAAGTCAGTCATAAAGTGGTGTGGGCTTTCAAAGCACACCATTGGATCAATATTAAGGAAGAAACATAATCTAAGAGGAAAGTTTTTAGCAGATATAGTTGGGAAAGCTTTGCTCTACAAGATAAGTTCTCATGATAAGATATCCAAAAAGATGTTTAAACTCATGACCATGATAATTCTATCTAAGAAAACAGACTGGGGAAAGGTATTGTTTGAAAGAATAGTAGAGTGCATCCTAGAGACACACCTGGGAAAAATACTGCCCTTGTACTTGCACAACACTGTTTCAGGGATCCTCAACACGAGGCTAGGAACAAAGATCCATCACATGAGGAAGATGAACTCAAAGATGTTTGATAGGTGGGACAGAGTCTTGCTCCCACATCAGCAATCTTCTGACAAGAAAAAGAAAGCAACCATGGTCATTGAAGAGAGCACTGCAAGCAACTCTTCTGAGAGCAGTGAGGAAGAGCCACATGATCCTCAGCTGACTGATTCTTTTGAGGAAATAAGAAGGGATATGAGTGCTCAGGTTTCAATATCTTCTGAACCTGCAACAAAGACTATCCAAGTTAGTGACACCCAATCAGAGAACATTCCAGCAGATGAAGCTGAATTGGTGACTGAAAGCATTGTGGACAGAATCTATACAAATATTGAGGGGGAGATTTCACAAATGCTTGCACGCACTGAGGGGGAGACAATTCAATCAGCTCAAGAACAACTAGATTCCTTCATTGAAAATCTGCAGAACAGGATTGCTCAAACTCCACAAGGTCCTGAAGTGATTTTTTTTCCTCAAGTTTAGGGGGAGCAAGCCTCTGATGAAATGAATGGAGATGCTCCAGCTGTAGTTGATACAAATCAGCAACTTGCTATGAGGAATACAGAGACTGAGGGGGAGATAGTGAACCTGCTATTGATGAGCCAAAGAGTGAGGTTGCTGATCACTCTTCTGAATACATGAGAGTTGATTCTGAGATAAGGGAAGAAGAAAGAGAAGTGCATGAGGAAGTGCATGAGCAAGGGACATCTCTTCAGGATGATCAAATGTCCTCCACCTTCTTCGCTCAACTCAAAGATCTGCTAGATGACAAGAGAAGACAACTTGAACACTGTTGATGATTCCATCAAGGAGTTGAGAAAGGATCTATCCATAGAGATAAAATCAATTAGACTTGAAGTAAACCGGCTGAAGGCCAACACAGTGTCATTCTTCATGAGAGCTGCCCCAGCTATCACTTACACTGAAAGCAAGCCTGAGGAAATCTGGAAAAAGCAGCTTGATATCATGGAAAATCAAAACATCGCAACCAACAACATGAAAATGTTCCATGAAGTGCAAAAAATCATCATGGAAGAGAATAAGAGAATCCTGGAGAGAAGAATGAATGCTTGCACTCAGTACTTAGACGATCACATGTTGGAAGTTAAGAACCACGTTACTAAGGGAGTCAATTTTCTGGATCAAAGACTCTATTACAAAGGATTCCTTGACTGCAACTGTAGGTTAAGAAGTCATAAAGGGGGAGAAGTCAATGATCAAGGACAACACTGAGAATGCTGTTTGGGTTACCAATGTAATCAGAGGTTCATTGGGGCTTGAATAGTATACATATAACAATATTCCTGCTGCTCCTACACCTATTCCAGAAGGACTGTATGATGAACAATATGGTGATGAGAGAGCAGATCAATATGATGATCAAGGTGGTGATTAGTTGACTGAACCCTCTACTACTATTGTAATTCATACATTCAGCCCCACTGTTGATCAGATAGCTAGAGCCAGAAGCAAGACTGTTACATAAGAAGAAGAGGTTAGACTCAGTAAGAAGAGGTACAAAGAAGAGATGGAGACCATACCAGACTTTGAAAAATGGAGTCCTCAATCAAGGACTATCATCTTGTTTGCCTGGGATCAAATCAAGGACCACGAGACTGACAGAGGAAAACTGTATAGCTTACTAGAATAGGAAAAATTAGAAGGAAATGAAGAGGCCAGGAGAAAGTTCAGAAGAGAAAAGAAGTCAGGTGCAGTGCCACCAAATGTTCTTGAGCCCAACAAGTACTTCCCAAAGCCATACAGTTACTTTTAGAGACAGAAGTAGAAGAAGACTAATGCTGGTGACAAGGATGCAATGAAGCCCAACAGGGGGATATTGATCAAGGAACCTGAAATATGACATGTTTTTTTTGTTTTCCTTAAGGGATGTAGGAATATGAACATTTTCTTATATGCACACTATCTATTTATTACTATTACCTTTAATGATAATCATATTTGTGTGTGTGTATCATTTACGGCTCTTATATACTATGAATGTTTATCTACTGTGTGTGGATGTGTATATCATTGACTAAGATTCTGACTTTTTCAAATATGGGGAGATTGTTGGGTCCATTGATCACAATGTCCTAGATTTGAAGAAGGCACACAAGTCAATGATATACACATGGATGTTTCTAATATATATTCACATTCATTGTATGTAGGTTGAATACTGTTACATTGATTAGACAGGCAGTCAGAGTCACAATGATAGTTGGAATCAAGGCAGGTTGCTGAACAAGTAAAAAATTTGGCTAAGTCCAAAAGCGTTAAGTGAACTCACTTCACTCAACTCCAGAAAGTGAAAAAGTTGACAGAACTCTATACAGTTAAAACCTCAATGTTGTTGACTAGAAATCTGTCTAAGGATAGAAGCATTAAGTGAAGACAATTCACTCAACTCCTGCTCGACGGGATTTCTGTGTAAGTATAAAAGCGTTGAGTAATGATGGGCCACTCAACGCCTCATCAAGAAGATAGAAAAAGTCAGAAGCGTTGAGTGTAGAAGCTACATTCAATTGTTGGGATTTTGCTATACGTCACAACACTTATGCGCAGCGAAAATGGAACAAGAAAACCCAAAATAGTTCGGACCTAGCGATGAACATTGATCAAGAAGTAAAGTGCTGTAAATAAAATTTACCTTTGAGGGATTGAGTCAATACTCAACCAAGGTGCTCAGATGAAGTCCAACGAACGACAGCGGCCAGAGTTCCGAGCATAGAATAGTGTCCATGCCTCTACAGGTGATCCACACGAACATGAGAAACCTTAGACTCTTGTTGCACAAGATCTGGGTTGGAGGAAAGCACTCTATGTATTCACAGACTGCTAGAACTTCTCTAGAAGAGGCGGCAACGACAGGCGCTGGAAACGGGCTGAGCGAAGGGATCGGGACTTTCAGAAACACTTTCCGTCGGCCTTTTCCCCTCAGGTTAGCGTCTTCCACTTGCTCGTATTTTGCACGACTAGCAAAACCCTAAGACATCTTCTATTTATACCCAAAGGAATAAACAACAGAAAGTCATCGCTATCGGCAGACCCATAATATATGGAAGTTATTTTGACGAATCAACCCTTAACTCGACGAATCGCCGAGTCGTCACAACGCACTCAACTCCTGACAGTGGCCTCAACACTTGACTCGACGAATCAACATTTAACTCGACGAATCATCGAGTGGACTCAACGCTCTCAACGCCTCGACGAATCAACAGTATACTCGACGAATTGTTGAGTGGTCTTTACTCTCTCAGCGCCTCAATGAATCAATATTTTATTCGGCGAAGCGTCGAGTAGACTCAACGCACTCAAATCCTAACTCGAAGAATTAAAATTAGACTCGACGAATCGTCTAGTGGTCTCGACGCACTCAACGCCTAACTCAATGAATCAACACTTGACTCGACGAATCGTCGAATGGTCTCGACACACTCAATGCATGGTTGTGCTTGCTCTCAACACACTCAAATCCTGCCAATGCTTGGTCCTTCAATCATCACATGTGTAAGACCAACATAATACATTCCTCCAAATTCTCCAAATGCACTTATGTGTGATCCTGATAGGCTCATATTGCGTTGGTAGTGAGACTACATGCTTGATCATTTCTAGATCATAATGATAACACCAACAGTCTCCCACTTAATCTTAAAAGTATCAAACAAAAGCTTCACAAACAATGAGCGCCATCTAGAAATACATCATTACTCCCCAAGCAATAAGAGTTTAAAACTCGAAAGCCATTGTGACCAATGTAACAGTGTTGTCATGTCCCTTTGTCCCTTACATCTGGATAGAACTAGAGGTATATACTGTGTCACCATCATAATTGTTCAATCCTAGTTTCCTGGTCTAGAATGGACTTCCAGAAATCGGTGAGTCCAATATCATATATTGACTCAACCAAGCATGACCATGCGTTTCTCAGTCTCATTCCATCAAGTGGCCCATAGATGCATCTCTTGTCATATAGCAGGACAAATCCCATCTATGCTCACAAGCAAACATCCAAATGATTCGTAATGTACCCAATAACCACCTTTATTATTCAACTTTCTCAAGACTGGACTTTTGATAACATCAAAGCATGCTCTTCCTCACTCGATGAATGATTTGACATCAGGTCAAAGGATCACAAACACCATTGCCACTTGAGCCATACTTATGACAACTTCATATAACTATCCACAAAGTATTCTCATGGTGAGTTGGTCTAGTACAACTTGTTCACTAATAAGTACCCATGTGATGACTTGATATCACAATATCATGACATGTGAGAACCGGTCATCGGTCAACGCACATGCTAGTGTTAATGTATCATCATTGTCCTTACCTTCTACGATAACACTCGACCAGGGATCATTTAATAATGAAGCTTCTAAAACATAGATCTCACATTCAATTCACCACTTGACTACCATGGAAGAAAACATTCTAAGGGCATTTATTACGTAAAATTAATCTATCACAATAGAAATAAATTTACATAACAAAAGAACTTGCCATAAATATAAAATGAAATGTATAGTACTCTATTCATTAAATGAATTTTAACAACAACCGACAAATATACAATTCACAAGACTCCCATTAGGGCTGGTCATTAAGGTATCGTATAACCATAGATCTAACATGACCATCATGCTTTCTCTGCGCTAGAGGCTTTGTCAGTGGATCTGAAATATTTTCTTCAGTCGACACTCTGCAAATGTTCACATCTCCTCGATCGACAATCTACGAAGCAAGTGCAATTGCACCGTTGTTGTCACTATAGAGAACTACATGATCAACAATGCTAGAAACTACATCTAACTCGCCGATGAATTTCCTAATCTATACAACCTCCTTTGCCGTATTTGCTGCAGCGATATACTCGGCCTCAGTAGTAGAATCAGCAACTGTCTCCTGCTTGGAACTCTTCCAGCTAACAACTCCTCCATTTAGGCAAAATATAAATCCTGATTGAGAATTTGAGTCGTCCCTATCAGTTTGGAAGCTATCATCCGTATAACCCTTTACAATGAGCTCTTCCTATCCACTAAATACCAAGAACGTATCTTTAGTCCTTCTCAAGTACTTTAGGATATTCTTGACAACAATTCAGTGTCTTTCACCAGGATCAGACTGATACATGCTAGTCATGCTCAAAGCATAATAGACATTGGGTCTAGTAGAAGATTGATCCAATTGCCGAGGCATATGGAATCAACTTCATGCGGTCCTTATCTTCACAAGATTTATGACACTGGTCCTTAGAGAGACTCACACCATGAGACATGGGTAAGAATCCTTTCTTGGACTCAAACATGTTGAGCTATTTCAACACCTTATCAATGTATGTACTTTGGGTCAAACCCAGCAACTTCTTCGATTTATCACTATAGATCTTAATAACAAGTATCTAAGTCGCTTCACCCAAGTCTTTCATAGAAAAGCAGTTCGCTAGGTTGTTCTTAACAACTTATAGGATTTGTTTGTCATTCTCGATCAGTAGTATGTCATCTACATACAATATTAGGAAGACAAACATGATCCCACTAATCCTCTTTTAAACACACGGTTCATTCTCGTTTTTGATAAAACCAAACTTTTTGATCTTTTCATCAAAACGAAGATTCCAACTTCGAGAATCCTGTTTTATTCCAAAAATGGATCTCTACAGCTTGCATATTTTAGTGTCTTCACCTGGAGATACAAAACCCTCGGGTTGTGTCATATACACTTCCTCAAGGAGGTTTTCATTTAGGAAAGCCATTTTGATATCCATGTGCCAGATCTCATAGTCATAATATGTAGCAATAGCAAGCAGAATTCTGATAGACTTAACCATGATAACAGGGAAAAAAGTCTCATCATAGTCAACACCATGAATTTGCTTGAAACCTTTAGACACTAGTTGCCATTTGAATATCTGTACATTCCCATCCATGTCGGTCTTCTTCTTGAAGACCCACTTGCATGCTATGGGTCGTACCCCTTCAGGTGGTTCCACCAAGAACAAACATGGTTTGCGTACATGGAGTCCATTTTAGAATTCATGTCCTCAAGACACTTCTCGGAGTCTGATCCATACATAGCCTCTTGGTAGGTTGCAGGCTCATTATCATGATCCATAAGCAACACATTACGTATTTGCGATACGAGAAATCCATATCTCTCGGGCTCAAATCTTAGTCTACCAGATCTATGTGGAACTTGTGTTTCTTGAGCAGGTTCTCTAGCTACAACTTATAGTCCTTGCTCAGGTTCTAATTCCGGTTCATTCACAGTTTGTGGTTCTTGAACTTCTTCAAGTTCTACCCTGACAGTCTTTCTACTTAAGAACTCCTCAAGAAAAGCACTAGTCCTTGCGACAAACACTTTTCCCTCAGACGTAGGTAGAAGTAGTACAATTTAGTTTTCTTAGGATACCCCACAAGATAACATTTTTCTGACTTGGATTCTAGCTTGTTAGACATTTGACGTCTCATGTATGCCTCACAACCCCAAATCTTAATGAAAGACATACTAAGACGCTTCCCAGTCCATATCTCATATGTTGTCTTTAGAATCGCTTTTGTTGGAGCACGATTTAGTGTAAAAGCAGCAGTTTCTAGAGTAAAACCCCAAAAGGAAACATGTAGATCTGGATGACTCATCATCGATCGTGCCACATCTAACAAGGTACGATTTCTCCACTCAGACACACCATTATGCTACGACATTCTGGGTGGAGTGAGATGTGATACAATACCACACTCTTTCAGATGATCACGAAAATCATGACTCAGGTATTCGCTACCTCGATCAATCCGAGTGCTTTAACCTTCTTACCCAGCTGGTTCTCTACTTCATTCTTAAACTCTTTGAAATTTTCAAAGGTTTCGGATTTGTACTTCATAAGATACACGTATCCTTATCTACTGAAATCATCAGTAAATATAACAAAGTAGAAGTATCTACCTGTAGCCTTAGAACTCATGAGTCCGCATACATCACTATGTACTATACCCAAGAGATCATCAGCCCTCTCATTGAAACCCGTGAAAGGGACCTTTGTCATCTTGCCTAACAAACAAGATTTACATCTCTCAAATGATTTATAATCAAATGAGTCCAGTAGTCTATCTTCATGGAGCTTGGATATGTGTTTCTCATTTATATGACCCAAATGACAATGCCAAAGGTATGTAGGGTTCGAGTCATCCGTTTTTAGTCTTTTAGTATTTTTACATTATAGATCTGATGGTGTAAGTTCAAAATATATAAACCATTAAACATTTAGGCTATACCATAACAAACATCATTCTTAAATATAGAACGACAATTGTTCTTAATATTAAAAAAATCCAATCATATTCAAACATGAAATAGATATAATGATTCTAGTTATGGAAGGAACATAATAATAATTATAAAGTTCTATTACAAGCCCACTGGGCAAAGAAAGACGGTAAACTCCTATGGCGACAACAGTAACTCTTGCTTCATTGCCAACACGCAGGTCCACCTACCCTTTACTCAGCATTTTTCTCCTTCCCAGTTCCTGCACATTTATACAAATATGAGAACTACATCTGGTATCTAATACCTAAGATGGAGCAGAAAGATTTATCTATATAACATAGATACTTTAAGCGAAACTCATACCTCCCTTCATCTTCCGCAGACCCTCAATATAGGAAGGACAATTCCTCCTCCAATGACCAACCTTGTAATAGTGATAGCATTTCCCTTTTTTCACTAAGCCTTTCCCTTTCAGTGCTGAAGACTTGGGCTCAAGAGATGACTTAAGTCCTACCTTTGTTTTCTTGAAGCCCTTGCCCTTGCCCTTGCCTTTATGCACCATCAGTATGAGGCTAGTAGGCTTGACCTTCTTCATATTGATTTCGACAGTTCTTAACATGCATAGGAGCTCGTGTAGTGTCTTGTCTATTTTATTCATATTGTAGTTCAAGACTAACTCCTCATAACTGTCTGGCAACGATTGCATAGATGCTCGTCAATTTCTTTGCAACTCATGTTTTCATGTTGCTTCTGAAGCTCAGAGTTCATGGTTTCCAGCATGAGGCATTCAACATCCATGGAGTCATCTTAATACTTCTTGTAAGAATATTTATCAGATCGAGATTCATTCCCGACTAGCTCATCAGGGGATTCCTCTTCCAAAATATAGAGCTTACATTCTTGCCTGAGCATAATTCTCAGGTTTCTGTACCAGTCCAAATAGTTCGTCCCACTCTGTTTCTCCTTCTCAAGGATGGCTCTGAGGGACAGGGTGGAATGAGATCCACTTGCTATGGAAATTCTACAAAAATTCATGCAAAGTAAAATTCAGTACTATATTTCAAAATACATTTTCATTTCGATCAGGACTTTAATCAAAACTACTCCCACTATTTTTATCAAACTGATAACCCTTAATATCAATTCAGAGAGTTTATGTGAGCTACTCTCTTAGTAGAAAAGATCCGTATTTCACGAACACTATGAGTTACCTTTGACTTTTCTCTCACAATGTAGTTATTTAGGTAGGCAACACTTGTCGATTGCATCATCATGCAACTCCTGTATGGTTGATGAATAACTCCTTATTCACATCCATCATATGGTGCATTCCAATCCTATGTCTCTGGGCTCTTAACTTTTGAGGTCACTCATTTAAGTTTGACCCGATGTCGACAGCGGGATATCATAATTATCCGCTCGTACCCTTACTAAAATAGATTAATGCACCTTGCTTTGGCAAACCCACACTTCATCGATCGAGGCAGGAAGTGTGTCATCCATTGGAAGGCATCCGAATACTTAATATTACATAAGAGATTTTAGATAATTGATTAACACTTAATCATGATTAACAATTAACCAATATGCACATCCACAAAATAAAATTCACAGCATTCATAATCCAAATGCATCTCAGATGTGCACAAATAAAGTCACCAACACTTGATGAACTAGACTAAATCTGAACATCTAGAACCCTTCTAAATCTCCAGATTTCCATGCATTGGACATGAGCAACACCAACTCCACTTATTCAGTAGACAAGCTTGTCTCTCTATGTGAAATTCAAAATCTAACATACTTGGTTTCACAAACCAACAAGAGGCACAATTACTATTAAGGAGTAACAAAGATATCACAACAAAATCACATGCGTTTGATGGTCCATCAACATTTGATGGTCCAGGAATAGATTTGGGCATTTAAAATACTTTTAAAATTTCTAGATTTATACGCATTGGATTTAGCAACTTCTGATACAATGATCATTGCACCAACCTAGCTCTGATACCACTGTTGGGATTTTGCTATACATCATAACACTTATGCACAGCTGAAATGGAACAAGAAAACCAAAAATAGTTCGGATCTAGTGATGAATATTGATCAAGAAGTAAAGTGCTGTAAATAAAATTTCACCTTTGAGAGATTCATGCAATACTCAACCAAGGTGCTTCGATGAAGTTCAACGAACGGCAGTGGCCGAAGTTCCGAGCGTAAAATAGTGTCCACGCCTCTACAGGTGATCCACACGAACGGGAGAATCCTTAGACTCTTGTCGCACAAGATTTAGGTTGGAGGAAAGCACTCTGCGTATTCATAGACTTCTAGATCTGCTCCAGAAGAGGCGGCGACGACGGGCGCCAGAAACGGACTGAGCGACGGGATCATGACTTTTTGAAACGCTTTCCGTCGGCCTTTTCCCCTTAGGTTAGAGGCGTGCACTTGCTCGTATTTCGCACGACCAACAAAACACTAAGACATCTTCTATTTACCCAAAGGAATAAACAATAGAAAGTCGTCGCTATTGGCAGACCCATAATATATGGAAGTTTTTTCGATGAATCGTCGAGTGGTCACAATGCACTCAATGACTGGCAGTGGCCTTAGCACTTGACTCGACGAACCAACATTTGACACGACGAATCGTCGAGTGGACTCAACGCTCTCAGCGTCTTGACGAATCAACAGTTGACTCGACGAAGCATCGAGTGGTCTCGACGCTCTCAACTCCTCGATGAATCAACACTTGATTCGACGAAGCGTCGAGTAGACTCAACACACTCAACGCCTGACTCGATGAATCAACATTTGACTCGGCGAATCGTCGAGTGGTCTTGACGCACTCAATGCCTAACTCAACGAGTCAACACTTGACTCGACGAATCGTCGAATGGTCTCGACGCACTCAATGCCTGGCTGTGCTTGGTCTCAACACACTCAAATCCTGCCAGTGTTTGGTCCTTCACTCATCACATGAGTAAGACCAACATAATCCATTCCTCCAAATTCTCCAAATGCTCTTATGTGCGACCCTGATAGGCATATATTGCGTTGGCAGTGAGCCTATATACTTGATCACTTCTAGATCACAATGGTAACACCAACATCAACGCCTTCATGCAGAGAAATTTTCAACCAAGTCCTGAAGAAATGAGTGATGAAGGATCACTCAATGCCTTAACTGTTAGATTGCAAATACCAAAAGCGTTGAGTGTTGAAGATTCACTCAACGCCTCAAGATGCAGAATTCTGCTAAGTATTTCTGCGTTGAGTGACAAGGCTTCACTCAACGGCTACACAGATTGTCTGGAAATTACCAAGTCCATAAGCACTGAGTCATGTTGACGTCATTAAGAATTCAAATGCCGCGAGATTTGCACACTAGATGACAAAAGGCGATGCATGCCTTTAGTGCAACATTTAAGGCAAAAGAAGAGTTGCAATTACCAACTCCGGCTGGTCCATACTGCAAAAAGAGCCATTGGATGACGAGATACAAAAGCTTAGTCCCGAGAAAGAACAAGGAGGTTTTTTGGTGATCTTCTTACTCTCGACTAAGTGGAAGATTTCTAAGAACTTGTTCTTAAAGCTAGTCTGTAAAACACAGACAAAGTTTGAGTGTTGAAGAAATAAAAGAACTGAATAAACTTTTTGTCTTCAACAACTAAATCAGAAAGTTCTTTTTTTTGAGTTTGAAGGGGAAGCAAATCAAATCCAAGTTGCTGGAGTTCTTCAAGGCCACTTCAATCAACTCAACTACATCAAAGGCTTGAAGAGTCAGTGTTATGCAGTTGTCTTCTCAGCGCAAGCAGGAACTTCTTGAAGATCCATTTTCTTGTTGCTGTAAAGAAGTTAGGGCTGAGTCTCCTCAGTCCAGAAGGCAGACTCAGAGAATCATTTCTCTGGAGTCTTATATCATCAAACTTATACTCATTATGTAGGATCTTAATTGATCTGAGTTTTAAGCCAAGATTATAAAGGCTAAGAGGTAAGATTTAGTGTTAATCTGAGTGGGTAGGGCCTATGTGCCTGAAGTAGGATCTGAGGCAGATCTGAACTGTAGGAGATAATATCTCTGAGTGTAGGGCTATCCTTCTAGCCTGAGTTGTAGGGATTTTCATTAAGTCTAAGGTAGGTGATCTGGAGGATCACTGAGTTGTAGGAGTAGAGCTTACTCTGAGTTGTAGGGTTGTGGCCTGAGGTAGGATTTGAAGGAAATCTGAGAAATCCTGAGGGATCTGTGTTGTAAGCTCTTTGAGCTGAGTTTAGAGTAGATAGTCTTGTCTAACACACTGTTAGAAAGGTGAGAGGGACAGTGGATGTATCTATACCTTGTAAAACCACTATAAAATCCTGCTGTGCTGATTCTTATTCTTGAAAGCTAACACAATAACTTTACACTCAACACACCAAAACCCAAAAGTAGTCATAAAGACTAGGAAACCAATCCACCCCCTCTAGGTGTATAACTACTCTTAAAGCAAAGACTTTCAGATGGGATGGCTTCAATCTGAATCTTCTCTTATCATTCACTAAAGAATGAGTTCGCCACTAGAGGAGTCTACAAAACCTAGAAGGACACAAGTTTGAGTCTGCATCAAGGTCAAGCTGGGTTCAAGGTTCACTTTCAAAGTACAATTCACCCTTATTTATTCTAGTGAGGGATACCTAAGCGAGTAGGTTGAAGAAAATAAGATGCCCGGATATAGGAGAGACGGGAGGAGATGAGGGAGTACAATGGTGCATAGATAGCTTAAATAGCTAGACCGCATGAACACCACAATGGTGTCTACACGATCTACACCAAAGAGCCGCACCAGTAGATAGAACTAAGTTAATTATACGATCGAGCAGGCTCAAAAGGCTTATCGCCCGAGATGTTAAGGAAGAAGTCGTTTGTCATGCAATGACTCGAGCTGCTGGCCTGTGCGGGGGCTGAATACCTGCCCACCCAAAAAACTGAGGAACACATCAGCGGGTGCATGTTGTTTTGCATCTTTTTTCATCTTGAGCCAAAGGAATCCATGTATGTGAATTTTCTTTTCACGCGTCCTTCCCCCGGAGTGACTACCACATTCGTTCGAATGCAATTCCTGAAGAATACTTGGGATCTGTTCTTTTGAATCACACCTTGCAAATGGAGACAAGGTCTTGCAATATAACATCCCTGAAAGGAGAAAGTTATGGGATGCCTTCAATTTGAATCTTCTCTTATCGTTCACTAAAGAGTAAGTTCGCCATTAGAGGAGTCTGCAACACCTAGAGGAACACAAGTTTGAGTCTGCATCAAGCTCTAGCTTGGTTTGAGGATCCCTTTCAAAGTACTATTCATACATATTTATACTAGTGAGGGCAGCCCATGCGGGCAAGCAAAACTAAAACAAGCTACCCGGATACAGAAGAGACGGGTTGAGATAAGGCAGTACATTGGTGTGCAAATAGATTAAATAACAATATCGCGTGAACACCATGGCGATGTTGACGCAAGATACCCCAAAGAGCTGCACCGTTAGATAGAACTAAGTTAATTTTATGATTAAGCAGACTTGAAAGTCATCCGTTAAGCAATGACTTGAGCTATTGGCCTGTGCGCAGACGGAAGACCTGCCCGCCCAAACTACTAAGGAAGACATTAGCAGGCTTGCATACAACTGGAGCACCAGGCCAAGTGAACTGTGAATGAGTGACTGCGTGGTTTGCTGAAAGAGAAATCATATGGTTTACTCACATCAAATATGAGGGTTCGGGTGGACACCCCAATCCCGACCGCCCAAACTACTGAGGAAACATGGCTACCTGGCTAAAAGATAACCAGAGCCACTGGACCGGGCACACTCCAAGGGGGGTAACCGCCTAGACTTCTGAAGGAGAAGACCGTTTGGTTGGCTGATAAGAAAAATGATGGATCGGGCAGACTTCAAAAGTGTGGCCTCCTATGTTGCTGAAATGAAGACTGAACTCCCTTGCAGTCACAGGACTTCGGGCAAACATTAGTGATCCTGCACTTGAGATATTAAAGATGAGTATTATATGTCCCACACATATTAATGCTTCTTTCTACTTGAATACAAAATTCTATTTATTTGATTACATGGAACTCCTTAAGGTATTGTATTTATTGGTATTTTCAATTTAATCAAAACCTTTTGTATTTAGTCTAATTTATCATTTCTGTGTGAAAATATATCATGTCAGCACTGGATACCCATTGCATAGAATATTTTGTAATCATATTCAGATACCTAATATCATCTCCTTGATTCTGTCCATGGTAGTCAAGTTGTCGATGGGCAATGAAAGTTTTTTTTTTCAATCAAGCATACTTAGTTTTTGAAAGAAAAATGGACAATATTTAGGAACAAGCCACAATATACTTTTGCAAAAGGTTCAACATATTAGTCACAATAATATTGCAAAATCATATTTGCAAGCGTTCCTTGCATGCAAGAACCTAATTTCAGTTCAAACACCAATTATGATAATTATGTTTATCCAAAAGAACTTGACGTACAAGTTCTTCAAAAGATATGTACTGATACTGGTGGTGGCTTAGATGAAATAATTCCACTAAGTGAATCCATAACTCAGCAATTGGATACAATTATACAGTATTACACAAATTACTGCACATATTTTGTTAATTTTTTTGATATTTGTCTGTTTAAATTTTCATGTGTCAATATGGAGATTAGAAGCAGAGTTGGTGGCATAATTTCCCAAAGGAGAATTTATGCTATAATTTTCAAAATAATTTATAGTTATGTCAAATTTGAACATTGGAATAAGTTAAACATCACAAAACCATGATATAGTTTTGCCGTTATTTTAATATGAAGCTTTACTTTTGAGCGTATTATTGTTACAATTTATAGCTTTACATAAGGAAATTGCAGCAATTTGGAAAAAATAATACAATAAACCTACTTTTACAAAACAATTTAATGTTACTATGTTTATTTTACAGCAACATCCTTTTCTCACAAGCAACTTCATCTACAACCTTCATTTCTCACCAATAACTTCATCTATGACCTCTATTTCTTATTGTCCTTTACCATAACTGAAACATTTCCAAACCAGTCTTATGCTTTATTTGATTGGGCTGTTGCTGATGGAATCTGTTGATTGGAAAAATATTATTTAAAAAAACAGAATTCTTAAAAAAAAAACTTATTTGAATCAAATAAAATTTGTAAAACGGAGTTTGAAAAAATTGTTTGGAAATGAAAGGAAGTTTTGAATATAATTTTTCCCCTTATCAAAAAACACATGAAATACACTTTTTCCCCATAATATATTATTATGGACCTGTTGAATGACATTCTCCAACCATCGTGCATAGATTATGACATTAATTTTTATTTTATTTTTAATTTCAGCCGCTAAACATAATGAATTTAGGGATCAGAATGGGAGAGAAAAAAATCTAATAACAAAATCAATACATGAAAAATAATAATTAGAGAACTAATTTGCTCATCTTCTCAATTAATCGAAATGGAAATCAAAATGACCGGCAGATGAAGGCTCCGTTTGGGGGACTTATTTTCACCGGTCAAGCAGTTGCGATCGTATGAACCAGATCATAATTATGATCAGATTCATGAGGCTTGACCGGTGAAAATAAGTCCTCCCAAATGGAGCCGAAGAAATGAGATTTAAGGCCAATGTTCCTTCACATTGAAACCAGGCTCCGAGGGTCTCTGCAACAGCATCAATCTTTCCTGCACTTGAGTCTTCATCGTCCCATTCCGCCACAAGACCTTCAAAATGATAACCGCAAATAGAACCTGAACGTGTGCATGAGTTGCTTGTTGTGGAACCTCCGGAACTGGGTTGCGACGAATTTCAGGTCATTGGCGGGTAGAGAAAGCCTTCGACCGACCGGACAGCGCCTTCTCCTCGTCGAGATCAGCAGGCTGGAAGAGGAGATCAGATCGAGGGCCCAGGTGAGCTGCTCTTCACCACAAAAGACGCCGCCTTTGAGATACTCGGAATTGAAGAAGCCGGCCCTTCTGCCGTTCGTGGCCACGTTCAGCAGCTTGCCTTGTTGTAGGGCTTCTGTTGTTCATCGCAGGGAAAAATAGCTGACTGGAATATAAGCAAAACAACGGAGCTTAATAAACGACGGTTTGGAAATAAGTGGAATCAAACACCACTTATCATCAAAATGGCGGCGCGTTCCAGCGGTGCAGCAGCTGAAAAGCTTAACCAAACGGCACTTTAATCCGACACCCCAACATATAATAACCAACACTAATAGATTTCTAATAATTTTAAACCAAAGATGGTACTACAATTATCTAAAATTGATCATAATAGCATTAACAAAAAGGCAATTTTATGTGTATCAAGCATCTTTTCCTGCAGTATGTAATAACGCACCAATGAGGAAACATGAAGTAAATGTTATGCAGTTTTAAAAATTCATCAACGAAACCAACTAATCATTCAAATGATATTTACAAAATATGACATTTAAAACATTCAGTATTTTTTTATACTTCTTAATGGAACATAAGTAGCTATACTAGTATTGAAGCTTGTTACTAGTAAGGAATGTCGAGTAGCAAATCACTCCAATTATCATTGATATTGAACTTGATGATCCTAATTTTCGCTTCAGCACCTTTCAAAAATCTTGTAGAGCTTTTCAAGTGAAGCAACCTGTACGATGGCATCAAAGAAAAAACACTGAAAAATAGTAATTAAACATGAATTCCAACTATTACATGTATAAGTGAATTTATATATGTACGTTTGTGTGTGAATTTATATATGTAAGTTTGTGTGTGAATTTATATATGTACGTTTGTGTATGAATTTATGTATGCGTGGTATTTTGAGAATATGTTCTAACATGGCATCAAACTAGTCTTATCTAGAAAAAAGAGTTTATATTAGACGAGTTTTCAACTACTCATTTATCAAACACCTAAAACATAAGAATGGTATTTTTCAAAAACAGACATTGGAAACATTAAGCTTAACAAATTTGAACTTAAAATAGATAGTTGTGGAAATAGAGAATAAAATTGGCTAACATTTATTATTCTCATAAAAATATATCACTTAATAAGTTGTACAATGGGTCTCTTTTTATGGAGAGAGAGAAAGAGAGCTAAGTACAACTCAAGATGTGGGACTGAAAGAGGATATTAAGAGGAGAGAGGCTTTATGAGCCTAAATACAAAAGCTTTATTTATTTAGAACTTGTAACACTCCCCCACAAGATGGAGTGTATAAGTCATAGGATCCAAGCTTGGAGAGAAATTGCTGATATAGTGGGCCCGACAAGGCCTTATTGAGAATATTAGAGAATTGATAGATAACCAGCACATGTAGTAGAATCAGTTTCCGAAGTTGAACCTTTTCCCTGACAAAATAGCAATCAACCTCAATGCGCTTTGTACGCTCATGAAACACATGTTTCTCGGTGATGAGAATAACAACTTGGCAATCACAAAAGAGAAACGGTGATCGAAGTTTAACACTTAAATCAGTAAGGAGATTTTCTAATCATGTAAGTTCTGAGACGGTGTCACGGCGACAGCCATGGAGTGGTACTGTGCTTCGGTTAAAGACCGAGCAACTACAGTCAGCTTCTTTCTTCGCAAAGTAACCAAATTCCTGCCAAAATATATGCAATAACCACTCGTAGATGAACGACCATCAAGGGACCTAGCGTAATCATCATCACAATATGCAATGAGAGATAGAGAAGTAGAAGGCTAGTACACCAACCCTTGTCCCAATGCATTCTTTAAAGTATCGAAGAATACAATCAACAGTCAAAAAATGAGAGACCCGAGGGGTATGCATGAAGCGACTAACCACACCGACCTCAAAGGAAATGTTGGGCCGCGTGACAGTAAGATAGATTAGCTTGCAAACAAGGCGATGATAATACTCCGAATTAGGGAGAAGTTGATCCGAGTCTGAGCCATGAACACGAAATTAATGATTTGCATCCAAAGGTTTATCTACAAGCTTATATCTAGAGTAGTCTGCATCGTGAAATAGATCAAGACAATAATTCCACAGAGACAAGACAAGACCATCAAGTCCTCGGGCTACCTCAATTCCCAAGAAGTAGTGGAGTTGTTCCAAACCCTTAGTTTGAAAATGAAAGGCAAGATGTTGCTTGATTTGCATAATGCCGGGTAGATCATCACTAGTAACAAGGATGTCATCAACGTAGAGTAGAAGAATCATTGTGCCAGATGAACGTTGTCAAATAATAGGAAGTAGCCCGACGAGCTTCGGGTGAAGCCAATCTCACGAACCATCCAAGTAAACTTCTCAAACCATGTCAGTGGAGACTGTTTGAGGTCATAAAGAGATTTGTTCAGATGATAGACAAGGGACCCTCGTGGTTGTATGACCAAGAGGTTACTACCTGTAATGTCAAGTTGATGTAGCGGCTAATGATGACGAACGACAAGTGAGAGTAAGCCACGGACGATGTTGAATTTTGCCACCGGAGAAAAGGTCTCGTCATAATCAAGACCGTTTTGTTGAATAAAACCTCTGAAAACAAGACGTGCCTTGAGGCGGTCAACAGTCCCATCCAGATGATGCTTCACAGTGAATGCCCACTTACAACTCACTATATGTTCATTAGGAGGAAGAAGGACAAGGTCCTAAGTGTGTTTAGACCAAAGTGTAACCATTTCCTTGTCCATTACCGCATGCCACCTCGGATGCGGGCTTCCTGCATAGAAGAGGGAGTGGAAATAAAAGATAAAGAGGTCACAAACCTGCGTAAAAAAAGAAGAGATGATGCAGGGAAACATAATTAGAGAGAGGATGTGCAGCAGATGATGGAGCCGGTTGGTAGGCCGTAGAGCATTGAAATTATACGGAGGTTGTTGCAAGACACTGGAACGAGGACGGTGAGTGCAGAAACGAAGAGGAGCTGAAGTAATCGAGGGAGTTGGCAAGAACAACGGGATGTGTGAGAGCAAATGACGACTACTCTGAAGTGGAAGGTAGGTGAAAGGGCTGGTGTTCTAGAAAGGTGACATCGACAGAGGTAACCAATTTTTAAGTTAAAGGAGAGTAGCAAAGATAGCCCTTCTTGGTGCGCGAATACCCAACAAACATATGCCAAAAAGCTTAAAGAGCAAATTTGTCAATAGCGAGGGCCATATGGTGGACAAAAAAGACGTAGTCGAAGGCACGAGGGGTCAGATGGAAGGGTGGTTTCTCAGGAAACAAGATAAAAAGGGTGTAGTGAAGTTAAACACACAGAAAGATATGCGGTTGATGAGATAGTAGGCACTGGAGACAGTAAAAAACCAATAAGTAGTGGAAACCTACATCTAAAATAGTAGGGAACGAGCCACTTCAAGAAGATGAAGGTTTATGCATTCAACAACAATATTTTGTTGCAGTGTCTAAACGCAGGAGGTTCGATGGATAATGCCTAATGTAGTACAGGCGGTCAGAAAGGTATGCCACATGTATTCACACGCATTATCAGTACAAAAAACTTTGATAGGTCCGAAAAATTGTGTTAATCCCAGCAGTAAAAAAGCGAAAGAGAGACAGAAGCTCTGAGCGATTGCACATTAAGTACAACCAGGTAATGCGAGAGTGATTATCAACAAACGTAAGAAAATATCGATAACCAGAAATACTAACAGTTTTGTATCGTCCAAAAATATCATAATGCACTAAATCAAAATGAGCAATGCTATGAGTACAATGGGGAAGGAAAACATACTGATGTTGCTTCCCATAAAAACATGATTCACAAGCAAAAGGAGGAAAAGATACAACGAGGAGAACTTTCTAGCGGATGGGAAGAGGAACATGACCAATACGCTGGTGCAAATCAACAGAGTTGACAGAAGAGAGAGAGAGAGAGAGCAGATGAAGGAAGATCTAGAGTGGAGAGTCCATTGCAAAGCCTCCCTTACCAATGACATTCTATGTCTGCCGATCTTGCACAACAAAAGAAGAGGAAGAGAAGGTAATTAGACAATGATGATCATGCATTAGGCGGCTGAAAGAGAGCAAATAGAATTAAGAGACAGGAACATGAAGAATGGTGTAGAGAGATAGAAAAGAGTGAGCAACACATAACCAAAGCCGACAACAGGAGTGGTTTCGTCATTTTCCACTCTAATAAACTTTGGACATAGAGAGTTCAAGTACCGAGATGACTGTTGCGAAATAGATGTGATTGGTGGATCCGAAATCCACTGTCCAGGAGGAGCCAAAAAAAAGGTTGAGCGAACGTTATGGGAGGAGCCCACAGAGCCAGAGTTGCGAGTAATCAGTTCCAACAACTGTCGGAGTTAAACCCGCAAAATATCAAATTCAGTGCGGGAATAGGGGAGGTCAATGAAATGACGGTAGCAAGAAACACAGGAAGGAGGGCAAGCTGCAACAAAAGACAGACTATTGCGCAGGCTAGAAGCCGTAGGTGGTCCCATAACTAGTTGGCAACAAGAACTAATAAAAAGAGAGTAGGGCGAAGCAGCACAATTTCGGGCGGCTGCATCGAGCTCGGCCACCAGGAAACCGCGACGCAGGAAGAGCAGATGCAGCAACAAGGGCGAACATGCACTTAGTGCAATTGAGCGCAGGTAGAACTTGTGAGTAGGGCATGCAAGTAGGTGAGTCCGCGAAGCAACCAAGAAGAGGGTTCAAGCAGCGGCGAGAACTGAGAGAGCAGATGCGAGCTCTAGAAGAAGCAGGTGGCTGCACAAGCTTGAGTTGCGAACACAGGGAGAGGCAGCGAGCTCTGGTTACTGAAAGTCTATGTTTCATGGATAGCTAAATCACCTAGAGGGGGGTGAATATGTTATTGCTCTCTTTGAGACTATCTTTTGTTTTCTTTATAATATTTTGTTGTCTTCTTTTATCTTTCAGCTTAGGGTGATCTAGAGATTGTCCTTAATACCTGTAAATAAGAAAAGAAAAACAACCACAAAAAAGCACACAGAGATTTATAGTGGTTCCTCAATTGGGTACATCCACTTTCCCTCCCACCTATCCAACTAACTTGTTGGACTAGACACAAACTCCTCCAAACTGCTTCTAAGAGCTTACACCACAGATCTCTCAGGATCTCCAAGTCTCCTCCAAGACTCACTTCTTAGCCACAAAAGACCTACACTCAGTGGTCAGCAGACCACCTATCTCAGGCTGTTAAGCCCTACACTCAGGCTGGGAGGACAACCCTACCTCAGATCCACAAAGGATCCTACCTCAGAGCTCTGAAGTGCTCCTACACTCAGTGACCCGCAAGCCACCTACCTCAGCCTTATCTCTAAGGCCTACAGCTCAGGCTTTTCAGCCCAACAACTTCAGGCATAAGACCCTACTCTCAGAGTGCTGCAGTACTCCTACAACTCAGTACCCCTCCAGGTAGCTACCTCAGTGCCCCTCCTGGCACCTACAGCTCAGTGACAAACTTGTCACCTACCTCAGGCACAAAGACCCTACATTTAGAGAGCAGCACTCTACTACCTCAGACAATTAAGCCCTACAACTCAGATCCACACTTGGATCCTACCTCAGTACCCCAACAGGGCACCTACAGCTCAGTGACTAAATAGTCACCTACAACTCAGATTCAGGTAAACTGAATCCTACAGGATGAAGGTGGGTTGATGGATATTTTTGACACAAGAGATATTTCTCTGTGTCAAGCTTCTTTACTGAGATAAACTCAGCGCAACAATGACTACAGGAATTTATTTTCTGAGTCTACCTTCACTGAACTAAGATATACTTATTCCTAACTACTTCCACAACAACAAGTAATTACTTGTGCTGGAAATTACTTGCAGAGCAATGTTCTGCCACTTCCTGAACTGAAACTGAAGCTCAGCCCTAACTACTTCTTCACAACACCCGGGATTTTCCTTCTGCTGAATGAAGTTACTGCAGTTAACTGCTACTACCTGAGCTGAGAAAATCACAGCTCTAACTTTGCAGACTGGAATAGCTCTGACTCTTGCTCCTTTCCTGGGCTGAGGTGATTCAGCGCTAGCTTTGAATCCTGAGGAATAGTTCCCCGAGTCTTCCTTCAACTTCTTTAAGCTTTCTTCTCTTCACAGCTTCTAGATAAAGATCTTCAGGTGCTTGTGTTGCTGGAACTGTGAAGAAGCTGCAGCAAGGGTCGGCCCTTGGCTGCTACCTTTTCCCTCAGAGAAAATACTCTGAACTAGCTTGCTGGTACAGGTGAGAATGACACCAGCAATCTTGCTGTTGAAGGTCTTGATCCAACAGCTAACTTGCTCTCTGTCTTGTAGACTTGAGCTTCCTGTTCTTCAGCTCCACAACAATGGCGGAGAAGAAGAACTAACTTGATTTCTTTTTCCCTTAAGTGTATCTTCTTATGTACGTCTCTTTTCTTTTATTGATTTTTGACCCAACGGCTCTTGAGCAATGCACCGCACATATTTAATGTCCAGCAACAACTTTACTTTAACGCCAACTGTCGTACAGTAGTTCTGCGGCAACATTTGTCGTGTACTGTAGCCATCCCACCACTAATTTGAATTTTGTTGACTTGCTGACGTCATCAGCTGTGGACTTAGCCAAAAAACAAACATCATTAGCATAGGCGTTGAGTGAGTAAGCATTACTCAACGGAAAAACACTTAAACAAATTAACTGTCCCATGGCGTTGAGAAAGTAACCTTCACTCACCGCCAAACCACTTAGAATATAAAATCTGTTTATAGGCGTTGAGTGATTCAGCTTCACTCAACGCCAAATTGCTTTATCAGCTATCTGCTGCTTGACGTTGAGTGTGTGAGCATCACTCAACGCCAAACTCTTTAGACAAAATTCTGTCTTCACTAGGCGTTGACAGCGTTGAGTGAGCAACCTCCACTCAACGCTTTTTGCCTTAACCATTTTTCTGCTTAACTTGTCTCAGCGCTTTCTTGTTCTCAGTTGAGACAAACACTTGTCTCAGCGGTTATGCTGAGACCAACACTTGTCTCAGCGGTCGTGCTGAGACCAACACTTGTCTCAGCGGTCGTGCTGAGACTAACTCTTGTCTCAGCGGTTCTTTCTTCACAGCTGAGACTGTTTTCTGTCTCAGCGGTTTCTTCTCAGCGGTCTCAATGCTTTCTTCTTCTCAGCTGAGACTGTCTTCAGTCTCAGCGGTTTCTTCTCAGCGGTTTTGCTGAGACCAACATTTCTCTCAGCATATTTGCATTGAGTTTAACTCTTGTCTCAACGGTTTTTGATGAAACAAACTCCTGTTTCAGCGATTTTGCTGAGACCAACATTTCTCTGACTCTGGCGTTGAGAGCGTTGAGTGTGTCTTCATCACTCAACACTTTTTGCCTTAGAAAAAACTTTCTGCAATTTAGTTCAACTAACTGAACTGAGTTCGACGAATGGCGAGCTCAGCTCGACGAACTCTGAACTCAGTTCGACGATTTCTCTGAACTGTGTTCGACGAACTCAGAGTCTCAAACTCTGAACTTAGCTCTACGAATGGTGAGCTCAGCTCGACGAACTCTGAACTCAGTTCGACGAATTTCTAAACTGAGTTCTACTCACATCCTTTTCCTGTATGGCGTTGAGTGTGTCTTCATCACTCAACGTCTATGCACTTAGACAGATTTCTGTCAGCCCACATTATAGGTAAGTGTTTACCTGACTTGACCACTTAGGCTACTTCCTGCCTTTCCAGCATCTTCACTTTGTGACCACCTGTCACATCACTTAGACAACCTATCTAGACTTATTCCATGGAATATCCTGACTTGGCCACTTAGGCTACTTCCTGCCTTTCCAACATCCTCTTTGATGTCTACCATTCTGCCTTATGACCACCTGTCATATCACTAGACTTGTTCCATAGAACATCCTACACATGATGAGCTTAAACAACATCAAATACAACTATGCTGTTAATCTTGATAGTGATGCCTCTTCAAATCCAATCTAGGGAACATTGTGGGCAATGAACCCAACAATCTCCCCCTATTTGAAGAAGGAAGAACACCCAGCAAACACAGAGACATTAACATAATATGCTTCTAAATTCATACAGCTATAGTTTATAATCTACTACAACAGCAAGCTTATGCTATATTAATACAATGTGCTCAAATTAATTGTATTGACTTAATAAGTTAAGTCAATGCACCCTCATACTACTTGAGCAATTGCTCAAGTAATATGAACTCTCCTTTATACCACTTAATACTTAAGTGGAGCACCACTACAAGCATTGCCCATTATGTATTGCCACACATATCTCCCCCTTTCTATCTTCTTCAATAGGTATATCTATTGATTGAGTATAAAATATCATGGGAGAGATTATCTTATGATCCTAGACAAAGTCCTATGTTGATACTACTAAGGAAATTATCCTAGTGATTAGTCTGCAAGATTAGGAGTCATACCTTCTGTGTTGATACAATAATACAACACAACACTGCAACATTTTAACTAGCTGCTAACATAGTTCTACTTGAGTGAGACATGGATTCACTTGAGCTGGCTGCTGGCTGTCTCTCTTCTCATATTCTCTCCCTTGGTATGTACATTGTGCTTAAGACAAACTGATCAGCTATATTGACAGCTGATCTACTGCAGCAGTAGCTTGCTCCACCTCAACTGAGGCATCATTTGCCAGATTTCTGGTTGACATTCTAGTTTATGCCAGTCTGGATACAACTTGATGGTCTTTATAGTCTTGATGTCTTATCAAGGACTCATCTACCTGCAAGAAAAGTAAATCCTGCAACACAAACTGGAGTTTGGAGCTGCTGAAGCTTTCCAATGTTCCACATACCCAACTCAACCAAAAGGGTGTTGAACTTGACTTCATCTAGTGGCATGATAATCATGACAGCCACTTGTTAGTCAGGGCAAACTAAGGATTGAGTCCTTCCATATGCTTCCAAACTTATTGATACTTAATCTACATATGCATAGTCCTGCTATGACAGTCAGGATTTCTAACAACTTAGATTACACTAGTAGAATATCAATATAAAAGAAATTCTACTTATCTGGAGGTTATGATTCTGATGCCATAACATTTCTGTTTGACAATCTTGAGTTCGACGAATTATTTAGATTTTTCGAGCTCCGTTCGACGAATTATTCTCATTTCATCGAGCTTCGTTCGACGAAAGAAGGTTATTTCGTCAAGCTCCATCCATGTTGATGCTTAGCAACTCCCTAGCACCTTGGTTTCTTTTTGCTGAGCCAGATCTTTCTTTAACATCTGCTTGCCTTTGGCTTCAGCTTTCTCATACAAGAGTGTTCAACCCACTTAATACTATCTTGATCATTACATTGATCTCCACTCTTAATCACCACCTGATCAATCCTTCTTGGTTTCTGAATAGACAGGGAAGAGCTGACTTGCTTTGATTCTCTTCTCCCCCTGGCTGATTGCAGATGATACCATTGGTGCAGCTGCCAGCATCTCATGATGAATGTGACTTGCCTTCTTCCAGCATGATCCATCACTTGGGTGTTTTCCCTCTCAGCTTTTGCAATGTCCATGGTGACAAGCTGATCTTCAGCAGTAATGTTGATATAATTTTGAGCTGGGGAAACTTTGGGTATGATTTAAGCTTGTCCAGCAACCTTGACTGAACATGCTCCCCATCAGCATTTGCACAGATCTTGTCCTTAAAGCCCACTAACTTGGACACCTTATCCTTCTATTAAGATAACTTCCTTGTTCCAGTCCAAGTTCTGAAACATCTTCTGTCCAAGTGTCATGGGGGATGGACACTTAGACTAACCTGCAAAACAAAATTATCTTACCTTAGGATCCCAATAGGTATTGGGTCCTAGGTTCCTATTAGCTGAAATTTGACTTGCCTACCTGCAGAATTTCTGACAGGTAGGCTAACTCTTGCTCTAGACACAAAAGGATTGTGCCAGCAATCTATGGCAAAATACCCCACCTTACCACAACATCAATACTCATGAATATTATATCTTCTTTTCTGAGCAGGTATTGCAGTGTGGTTAACTGATGACTGAACAGAAGGAAGATGAGGAGCAACTTTCTTTAGGTTCCTTTCAGCAAGGATCTGATTGAAGGTCCTTCTTTCAGCAGACTTTCTTTGATTGCCCTGAATGGTATTTACAACTGTCTTCTTTGCAGATGACAAGTTGTTTATATCATCAGAGCAAGCCAAGTTAGACTTACTGGTAGACTGGGCCTTGGTCTGAGTCCTTGCTGGATGGGCTTGATTGAAAGCCACTGCCTTATTCTTGTGAGTTGGGGCTGATGCACCAAATATAAATAGTCCAGAGTGGGCCATTTGTACTTCTTCATGGGGAGCCTTAAAGGCACTCATTCCCCTACCCTTTCTTCTTCCATTGGAAGATACTCTTGTACTCTTCCAAGAAGAATTCTAATTCTCCCAGTGACCATGCATGCAGCCTTGGTCATACCAATGAGAAGGGAGGATTATCTTGTGAAAGGTTGACCGTGACACAATAGGAGCTTGACCTCTCCTCTGAGATTGGATAACTTTTGTAATCCACTCAGATTCAGATTTTCTCTTGATAGCATCTATCTTAGAGAAATTGACCACCATCCTCTTCTCTCTTTCAAATTTCTCTTCAAGAACCTTGATCATAGAGTCCTTATATTTGATAGACTCAACATGGATATCTACCATGATCTTCAGATGAGCAACTTTCCTCTCTTTCTGAGATAGCAAGGATGAAGTCTCATGCCAGCTGGAGGGAGGCAATTAGCTCTGCTTGTTTCTTAACAAGCAGTCTGCTTTCCTTAAATGCTTTCAGAAGGATAGTATGATTGTTAATCAATTGATTGATATCATTCTCTGTCAAAGGACCCTCATCATCACTTGATGAGGAAGAATCAGAGTCTGAGCAAGACTTATGACCTGAGCAATAAGAAGAACTAGACAGAGATTGTGCCAGATCTGGACCAGGCTGATCCTGGCAGGATTCTTCTTCTGGTGTAGAAATCAGCCCATAGCATATGCATTCACTTTCTCAGCTTCATCCACCTCCGAGTCACTATCTGAGTGTGACAGAGGGGCCCTGATCTCAATTCTTGCATCTGCATAGTCATCATTATCTACAAGAGCTACCAACAGTCCAATGTGGTCCTTGCTCTCACTACAGACTTGAAACTTCAGTAAGCTCCACTCCATATGGTTCTCCTTTGAACCCACCAATGCAAACCTTTTAGCTATCCTTTGAGGTCTACCTTTAAGTCATTTTTGAGTAACCTCCCTCTGATATCACTTGAAAGTCTATGTTTCAAGAATAGCTAAATCACCTAGAGAGGGGGGGGGGGGGGGGGGTGTGAATAGGTTATTGGTCTCTTTGAGACTATCTTTTGCTTTCTTTATAATATTTTGTTGTCTTCTTTTATCTTTCAGCTTAGGGTGATCTAGAGATTGTCCTTAATACCTGTAAATAAGAAAAGAAAAACAACCACAAAAAAACACACAGAGATTTATAGTGGTTCTCAATTGGGTACATCCACTTTCCCTCCCACCTATCCAACTAACTTGTTGGACTAGACACAAACTCCTCCAAACTGCTTCTAAGAGCTTACACCACAGATCCAGCAGGATCTCCAAGTCTCCTCCAAGACTCACTTCTCAGCCACAATTCTACACTCAGCCAGCAGACACCTAAAGACCTACACACTCAGTGGTAGCAGACCACAAAGGATCCTACCTCAGAGCTCTGAAGTGCTCCTACACTCAGTGACCCGCAAGCCACCTACCTCAGCCTTATCTCTAAGGCCTACAGCTCAGACTTTTCAGCTCTACAACTTCAGGCACAAGACCCTACTCTCAGAGTGCTGCAACACTCCTACAACTCAGTACCCCTCCAGGTACCTACCTCAGTGCCCCTTCAGGCACCTACAGCTCAGTGACAAACTTGTCACTACCTCAAGCACAAATGCTCTACACTCAAAGAGCAGCACTCTCCTACCTCAGACAATTAAGCCCTACAGCTCAGATCCATACTTGGATCCTACCTCAGTACCCCAGCAGAGCACCTACAGCTTAGTGACTAAATAGTCACCTACAACTCAGATTCAGGTAAACTGAATCCTACAAGATGAAGGTGGGTTGATGGATATTCTTAATACAATAGATATTTCTCTGTGTCAAGCTTCTTGACTGAGATAGAATCAGCCCAACAATGACTACATGAATTTATTTTCTGAATCTAACTTCACTAAACTAAGATATACTAATTCCTAACTACTTCCACAACAACAAGTAATTACTTGCGCTGGAAGTTACTTGCAGAGCAATGTTCTGCCACTTCCTGAACTGAGACTGAAGCTCAGCTCTAACTACTTCTTCACAGCACCAGGGATTTTCCTTCGGGTCAGTGAAGTTACTGCAGCTAACTGCTGCTACCTGAGCTGAGAAAATCACAGCTCTAACTTTGCAGACTGGAATAGCTCTGCCTCTTGCTCCTTTCGTGGGCTGAGGTGATTCAGCCATAACTTTGACTCCTAAGGAATAATCCCTTGAGTCTTCCTTCAGCTTCTTTAAGCTTTCTCCTCTTCAAAGCTTCCAGATAAAGATCTTCACGCGCTTGTGTTGCTAGAAATGTGAAGAACCTGCAGCAAGGGTCGGCCCATGGCTGCTACCTTTTCCCTCAGAGAAAATACTCTGAACTAGCTTGCTAGTGCAGGTGAGAATGGCACCAACAATCTTGCTGTTGAAGGTCTTGATACAACAGCTAAATTGTTCTCTGTCTTGTAGACTTGAGCTTCCTATTCTTCAGCTCCACAACAATGGCGGAGAAGAAGAACTAACTTGATTTCTTTTCCATTAAGTGTATCTTCTTATGTACGTCTCTTTTCTTTTATTGATTTTTGACCTAACGGCTCCTGAGCAGTGGGTCCCACGCATTTAATGTCCACCAGCAACTTTACTTTAACGCCAACTGTCGTACAGTAGGTCTGCACCAACATTTGTCGCGTACTGTAGTCATCCCGCAATTAATTTGAATTTTGTTGACTTGTTGACTTGCTGACGTCATCAGCTGTGGACTTGACAAAAATTTAAATATCATTAGCATAGGCGTTGAGTGAGTAAACATCACTCAACGACAAAACACTTGGACAGATTTACTGTCTCATGACGTTGAGTGAGTAACCTTCACTCACCGCCAAACTACTTAAAATATAAAATCTGTTTCTAGGCGTTGAGTGATTCAGCTTCACTCAACGCCAACTTATTTTATCAGCTATCTGCTGCTTGACGTTGAGTGTGTGAGCATCACTAAACGCCAATCTCCTTAAACAAATTCTGTCTTCACTAGGCGTTGATAACATTGAGTGAGCAACCTCCACTCAACGCTTCTTGCCTTAACCATTTTTCTGCTTAACTTGTCTCCGCGTTTTCTTGTTCTTAGATGAGACAAACACCTGTCTCAGCGGTTATGCTGAGACCAACACTTGTCTCAGCGGTTGTGCGGAGACCAACACTTGTCTCAACGGTTGTGCTGAGACTAACTCTTGTCTCAGCGGTTCTTTCTTCACAGCTGAGTTTGTTTTCTGTCTCAGCGGTTTCTTCTTATCGGTCTCAACGCTTTCTTCTTCTCAGCTGAGACTGTATTCTGTCTCAGCGGTTTGTTCTCAACAGTTTTGCTGAGACCAACATTTCTCTCAGCACTTTTGCATAGAGTTTAACTCCTGTTTCAGCGGTTTTTGCTGAAACCAACTCCTGTCTCAGCGGTTTTGTTGAGACCAACATTTCTCTGACTCTGGCGTTGAGAGCGTTGAGTGTGTCTTCATCACTCAACGCTTTTTGCCTTAGAAAAAACTTTTTGCAATTTAGTTCAACTAACTGAACTGAGTTCGACGAATGACGAGCTCAGCTCGACGAACTCTGAACTCAGTTCGACGAATTCTCTAAACTGCGTTTGACGAACTCAGAGTCTCAAACTCTGAACTTAGCTCGACGAAATGTGAGCTCAGCTCGACGAACTCTGAACTCAGTTCGACGAATTTTTGAACTGAGTTCTACTCACAGCCTTTTGCTGTATGGCGTTGAGTGTGTCTTCATCACTCAAAGCCTGTGGACTTAGACAGATTTTTGTCAGCCCACATCACGGGTAAGAGTTTACCTGACTTGGCCAC
The DNA here is from genome assembly GCA_039583875.1 of Platanthera guangdongensis. Classification (NCBI taxonomy): domain Eukaryota; kingdom Viridiplantae; phylum Streptophyta; class Magnoliopsida; order Asparagales; family Orchidaceae; genus Platanthera; species Platanthera guangdongensis. The sequence continues at coordinate 80,778,936 of CM077151.1, forward strand.
TTAGGCTACTTCCTGCCTTTCTAGCATCTTCACTTTGTGACCACTTGTCACATCACTTAAACAACCTGTCTAGACTTGTTCCATGGAACATCCTGACTTGGCCACTTAGGCTATTTCCTGCATTTCCAGCATCCACTCTTGGTGTCCACCTTTCTGCCTTATGACCACCTATCATATCACTAGACTTGTTCCATGGAACATCCTGGACATGATGAGCTTAAACAACATCAAATACAACTATGCACTTAGTCTTGATGACGATGCCTCTTCAAATCCAATCTAGGGAACATTGTGGGCAATGGACCAAACAGTTACGAGCTCTGAAAGAAGAGCGAGCTCTGGGAGAAGTGTGGTTGGCGTGACGAGGAGTGCATACTAATACGCGAGCAACAAAAGTGGGTTCAAGCAGCGACAAGCACTAGGTTAGAGGATGCGAGCTCTGGAAAAAGCAGGTGGTTGCGCAAGCTCGAGTGGAGAACACATGGAGAAGCAACGAGCCTTGGTCGTAAGCTCAACGAACATCGAAAGATGGGGGTTTAGTCCCTTCAGAAGCGAACAAATCCAAGGTCGCTTGAGAGTACAGACGAGGAGCCGACGTCCGCAGGGGACTAAATCTGTCGTTGAAGTCGCCACGAGGGCACAACGTTATTCGCAGCTGAAGCAGAGAAGACCCACGTCATTGCTGCAAACGTCATTGAAGGGGAAGAAGCCCCAATCAGCAGATGAGAGATGAACCAAAAAACAACAAATGAGCCACTCCACAAGAGCAAAGGCTTAATCGTGCGAAGTCCGTGGGATCATTAGCTCTGATATCATGTGAAAATAGAGAATAAAATGAGCCAATATTTATTATTCTCATTAAAATATATCACTTAATACAATATACAATGAGTCTTCTTTTATCGAGAGGGAGAGAGCTAAATACAACTCAAGATGTGGGACTAAAAGAGTAGCTTATGAGGAGAGAGGTCTTATAGGTCCTGTTGAAGAAATTATGTATAAAGGAATAAAAATAAGGCACATCTAGATCCATCTACATTTTCAGGATTTGTGGAATTATCCCACATCTTGGAATGAAATTTCTACTCCTCTCTCTTCCTATATAAGTGTACAAATACCTATATGTATTTATAATGATTGAGAATTTAATAAAATTATCCTTTATTATTCTCTGTTTCTGTGTTTTTCTACACGGTAAAAGAGCGAAGAATGTTTGTTAAGGAAATTTTTTTCGTGCCCTTCTACGCATTTCTTCTAGCGCGGTCTCCACCTTTGTGACCGCTTCACCTCTCGGTGTCTGCTCTCTCCCTCTGCGTCAGGATTCTCCTTTGTTCTCAGTTGTTTTATAGGCGTCAATAAATTCCACCAAGCTCTCCAGCCGCTTCTTGAGACAGCGGAGCTACCGGGTGTTGTACGAGCTCGAATCCTGCTCTCTTGACCGCCGTGCTCCTTAGACCGCGGAGAATTGTCGGCCTTATGAGCTTGAATCCTGCTCAATTGCCTTCACCACAGATCTACTTTGCCTCGCAGTCTTGCAGTAGAACTTCCTTGCGATTGCTTCTCCCTGATCGCGAGTCTTGTTGCAGAGATTCCTTGCGATTGCTTCCCCTTGCTCGCTAGTGTTGTCACAGAGCTTCCTTGCAATTGCTTTTCCCTGCTCACCAGTCTTGCCGCAGAGCTTCCTTGCGATTACTTCTCCCTGCTCGCTGACCCAACCACCGATCTTTGTGTTATGGGGGCGCCTACTTGCCCGCAGCTTCCCTAGCAAGTCCCTGCCTGCCAATCCTGCTCGCCAGTGACCATCCTGCTCGCCATCTTCTGCTCTCGTTCTCGTTGTTTGTCACCAGCTATGACCACACCGCCTCTCCAGCTTGCCTCTCTTCATCTAGTCACAAGTGTTGCCCAAAGCTATCTGCAACTCCTTCCTGTAAGTGTTTGCCGGCATTTGTGCACTCTTGCCGCCTCTCCATACCGCTGCTTCTAGTTACTTCTGATGGCCAAGAATGATGCTCCTCTTCCGACCTGTGTGGTGGTCCCTCTTAAAGTTTGCGATGAATTCTGGATCACTACTATCTCTCTCAGCAGGAAGAAGAATTTTGCTGAGTGGGTACACTCAGTTCGCTGTGTTCTGTAGACCAAAGGGCTTCATCATCATCTGAAAAAGGCAATTCCTACCGAGCTCACCAGGAATGGCTTCGTAATGATGGCCATGTCCAATCGTGGATCCTGAACTCAATGGATGGTGAACCATATCGAATGGCCATGTATCATGAGTCGGCCAAGGCCATGTAGGAGAAACTTCACTCCCTCTATTTTGGGAAGGATAACATTCAAGATCTGTTTGACAAACTCATAGAACTTCAATCTTCTGAAACTGGAGTGGCAGAGGACTTAACCTCCTTCACTGCACGATCCAAAACTCTGGTTGAAGCATGGATCAACATCAGCCACTAATAACAGATCTTGTTGCTCAATGGGCTCAGAAGGAAGCAGATGGTATCTCCATGATGATGACCCGTGTTCCGCCTCACCCACACAGTGTCTGGGCTCAAATCTTATCTTCCTCTACCGTTCCACTGCTGTCGGATGTGCGCTCCATGCTTTTAAAGGTCACGGACCCCCAGATGCTCCCGGACCTCAATCTTCGGCTTTGCTCTAACACTCATCTATATCTCACCCTATGAAGCACAAATACTTCCCAAAGGTAGCATACCCGTACCAGATACGTATTCGGTACCGATAGATATCTGGTACTCAACGGATACACCTATGCAGACATACTTGGACTTAGCACATCATTCTGTATATTGTGATAGGAGTCTATTTTTCTAGAGTAAACAAAAGTTGACTCTATGCTAGGAAGCGTTAGTGTGTACAATTAAGTTTTGTATTTGTACTAAGTATGTTTTTGGTACTGGTGTTGGTGTTCCTACGGTGATTTGAAAGTAGTCAAGCAGTTAGTCTCACTGCCAACGCGATTTGAGCCTATAGAGTCCCACATAAGAGTGCTTGGAGAAGTTGGAGGAAGGATTGTGTTGGCCTCACTCATATGAGATATGAGTAGAGAACAACTCCTAAGACATTAATGTTACTGACGGGTTGCATCGAGTGCGTATCGAACCACGTCGAGTGCGTATCGACGCACGTCGAGTGCGTATCGACGCAGCTAAGCTTGATGTGTCTGCGGGCCTCTAGTCGATGCTACGTCAAGTAGATATCGATGTTACATCGACTTTTATTCGACGCAAGTGCGTCGACTGCCTGTCGACGCAAGTTGCGTCGAGTGCCGTCGACTGCTTATCGATGTTGCGTCGAGTTCCTATCGCCAAACGTCGAATGCAAGTCGACGCATATCGACGCAAGTAGAGTTTTGGCGGGACTTCTTAGAGGGCTTCTGTCTGTTTGTTACACTTGGAAATAAATAGACTTGGAAAAGGGTTTTTCCGCGTGTATGTAACTGAAGTGTGTGCTCCTGAAGCCGTCACTGCTCTAGATCCCGTTGTGACTTCTTTTTGTCGCCACCTCTCCTGGAAACGAATCTAATAATTTGTTGAGACATAGAGATCAACCCTTCTCTAACCCAGTTCTTGTAGGATAAGATATTAGAGTTCTCCACCGCTCGTGTGGATACTTGTAGAGTCACGGATCTATTTCTGTATGGAATCTGCCGCCTGTTTCTGGACTGGATCATTGGATCATCTTGGATGAGTCACGACTCAATCCCTCGCGGGTACTATGTCTTGTTTCATACTCTTATTTCTCGATTCAAGGAGATTGCAAGATCCTATACTTTTTTGTGTTGTTCTTGTATGTTTATTCCGATGCGCACATATGATGTGATGTTTTACTCTAGCATAGAAAATCCCAACAATGGTATCAGAAGAACACCTGTGATTTGCTGTGATTTCCAAGATTAAGAATTGCTTTTCTCTTAGCAATGACCCTTGGAATCCCGCCAGGAACGCCTGTGATTTGCTGTGATTTCCACGTTTTAGAATTACTTTTCTCATAGAGTAACCGTCTCTCCTTATGGTTTGTGAAATCAAATTTTATCTTGAATTTTAAATTCAATGATGAAAGACGAGCTTGTCTACTGTCATAAGAAAGATTGCTTGTGTCTGTGTTCAATACAAGTAAATCCGAAGATTTAAAAATGTTCTAAATGTTCTGGTTTAGCCCTTTTTACATTAAGTGTTGATGATTTTTCTTTTGTGCACATCTAGAATGTATCTGAAACGTGCATGGTGCAATTTTGTTTTGTTTATGTGCACATTGACTAAATGTTAATCACGCTTAAGTGTTAATCGATTATCATAAAATCCTTCAACATAATATTAAGTATTCAGATGCCTTCCGATAGATGACACTCTTTCTGACTCGATCGATGAGTGTGGGCTTGTCAAAGCAAGCTGCATTAATCTATCTTGGTAAGGGTGCGAGCGGATAATTGTGATATCCCACTGTCGTCATCAGGTCTAACTTAACTAGGTGACCTCAAAGATTGAGTGCCTAGAGACATAAGATTGGCATGCACCATATGATGAATGCGGAAAAAGAGTTATTCACCAACCATACAAGAGTTGCATGATGATGCAATTGACAAACGTTGTCTACCTAAATAACCACTCTATGGGTGATCAACCAAAGCTGACTTATGGTATTGGTGAAATACAGATTTTGTCCATAAGAGAGCAACTCGTATAAACACTACAAATTAATATCGCGGGTTATCAATTTGATTAAAATAGTGAGAGTTCTTTTAATTTTGAAATATAGTACTAAATTTTACTTTGCATAAATTCCTTACAGAATTTTCATGACAAGTGGATCACACTCCACCCTATCCGGCTATCCCTGAGAGCTATCCTTGAGAAGGACAAGCTGAGTGAGACAAATTTCCTACACTTGTACAAGAACCTGAGAATTATTTTCAGACAAGAGCATAAGATCTATGTTTTGAAAGAAGACCCCGCTGTGGAGCCAGACGACACGACGCCTCGTGTAGATAAAGATGCTTATAAGAAGTATGACGATGACTCCCTGTATGTCGAATGCCTCATGCTTGCCACCATGAACTCTGAGCTTCAGAAGCAACATGAGAACATGTGTGCTTATGAGATAATCGAGCAGCTTAAGAAAATGTTTCAAGGACAAGCTTGGTAAGAGAAATTTGACATATATAGGGCGTTGTTTCAGTGCAAGATGGGAGCTCGAGATCCAGTTAAGGCTCACATACTCAAAATGGTTGGGTATATAAAGAATCATGAAAGACTGGGGTTTCATTTAGGCGAAGAGTTAGCTACTGATCTGATCCTGCAATCGTTGCTGGACAGTTATGAGAAATTTGCTTGAACTACAACATGAAAGAGATGGACAAGACATTGCTCGAGCTTCTAGGCATCTTGAGAACTACTAAAATCAACATGAAGAAGGTCAAACCTTCTAGCCCCATACTAATGGTGAAAGCCAAGGGCAAGGAGATAGGATCGAAGAAGACAAACATGAGACCTAAGTCGTATCTTGACAAAATTCTTCAGCACTGAAGAAGAAAGACATGGCAAAGGAAGGAAAATGACACCACTGTGACAAGGCTGGGCACTAGAGGAGGAATTGTCCTCTTTATATTGAAGATCTATAAAAGTAAAAGAAAAGTGTGATTTCTGCTTCAGGTATCTTCGTTATAGAAATAAACCTTTCCACTCATTCATCTTGTGTATTAGATACCAGATGTGATTCTCACATTTATACAAATGTGCAGAAACTGAGAAGGAGAAGATTGCTGGGACTATAGCTCAACTATTTAATGACTTATATGTTTTGAACATAAACCATCCGATCTATAACATAGAAAATATTAAAAGACTAAAAACGCATGACTCTAATCCTACGTTACTCTGACATTATCGTTTGAGTCAAATAAATGAGAAATGTATATCCAAATTCCAGAAAGTTGCATTATTGGACTTATTTAATTATGAATAAGTTAAGCGTCGCGAGTCTTGTTTATTGAGCAAGATGACTAAAGCCCTTTCACTGGTCATACTGAGAGAGTTGATGATCTTTTGGGTATTGTACATAGTGATGTATGCGGACCAATGCGTTCTATGGCTAAAGGTATGTTCTACTATGTTTCATTTACTAACGATTTCAGTAGATACAGATGTGTTTCTTGTGAAGAAAAAAATCCAAAACCTTCGAAAAGTTCAAAGATTTTAATAACAAAGTAGAGAACCAACTAAGAAAGAGGATAAAAGCACTCCGATACGATCGAGACGACAAATATCTAAGTCATGAGTTTCGTGATCATCTGAAAGAGTGTGCTATTGTATCACAACTCACTCCACCTGGGACACCACAACATAATGGTGTGTCTGAGAGAAGGAATTGTAATTTATTAGACATGATACGATCGATGATGAGTCATGCAGAATTTCCTGTTTCTTTTTGGGAATTTGCTTTAGAGACTGTTGCTTTCATTTTAAATCGTACTTTAACAAAAACGATTCTAAAGACACCATATGAGATATGGACTGGGAAGCGTCCTAGTATGTCTTTCATGAAAATTTAGGGTTGTGAGACATACGCGCGATGTTAAATGCCTGACAAGCTGGAACCCAAGTCAGATTAATGTTATCATGTGTGGTATCCTAAGAAAACCAAAGGGTACTACTTTTACTAGCATTTGAGGGCAAAGTATTTGTGGCATGCACTGGTGTCTTCTTGGAGAAAGAGTTCTTATAAAGAAAGACAACCAAGATAGAGTTTGAAGAAGTTCAAGAACCACAAGCTACGTATGAACCTGAATTGGAGCCTAAGCAAAGACTACAAGTTGTTGTAGCTAAAGAGTCTGCTTAGGAAACACAAGTCCTACGTAGATATGATAAACCAAGATTTGAGCCAGACAGATATATATTTCTCGTGTCTCAAATAGGTAATGTGCTGCTTATGAATCATGATGATGAGCCTGCAACCTACCAAGAGACTATGTGTGGACCGGACACCGAGAAGTGGTCTGAGCCCATGAAATTTGAAATGGACTCTATGTATGCAAACCAAGTTTGGAACTTAGTGGAACCACCTGAACGGGTACAACCTATTGGGTGCAAGTGAGTCTTCAAGAATAAGACTGACATGGATGAAAATGTACAGACATTCAAAGGACGATTAGTGGCTAAAGGTTTCAATCAAATTCATGGTGTTGACTATGGTGAGACCTTTTCCCTTGTTGTTATGGTAAAGTCCATCATAATTATGCTTGCTATTGCTGCGTATTATGACTATGAGATCTGCCAAATGAATGTCAATACAGCTTTTTTAATGAAAACCTCCTTGAGAAAGTGTACATGACACAACCCGAGGGTATTGTATCTCCAAATGAAGCCACTAAAATATGCAACATGCAGAGATTCATTTATGGATTGAAACATGCTTCTCGAAGTTGGAATCTACGTTTTGATGAGAAAATCAATGAGTTTCGTTTCATCAAGAACGAAGATGAGTCTTGTGTTTACAAGAGGATTAGTGAGAGCATTGTTATTTTCTTGATATTATATGTAGATGACAAACTACTGATTGAGAACGATATTCCAACACTGCAAGATGTTAAGAACAACCTAGGGGACGACTTTTCTATGAAAGACTTGGGCGAAGCGACTTATATTCTTGGTATTAAAATCTATAGAGATAGATCAAAAAAGTTACTGGGTATGACCCAAAGTATATACATTGAGAAGGTATTAAAATGGTTCGGCATGCTTGAGTTTAAGAAGGGTTTCTTGCCCATGTCTCATGATGTGAGTCCCTCTAAGGACCGATGTCCTATCGACGCAGCTAAGCTCAATGTGTCTGCGGGCTTTTAGTCAACGCTACGTCGAGTAGATATCGACGTCGCAAGTGAGTCGACTGCCTGTCGATGCAAGTTGCGTCGAGTGCCGTCGAGTGCTTATTGACGTTGCGTCGAGTACCTATCGACGCACGTCAACTGCAACTTGACGCATATCGATGCAAGTCGAGTTTAGGAGGCCTTCTTAAAGGGCGTTTGTCTGTTTGTTAACCTTGAATATAATAGACTTGGAAAAGGATTTTCCTGTATGTGTGTAACTGAAGTGTGTGCTTTTGAAGCCATCACTTGCCCTAGATCACGTCATGAATTCTTTTTGTCGCCGCCTCTCCTGAAAACGAATCTAGCAATTCGTGGAGACGTAGAGAGCAGTCCTTTTCTAACCCCGTTCTTGTGGGACAAGATATTGGGATTCTCCACCACTCGTGTGGATATCTATAGAGTCACAGATCTATTTCTATGTGTGACTCAGCCGTCTGTTTCTGGACTGGATCATTGGAGCATCTTGGTTGAGTAAAGAATCAATCCCACTCACACAAAATGTCTTGTTGTATACTCTAATTTCTCGATTCATGGAGATCACAAGATCCTATACTATTTTGAGTTGTTCTTGTATGTTTATTCCGCTGCGTACATATGATGTGCTGTTCCACTCTGGTATAAAAATCCCAACTGGTACGTTCTATTACAAGTACGAGTATTGTACGTGTTGAAATGATAGAAGTTATTAACAAAACAACTAACTTGTCTCTAGATTAACCGGAGATTGAAGATGTTGATCTTTAACAATGAAGTTGATCTTCAACAATGAAGAAGAAAAAAAAAGACTGATGCATAAACTTGAGTTTAATTTTATCACTTCTGGTTAAACATATAAGATGTTAAATTTTATAATATTACGAATGCTTAATGTTTGAAAATTTCATGTTATGCTGCATTGATTTGTCATACCTATATCCTTATTTTGTAAATTTTGTTGTACCGTCGTATTGGATACGTATCATACTCGGTACTCGTACTGGTGCTTCCTAGATCTCACCCCACTCCATCAGATCGTGAAGGCTGCACCGATTACCGGGGTAGTGGTCGCAACGACAAGCCTCATCTCAAGTGTACTAACTGTGGCAAGAATGGACATCTTAAGGCAACCAGCAATTGCAAGCATAGTATGCCTCCTCCACCCAATGCCTCAGTTGTGGCTAATACGTCTTCTACCACCCGTGTTGATATTGACGCCATGCGCATCCAGCTCCAGCATTTCCAGAGGTTACTCAATCGTCTGTCTGTCTCAGTTGCGTCTCTCCAATGAAGGTATCTCCTGTCTCTCCCATATCTCCACTTGGATAGTGGACTCAGGTGCCACCCATCATCTGACTCTGCAGAAACCACCTTAATACTTATAATCTGCATATCACAAGTACATTACTGTGGCTAATGGTAACACCACCCAAGATATCTGGATCTGCTGATATGCCCCTGACTGCAACTCTCTCTCTTCGCTCAGTCTTTCATGTTTCCGAGATTGCCTTTTAACCTACTTTCTGTTAGCCGACTTACTAAGGATCTTGATTGTTGTGTAACCTTCTCTCCCTCCTCTTTTGTTGTACAGGATTGACATACACAAAATATCAATGGTAAAGGGAGACCGTCCAATGAGATCTACATCTTGGATGTTCTACCCAAGGTTCTCTCCTCTGTCACTTCTGTTGATTGGCATCAACGACTTGGGCATGTTCCCCTCCAGAACCTCAAGAAAGCACTTCCTGATATCTCCCTTAAAGGCATGTTCCCCTCCAGAATCTCAAATGACATTGTTGTATTTACTTCATGATTGTGTTGAAGTAACCTCTATGTTTCGTGCTTTTATCACTGAGAATCAAACTCAGTTTTCCAGTTCGGTTAAAATACTCTGCACCGACAATGGGCGTAAATACACAAGCCATGCTTTCACTAATCTTTATACTGAGTTTGGAATCATATATCAATCTTTATGTGCTTATACAACCCAACAAAATAGCGTGGCAGAGCGCAAAAATTACCACCTTCTTGAAGACGCAAGCTCACTGATGTTTCAAATGCAGGAACCTACCGTTTAAAAAAACTTTGCGATTTCTATAGCTTATCATTTCATCAATTGCAAACCTTCTTCCATCCTCAACTTTGCGACTACTTTTAGTCGCCTTTTCCTTCCACGCACACTTTTCCGTTACACATCGTGTTTTTGGATATACCTGTTATGCCCAATATCTTGGTCCTTCCATAGACAAGCTGGCTCCTCGTGCTACCAAATATATGTTCGTTGATTACTCCCACACTCAGAAAGGGTATGTGTGTTACTCTCCCAACGATCGCAAGGTTGTCATTTCAGCAGACGTAACTTTCACCAAAGACCAACCGTTTCACTTTCCCCATCCAGCTACTCCTACACCACTACTACAATGTCCTACCGTCCGTGTGTTATGTCTCATCTTTCACCACACCTCCCAACTCCGACTCTAGTACCCTCCAAGCCACCTCTGTGTGTATACTTGTTGTCATCCTCCTGGATCTAATGCCTACAACAGTTGCCCACTATTAGTGATATCTCGCGGCCTGACGATCCGACACCTGTCTCTATGGCTCATCCCTTGGCGAATTATGTATACTTACATCGCGTCTCCCTGATACTTCTCAAATTCACAACTTCTTCATCCTCCATTTTTATACTTAACTCTTTGCAGGAGAATCTCCAATATCTGGGGTGACTTGCGACCATGGATGAGAAATGTCCGCCCTATGGGCTCTAATCTGACTTGGGGTCTTATCACTCTTCCTCCGGGATAGACTTGTGTGAGATGTAAGTGGGTCTTTACGATCAAACATGCTCCAAACGGGACATTTAAACGCCTGAAGGTTTGTCCTCTAGCTCTAGGGTTTACTCAGCAATAAGACATCAATTATAATGAGACCTTCTCACCAGTCGCCAAGTTGAATACTGTTCATATCCTGGTCTCCTTAGTTGTTCATCGACAGCGACACTTACAACAATTGGATTTCAAGAATGTCTTTCTCAATGACGACCTTCTAAAGACTGTCTGCATGCACCAACCACCCGGGTTTGAGACAACGAGGGAGTCTTGTGTTTGAAGGCTCAATAAATCTATTTATGATCTCAAACTGTCTCCTCATGGTATGACAAGTTTAGTAAGGTTGTTCGTGATGTTGGATTCACTCGAAGCTCGACTGGCTTCTCTCATTTTTCTCATCATCGACCTCCAGACACAATGATTCTCTTAGTTTACGTAAATGATAGTCTGATTACAAAAGATAACTCCAAAGGAATACAAATGATCAAGTCACACTTGAATTTGGTCTTTCAATCTAAAGATCCGGGAAATATTCGATACTTTCATGATCTGGAGGTAGCGAGACGCCCTGATGGCCTCGTCATATCTCAATGAAAGTACTGTCTTGACCTTCTTCATGATGATGACTATTCTGGATGTAAGTCTGTTGATACTTCTACGGATGTCAACTACAAGCACCGTGCTCATGTCTCTGATTCCAATTTACTACTTCCAAACAAAGAGTATTATCGTTGTCTTGTAGGAAAGCTATTTTATTTTTCAGTTACAAAATTTAATATCTCAGTTGTCAGTCAATTCATGCATGCTCCACGAACCTCTCACCTCCAGACTGTCGAGCGCATCCTTAGATATTTGAAGACAGCTCCTGGACAAGGGCTTGTATATAAACCTTCTTCTTCCTATATATCACTAATTTCCTACTTTAATGTTGACTATGCTAATTCTCTGGATAATCGACGCTCCACAAGTGGTTTCTGTACTTACTTCGGAGGATACCTTATTACCTATCGCAGTAAGAAGCAGTCTGTGGTTGCTCGATCATCAGCCGAAGCCGAGTATCATTTAATGAATGTTGTTATGTCTGAGTTTACATGACTAGAAACTAGAAAGTCTCATAAGTGATTTGAGAGTCAAACTTTCCTCACCGACCATTATATTTGGCGACAGTCAGGCTGCTATACACACTGCCAAGAATCCTGTACTCCATGAACGAACCAAACACATTCAAGTTGATTATCATTTCATTCAGGAGAAGGTTCAGTTGAAGAAGATGGAATTAAACATGTTTCTGTTGCTGGGCAAGTTGCGAATATTCTCACCAAGGCCTTACCACAACCATTATACTATCAGATCTTGTCGAAGCTTGGTGTTTACGATTTGTATGATCCAGCTTGCGGGGGAGTGTTGAAGAAGTTATGTATAAAAGCCCAAAAATAAGGCCCATCTAGAGCCTTCTACATTTTTAGGATCTGTACCACATCTTGGAATGAGATTTCTACTCCTCTCTCTTTCTTCCTATATAAATGCACAAATACCTATATATATTTACCATGATTGAGAATTTAATAAATTTATTCTTTATTTTTCTCTGTTTTTGTGTTTTTCTACATGCCTAAATACATGAGCTTTATTTATTATGAATAGTCAATACACATATTATGGTATTTTAAACAAGTCCCCTAAGATATCTCAGAATCAAACATAACCTACATACAAAAAAACTAGCCATCACGGATGGTGTCCCATATCCAACAATTTAACTTCATGAAAGATGGTGCATGCTTAATTTAAGTATGAATTCTCCCAAGCATAAACTTATTCTTTTCATCAATCATTGACAGAAAATTTGTACAAAAGAATAAAGGCATTACATGCACAACTCAAAGTGTGATCCTTTATTGTAGTGCCCCCATTCACTTCGACGCACATCACATCCTAGAACTTGACTGCTATCTAATTCTCACACTGTCCTCACTGGATATGAAGAATTTTACATATCTTAGGCTTCCTCACACCCGAGAAATGGAGAGATATAAAAGAAAAAGATAAAGAGAGATGAGAGATAGAAGGCAAAGAATATAAAGAGAGGGGAGGGGTACAGAACTTCACACTTTCCATATGAGAATTGGAGAGAGAAAGAGAAAGGGGGAGAGAGATGAGAGATGCAAGGTAGAGAGAGAGAGAGAGAGAGAGAGAGAGAGAGAGAGAGATGAGGTGAGAAACATTAAACACGGGAAAAATGGAGACGCAAGTGCAATATTTCTTTTGAGCACCGAACTTATAAAGAAAGAAAGAAAATAGAGAGAGAGAAAATGAGACTTGGGATAGGGAAGACATGGGGATGAGATGATGAGAGGCTTCAAAACTCTACATCAGAAATAGAGAACCAAATGCCACAGGGGCTTCTTAACTCCACCAGATGATTCTTTGATAGGATAAAGGGGTTCTAAATCAAGTGCACAAGTAATACTATATGAGCTCTTACATTCTTAATTGCAAAAACTTATTATCCAGACACCCGCTTCTTTAAATTGAATTAAAGAAAATAACATAAAAAAAATAAAAAAAACCTATCCATATGAAAATCCAGTGGGAATTAACAATCCCCATAACCACAAATCTGGAGGAATGCAAACCATATTTTATGGAAGTACAAATACTAATACTATGCAATTCTTGAATATAAAATAATTAGGTAGATTTTAAAATCAAGTGTTAAATTAAATGTCGAGTCAAGAGAATTCCAGGAAAAACCTGGACAAAGGTTCCATTGTGGCCATCACATTTGGTGGCTTGAGGAAAAGTCTCATGGATGGGAACAAAACATGCTGGATAGTCCACTCTCGCTGTGCCCATGCAATTTCAGCCTCGGCAAGCAACTCTTCATCAATATCATTATCTGAAGCATCATCTGCAATGTAGCCAGGATGTTCAACAAATGTTTAGAAAGAGAAAATATCTGAAATATCATTACTATTACAATTGGAAGCACAGTTTGAAAAAGTGAACAGATTCCAGGACTAAACCTCACTGAAAATGCATAAAGGCCAAATCTAAAACACATGCTAGCAGAACGCATGGTGTAGGTGGCCCACATTGACGAGCTTAATACAAATAACTATTACTTCATCATAGTGTAGAAAGGTATTATGGGTTCACCGTAGAACATCGATGACATCGCTGGAGAGGTGACTGAAGGTGGAGATGATGACAGGGATGCAGGGATATTATGGAGAGCGAAAATCGCGGCTGCCTAAGCTGGGTGTATTAGAGAGAGAGAGAGAGAGCAACTATGATCTCATAACTTGAGACAAGGGAATAGACTTCAAATCATGCATACTTCATTCATCCTCTAAATGGGGACTTAAATATAATTACAACACCAAACTATCAACTAATATATTAATGACGTACATTAAATTACTCAACTAATAACTAACATATTAATGATACATATTAATTTACTCAACTACCAAAAACAAATTAATTGCTCCAAACTCTAACATATTAATGACACATTAATTTACTCAATTATCAATAAGTCATTAATGACTCATATTAATTAAACTAGGAACAAAAAATCATAACATGCTCATAATACATTAATTGACTCAACTAACAAAAATAAATTAATTGTTCCAACAACAAACAAATTAATGACACAAGTTAATTGACTAAATTATCAATTAGACATTAATGACTTCTATTAATTAAACTAGATATGAAGACTCGCAACATGTTATCTAGGTGTGAATGCTTATAACATCCCACCCGTCCTTCAAAATGAGCTATGACTTATGTTTGGATGGAGTTCAGAGGGCTCGATTATCCGATACCTTAATTTCTTACAAGAATAACTCTCGCAACGTGTAGCCAAAGCTAAGGCTTCCTCGATAAACGAACCTCTACCATGTTAATGATGATAGGAACGATGGTGACACTACCGAGGGGTCGTTGCTTGCATAGAGATGGAAGCAACAAACCCAATGTATAGTAGCGATGATTTTGGTAGCTGGCTGACTGGAGTCGGGGTAGGGGAGCCCAGTGGCCCCAAACGGTCAAGACTGACTGATGAGTCAGCGGGATGGATCCGCGTGTAACACTCCAACTTGTAACCCCCGCATTTATGGGTCCAGACAGGCCCACTTCATACAAGTTATACTAACATAACATTATAAGCGCACAAAATAAACTAAAGCGGAAGCTATATGCAGTAGAATACCATATTCAAATGTCCATCTATACAGTCCATGAATAATACATTACTTAATATACAGCATATACATTCATGCAATCAAGTACATTTCATTACATAGGGGCACAGAAGTTCAATATATCCCTGCAAAAGAATATGTAAAAATCTACAACAATAATTACAACATTCTACTTAATTTCTTATTTGGCAGCAAGTAACTCCAAGCCTTAGCATCACTGAATCTAGCATTCTTTTCAGCTTCAGTCTAGCCAGTCTTATGCATAGGGACAATAAACCTCATACCATCTGTACAGGTGGGAATCAATGAACGTATAATCACATATTCAAAGATTTTTTTTCATTAATAGAATTCATATAAAATTTAATCCTAGATTTCATTAAGAAAACTTATCAAGATTATACATAAGAGGTCTTGTGGTTGCATATTCTCTATACCGTGTAGAACCCAAGTTTGTGTAATTAATCTACAAGTAATTCTCAATCCTTTAGATCTTGATTGATCAAGATGCTAATCATTTTATGATTAATCTCCCTCTGATACCAATTGAAAATGAGAAAGTGTTATTGAGAATTACTCTGGGGATGAATAGATATTAATAGATTCTAATCTCACGATCACTCACATTATATGCCACAATTATTATATTATAAACCGAAGAAGCAAATTAAAGCATAGAAATACTAAAGAGATATGCAACCATGAGGAAATTTTATTGAGGTTCCCCACAATTTTGGGTACGTCCACTCTCTTGTACACCTTGATAGATATTTCACTAAAAAGTGCTGAGAATTTTGATAAGGAGACTCTTAGAACCAATGAATCTTTTGATAAAGGTGATTCACAAAACCAAACAAAATTCTTTGATAAGGAATTCTCAGGACCAACAGAATTCTTTGATAAGGGGAATGTCATGACCAACTGAGTCTTTTGTTAATGAGACTCTTAGAACCAACTGAATCCTTTAATGAGGGATTCTCAAAACTCATTTTGGATGGTAAAATTGTAGAACATGATTTTTCACAAAATAATCATTCTTCAACAAAGCTCTGAGGGATCTTAATCTTTGATGCACTATGTAGTTTCTTGATGGCACCAGCAACAACAAATTTCTCTTGAGAGAGATGAGTATTCAACAGAGAGAAGTTGAATGTACTCTTTGAGGAGTCTTGAAGATGAAGAAGATAAACTCCTAAGACACGGAGATCATAAGATCAGATAGAGAGATTTTGTCAGCTAGGGTTCTTGAAGAGAACTTCTGGAAGGATGAGAGAATTCTGAATTCTGAAGAAGAGAATGAATTCAATCGAGAGCTCTACTTCTTTTGAAATATTCATATATATATATGTGTGTGTGTGTGTGTGTGTGTGTGTAGGGAAAAGACAAAGTATATGTAGCTTAATTTAGCAGTAGAAGGACATGTGACTCCGATATTAAGTTGGGTGATCAAGATATTTTCCGTAGTGAGTGTTTTAAATATCTTGATTGATAGTTCAAAAAGACGGAGGTATTGATAAAGATGCGACACATAAAATCCAAGCGGGTTGGTTGAAGTGGAGAGGAGCGTCAAGGATCTTATGCGATCGTAAAGTACCACTAAAACTTAAGGGCAAGTTTTACCATACTGCAATTAGACCCGCGATGCTCTATGGTTCTAAGTGTTGGGAAGTGAATTGTGTACATGAGCAAAAAATGGGAGTTGCAGAAATGAGAATGCTAAGGTGGAAGCGTGGACACATGAGATTGGATAAAATTAGGAATGAAAGTATCAGGGATGTTGCAGAATGGAGGTCGGGCGGTCTGGCGGTTTGTTGCAGTATGAAGGTCGGGCGGTCTATTGCTGTTTGGAGGCCGGGCGGTCTGGCGGTTTATCTCAGCGGCTTGTCTGCCGGGTTGTTGCTGTTTGGTATCCGAGCGGTCTGGCGGTATGTCTCAGGCGACTTGGAGACCGGCGTCTAGCAGTCTCCTGTGACGGCTTGTTCTCTGTGACAGCTTGTTCTCTCCTTCTGGTGGTTGTCGAGCGGTTAGCCTATTCGTCTAACCGCTCAACTTGTTTGGTTTGTTTACTTGTAAGGCCGCATATACTTGTAAATATTTAGTGTCACATTGTTTTTTTGTAATCTCTATCATCTCCTCCATTTTATAAGGGAGGCTATACCTTTGTAATACTTACTTTTTGGATAATAAAAATTTGTTACTCCAAATTTTCGTTCTGTTTGTTTTCTGTTCGCACATGATATCAGAGGACTCGATCTTTTCCTCCTGATTCTGTGAACTCTCTCTGTCCGCGCGGCTTGATTCTTCTTCTCACAACCTGTCTTTGCGACTTGTTTCTTCCGCCTGCTTGCGCCCTGTTCGCGCGGTTTCTGTCTCCTTGTCGTTGCCCTTTGTGTGAGCAGCCTCTTCGATTCTCCTTTCTTCTCGCCGCGACCTGTTCTTCTTGCAGTGACAAGTGTTTAGTCGCCGCGCACTCCTTTTCTTGCCGCCCCTCCTCCTCTTCCTACTCCTTCGGGTAACCTTGACACCGTTTCCAAACTCATCGGTCCCAACTACCCGGACTGGAGTGTCTCATTCATCTTCCTTCTCCGCTCTCAATGCAAACATCATCAACTCACCGATGGCCCTCCTCCGCAAGACTCCCCTCTTTTTGACGATTGGGATGTCAGCGATGCTCTTGTCCGCACACGGCTGGCTAACAACCTCTCTGATGAATACCTACCCGTCATCCGTCATGATGAAACGGTCAAGGATGTTTGGCTTCATCTTGCCGCTCTCTACTCCAAGGGGCTCAGACGTCCCGCATCTATACTCTATATGAGGACCTCTTTACCCGTCCCTCCATGTCTCCTGCTGCTGCTTACGAACAAGTTCAGGCTCTCGGAGCCGAAATTCTCCAGAATCGCCCCTTCTCTACGGATCTCGCTGAGCAACACAAACACTTCCAGGAGCTTCTGCTTGTGTCTTATCTTCTGCGACTTCCTGAGTCGTATGACATGATACGTTTAACAAATCCTTAGCGAGGCGGAGTCTCCCACCCTGGATGCCACTGCTGCCCGCATAGCCACTGTTACCTCTCTGCTACAACGTCCGTTGTTATCCTCCCCTCCTCAACCGGACAACTACGCTCACCATAATCAGCGAAATGGCTCTGGTGGCCGCAACCTCCCATCCAGCGAACGTTGTGCTTCCCGCTTTCTCTGCTCTCACTGTGGCCGCACCGACCACACGGTTGATCCCTGCTGTAAGAAGCAACCTCATATTCGACCATATGGGGACGCTTCCACTTCCTCTTCGAAGCTGTCCGCCTCGGTGGTCATGTCTTTAGGTAGCGCCCACATCGCTACTCAAGATAAATGGCTGATCGACTCTGGGCAACCATTATATGACTGACAATCCGCAATGTTTTTCTCTCCTAAAATAGCATGATTGGTTGCCCTCGGTCTTTATTGCGGACGGCTCTCCCTCCGGTCAATGGAACAGGAGTAGTTCAAGTCACTCCGTCTCTTCTCTTAGCGGACACCCTCTATGTGCCCAAGTTCCTTTGCAATTTGTTATCTGTTACTTCTCTTTGCAAACAACTACAATGCTCCGTCACATTCACTTCTACTACTTGTTCTTTTCAGGATCCGGGCTCCCAACGGACGATTGCAACTTGGACTGAGAGCGGCGTCCTCTATTTCCTCGACAATGTTTCCGCACTGTCCGCCTTCTCCTCCTCTTCTACTGATCTTCTCCAGTGGCACCTTCGTCTTGGTCATGCTCCTCCACGCCTTCTTCTTCAGCTTCTGCCACATCTTCCTCAGCAGAGTCCTCTCAACTGTGACGCATGTCAGCTTGGCAAGCATCACTGCTCCTCCTTCCCACCGAAGCAAGGTCGCGGATCTTCCCGACCATTTGATCTAGTTCACTCTGACATCTGGGGTCCTACTCCTACCCTTACCATAGGTCGGGGCAGTTCATATTTTGTAACCTTCATTGATGATTTCTCTAGATGTACGTGTGTGTATATTTTAAAGGATCGTTCCGAACTGTTTTCTGTATGGACAACGTTTTATAATATGATTAAGAATCAGTTTGATATATCTATTAAAATCTTTCGCTCTGACAATGTCAAGGAATATCTTAGTACTGCTTTCTCTTCTTTATGTATACAACATGATATTATTCATCAAACTATCTGTGTCTATACCTCACAACCAAATGGGGTGGCGGAACACAAAAACAGTCACCTCCTCGATGTCGCTCGCACTATGATGACACAGATGCAGGTTCCTCGCTCCTATTGCGGCTACGTTGTCCTCATCTCCGGTTATCTCATTAACCGTATTCCGTCCACGGTTCTCCATGCACAAACCCCATTCTTCATTCTATATCCGGGCAAGGATCTGTTTCCTCTCCCTCTGCGTATCTTTAGGTGCACAGATTTTGTGCACGCTCCTTCCGCTACTCATGACATACTCGCCCCACGTGCCACCAAGTGTGTCATTTTGGGTTACTCTACTACTCAAAAAAGGCTATTGTTGCTTTGACCCCGTTCTTCGTAAGCAATACGTATCCGCGGATTTGACCTTCTTCGAGAATGCGTCCTAATTCTCTTCTGAACTCTCTTCTTCACCACCACCGCTCTCTCCCTCCTCTCCGCAACCGTCTCTCTCCACTCCCGGTCCAGCTCTCTCCGCCACGGATGCTCTGGTTACTGAGAAACACGCCGACCTGGATCTTCCCATTGCTCTTCGCAAAGGGGTGCGGACGTGTACCAAGCACCCGCTGGCTACTGTTCTTTCATATAATCGTCTAACTCCTCGCAAAGCGTTTGCATTGGCTATCTCTGCATTGTCACTCCCCGCACCTACCGGGAAGCTCTTGTTGTTCCTCTGGAAGGCCGTCATGGATGAGGAAATTGCTACCCTCACTGAAAGGGCTACCTGGACCCTTGTTCCTTCCCCATTGGGCACTGATGTGGTTGGATGTCGCTGGGTCTTTGTTGTAAAGTTTCGTCCAGATGGCAGCGTGGATCAATACAAGGCCCTCCTGGTCGCCAAGGGCTTCACTCAGACTTATGGTGTTGATTACTTTGACACATTCTCTCTCGTTGCTCGTCTCAGCACCATTCGAGTCCTTCTCTCTGTAGATGTCAACAGTGATCGACCCATTTCACAGCTGGATATTAAGAATGCCTTTCTCTATGCTGATTTTCAGGAAAATGTTTACATGGAGCAACCTCCTGGGTATGTTGCTCCAGGGAGACACGAGTATGCCGGCTGAAGAAGGTCATTTATGACCTAAAGCAAAGCCCTCGGTTTGTTTTGACAAGTTTAGTGACATTGTTGCGGCCATTGATTTTGCAAGAAGTTCAACCGATCACTCCTTATTCATTCGCAAAACCTCCTCGGGTCTGGTGGTTCTTGATGTATATGTGGATGACATTCTTCTTACTGGTGATGACCAGACTGGGGTAGATTTGACAAAGAAACACCTCCGTCAACACCTGGTCACAAAAGATATGGGCTCCCCAAAATACTTTATGGGCACTGAAATCTCTAGGAAGCCCAACTCCATGGTCCTTTCCCAACAGAAGTATGCTCTTGATCTACTAAAAGAGGCAGGGTTGACTAGTGCTAAAACTGTCTGATGTCCCATGGCTGCTGGAGAAGACAAAACTTGGACAGATGACTCGCCTTTTCTATCCGATCTTAAGAGGTACCGGCGTCTGGTTGGCAAACACATTTATCTCACGGTAACCAGACCCGACATCTCCTATGCTGTAGGCAAGGTGAGCCAATTCATGCAAGCTCCTAGGGAGTGTCGTTTACAGTCAGCCATGAGGATATTGAAGTATATTAAAGCAGCTCCAGGGAAAGGACTTTTTTTCAGAAGAATGGTCACTTGATGGTTGAAGCGTACTCAGATTCGAGCTATGATGATGACAAATGAGACCGAAAGTCAACATCTGGCTTTTGCACATTTATTGGAGGAAATCATGTGAGCTGGAAGAGCAAGAAACAGTCTGTGGTCTCCAGGTCTAGTGCAGAAGTGGAATATCGTAGTATGTCGTCGACCACATGTGAGTTGAAATGGATACGTGCTCTCATGCTTGACTTAGGAGAGTCTACAACTATCCTCTTCCTATATTCTGCGACAACAAGACCGCGATATAAATCTCCAAAATTCGGTCTTTCATGAGAGAACAAATCACATAGAAGTCGATTGTCATTTTATTCGGGAAGAGATCTTGAAGAAACAGATTTGTACTCCGTTCGTCACTTCTGACAATGAGTTGGCAGATATCTTCACCAAGCCGGTGTCCGCTTTCTTTTTCCACATTTACGACAAGCTGAGCATGATTGATATCTATACTCTAGCTTGAGGGGGAGTGTTGCAGTATGGAGGCCGGGCGGTCTGTTGCTGTTTGGAGGCCGGGCGGTCTGGCAGTTTGTTGCAGTATGGAGGTCGAGCGGTCTGTTGCTGTTTGGAGGCCAGGCGGTCTGGCAGTTTATCTCAGCGGCTTGTCTGCCGGGCTGTTGCTGTTTGGTATCTGAGCGGTCTGGCGGTTTGTGTCAGCCGACATGGAGACCGGCGGTCTAGCAGTCTCCTGTGGCGGCTTGTTCTCTGTGGCAGCTTGTTCTCTCGTCTGGTGGTTGTCGAGCGGTTAGCCTATTCGTCTAATCACACAATTTGTTCGGTTTGTTTATTTGTAAAGCCGCATATACTTGTAAATATTTTGTCCCACATTGATTTTTTGTAATCTCTCTCATCTCCTCCATTCTATAAAAGGGAGGCTATACCTTTGTAATACTTACCTTTTTGGATAATAAAAATTTGTTACTCCAAATTTTCGTTCTGTTTGTTTTCTGTTCGCACAAGGGATAAGACAAGAGTAACACCACTTGTAGAGAAGATGCGAGAAGCTCGTCTAAGATGGTTTGGACACGTACAAAGGAGTCCATTAGAGGCACCTGTTAGGCATTGTGAGTCTAGTCACTAAGCATGTTAAACGAGGGAGGGGTAGACCAATAAAGACTTGGAATGAAACTGTAAGGAAAGGCATGATGTAATTAGGCATTAGTGAGATTATGACAAAAGATAGGGCACAATGGCGACAAGGATCCATATAGCAGACCCCACTATAGTGGGATAAAGGCATTAATGTTGTTGTTGTATATATGGCAGATGCAGAATAAAAACTTTCCTCATCTGAATCAATCTTCATAATCACCTTCTTGAAATAGACCATTACCAACTCTAATTGAGTCTTAATGAGGGTCTTAATTTTCTCTGGAGTCCATAATAAAAGTCTGGGGAGTATTCAATGTGAGGTCATTTATACGTCGAATACTATTCGATGTACATTGAACTGTTAAGTAGAGAAAATTCAACATAAGCTGAATAGTTGAGCTCTGAGCAGACTTTCCTTTAGGAAGCACGTGCCGAAGGAATGATCATTGTTTTCGACGTGCGTCGATTACTTCTTGATGCATGAAGTTAACTTTTCGACACATATCGATTACTTCTCAACATATAGACAGTCTGAATCGACGTGCGTCAAATACTTTTGGAAGCATTGAATTTTAACTTGGTCAATTTTTTTCTTGAGTGGTTTCGGAGACATTGGCACCTTGAACCTGAATACAACACATACATATAACATATTATCTAACTATAGATACTTAGGAGACTTCCAAAATCACTTAAATAATTTGTTATATCAAATCAAAAAGAATTTTTCCCATCAAGTTTGACCGGAAGAAGTCTTGGAACACCATCACTATTGTTAGAAAAGCCCATGTAAAGGGGTCCATATAGCCCATGTATTTGTTTATTTTTCTCTTTCTCTTCTTTAGTCCCACATCATGTATATTACTCTCTTCTCTCTTTTTCCCTCCTATAAATATGTATTCATACTTTGTATTTGAATATAGAGAAAGAATTTACAAGTTTGAGTTTTATCCACATGGTCTCGGAGGGACTCAGTCACTCCCTGCGGCTAGTTTTCTACTAACCGCCCGACCTTCCTCTGCTAGGCGCGGTCTCTTTTTCTAACCGGGCGGCCTTCGCCTCTTTCTATCCGCGCGGCTACGTTTTCTCTACCCGCCTCTCTCTCTCTCTTCCCCTCCTATTCTGTGGCATCCACTCTCTTTTTCCCCACTATCTATCTTTTATAAGAGTTCTCTCTAGTGGGGCCCTCTCCCACTTCTTCTCTACCCGCGCGGCCTGTTTCTCTTCTTGTAGCATGCTCGCGGCCTCTCCCTATTGATTTCTTCTGCTCCGCATCGTGGTCGGTTAATCGCAGTGGGGCCCTCTCCCACTTTGACCGTACGTACCTCTTGTGTCCGGCTTCGCATCGTGGTCGGTTAATCGCAGCGGTCTCCCTACCCGCTCCGGGCATAGCATCGTGGTCGCGGCTTCTTGCCGCTGGTGGCTTATCACCCAGACCGTGCGGCCTGCCTGCTGTCTGATTCTGGTCTTCCCGTGCGGTCGCCTCGTCTATCCGCTGCTTGATCTCTCGTCGGCCTAGTCCTCTGCCCGCCTGTTCATGGGGTCCTCTATTAACTCTGCCGAACCGGCGGCTTCATCTACTGACCGCCCAGTTATTGCCCCCGAAATTCGTGATGAATTGCAGATTACTACCATCTCTTTGACCGGGAAGGAGAACTTTATGGAGTGGGTGCACTCGGTTCGCTGTGTGCTTCAATCAAAAGGCTTTCTTCACCATCTGACCCAGGCCGCTCTAGTTCCTCCCACTGATGATATGTTATGCAATGACGGTCGGGTCCAGACGTGGATCCTCAACTCTCTGGATAGTGAACCATACCGCATGCCATGTATCATGAAACCGCCAAGGCCATGTGGGATGAGCTCCAGACCCTCTATTCTGGCAAAGATACTCTCCAACACCTCCACGACATCATCACTGATCTTCAGAATCTCGATGTTGGCGGGGCCTCCGACCTCACGTCCATTGTTGCTCGCGCCAAGATTATGGTCGAAGCATGGATTCAACATCAACCTCCCAAGTTGGATCTCGCTGCACAACGTGCTCAAAAAGAGGCTGTCGGTGTGGCCATGATGATGGTTCGTGTACCACATCATCTTCAGAGCATTCGGGCACAGATTCTCTCCTCTGCGGCTACACCATCCCTATCTGATGTGTGTGTCATGTTGCTCAACGTTTCGCTCCTCCTAACTGTTCTGCTCCCCCTTCACCGGCTCTCCTACAACAGGCTTCGACGCCCTTACTACCTCTTCCCCCTCCTTCTCGTGGGGGACGTTCTGGCTCTCGGTGCCGAGGTCGGGGAGCTCGGCCTCGACCGAAGTGTTCCTTCTGCGGGAAGGACGACCACCTTGAGGCTGTTTGCTTTCGAAAGAATGGGTTTCCCCCTCGCCCACAAGCTACTGTTGCTGCCACAGACTCCTCCGCTCTTACTGACCTTGAAGAGGTACGTCTTCAGCTGCAACAACTTCATGGTCTGCTCACTCGCCCACCTGCCTCGGTTTCTCTGCTTCCTCCATCCCATGAAGGTATCGCTTATCTCTCCACTAGTCCACATTGGATCGTGGATTCCGGTGCTACTCATCACATCACTTCTCTGCGACCACAAAAATACTTGACTTCTCCTCATCCCAAGTGTATTACAGTGGCTAATGGGGACACTGTTCATGTCTCTGGCTCAACTGATATCCCTCACTTCATCTCTCTCTCTTCGCTCGGCTCTGCACGTTCCGGGCTCCCCATTTAATTTATTTTTTGTTGGTCGCCTTACTACTGATTTAAACTGCTCAATAACCTTTACTTATTCTTCTTTTCTGGCACAGGATCAACATACACGCACTATCATTAGTAAAGGACGGCTGCAGAACGTGCTATACCTCCTTGATGACCCTCCAGCTATCCTGTTTTTTGTCTCCTCCGTCGATTGACATCGCCGTCTTGGGCATGCCCCTTTGTCTGTCCACCAGAATGCTCTTCCCGATGTATCTTTACCCTCTTTTCAGTGTGAAACATGTATTTACGGCAAGCAGCCGCGTTCAAATTTTCCGTCTCATTGTACCCGGAGCACTGCTCCTTTTATTTTGGTACACTCCGATATTTGGGGACCGTACAAAGTTACTAGCATTTCTGGTTATCGTTATTTCTTAACTTTTATTGATGATTACTCTCGAATGACATGACTTTACTTACTTTGTGATCACTCTGAGCTTGTCCGGGTCTTTCGGGCTTTCCTTCTTGAGACCTGCACGTAATTCTCCACAACTATCAAAATTATTCGCACGGACAATGCCCGCGAATACACTGGTCACGAATTTGCAAACCTCTGCTCTGAATATGGGGTTATTCACCAAACCTCATGTGCCAAAACCCCGCAACAAAACGGAACCGCTGAACGTAAGAATCAATATCTCCTCGATATGGCTCGTTCTATCATGCTTCAGATGCAAGTTTCCAAATCTTAATTGGAACTTCAGCCTCTCCACGACCTCTTACTTGATCAACCGTCTTCCTTCTCCCGTACTCCACAATGCCACACTATTCAAACTCATGTTCCCTTCTGCTCCACCATTCTCACTCACCCCCCGTATCTTTGGATGTGTCTGCTATATCCATACTTTGGTCCATCCATGGACAAGTTGGACCCTCGGGCGGCCAAACATATCTTTGTCGGCTATTCTCGGACCCCAAAAGGTTACGTACGCTACTCTTCGGTTACCCGAAAAGTGACTGCTCTGCTGATGTGACCTTTCAGGAGGATCTCCCTTTCTTCTCTGCCTCAGATCCTACACCTCTACCACCAAATGTGGTACATCCTGCCATTCCCGTTACCACTCCTTCACCTACACAAATTCCTGACAGGGCTCCACTGTTTCCAAGCCACCTGTTATACGTGTTTACAATCGTCTCCATCCTGCCTCCGTTGCCCCACTGCAGTCGGCTTCGACCTCTGACGCTCCGCGTTCTGCTGATCCGACACCAGACTCTACCGCTCATCCCATGGCGAACTATGTATCCTTACATCGCCTATCTCCACCACTCCACACTTTTGTCACTTCATTATCCTCTATTTATGTCCCTAACACTGTGCAAGAGGCTCTCCAACACCCGGGCTGGCGGGCGGACATGGAAGAAGAAATGACGGCTCTCTGAGCGAACCAGACCGGTCACTTGGTACCTCTTCCCCCCGGTCAGAGACCCGTTGGGTGTAAGTGGGTCTTTGTAATCAAACATGCTCAGAATGAGACGATTGACCATCTAAAGGCCCGCCTGGTGGCTCGTGGCTTCACCCAGCAGCACGGTCTTGATTACGAGGAAACCTTCTATCCAGTAGCAAAGCTTAACAACGTTCGTGTCCTTCTCTCAGTGGCGGTTCATCGTCAATGGCCGTTACACCAACTGAACATCAAAAATGTTTTTCAGAATGACGACCTCCAGGAGACAGTGTACATGCAGCAACCTCCCGGGTTTGAGACCACGGGGGAGTCCCGAGTTTGTCATCTAAAGAAGTCCATCCATGGTATCAAATAATCTTCTCGGGCATGGTTTGACAAGTTCTGTAAGGCTGTTCGGGAACTCAGCTTTTCTCGAAGTTCAGCAGATTTCTCCCATTTTACACGGCACCGAGCAACGAGACCGGCTCTTCTGCTGGTATATGTTGATGACATCCTGATCACTAGAGACGATTCAAAGGGCATGGATGCGGTTAAACAACACCTTAGCTCGATCTTCCAAACAAAAGATCTGGGTCACCTTCGGTACTTCCTTGACCTTGAGATCGCAAGACAACCAGATGGACTTGTCCTGTCTCAGAGAAAGTATTGTCTGGATCTCCTTTAAGATGTTAGAAGAGCCCAAGTATTAGGCCTATGTTTTGGGCCCATTTTTTTGTTCTCTCCTCTTTAGTCCCACATCTTGTATATGATTTATTCTCTCTCTCTTCCTCCTATATATTTGTATTCTCTCCTTGTATTTACATACACAAATAATACATGCAAGCTTTGAGTTTTCTCAACATGGTATCAGAGCCAGGTGTGGTCCTCTAGAGGTTCCTCTAGCTGCGGTTTTCCTTTTTCTTCAAACCACGCAGCCCGCCCAGCCCTCCCTCCCCTGCGGCTCGCCTGTCTACTCCCTATCCGCTGTCTCTTGCGGACTGCTCTTGTCCGCTATGGGCTTGAGCTCCTCTATCCTAACCGCTGCGGGCTTCTCCCTCTTGCGGCCTGCTCTTCTTTCTTGCAGACTGCTCCTGTCAGCCGCGGCCTCCATTCTCCTGCGGCCTGCTCCTCTCTTCTGCGGACTGTTCCTGTTTGTCGCGGTCTCCTCTCTCTTGCGGCCTGCTCTTCTCTCCTGCGGCCTGCTCCTGTCCGCCGCGGCCTCCTTTCTCCTGCGGCCTGCTCCTCTCTTCTGCGGACTGCTCTTGTCCGCCGCAGTTTTTCTTTTGCGGACTGCTCCTGTCCGCTGCGGACTGCTCCTGTCCGCTGCGGACTCGTGTTCTCCTCGCTGCTTCTTGTGCTCTGACCACTACTGTGTTCACCTAGACCGTGCGGACTCCTCCCTGTCTGCATTTTGGTCGCGATTTGCAACATCGCTGGGGTCCGGCGTAACCGTGCGGACTAGTGTCTTCCCGCGTTTTCTTTGGTCGCGGTCTTCTCCAGCCTTCCCGTTGCGGCCTGGTCGTGCGACCTCCTGCTCTTCTCGTAGCGGTCTCCCTCGGTGTTCTGTTATTGCGGTCTGCCTCTATGGGTTCGTCGGGTACCTCCACTGGCTCGGCGGCCAGTCCGCCTATTGACCGCCCGGCCTGTCCTACAGACCGCCCGGCTTGCTCTGCTGAAGACTGTGACGAGCTGCGGATCACTACCATCTCTGTTTCTGGAAAGAAAAACTTTATCCCATGGGTGCACTCCGTTAGACGGGTTCTTCAAGTCAAGGGTCTTCTGCCTCATCTTATTCGGGCACCTCCGCCTCCTCTTACCGATGATTGGCTCTGTAATGATGGCCACGTTCAGACTTGGATCCTGAATTTATTAGATGGTGAGTCTTATCAAATGGCTATGTACTACGACACCGCCAAGGTTATCTGGGATGAGCTGCATTCCTTATACTCAGGCCGCGATAGTCTTCAGCATCTCTACGACATCCTTACTGACCTCTTTGCTCTCGACACTGGCGGAGCTTTGGATATGACGTCCTTTGTCGCTCGGGCTAAAACTCTTGCGAAAGCCTGGAAAAAGCATCAGCCGTCCACCAATGATCATGCTGCTCAGCGCGCTCAGAAGGAAGACGCATGCATTGCCATCATAATGGCCCGTCTTCCACCTCACCTTCAGAGCATTCGTGCTCAGGTTCTGGCTGCTCCCACCACACCATCGTTCTCCGATGTATGCTCCATGCTTCTCCGTGTATCACATCCTCCGGATACTTCTGCTCTTTCTCCCCCGGCCCTTTTACAGCAAGCCTCTCCACTCCTACCTTTCCCTCCTCATTCTGCTCGGGGGGGGGGGGGGGGGGTTGGCGTTCGGGCTCTCGGGGCCGTGGTGGCCGGGGTCGGCCGAAGTGTTCCTTTTGCTGGAAAGATGGTCATCTGGAGGCGACCTGCTATAAGAAAATTGGTTATCCTCATTGTCCGACGGCTTCTGTTGTTACTGACGCCAGTCCTCCTGATCTTGAGCCCGTCCGTTTTCCGCTCCAGCATCTTCAGGGCCTGCTCAACCCACCATCTGCCTCCGTCTCTAACACAGGTACTGCTTGTCTCTCCACCAGCCTGGGATGGATTATGGACTCTGGTGCCACTCATCACATTACTTCGCGACGGCCTGCCTAATACTCGGATTCTCCTAATCTGAAGTCTATCACTGTGGCCAATGGGGCGCTGGTTTCCGTCTCCGGCTCGGCAGATCTTTCTCTCAACCAGTCCATCTCCCTTCACTCGGCTCTTCATGTTCCGAGTTCACCATTTAATTTACTCTCTGTTGGACGTCTTACGAGTGATCTTGATTGTTCCGTTATATTCACTTCCTATTCCTTTGTTAGACAGGATTGGCGGACGCGGACTACCATTGGTAAAGGCCAGCTGCGGAACGGACTCTACCTTCTCGACGAATCTCCCACCATTCTGTCTTCCGTCTCTTCCATTGCACGATATCGTCGACTTGGGCATGCCCCTCTGCCGGTCCTCCAGCGGGCTCTTCCAGATATCCCTTTTACTCCTTTTCAGTGTGACTCATGTATCCCGGCAAACAACCGCGTTCTTCTTTTCCTTCGCATTGTACTCGGAACGCTGCTCCCTTTGATTTAGTACATTTTGATGTAAGAGGTCCTTTTAAGATTCCCAGTATCTCTGGATTTCGCTATTTTATCACATTTATTGATGATCACTCTCGAACTACATGACTATACTTACTTCGTGATCGCTCCGAGCTTCCCCGGGTGTTTCGGGCATTTATCCTCGAGACCCGTACACAATTCCACACCACACTCAAAATACTCCGCACCGACAATGCTCATGAGTACACCAACCACGATTTTACTGTTTTATGTTCTGAATTCGGGATTCTTCATCAAACCTCCTGTGCTTACATGCCCCAACAAAACGGTGTTGTGGAGAGGAAGAACCGCCACTTACTAGATGTTGCCCGCTCCCTCATGCTTCAAATGCATGTTCCCAAGCCTTATTGGAACTTGCGGTCTCGACTGCCTGCTTTCTCATCAACCGTCTCCCTTACTCCGTCCTCTACTATGTTACTCCGTTTAGCATATTGTTTCCCTCAACTCCGGTTTTTCCTCTCCCGCCTCGTGTCTTTGACAGCCTCTGATATGTCCACCGTCTGGGGCCATCCTCGGATAAGTTGGATCCCCGGGCGGCTCCACACATATTTGTCGGCTATTTGCGCACCCAGAAGGGCTATGTGTGTTACTCTCCAGCTACTCGAAAGATCCCCGTTTCTGCTGACGTTACCTCCGGGAAGAACAAAATTTTTTCCTGCTCCGTTACCCGTTACTCCACCCCCAACTCCTCTCCCGACATCCCTCCCACGCCCAGTTATTCCCGCTACTCCACCACCTTCGCCGGTCTCTCTTGCACCGACTCCTGCTCCCTCCAAACCACCCGTTGTCCGTGTCTACACTCGTCGCCCTCCCCGTTCTGATGCCCCTCTGCAGACGCCCTCTACCACGGATACTCCGCGTCCTGCTGATCAGGTACCGCCTTCCACTGCTCATCCTCTGGCGAACTACGTCTCTCTTCATCGCCTCTCTCCCCTTCTGCGCACATTTGCTACCTCTCTCTCTTCGGTTGCTGTTCCTAACTCTGTGCAGGAGGCGCTTACACATCCAGGCTGGCGGGCCGCCATGGAGGAAGAAATGTCTGCTCTCTGGGCTAACCAGACATGGACCGTCGTGCCCCTTCCTCCGGGTCAGCAACCGGTGTGGTGTAAGTGGGTCTTTGTCATCAAACATGCTGCTCATGGGACCATTGACCGTCTAAAAGCTCGTCTCGTGGCTCGTGGTTTCACCCAACAACAGGGACTCGACTATGAGGAAACCTTCTCTCTGGTCGCCAACTCAATACCGTTCGTGTCCTCATCTATGTCGCTGTTCATCGCCAATGACCCTTTTCAGCTGGATATCAAGAATGCTTTCTTAAATGGGGATCTCCAAGAGACGGTATACATGCAACAACCACCCGGGTTTGAGACCACGGGGGAGTCTCATGTCTGTCGCCTTCTAAAGGCTCTCTATGGTCTCAAACAATCTCCACGGGCATGGTTTGAAAAATTCAGTAAGGTCCTTCGTGATATCGGTTTTACTCGAAGCTCGGCCGAATTCTCGCTGCTTACTCGTCAGCGACCAACAGGGACGGTCCTTTTGCTAGTTTATGTTGACGATATCATCATTACAAGAGATGACTCACAAGAGATACAAGCAGTCAAAGTATATTTAAACTCCGTCTTTCAGACTAAGGATCTGGGACCTCTAAGATATTTTTTGGGTCTTGAGGTTGCCAGACGACCGGATGGGCTTACTCTATCTCAACGGAAGTACTGTCTTGACCTTCTTCATGATGTTGATCATTCAGGATGTAAGCCAAGTGATACTCCTATGCATGTAAACCACAAGTTGTGCGCTCAGGCATCTGACTCGGATCTACTTCTCCAGAATCCTGAATATTATCGTCGACTCGTTGGAAAATTGATCTATCTCACGGTTACCAGACCAGATATTTCTTTTGCTGTTGGTCTTGTCAGTCGATACATGCACTCTCCTCGAAGATCTCATCTTCAGGATGTTGAACGTATTTTCAGGTATCTTAAAACAGCTCCTGCTCAAGGACTTGTTTACTAGACCTCTTATTCTGCTCCAACTTTGGTGGCATACTCAGATGCTGATTATGCTGGTTCTCTTGATGACCGACGATCTACTAGTGGCTTTTGAACATACTTTGGAGGACATTTAGTTACATGGAGAAGCAAGAAACAAACGTTCGTTGCTCGATCATCGGCTGAGCAGAATACCGGGCAATGACATCTGTTGTTTCGGAACTGACGTGGCTTGAGAGTCTTCTCACTGATCTGGGTGTAAAATTACCATCTCCGGCTGTTCTCCTTTGCGACAGTCAAGTGGCTATACATATCGCCAAGAACCCAGTCTTCCACGAAAGAACGAAGCACATTGAAGTCGATTGTCACTTCATTCGGGAAAAGTTCAAATGAAGAAGCTCAATCTAAAGCATGTCCCAAGGAGAACAAGTTGCGGATGTCCTCACAAAGGCTCTTCCCAAGGCACTCTTCTATCAATGCTTGTCCAACTTGATGCATACGATTTGTACGCTCTAGCTTGCGGGGGAGTGTTAGAATAACCCAAGTATTAGGCCCATGTTTTGGGCCCATTTTTTGTTCTCTCCTCTTTATTCCCACATCTTGTATAAGATTTATTCTCTCTCT
Source organism: Platanthera guangdongensis (assembly GCA_039583875.1). Taxonomy (NCBI): domain Eukaryota; kingdom Viridiplantae; phylum Streptophyta; class Magnoliopsida; order Asparagales; family Orchidaceae; genus Platanthera; species Platanthera guangdongensis. The sequence continues at coordinate 80,810,762 of CM077151.1, forward strand.
CTTCCTCCTATATATTTGCATTCTCTCCTTGTATTTACATACACAAATAATACATGCAAGCTTTGCGTTTTCTCAACAAAGATGTTGGTTACTCTGGATGCAAGCCTACTACTACTGTGGAGGATGTTAGTCGTTGGCATCGGCGTCTAGGACATCCGTCCTCTGTTTATCTGCAAAAAATTATTTCATATTTTTATACCTTTTCTTCAGAACTTTATTTGTGATGTATGTGATAAGTTTAAACATGTACGACATACTTCTTCACATCTTTCTTTCCCTAGCAGTATTCCTTTTGACGTTAATATTCTGATGTTTAGGGGTCGTCCCCGTTATATCTATAACTAATTTTCGATTGTTTGTCAATTTTATTGATTGCTTCTCGCGCACTACGTGGATTTATCTGTTGAAAAAAAATCGATATTTTCCTTGCTTTCAAGTTTTTCATAAAATGACGCAAAATCAATTTAATGACTCTGTTTGTGTTCTTCGAAGTGACAATGGGGGGGGGGGAGTATGATTATCGTGGTACCTTTGGCTCTTACCTCACCTCTAACGGTATCATCCACCAGAAAACTTGTGTTTACACCTCTACTCAGAACGGAGTGGTCGAACGAAAAAATTGGCACCCCCTCGAGGCTGCTCGTTGTCTCCTATCCACTATGCACCTCCCTAAACCCTATTGGGGTGATGCAATACTTACAACTGCTCACCTTATCAACCGTCTTCCTTCTCGTGTCCTTTTCTTTACTATTCCTCTAGCTCGTCTCTCTACCTCCGGTGTGGTTCATACTTGCCACCTCGTGTTATTGGGTGTGTCTGTTTCGTGCATGCGCACCAACCTCATCGTGACAAACTTGACCCTCAGGTTCAATGTTGTGTCTTCCTTGATTATTCTGCTATAATCAAAGGATATCGCTGTTATCACTCCATCATGCCGTATGTTTTGTACCATGGATGCCACCTTCCGTGAGGGGCAGCCCTATTTTCTGCCTTCGACTCATCTCCTTCGTCAGGGGGAGAGTAGTGGTGATACATCTGTTATTTCTGTTCCTCTTCATGTTATTCCTTCCATCCCTTCCACTCATTCCACTCCGGTATCCATAGCTCATATCCCGGTACGAACTCCTCTACTATGGTTTCTCTTTTTCCCAATGTATAGCACCGTAGTTCAAGTACACAGGCTACCACAACTCCACTTCTACCAGTGCCGACTTCAGACTCAGACTCTGATGATGCTTATATGCATATCCCTCTTGCATTACCAAAGAAAGGTAAAGTTACATGTACGCAACATCCTATTTCTAATCACGTGGCTCATCACCATCTTACTCTGATTCATCAGGCGTTTGTTTCGTCTTTTTCCTTAATTGTTATTCTTAAGACATGGCAGGAAGCTTTGAGGATACCTGATTGGACACATGCTATGCAAGATGAGATGTCTGCCTTGGATAAAAATCATACGTGGGATGTTTCCGCTCTCCCATCAGGAAAGAAAGCTATAGGTTCCTGGTGGGTCTTCTCTGTTAAGCAAAACTAAGATGTCGAGGTGGAACGGTACAAAGCACGTCTGGTCGCTCAAGGATACACACAGACTCATGTAGTTGATTATCAGGAGACATTTGCTCCTGTAGCAAAGATGGACTCTATTCGGGTATTGCTATCGTGTGCTACTTGCCTGGACTGGACCTTCATCAACTGGATGTGAAAAATGTGTTCCTCCATGGTGAGCTTGAGGAGGAGGTGTACATGAAGTTCCTCCTGGTTTTGTGAAGAAAGGAGCTGAAGGTTTGTCTGTCGCCTAAGGAAATCCTTATATGCCTTGAAGCAATCACCTAGGGCCTGGTTCGGGAGATTTCTCACGGCGATGCTCAAGTTTGGGTACAAACAAGCTCAATCTAATCATACTACGTTTATCCGGAGACATAACAACGTATTGTGGTTCTCATTGTCTACGTGGATGACAACGTGATTACTGGAAATGACACATAGGAGATTGCCGATCTTAAGACCCTCCTGTCTGCTGAGTTCGAAGTGAAAGACTTGGGAAGATTACGGTACTTCCTGGTTATCGAAGTGTCAGATCTGAGCAGGGTATCTTCATATCCCAACGAAATACATATTGAATCTCCTAAAGGAAACATGTATGTTGGTTGTGTTCCTGCGAACACCCCTATGGAGGAAAATCATAGGATTTGTTAAGATGGTGATGGGGATCACATAAATGTATCACATCATCAAAGATTGGTCGGTAAACTTATATATCTATCTCACGCATGCCCCGACATTATGTATGCAGTTGGTATCCTTAACAGATATATGCATTCTCCGAAAATCAGACATCAAGAAGCTGTGTATCTCTTGCTGCGATATTTAAAGAAAGCTCCTGGTCGGGGTCTCTTATTCTCTAGGAAAAACAATTTGAAGATTGAGGTTTTTACTGATGCTGATGGGCTAGATGTCATGATGACTGAAAGTCCACAATAGGATACTGCCCCTATGTTGGGGGAAAACTTGTGACGTGGCGTAAAAAGAAGCAGAATGTGGTGGCTAGATCGAGTGCAGAGGAAGAATATCGTGCCAAGTCGCAAGGCTTATGTGAGAGGTTTTAGTTGCGTACTGTGTTACAAGATCTGGGTTTCTCGGTAACAGCCCTTTTCTTCTTGTTCAGTGACATAAGACAAACATTAACATTGCTCATAACACTGTTCAACATGGCAGGACAAAGAATGTTGAGATTGATTGACACTTTATTAAAGATCACTCGGATAAAAAGACAGTTGTCACTCCGTTTGTTCATTCCAAATATCAGCTGACCGATGTGTTTACTAAAAGCTTGGGGTGTGACTTGTTTACCGACGATATTCTAAAGTTTGGGATGACCGACATCTTCCGTCGACTTGAGGGGGAGAGTTGTAATATGTTATTTCAAGCATCTTAGTCCTTTTATGCCTTTACCCCGGGTTGGGGTAGTTTGGTCTTTTCCATTTTTAGGGTTCCCCTTACTCAGGTATATGCAAGGTTGTAGATGTCGGATGTCAGGTTCATGTCGGTTAGGGTTTTGAAATGTTGTATGTCGGATTGCGGGGATTATCAGAGATATTTTACAATATCGGATTTTAATATTTAAATAAAGATAACAGTATTATAAAACAATTTTTTGCAAATAAGTAAAAATGTACAGACAAATAACTATACCAATGTACAGACAAATAAGTATTTATGACATTTTCTTTAAAAATAATTTTGAAAGATAAACGAGAAGTCCATGTAATAATGCCAAAGTTGGAGGAGAGTTTTTCTTAGCTATTGCAAAATCACTATAGTAGAAGTTAACAAAATAATGTTAACATAAGTTAGAAGTGCACAGGAGAAACAAAAATCACTCCAGATTTACACAAGTAAAGGTATAAACTTAGCTATTGCAAGAAAGAAACCTAACTATAGCATAAGTAAGAAGCTTACAGTAACACAAGTTTAATAAAATTTTTAGATTTTATGACTTCATCAATATAAACTCCAAATAAAACTTTCAATTGTCGCAAAAACATGAAGAAAGAAGAAGAAAGAATAAGAAAGAAGAAGAAAGAAGAAGTGGGCTTACAGTGGAGTGAAGTAGTAGAAACTCTAAAGCTCGAAGTCGACTCCTCGCATCCTGGCCTGCGATACCAATTCGTAGAAAGCCCGGCGTCGTCGTCTACTCCTCGCTTGCGATGCCGATTCGCTGCCTCGTTGCCGGAGATGGAGCTGTCGAGTGTCGACCACTCTGCTAGAGCGACTCTCCTGTAAAATTTAGCGTAGAGCGAGAAATGCTGAATGCGTGAAATGAATCGTGAAGTAGAAAAATATGGGTTCCGCGAAATTTGTTTTTTATATATTAAATATAATAACCAAATATCGGGTTAGAGATATACCGAGATATATCGCCGTTTTTAAAAAAAATATTTTTGTCAAACAAATCGTTTTCGTGGCGGTTTGCACCCAAATATTTTATGTCGGTTGACATGTCGGACATGTCAGCCCACATCTACAACACTGGGTATATGTATTGAGTAAGGGTCCTCTTTTATAATACACATGATTTTATTTCCGCTCCACTGATCCACCATCACTCCTTAAAATGCTAGAAGGGAAAAACACTTTTTAGGAGCAAGACTCGTTATTTTAGCATTCACCACTTCTTCTAGTTTTTTCACCTCAAATAGATCACTTTGAGATTTTTACACACTTTTCTATTTTTTTTCCACCAATCATGAACAAATGTGCTCTCATTGTATATGAACTTATAAATCATTTTTTACAAAAAATGCACTTCAAAGAAAAATTGTCTTTCGTCTCATCATGAGTAGCTAGTTAGGGACACGCATGTCCGATTGAGCGGGACACAATTGATCCAGTGTGTCGGATTTCCGACACGAGTGTCAGAGAGTGTCGGAGAGTTGACGAGTGTCGGAGATTCCGACACCGACACGTTGGGCATTTTGAAGTGTTGGTGCTTCATAGAAACTAGGTGCCCACTCTACTACTACTCCCCCTTCTCCTTGTTGGATCATGGACTTAGGAGCCACTAATCAAAGATGGATAAGCATACGTTGTGTGTCCTACTCTCCTCTTTTTGGAAGAGATAAAGTGAGCATGGTTGATGACTTTTCTCCTTCATGTTGGAAATGGATCTATCTCTTATACTCTCTCACTTTATCTTCTATACTTAATGTTGCAATTTTACTTGTAGTTTATTTCTGTTAGTCATTAAACTAATTCTCTTCAATGTAATTGTTAGGCGGTGTGAGAGTTTAACCACTAGGCATGTTAAACGTGGGAGGGATAGACCAACAAAGACTTTGAATGAAACTATAAGAAAAGACAAGACGTACTTAGGCATTAGTTAGATTATGACTAAAGATAGGGTATAATGGCTACAAAGGATCCATATAACCGACGCTACTATAGTGAGATAAAGTCTTGAGCGTTGTTGTTGTGTCTTTCAGGATCTAACGAATGGAAAGATGATTAGCTCTAGTAGCATGCAAGATTGCATGTATGTGTTTGATTCCTCTAATGGGTCTCCAACTCTGCAAGCTCACCACACTACGCAAACCTCCATGTTTCTCACCTGGCATCATCGTCTTGGAAAACCCTCTATCGCCAAAATGTAGTATTTATTCTATGTTTAAATATTGTTTGAGATGTATTGTTGATGAAAACATCATCATATTATATTAATCATGTAGCATTACCTAGTATTCCTCGTTTTCATATCGTTTTCACTGATGTTAATAGGTCCAACCCCATTGCCTCATTTTTGGATGTCATTGGTCTATTATGTTGATTAATTGTTTTTAACACTACTTGAGTGTCTTTAATGGAAAATAAAAGTCAAGTGTTTCCTATTTTCAGACATTTATAACACAATTTTACCCAATTTTCCTCCTCTATCAAAATTTTACGTGGTGATAAGGATCGGGAGTGTATCAATTCTCCCTTTGAACACTATCTTATCGATCATGGCATTTTCCATCAACTTTCATGCGTTCACTCTCCTTGTCAAATTGGGGTCACTGAGCGAAAAAACTACCACCTCTTAAAAGTTGCTCAAACAAAGATATCTATATAATGTATTCAATACAAAGTTAGTTGATTCATTCAAAGATAATACAAAGATAATTGATTCAAAGTTGATACAAACAAAGATATCAATATAATGTATGCAAAGTTGATCAATACAAAGATAATTGCTTTATTCATAGTAATACCTATATACAGACGGACCCAGGATTTTTGCCAAACCGGGCACTAGTTAACAAGTACTAGGACTTACCCCGAAAATATCAAAAATGTTTTTATAATTTTCTACCCTATTAGAAATCAAGATGAATCTGCTTTTTATTTAATATTTTTTCTTTAGTTTTCTATTTTTCCCAAACAAAAAAGGAAAACCTTGTCGTAGGGATTTTTTCTCTCTCCCAACCCGGACCGCTTATTTTGACTTCTCCAAAAAATAAGAAAGATAAAACTGCTGCACTTTTAGAAAGCTGTCATTGCATGTTCTCCCAGAAAAAAATCAAGGACTCAGAAGTATTAGGTTAGTTATTTTAGTGAAATTATTTTGTCCTTCTAAACATTTTAACATTCAATTTGTTGTATGATTTTAGCTTGCAAGAAATTTATTCTTTCTATGAGAAATTTTGTTGTTGCTTGACCTTAAAGGACAAGACATTGAAGCTTGCAAGTTGTTTGCTGTCGTTGTTTGCAAAGAACCGAATAAAGTCGGATATCTTCTTTCAAGAAAAAATTAAATTCCAAATCAGTAAAAATTTCACTAAATTGGAAATTAATGACCGGATCTCTTCTTCCAAAGAAATTCCAAAACAGTATGTAAATTGACTGTTTTTCTCCTTCACAGAGCTAAAAACATAGAAAAGAATAAAGGTACCGTTTTTGTTTCATTTCCAAAAGTAGAGACCTGCTATAGCCCCACAACTCTTCCAAAAACTGAAAAAAACTTATGGCCTGTATAAAGTAACTAGTAAATTTTTTAAAAAATTTATACCGGGGCACTTGCCCGGGTGTGCCTCCACTTGGGTCCGCCCCTATATATTCATATAGGTATTTCACATTTTACGCAAATGTCATCATCACAATATTACAAAAAACACGTAAGTGTCTATGTGCATATTGTCACATTTTTTATATATTTTTCATGTCTCTTGCTTGTATTATTTCCCTGCATATATCGAGGGGATGTATGGATGGGTGATTATTATTCGAAATTTTTTCCATTCAACATGATATCTGAGTTCGGGCTCCTCATGCCATACATGACACCTAAGCTTCGCCTCTCACTCTCTCTCATGTTTCCCGTTGCACCAAGCCCTTGCTTGTTCCATCTGCAACCGAGCGTTTGCACCCAGGAGAGCACCGCTTGCTTCTTTCGCAGCCGACCACGTATCCCATCACTGCCACCGTTCACACTTTTGCCACTACACACCACATTTCGCTACTTCTTCATTCACGAATACCTCTCACTTCTTTCGCAACCAGTCGCGCCTTCCGCCTCTACTGTCGCTTTTACTGCTGCAAGCAGTATCAATTCACCATGTCAAGCAGTATCGATTCTCCCACTGCCTCATCAAGAGTTGTTCCTCCAGTGGGATCTCACCGAGCGAGCCATGATCATAATAGCCCCCGAATTACTACCATTCGTCTGGATGATTCCAACTACCTTTCGCGGTCTCCCTATATAACATTCGATCTTAAGAGTTGTCCCCTATTTAATTATATAAATGGCAAAAATAGGGAACATGTGAAGCACTCACCAGATTGGATACTGTTGAGAGAGCCCAAAGCTTGTATGTATTACTCAAGTATATAATTAAAAGGAGAGAATACAAATATATAGGAGAGAGGAGAGAAAAATAAATCCTATACAAGATGTGGGACTAAAGAAGGAGGAGAAAGAAAACAAAGAAAGAGGGCCAATAAATGGGCCTTTTACATGGGCTTTTCCAATACTCCCCCGCAAGCTGGAGCGTACAAGTCGTATGCGCCAAGCTTGGATAGGCACTGATAGAAGAGGGTACTAGGTAGAGCTTTGGTGAGGATGCCAGCGACCTATTCAGTACCCGGAAAATGCTTGAGCTCGATCTTCTTCATGTGGACTTTCTCTCGGATGAAATGACAATCTACCTCAATATGCTTCGTTCTTTCGTGAAAGACCGAGTTCTTAGCAATATGTATGGCAGCTTGACTGTCACATAGGAGGAGAGCTGGTGAAGATAGTTTAACTCCAAGGTCGGTAAGGAGACTCTCAATCCATGTGAGTTCAGAGACCACAGCAGCCATTGCCCGATATTCTGCCTCTGCTGAGGATCGAGCAACCACTGCTTGTTTCTTGCTTCGCCAAGTAATCAGATGTCCTCCAAAATAGGTGCAAAACCCGCTAGTAGATCGTTCGATCGTCGAGGGAGCCAGCGTAGTCGGCATCAGAGTATGACACTAGTGTAGGAATGAAAGATGAGGTTTTGTATACAAGTCCTTGGCCAGGAGCTGTCTTAAGATATCTGAGAATGCGTTCCACAGCCTGGAGATGAGAGCTTCGAGGAGAGTGCATATAGCGACTAACGAGTCTCACAGCGAAGGATATATCAGGTCTTGTAACTGTTAGGTAGATAAGTTTCCCAACTAAACGACGGTAATATTCTGGATTTTGTAGAAGAGAATCAGAATCCGAGCCCTGAGCACATAGTTTGTGATTTGCATCCATGGGAGTGTTAATAGGTTTGCAGCCAGAGTAGCCCGCATCATGAAGAAGATCCAGACAATATTTTCGCTAAGAGAGAACCAGACCATCTGACCGTCTGGCCACTTCCAGACCGAGGAAGTACGAAGATGTCCCAGATCTTTAGTTTGGAAGACGGAGCTCAGATGTAGCTTAACGGCCTGTATGTGTCCAAGTCATTTCCAGTAATAATGATGTCATCGACATATACTAATAGGAGAACCGTATCCGTTGCCGGGTGGCAAGTAAACAATGAGAAGTCAGCCGAGCTTCGAGTGAAGCCAATTTCCCGGAGAGCTTTGCTGAACTTGTCGAACCATGCCCGAGGGGATTGTTTGAGACCATATAGTGATTTGAGAAGGTGACAAACCCGTGACTCCCCGTGGTCTCAAAACCCGGGAGGTTGTTGCATGTAAACCGTTTTCTGAAGGTTGCCATTCAGGAAAGCGTTCTTGACGTCTAGTTGAAAGAAGGGCCATTGACGATGGACAGCAACAGAAATGAGAATTCGGACCGTGTTGAGCTTAGTGACGGAGAGAAAGTCTCGTCATAGTCGAGCCCCTGTTGCTGGGTGAAGCCACGAGCAACCAAACGAGCTTTGAGTCTATCAATGGTCCCATCAGGAGCATGTTTGATGACGAAGACCCATTTGCACCCAACAGGTTTCTGGCTGGGAGGAAGGGGCACCAAGGTCCAAGTCTAGTTCGCCCAAAGAGCAGTCATCTCTTCTTCCATGGCAGCACGCCACCCAGGATGTTGAAGAGCGTCCTGTACAGAGGTAGAATAGATACCGAGGATAGTGAAGTAGCCAAGGTCTGAAGAGGTGGAGAGAGGCGATGTAGAGAAACCATAGTTCGTCAGCGGATGAGCGGTAGAGGCCGACACCGGAGCAGCAGAACACGGAGAAGCCGAGGTCGAAGCCGACTGCATAGGAGCAACGAGAGGAAGAGGGCGACGAGTATAGACCCGAATAACGGGCGGTCGAGGAGGGTCAATGGTGGGAGGAGGCGGAGGGATGGTGGAGGGGAGTGAACGGGGATCACCGGCCGTGGGATGGAGGGTGGTGGAGGAGGTGGTGGTAGAAGTGGTGGCAAAGGAGGAGGGAAGAAGGGTTGATCTCCCGGAAAGTAACATCAGTAGATACAGAGACCTTCCGGGTGACTGGGAAGTAGCAAACATAGCGCCTTTTGGGTGTGGGAGTAGCCGACGAAAATATGTTTGGCCGCACGGGGATCCAGTTTGTCAAGAGTGGGGCCCAGGTTATGGATAAAACATGTACAGCCAAAACCCGGGGAGAGAGGGAGGCGAGTGCGGAGGAAAAAGAAGGCTGAAGGGGGTAGCGTAATCTGAGAGAGGAGATGAGAGACGGTTGATAAGAACACACGCGGTGAAACCGCAAAGTTTTCCAGAAGACTTTGGAACGTGCATTTGAAGCATGAGGGAGCGAGCAACATCAAGCAAGTGGCGGTTCTTTCTTTCGGCGACCCCGTTTTGTTGAGGGGTGTAGGGACAAGAGTCTATGAACAATACCAAAGTTTGCGCATAGAGTGGCAAACTCGTGGCTAGTGTATTCCGGGCATTATCAGAGCGGAAGTTTTAATGGCGGTAAGATTGAATTGCGTGCGAGTTTCTAACACAAAAGCCTGAAAAACACGAGGAAGCTCAGAGCGATCATGAAGGAGATACAACCAGGTGGTGCGAGAGTAATCGTCAATAAATGTGATAAAATAACGATAACCAGAGATGCTGGGAACCTTATACGGTCCCCAAATATCAGAATGTATTAAATCAAAAGGAGCAGAGCTCCGAGTACAATGTGCGGGATAAGAAGAATGAGGCTGTTTGCCAAGAATACAGGAATCACATTTAAAAACAGGAAGAGAGATGTCAGGAAGCGCCTTCTGGAGGATAGGTAGAGGGGCATGTGCCCAAGCCGACAATGCCAATCAGTAGAGGAAACAGAGGAAATGATGTTGGAGAGACATCGAGGAGGTAGAGCCCGTTCTACAGTCGACCCCTACCAATGGTAATCTGCGTCTGCCGATCCTGTATCAAAAAACCAGAAGAGGTGAAGGTGATATAACAATTCATATCAGTAGTAATACGACCAACAGAGAGTAAATTAAATGGGGAGGCCGACACATAAAGAACGGAACGAAGAGAGAGAGGGATGGAGGAAGAGATCAGCACATCCGGAGACCGGAACAATCGCACAATTGGCCACAGTAATAGACTGGGGATGAGGAGCATCAGAGAACCGGGGCGGCTGCAGGAAGTGATGTGGTGGGTGGCTCCCGAGTCCAGGATCCAGCGAGATCCGGAGGAAAGACAGGCAGTACCTGTAGTGGAGGTGGAGACAATACCTGCAGGGGAGGTGGAGGAAATGGAAGCAGATGGAGGGTTGAGGAGCCCCTGGAGGTGTTGTAGCTGAAGGCAAAGAGCCTCAAGATCCGTACCAGTCGGAGGAGAGCTATCGGTAACAGCAGCAGTAGGCGGGCGAGGAGGGTAGCCATGTTTCTTGTGACAGACCGCTTCAGTATGGTCATCCCGGCCGCAGTAGGTGCACTTGGGCCGTCCGCGGCCACCACGGCCCCGCCCGCGGGAGCCTGTACGTCCACCCCGAGTAAAAGATGGTGGGGAAGTAAAGGAGGAAGGGCCTGTTGAAGAAGGGCCGGCGAGGGAGGTGCAGGCGCCTCCGGTGGAGGTGGTACGCGAAGTAACATAGAGCAGACATCTGAGAAGGAAGAGGTAGTGGGTGAAGCCAAAACCTGGGCCCGGATACTATGAAGGTGCGGCGGGACTCGAGCCATAATCATAGCAATACAAAAGCCTCCTTCTGGGCGCGTTGAGCAGCGAGATCAGTAGTCGCGGGCTGGTGCTGAATCGAGGCCTCCGTTAGAGTTTTAGCACGTGCGACGAAGGAGGTCATGTCCAGAGCTTTGCCAACATCCAAAGCTTGAAGATCGGTGATGATGTCAAAAAGGTGCTGAAGGCTGTCCTTGCCCGAGTACAAGGAATGTAGTTCATCCCACATGGCTTTGGCGGTCTCATGATACATGATCATCTGATACGGCTCACCCTCCACCGAGTTCAGGATCCAGGTCTGGACGCGACCGTCATTTCATAGCCAATCATCAGTAGGAGGAGTCGGGGAGCCCTGGGTAAGGTGCCGGTTAGGTGCGCGCAAGGCCCTTAGCTTGTAAGACCCTTCAGAACGGAGTGAACCCAGGGGATGAAGTTGGACTTGCCAGAGAGGGAAAGAGTAGTAATCTGAAGCTCATCGCGGAGTTCGTGAGGAGGAGCCACGTGGTCGGCCGGGGGTGAGCGTATTGGAGTCGCTGGAGGACATGGCGACTTGGAGGAGAAGAGGCGGGCAGAACCAGCGGACTGAGGCACAGCAGACAACAGGCGCGCGGCTAGTGCAACCGCCGCGCGGCAAGCAACGGGCTAGAGGAGGCCGCGGCGAACTGGATGAGGTCACGGCGGTCAGGAGCAGACCGCGGCAGAGGCGGGCAGAGAGAAGACGCAGCGGGAAGAGGCAACCGCGAGCAGAGAGAGGCCGCAAGCGGGTAGAGGCAAGCCGCGCGTTCAGAGGCAGACGGACGCGCAGCGGACAGAAGCAGACTGAGCGAAGAGAGAGGAAAAGAAGGCCGGAAGAGAGACAACCAGCGACCAAGATGCGGAGAGAGACAAGAGACAACCCGCACGGTCAGGTCCGGATCAGTGAACAAGGAGAAGAGAACCGCAAGGGGAGAGACCCAAGCGGACAAAGAAGGGACCGCGGCGACCAACAAAACAAACCGCAGAGGAGGCAGTCCGCGGGAGGCCGGGCGGGTAGCAGATAGCGGAGAGAAGGAACAAGCCGCCGCAAGAGCAAACAGACCGCGAGAAAGAGAGCGGCCTGGAGGAGAGAGAGAGGGAAGGTGGACCCACGGAGAGGAAGGCTATAAATGCCGGAGGGGAGAGGTGGAACCATGGAGAGGAAGAGAGAGCGGAGGAAGAGGAGCTGAGCGGTCAGAACGGCAGGCCGCCGGAGGCCGAGCGGGTAGCAGACAGAAACAGTCCGCGCGGGTAAAGACAGGGAAGCCGCTCAGTTCGAACCTGGCTCTGATACCATGTTTGAGAGAGCCCAAAGCTTGTATGTATTACTCAAGTATATAATTACAAGGAGAGAATACAAATATATAGGAGAGAGGAGAGAAGAATAAATCCTATACAAGATGTGAGACTAAAGAAGGAGGAGAAAGAAAACAAAGAAAGATGGCCAATAAATGGGCCTTTTACATGAGCTTTTCCAATAGATACAATGGGAATAAAAAAACTCTTTAGTCATGTCTTGACTCACAAATTTCATGCATGAGTCCATTGCCAGCAATTATTTATTTGTAGACACTGTTGTCGAAATTTGGAGAGCAATGTCTACAAACTCTCACAAGCGTAATGCCGCTCAAATGATCCAGTTACAACGGAAGATCTCCATACTTCGGCAAAGAGATAGTCCTCCAGTTTATTATTTGGACTTTATATAGATGTACTTGGAATATGACCATTTAGATGCCCTCACTGTTATTAGCCATGGTGATGAAGTGATGGTTTGTGCATGGGAAAAACGTAACCGGATTTTTGAGTTCCATCATGGGATTCATCGTGACTTTGATCAGATCAGTGTTAAGATTCTTCAACATCCATTGTTACCATCACTACCTGAGGTCTACAATCTTGTGCAATAGAAAATTGATAGTCAGCAGACCTTGCTTCTCAAATTTGCACCTGAAAGTTCTAACAATGCTGCTACATCTCATAATCCAGGTGTCCGACAAACACATAATGCTAAGATAAAGGGATATCATAAAAAACACTTGATTTATGACTATTGTGTAAAGGGACGCCACACAAGGGACACTTGCTTCAAACTCCATGAGTTTTCTTCACAGAAGAGATGTTGAAATACGGGGTGGTTGTGGATCTGGGAGACCTCCGGACCATCAAGCCCCTCCTCGTTCGATTCATTTCACAGATGTCAATGATGACACCCCTCCTGGAAATACTGGAACGAACTCCTCTTGCATTCCTATTGCATTCTCCTTTGAAGAAATGTTGTTCCTACACCACATCATGCATAGTCTCTCCATTGAGTCTACTTCTTTATCATCGTCCTCTTATGCTCACACAAGGTTACCAGGCGCTCATTATGTTACATCTTGTTCCTACACCAAGTGGATCATTGACTTCGAATACACTGATCATATGACTGACAATGCCTTGAGTTTTGAATCATATAACCCTCTGTCTGACCGATATAAGGTAAGAAATGTTGATGGTCTTTTTCCTCCATTGCTGGAAAGGACACCAACTTTTGCTCCTCTCATATTATCATCAGTTCTTTTGGATCCCAACTTCACTCGTAACTTACTTTTTATTAGCCATTTAGCCAATTATATGAACTGCTCCGTAACATTTTTTTACATCCTCGTGTTTTTCAAGACTTGACAACAATGAAGATGATCGACTCTAGAAGTGTAACAACCCTAATAATAATAAAAATAAAAGAAAAAAGGATTTTTAATCAAATAGTATTTCCCCCTCTTTCTAAACCCAGTCGAGCACCCCATCCCCCCCGATGGATTAAAAATCATTCGGCCATGAGAATTCCAAAGCCCTTCTTCCGCTCCCCCGATATCCACCTCCCCTGCCGCTCCCGTTCCCGTGCCAACTCCTCGTGCTTCCCTGCCTCCTCCTCGCCCCGTCTTCACTTCCTCGAGCCAGTAACCCAAAGAACCGGCAAACCAATGGGCCGACAACTCTTCTTCTTGCTCCTAGGGAAGGCAGCAGTTGTTCTCTCCTCCTAGTGGCCGGCAACAGCCTCCTCCTACTCAAAGGATCCGCAACCCTAATTTTCCCCGCTTTCACGTCGTCTTGGCGGATGATTGCAAGAGGGATGCCTAGGGTTTTCTTCCTTCTCATCATTGGGCTCAGATGGCCTCTTTGGGTAATGATTCCCTCTTTCCCCTCTCTTTCTCAGTTTTCCTTGTAATTGTTTAGAAATTAATTGTGCCACAAGTTTGCGTATTTATTGTGATACATTTTTGTGTAATCTTGTAATCGTCTAACCCTGTGGTATTTGTCATTTCCGGCGCCGTTCGTCGAATATCCTAGCGGAATCTCTCCAAAGCCCTCTCTGCTATAGGGTTTCTCCCACCTAAGCGCCGCCAAATCTCCGTTTCTGCATGGTATCTCCTCTCCCCCCACTTTTGAGGCAGGTAAATCTCTTAACCCGCTCTTGATCTAGTATTGTACTGAATCAATGACTGTGTTAGCGTAGTGAATTTTGTTATATTTCTTTCTTTGTCCTTAACAGGTTCAAAATAGGATTTCTGATTTTTGCTTGTGTCGCTTAGCCACTACCGCCAGCTTCGGCCTCACCTTAAAGCAAGTAGTGATCTCTCTCTTTTGCAAACATTGAGTCTAATTTATTGCATCTGTTCTTTTGATTTCATGACTCCTTGAATATATTGATCTGTCAAATGAATTGGAATTCTTGAATGCCCAATATGATAAGTTAATAGTTTAGGCTTTAATATGCTTAGATTACATGAGTTGGTGATCGTAAATAAATTTTTTTTGAATATTCACTTAAATGAGTAATTTGCTCAATTGAGATATATTGGAAGAACAATAGATTTTTGGGCATGGGTAGTAAGTGTTATAATGATAATTGTTAATATATCTTATTAAAAAACAAAATATTAGTGTTATAAATAATGTTCAGATCGTACAGATGTTTACTTGAGAGATAATCGTGTCTTAGAATGATTTAATCTAATGAGTATTTATTATCCCGATGTATAGTAATCGTACCACTTGCGAATTCTTGAATCCGCAAAAATATAAAACTAGCAATTTAGTTTCTTGTGTCATACAATCTTGTTTCTAATGTCTGTCTGGTTGTAAAATTTGGGTAAAGTTCATATCATGATCCGATTTGTCCTTTTAAGATAAATTTGTGCTTGTTAGAATCATAATCTATGAATCATTAAGTCATAAATATCATAAGAAAATCTTGAAAGGAATTACTTAATTGGTGCAACTCCTTATTTGCATGGTCATGTCAACAATGAATTTTTCTAATAAGACTTGCATCTGAACTTGGGTGTGAACCACGTGCACATACTATACACACTTACATATTTCATTGATTACAACTTATGTCATTTCAAGAACGATTTTATGCTCTACTTTGGATTAGGCTAATAATTTTGGATATTTCTGCTTGACTCAGTTACTTGCCTGTTTTTCTAGTTTTGCTTCAGAATAAATTGGTACTCAAATATTTTTGTTGCCCCTATTTTTATTTTATTTTTACTTTGTTCACTGCATATTTCAATGTTCTGAGTCTTTTTTCTTTCTTATTTTAGAATTTGCCTTGGTGTTCGTGATTGTGCATCCAACTTCTTGAGCCCGATCTACGTCAAGCTCCAGTTTCTAGATGTTTATCTTCTTGTCGTATCAGGTTCTATATTTTTTATTCATTTTATTTACTGTCGGATATTTCTTTTATTTAATAATTACGATCAACCATTTTCTTAGTTATCATGGATAACTGCTAGGCTAAATAAAATAAGTATTAGTATTTTACATTATTCATATGTTCATTTCTCTGAGTTTATCATGACATAAAATCTATATCTGAACATGTACCATGAATGTTTCATTAAAAATACATGTGCATCTATTTTTCACTATCTTATTTTAAAGCTTCCAGATAAAAATAACTAATTTTCTTCAAATTAATTATTTTAAGTCTAATTATCAATATCTCTCCTCCCACCTTACAGACATGGATTTTTTTATTCCACCCATGATTGTGGCATCACGACCCACCCGAACCACAATTTGACTTTTGTTTAAGATGGGTCATGACAAGTAGTATGGTCAATGGACTTTATGTGCTTGAGTCTAGCATGGTGCACCACCACAGGCCCTTCATTCCAATTCACCTCACCATTTGTTTTATTGGAATTATCACCTCAGAGACCCCCTCTATCCCTATTATGAAATTGTTATTTCTTGGTATGTTTAAACTATTTTTGATTCCTTTGTGTGATGTGTGTACTATTAGCAAATATCAACATGCACTTTTTAATTATGGATTGTTTCCTAGTACTACTCTTTTTGTTGTTTTTCATACTAATGTATGACACGTATCTTCTATTTCTGATTGTGTTTGGTTTGTTATATTTATTAATTGTTTCTCTCAATGTTGTTGCAAAAATGATGTGTTCCCTTTTTTCAAAAATTCGATAAAATAATCTCCACTCAGTTTCATACAAATATTAAAATCCAATACGTTGATAATGGTCGTGAATATATGGAATCCCAATATCAATAGTATCTTGAAAAACGTGACATCATTCACCAAAACACGTGTTCATTCCAATGATTAGAGCGGCGTTGCTGAGTGAAAAAATCATCATATTTTGACGGTTGCAAAATATCTTGTAGACAATGCACCTTCCCAAATATTACAAGAGTGATGTTATTCAACTACGACCTATCTTATCAATCACAAGGCTTCTCGTGTTCTTGGGAACAATACCCCAATCAACACTTTATATGTGCCTCAGACACAACTTCAGCCTCGAGTGTTTGGTTGTGTATATTTTATTCATATCCATCACCTTTTCCTTAATAAACTCGACCACTACACGCTCAATTGTGTCTTCATAGGTCACTCTCCCATACAGAAGGGGTACAAATATTTCCATCTTCCTATAAAAAAGTTTTTTATTACTATGGATGTCATTTTTCATAAATTTGAGGCTTACTATGATCAATACCTTCATGAGGAGTCTTACACCATTGGAAGTGAGCTCTCCTATTGTTTTTTTTACCTATTCCTCCAACTTATTCCTCACTTCAATGGGAGTCAAATGCATTTGGAAGTGAGCTCTTCTGTTGTTCATCTACCTATTCCTTCTACTACTCCTACCTTGCAGTTTTCTACCTGACGCACTAAGGGGACCAACATACAGTGTCTTTTCATGCAACCAGAATAATCATCGGATCATAACACAGGGTCACATGATCTACTCATTTCTCTCATAAAAGGCATTCGATCATGTACCCAATATCCTCTATCACATTACGCTTTTTACGGCTCCTCTTCTTCATATAGGACCTTTGTGTCTTCTCTTGTTTGCATTTCCATACCCTCATATTGGCAAGATGTTATTGGAATCCCTAATTGCTAAGGGTGATGCTCGAGGAGATATCAACTCTTGAGAAGAACCACATATGGAATTGGGTGCATCTTCCTCACTAGAAGAAAATTGTTGGGTGCAAATGGGTGTTTTTGTCAAGCAAAACTTTCAATGAATTATTGAAACGTGTAAATCAAGACTGGTGGCAAGAGGTTATACCCAAACCCATGAGATTGACTCTCAGGAAACATTCTCTCAATGGCGAAGATGAACTCGATAAGTAGAGAAATTATCATGTGATTCTGCAAGGAATGGGATATTAGCCAACTTGAAGTGAAAAATGTATTTTTCCATGGGAACCTAGAAGGAGAAGTTTACATGGTTCTTCCACCGGGCCTTGCAGGTCCGAGGGGAAGGTTTACATGATAAAAAAGGCCCTACATAGGCTGAAAGCCGGAAACAGTCTACTAGAGCTTGGTTTGGGAGATTCCACAAGGCTATAGTGTCCTTCAGATATGTTGAATGAAATATTTAAAGGCTCATTAGTAAAGGCCCATTTAGCCTCTTAACTACCTAGGATGTTTAGTCCCACATCATGTAATAGAGATCTCTCTCTCTCTCCCTATATATTTGTACTCACACTTGTATTTTTATACGGGAAAAAAGGATATACAAGGTTTTACTAGTTTTTCTTCTTTAATCGTGTACTTTTCTACATGGAATCACTTATCAGAGGTATGTTGGTCCTACTCATGCGGCTAAGTTTTTTTAAAAACTGCTGGTGTCTGTGTCTTCCCACGCAGCTTCTTCTCATATCCACGCGGCTTCTCCTCCGCTCCTTCTCGCGGTTTTCTCTCGCCCCGAGCTGCTTCTCCCCTGCTCCTTCTCGCGGTCTTCTCTTATCTTTCTACTCTCTCTTCTCCTTCCGTGGAACCACTCCCATTTCTTCTCTTCCTTAGCTTTTTTTATAACCATCTTCCGCACCCTCACGGTGGGTCCCTCCTTCTCGCTCGGACTTATCTTCCTATCTGCGCGACCTCTCGGTTTCCCGCGGCTTACTGGTGTTGCGGATTGTCCCTAGACCGCTGCACCTGCTCTCCTTGACTCTCTGCCAATCTCCTTTCTTCACGTTGCTGCTGTCCGCAACTTCCTTGGTCTACCTGCGCGGTCTTCTTCTCTCCTCTACCCGAATGACTTCTTATCGCGCGGTCTGCTGGCTTCTCGTCACGCAGTCAGCCCGTTGGTATTGCTGCTTCGACCTACTCTTCTCGCCGCGGACTTGTCTTGTCGCGCAGACTCAGCGCCTACTGCTCTTTGCCTTGCGGCTCTATCTAGTCGCGTGTTCTGGGCGCATAGTGCGACTAGTACGGGGTGCTTGTCGCACGGGCTTCTTCCTTGCCGCTGCGGCTTGGTCTCTTACCGCTGGGATTGCCTCCTCTCTCTAACCACTCCGCATCTTGGTCGCGGCGCCTTTTCTTGCCGCTAGTGTATTCTCACCGTGACCTTGCGGTCTTCTCATACGGTTTCTTCGCTTCTTGGTCGCTGTGGCTTCTTCTTTCTGCTGCGGGCTCCACATGTTGTTCACGACATCTTCCTTGCCGCTGATGTGTCGTCACCGTGACCATGCGGCTTCTCCTGGTCTCTAGACGGGGCGACTTCTCCTCTCTACCCGCGCGGACTGTCTTTGGGTTTTCTTGTCCGCTGCGATCTTCTTTAACCGTTGCGGCTTCCGTTTTATGGTCGTGGCCCTCTGGCCGCTGGTGTTGCCACCGTGACCATTACGGACTTGGCTCTGCCGCTCAAGTTGCTCCTTGCTGCTGCGGATTGTTTTCTTAGCTGCTGCGTCTTCTTTGTCAATGGCTGCCCATTCATCTACACAGAGCCTTACGAAAGACAATGCTGACTTGTGCCTCCAAATCAAGCAACTTCAAGGGAGGATCGATCATTCTTCAAGTTCTGTGACTTCCATCTCTAGTGGTGTGTTTTCCCTGTCTTGCCCATAGTTCGGCCTGGATCTTGGATTCCGGGGGCTCGAACCATATTAACTCACAATTGCCATCTCGCTACTTGGACTCGGTGCATCCCATAGCTATTACTTTTGCAAGTTGGGGCATCATTCCTGTCTCTGACTCCGCCGACATACACAATACTCCCTCCATCACTCTTCGCTCTGTTCTTCATGTTTCGGGATCTTCTTTAAACCTTCTCTCTATTAGTCGTCTTACTCACGACCTTTATTTCTCAGTAACATTCTCCTCTACTTCTTGTGTTGTGCAGGTGTTGAAGCCAAAATTGACCTCTGTGGAGTTCGGGGTCCCTGCAAAGGGGTGACCTCACACCTACTACACTCGAGAGAACGTCACGGACCGGAGACTTAGGAGACTATGAACAGACCCTCGGCTCTAGCACGGAGGTCCCACCTCACACCCGTAAGGCTACCTGAGCTCTTCCCCTCCCTTACCAAAGGGCTAGGCTGGGCGCCTTGGAGAGCTCTCTCTACTCTACCAAGAAGAAACTAAGGGAGGAGGAAGCTAAGAAAAGGATCCTCTCCAAGGCACCCAAGGGGTCTATTTATAGTTTTTCCAAGTCCTGGGGGTAAAATGACCAAATACCCCTACGGCCAAAAGGCCTCGGGCCAATAGAAAACAGCCATGCCGGGGGGTAAAGGGGGAATTCCCCCCGAGGGCAAGAAGGTATAACTGCAGGGGGGCAAGGGCGAGACCGCAGCCTCTGACCGGTCTCGCCCCGCCAGGCCGCCAAGCTGGAAGGGGCAGGGGCGAGACCCCGGCCCCCGGCCGGTCTCGCCCCGCCAGGCCGCCAGGCTAGAAGGGGCAGGGGCGAGACCCCGGCCCCCGGCCGGTCTCGCCCTGCCAGGCCGCCAGGCTAGAAGGGGCAGGGGCGAGACCCCGGCCCCCGACCGGTCTCGCCCCGCCAGGCCGCCAGGCTAGAAGGGGCAGGGGCGAGACCCCGGCCCCCGGCCGTCTCGCCCCGCCAGGGCGCCAGGCTAGAAGGGGCAGGGGCGAGACCCCGGCCCCCGACCGGTCTCGCCCCCCCAGGCCGCCAGGCTAGAAGGGGAGGGGCGAGACCCCGGCCCCCGGCCGGTCTCGCCCCGCCAGGCCGCCAGGATAGAAGGGGCAGGGGCGAGACCCCGGCCCCCGGCCGGTCTCGCCCCGTCAGGCCGCCAGGCTAGAAGGGGCAGGGGCGAGACCCCGCCCCCGGCCGGTCTCGCCCCGCCAGGCCGCCAGGCTAGAAGGGGCAGGGGCGAGACCCCGGCCCCCGGCCGGTCTCGCCCCACCAGGCCGCCAAGCACCTATCGGGACGGGTCGGGTGTCAGCCAACTTGTCGCACCCGCCCCCCAAAAGAGGGCCACTGGAGGGAGGTGGATTTTTCCTCCCCCTACTAGTATGTTTCCAAGCCAGAGCCAAAATTGGCCACCGATAGTGCAAAATCTCCCAAAAGCTTAAAACTATACAGGGGCGAATACGGGGTTGTACAGCAGGATCACAAGACGCAGTCTATCATTGGACAAGGGCATCTCTCGAATGTCTCTACATCCTCGACCCTCTCCTTCGATGGTTGTCCTCTGTTAGCTCTTCTGAGTGGCATCGCCGTCTAAGACACCCTCCTCTAAACATACTCCGTAAAGCTCTTCCCCATGTCTCCATCCGGGAATTCACTTGTGAGTCTTGTATCTATGGAAAACATCATCGGTCTATGTTCTCGCCTCATCTCACTCGGAGTGCTGCTCTCTTTGATCTTGTTCACTCTGATATCTGGGGTCCATACAAAATCACCAGTGTTTTTGGTCATCGTTACTTTGTAGATGATTACTCTCTAGTGATATGACTGTATCTTCTTCGTGATCGTTCTGAACTGCTGGGTGTTTTCCGTGTCTTTATAACTGGAACTCGCAACCAGTTCTCCACTATAATGAAAACTCTTCGTTCTGACAATGCCCGTGAGTACACTAGTCATGCGTTCACCAACATATGTGCTGAGTTTGACATCATCCATGAAACATCATGTGTGTATACCCCGCAAAAAAATGGTGTTGTTGAACGCAAGAATCGCCACCTCCTTGAGATTACACGCTCTCTCATGTTTAAAATGCATGTTCACAGGAAATACTGGAATTTCGCGGTTTCTACTGCATGTTCTCTTATTAACCGCATGTCTTACTCTGTTCTCAACTTTGAGGTTCCCTTCAACCTTCTCTTTCCCTCCACACCTCCCTTTTCACTCCCTCCTCCCATATTTGGCCGTATGTGTTATGTTCATAATCTTGGTCCGTCCACAAACAAGCTCGCTCCTTGTGCCACAAAATATATGTTTGTAGGTTACTCCCGTACTCAGAAGGTTTATGTCCGCTTCTCTCTTAAAGATCATAAGGTTGTTACTTCTGCTGATATTACCTTTCTTGAAGATCAGCCATATCATTCTCCTCCCACTAGTTCTCTCCTTCCACCACTCCTTCCGCGACCTGTTATCCCCATTACTCCCAACCTACCGCCTCTTCTTCCTACACCACTCCCACTGAACCCACCACCTCTTACTACGCCTATCCCTCAAAAACCACATGTCATTCATGTGTATACTCGTCGCCCTTCTTCCTCCACTACCAGACAGGAGAAGACCTCCTCTGATGATATGTTGCAGCCTGAAGATCCGACAACTAATTTTACTGCACACCCACTGGTGAATTATGTCTCCTTCCACCGCCTCTCTCCTGAACTTTGCCAGTTTGCTCTTTCATTATCCTCTATTACCATCTCTACTTCTGTGCAAAAGACTCTCCAACATCCGAGATGGAGAGCGGCTATGGACGAGGAAATGTCTGCTCTTTGGGCAAACCACACTTGAGATCTTGTCCCTCTTCTGTCTGGACAGACTTGCGTATGTTGTAAGTGGGTGTTTGCCCTGAAACAAGGCCCAGATGGGACGGTTCAACGTTTGAAAGCTCAATTGGTGGCTCGTGATTTTACTCAACAACATGATTTAGATTATGATGAGACCTTTTCTTCAGTTGCCAAACTGAATACTGTTCGTGTGTTGATCTTCCTTGCTGTTCATCGGCACTAGCAGTTGCACCAGTTGGATGTCAAAAATGCATTTCTTAATGGGAATTTGCAGGAAACCGTCTATATGCAACAACCACCCGGGTTTGAGACCACGGGGGAGTCTCTCGTTTGTTGTCTGAAGAAGTCACTTTATGGTCTCAAACATTCGCCTCGGGCATGCTTTGAAAAATTCAGTCAGACTGTCAGTGCGGTTGAGTTCACTCGGAGTTCATCCGACTTCTCATTGTTCATTCGGCATCGTCCAACAGACACAATGATTCTCTTGGTATATGTTGATGATATTCTAATTACGGGAGATGACCTTACATGAATACACATGATCAAACAACATCTGACAATTGTGTTTCAAACAAAGGACCTGGGAAGCCTTTGTTACTTTCTTGGTCTCGAGGTGGCTCGGCGACCTAATGAACTGGTATTACCTCAAAGTAAGCACTGTCTTAACTTGCTGCATGATGCGGGCTACTCTGGATGCAAACCTGCCGACACTCCCATGGATAGTAATCACAAGCTCTATGATCATGCGTCAGACTCTGATCTACTCCTTCCAAATCCCGAGTATTATCGTCGTCTTGTGGGAAAACTGATATATCTCACTGTTACGAGACCTGATATATCCTCCAGGCAGTTGAGCACATTCTCAGATACTTGAAGACTGCTCCTGAACAGGGACTTGTATACAAGCTCTCTTCGTCTCCCTTATCTCTGAGTGGTTATTATGACGCTGATTATGTTGGTTTATTGGATGATCGTTGCTCCACAAGTGAATACTGCACCTATTTTCGAGGACATCTCATTACTTGGCGTAGCAAGAAACAGTCTGTTGTTGCCCTCTCATTCGTTGAGGCCGAGTATCGTTCAATGGCAGTTGTTGTGTCTGAGCTCACTTGGCTTGAGGGTCTCCTTGATGATTTAGGAGTCAAGCTTTCCGCACCGGCCACTCTATGTTGCGACAGTCAGGCTGCCATACACATTGCCAAAAATCCTATTTTCCATGAACGGACGAAGCACATTGAGGTTGATTGTCATTTCATTCGAGAAAAAGTTAAATTAAAGAAGGTAGATCTAATGCATGTTCCAACTATTGAGCAAGTTGCTGACATCCTCACCAAGGCCTTACCACGACCTTTATACTATCAGTTCTTGTCCAAGCTCGGTGCCTACGATTTGTACGCTCCAGCTAGTGGGGGAGTGTTGAATGATATATGTAAAGGCCCGTTTAGCCTCTTAACTATCTAGGATGTTTAGTCCCACATCATGTAATAGATCTCTCTCTCTCTCCCTATATATTTGTACTCAAACTTGTATTTTTATACGAGAAAAAAAGGATATACAAGGTTTTACAAATTTTCCTTCTCTGATCGTGTATTTTTATACAAGATATAACCGGAGCAATGTTGATCATGCACCGTTGGCCAAGCACAAGAAAGGTAAACTTACCATCTTTATAATCTATGTTGATGACCTTGTTATAAAAGATAAGGATGCGGAAGAAATAGAGATTCTGAAATAATAAATTGGCTAGTGAGATTGATGTTAAGGACATGAGAGAACTTAGAAACTTCTTGGGCATAGAAGTTGCAAGGTCTAAGCATGAGGTTTTCATTTTTCTGACAAAATATACTATGGACCATCTTAAAAAGACAGAGATGAGTGGGTGTAGACCCGTCGACACCCCAATCAAACCAAATCACGAATTAGAGAGAGATGACAGGGAGGGAATTGAAAACATCTTTGAATTTCAAAGGTTGGAAGGACGGCTAATCTATTTGTCTAATATGCCACCTAATATCTCTTATGATGTATCAGTAATTTCATGCACTCAACAAATACCCGCCATGTTGATGTTGCCCAAAGAATCCTTAGATATCTCAAGTCCTCATGTGGATTTGGGATCTTATTTGCTCCCAATACAAGACTGAAGATTTAAGCCTACACATATACAAACTAAGCTGGGTCAACTGACGGTTCACGATCTACACAGGACATTGTTCTCTAGTAGGTGAAAATCTTGCTACCTAGAGGAGTAAAAAGAAGTTGTGACAAGATCAAACAAAGAAGTAGCGTTAGCGCGGCACATGGGGTTTGTGACCGCTTATGGGTACGTTCCTTAATAAGTGACGTAGGCCCTACTGAATCCGAAATCATCACTTTATTGTGACAACAAGGCTACTATCACCATCACTCACATCCCCATCTAGCATGATAACACCGGACACATTGAAGTTGACCAACATTTCATCAAAGAGAACATAGAGAGGAGTGTGATGTGTACACCATTTGTTCCTGTTAACAGATTGTCATACTCACAAAAGAATTGAGTGAAAGTACCTTTGGAAGGATAGCTGACAAGTTGTACATGATCAACAAGTCACAAACAACTTGAGGGAGAGTGTTACAATGTCTTTATTGTCACGTTTTTTATTATTTTTTGCATGTCCCTTGCTTTTAGTATTCCCCTCCATATATAAAGGGTATGTATGGTTGGGTGATTATTATTCAAAGATTTTTCCATTCAACAATAAGTGTTTAATTGACCCAAGCTTCAAACAATTGTAACTAGCATATGAAACTGTCACTAATGTATGATTAGGAAGGGATATCAAACAGTAAATTTGGACATAAATTGAATTTCATGTAATCTGTTGGATTTTTCTAATGTCAATTTTCAGTACGTACATTAGCCAATAATCTTTATCAATCACCCCTAGCAAAAGATGGAAGAATGTTATTAAAATAGGAATACAGTATGTTTTCAAAACTAAACAACCAAAAACCAAACTCTATAACTCAGCATACCATGCTTATTTGACTCTTTTCCTATATTTGTGCCAGTATCTACAATTTTCTTGTAGAATTGAATACCATCACCAGATGGATTCGGAAGGACAGGAGGTTGCAATGAATAGAAGCTCCCTATAGCAGCTGCAATGGTTTGGAAGCAGTCTTTCTCACTGCTCCAGTCGACCTATAAAAAGAATATGAGAACTACAATTTCATGTAATTGGGAAAGAATAGTGCAACAGAAATATTAGAGAAACCACAAATTATAGTAATTGTTGTAATATTGCTAGTTTGTGTGTTTTTTATTATTTCGTTTTTCTGGGTGAGAAAATGTATATACAGCCTCATTGATCAATAAAATGCAAAGGTGCCATCATTTATCGACATTGTATCCAAGATTGTAAGAGACGTGACCGTGCCATCATTCATCCAGCCGATCGCGCATTACTCAGCCAGATCGGACAAAGTTGACGAGTTCAATCTTTTTGTCATTGGCTTCTCCTTCGTCGACTTTGTATGCACATTCTGCCGCATGAATGACGGGTTCGAATCTTCATCGATGGGATCAAATATTCATCGACGCGTTATGATCTTTCATCAATAAAATCATTCGTGACTTAGCTCTCTTCTGCGGACAGAGCAAGCTCGTCTTCTTCCGCTACTCCAGCGTGATGGGTGATCATTATGCTCTGCCAATCTAGTAGTCGTGCTTCTCTATCGATCTAGTAGTCATGCTTCTTTTCCAATTTCTTTGCAAATGTGCTTGGCTGTCGATCAAACAAAGGTTACATCTACCTCTAGTTCTACTATTGTTGATCTACTCCCTTGGTTGCTACCGATCTGGTTCTTCTTCCACCTGTTCTCCTAGTTTCTTGCTTCTGCCTCCATTGAGGTAAACCTGTCTCACTTTCTTGATTCTTCACATTTTGGAGACAAGGCATGACAAACCACTCAAAATCTATCATTTGTTTTGCCAGCTTATATTCGCCATCTAAGACCTAATGAGCTTCCAGTTCTCCACAACACCTATCACCTATATGGAAACAAATATCTCCAATGAGCTGGATTCATTTGCACTACCGTGAAAGGATGAAGCAAATTAAATTATAATGAAGGTGCATATTAATATATGTACAAAGACCCATTGCAAGACCCAACTAGAACTCATTACCTCTTTAGTTTTAGTTCCACATCTTAGAATGAGATTATTGCACCCTCCTCTCTTCCTATATAAGTGTACAAATACTTGTATGCCTGTATGAGAAATTAATAAAATATTTCTTTTATTTCTCTTATTTCAGGATTCTTCTAAATGGTATCAGAGCAAAATAGTCCTAATATTTTTTTCTTTCTTTCGCTGCTCTCCTAGTCTGACTGTGAGCTTCCCTCTTCATTATACCCTGTTCTCGTCCTTTTAAAGTTTCACCTCGGTGCAATATCGGGACCCACTTGTTTAATCGTCTCCTGCGACCTCTTGTCTCTAAATGCGTTGGTCGTCATTTCTTCACTGTTCGAGTTGTCTGAAAGTTCCTACTCCACGTGTCGAGCTCCTCCTATTCGTAGCTCCTTTTCTACTCGGCGAGCTCATTGTGTTCGCAGTTCCTTTTCTCATTACAACCCCTGTTCGTAACTCCTGTTTCACGCTCCTTGCGATCAATGATTCTTCTTCTGCTTGCACAATCTCTACAATCGTATTGCGCTTGCTGAGCACCGTCTGGTCACTCTGAGTGCCTTGCGCCTGCCCTCTAGAGCTCCCGATCGGCAATTGATAATTTGTGCCATACTTATCATGCATTCGTCTGGTCACTCGGAGCTCCCGATGCTGGAATTGGGATGTGTTATAGTAAGTATGGCACCATGCATCCATTGCGATCGATACTCTTTCCACTACCTGTACCGTCATTGATATTTTGTGCACCCAATTCCAACATCTTCAGGGATGATCAGTCCATGTGCCTCTGTTGCATCGATTTTCAATGAAGGTATTTGTTGTCTCTCTCATAGTTCAACCCGGATTGTGAACTTCGGTGCCACACAACATATTACTCTGCACAAACTGGCTCACTACCTAAACTCTGCACATCCCAAGTTCATCATAGTGCCAATGGCGACACCACCCCAATTTTTGGTTCTGCTGATGTGCCCCTCACTTCATCTATTTCTTCGCTCGGTTCTTCATATTACGGGATCTCCTTTCAACCTTCTTTCTATCAGTTGTTTTAAAAAAGATCATGATTGTTAGGTAACCTTCACTTCTTATTTTATTTAGCAGGATCGACAGACACAAAATATAGTTGGTAAAGGACGATTGGACAATGGACACTATACTCTGTATGTTCCACCCACAGTTCTCTCCTCTGTCAATTCTGTTGACTGACATCAGCGTCTTGGGCATGCTCCTCTCCCAATTCTCAAGGAATCTATTCTTGATATCTCCCTCATTGACTTAACTTGTGAGTCGTGCATCTTCATAAAATAGCATCGTTCTTCTTTCCTCCCTCATTTTAATCAAAACAATGTTTATTTTGCTTTAGTTCATTCTAATATTTAAAGACCTTATAAAATAGCTAGTATTTCTAGTTATCGTTACTTTGTTACATTTATTGATGATTACCCTCGCATGACATATTTGAATTGTGCTTTTATTGCTGAAAACAGCACACAGTTTTCAAGCTCAATTGAGACATTTCGAACCAATAATGAGCGAGAATACACGAGCCATGCGTTTATTAATCTTTGTCCTGAGTATGAGATCATTCATAAAACCTCATGTGTTTATACCCACGAACAAAATAGCGTGATTGAGCGCAAGAGTCGTCACCTTCTTGAGGTCGCACGCTAACTTATGTTTCAAATGAATCTCAAACTTTATTGGAATTTCGCGGTTTCTATAGTCTGATGCCTCATCAATCGCAAGTTTTCACCATTCTCAACTATGCTACTCACTTTAGTATTTTATTTCCCTCAACACCTCCCTTTCCGATCATGTCTCACGTCTTTGGATGTACCTGTTATGTCATTATCTTGGCCCTTCCCCCAATAAACTTGTTTTTTGTGCTACCAAATATATGTTTGTGGGTTACTCTTGCACTCAAGAAGATAATGTATGCTATTCTACTAATGATCGCAAGGTTGTTAAATTTGTGGATGTGACCTTCATCGAAGACCAGCCTTTTCACTCTCTCCATCCAGCTCTGCTGCCCAAATAGGGTATCCTCCTTCCACTCTGTGTTGATATCCCGGTCTTGTTCCAGTCGGTGGCGTCCTGTACTCCCAACCGCCTCTTGTCCTACTGTGGTCGGCTTGTCGCAATCTCATAAGGTTAGGCAGAAGCCTATCTCGAGGAGCGAAGATCATCACCTTGGGTCGTTGAACAATCAGGTCCTCTCGTCCCCTGTCGTAGCCTCCTGGAGATTGGATCAGTTCTTGATGAGTGCTTGCTTCCTCGTTCACCATTGCTTTGCCCTTGGTACTTTTGGATAAAAGATTCTTGAATTCCACCATGCGAGCGTTCAATCTATCTTCTAGACGTTTCTCTGACGCTCTTAATTTTTCTTCGATGGCCGTCATCGTATTTGAGAGCCCGATGTAGTTCTCCACTAGGGTTGCTAGCCTCAAGGAATCTTCCTGTGAATGAGTCACCATGGTAGACTCTAGGGTTCAGAAGAGGGCCGCGGGTGGTTTCGACTTAGAGTGGTCGCTGCACGCATACAACGTCGGTGGTAGAAGAGATCGTCGCAGCAATCAGAGGCAGAATGCCCGCTGGAAACTGCCGCAGACAACTACCGACATCGAAGTGCACAGGAAACTCCCTAAAGCGCTTGGCGGAACACGCAGTAAGGGGAAATGCAGAGTTGAGGAGGAAGAGAAGAATTACGGTTAGGATTTGATAAGGAGAGGAGAATACCTGAATAGTTCTTTGCCACTCCTTGTCAGAGCAGACCTAGAGGTATTTATACCTCCGGGCGAAGAGGTGGGCGGTGCCCCCCCCCCCCCCCGACACACACATGAGCTGAACCCACATGAGCTGAACCCACATGTTCAACACCAAGCCTCCGTGGTTTAATTGGGGCGGGTTGAACTGGTAGGTTCAACCCTATTTTGTGCTGCCTCCTTCCGTCGCCGTGCATATTGTTGACCCGTGAATTAGACGTTATGCGGGGTCATAACAGGTTCGCATGAGCGAATATAGTTACGACCTTATTTTCATTAGTCAAAAATGATGTTTTCTCGTTTAAATCTTATATATGATGCTTGTTGAGTTCAATATAGTTCACCAAGGATGTTGACCAGAGGCGATACGTGATAGTCGTCATGTCATTGAAAAAATAGAGATAGCCATACCGTACTCTAAACGATGTTTTGTAATCCAAGTGACGATTTCTTGATCCGATCACCGGATCTCTAGAAATCATTGCCGAATATCAATCACCGTAATACATGAAAGTTCTCGGATCATCCAAAATATTTCAGGGAAGCTTCTTCTCATCATTTGAAGAAGGTTAATGAGAACAGTTCATCGATTTTATGGCTAGATCTCTGGCAACCTCATCGAACCATCATAGTAAAAAAGATGAAGTTATGAGATCGTCACAAAATTTTTGGGGAAGCTTACCTCATCATTTTGAGAACCATGCTGGTGAAAGTTCATCGATCTTATTGCTAGATATCCTGCAATCTCCAAAACCATCGCCGATAAAAATGTAAGTTGTCGGATTGTCCTAAAATTTCAGGAAACCCTCTTCTTATTATCCCAAGATTGCTCGTGGTGATGATTTGTCGATTAAATTACCAAATCTCCAGCAATCATTGTAGAAATAGCAAAATTGAAGGATTCTAGTTTTGTGTTCACTTTCATTGTCGGGCCGAATAACATAATTAGAATTAAAACAATTTCCAAATCTTCTTATAGGGATTTAAATTGATCTCAATTCTAGAACAATTCCAATTACATCCAAAGGAATGGGCCCTTAGAAAAATTAATTCATAATCACCTTTAAATAATATTAAAACATAGCCTAGGAGAAATCGAGGATATTATATTTACTGTATGACTGTATGAGTAATCATAAAAAAATTAGGAAAAGATGTAGAGACATACATCATTACCCAAACTCAACAAAAACTCTGGAACATGGTCCATGTCAGGAGTGTGCTGATCAAGCACAGCAGGAAGCCTTGTCAGGTTCTGTTGTTCATCTATGTGAATAGAGAAGTACTCATCGAGTAACTCAGCTTTTTTCATCAGCAGCCCAATATTCATCTGGGTGGACAAGATATAATGATAGGGTGATTAAAATTCCAGCCATTCAAAACCTTTAGAGAATTAGAACAGTAATGCATCATCCATAATCACATTTATTGCAAGTGCGCCGTTTCAAAAAGAAAAGCAGAATGAATATAAAGACCTGCAAAAGTGCAAATCTAGTATCTGAAGCAGTATTCCAACTTAAAGAACTTCCATTAATAAGAATAAGAATTGCAATCATAATAACGTTTTTTTATAGGGACAAATTCCAAAGCAATTGCTAGACTTCGGGTACTGTAATTCAACAGATAACAACAGCACAGTAACATATGACAACAAATAATTATCAGATAAAATAGTATGTTCTAATCTGCTGTTGCCAATAACATAACAGAAAATATTGTACTTAAGAAAAACATAGAGTTTACCTCGGCAATCTTCTTTCTTAAATCATCATTTTCATCACTAGCAGAATCCAAGTCTTCCTCTCTTAATGCCATCATCAATAACTCCACAAGGGGGGCAGAATCACTCAGTTGTATGGCATTAAAATTTCCAAACCTGCGTATTACTTGTTGATACATAAGCTCTTTACTGTAGGAGGTATTTGCAGTTGCACGGTCAAGACATCCGGAACAAGATTAAACATGTTAATAAATTTTTAGCCGAAAGTGAAACACATATATTATAGTAATAAAAAGAATAGTAACAACACAAGAAGTCAAGAACACCAATTTCCAAAGAAGCAAATTAGATAACTCGCACTGTCAAAGTTCTTTGATAGTTTTATGAATGATGAGGAACCCATAAATTTGCAATTAATAACTAAATAATCCAAACTGAAATTCTAAAACACTTGATGACCATTGAAACTACGTAACTCATTTGTATTATTTAAGAACATGATCCTAAGTGTTGGGGATTTAAAACTTTACTAAGTTGAGGTTTGTAGCATAGAATCTTTTCAAATGGATGACACAAAAAAAAGCAGGAGATGATAGAATAAAATCTCTCTTTGGTCAAGCTTCTTAGCTGCTTTGTTTTTCAAAAAGTATTTATAATTATTTTGAGTGTTAGATCACAATTGGATGAGTTGCTTGAGCGTGGGTACATTCGTCTCAGCTCTTCACCTTGGGAAGCCCCCGTCCTCTTCGTGAAAAAAAAAGATGGCTTCATGAGATTTTGCATTAATTATCGGGATCTGAATAAGATTATAATCAAGAATAAGTATCCCCTTCAATGTGTGGATGATCTATTTGATCAGCTTAAAGGTAGTACCGTCTTTTCCAAGATAGATATCAGATCGGGTTACCGTCAGCTGAAGATCAAGGAATCCGACAATCTCTGAACTGCTTTGAAAACTCGGTATGGACATTTTGAATTCTTGCTTATATCCTTTTGGTAGACTAACACTTCTGCTTTCATGGATATGATGAACCGTGTCTTCCGTGAGTATCTGGACAAGTTCATCATCGTTTTCATTAACAATATTCTGGTCTTTTTCAAGACTCGTGAGGAGCATGCAACCCATCTTAGACTCACTCTCTCCACCCTTCGACAACATCAGCTCTATGTCAAGCTGCCGAAATGTGAGTTTTGGCTCGATCGTGTCGCTCTCTTGGGGTATGTCATTTCAAGAGATGGACATTTTGTTGATCCTGCCACGATTTTCGCAGTTATTGACTGAAAGCAACCTTCTACCCCTACTAAAATTTGCAGTTTCCTTGGTTTGGTTGGTTATTACCGACGTTTTGTCAAGGGTTTCTCGTCTTTTACCGCTCCTCTAAAAAAGCTAACTCAAAAGCATGCCAGATTCGAGTGGTCAGATCAGTGTGAGCAGACCTCTCTGAGTTGAAGCAACGTCTATTTTCACTGCCAGTTTTAGCTCTTCCTTCAGAGGGAACAGATTTCTCAGTTTACACTAACGCTTCCGGAGTTGGGTTGGGATGTGTCTTGATGCAGGAAGACCATATTATCACCTATGGGTCGAGGCAGTTGAAGATTCACGAACACAACTACCTCAATCATGATTTGGAGTTTGCTATGGTGGTTTTTGCTTTAAAGCTTTGGTGACATTATCTCTATGGTGTGAAGTAACACTTCATCAACCATGAGACTATGAAGTATATTTTAGTTCAGAAGGATCTCAATCTTCGTCAGAGACGTTGGCTTGAATTCATAGCTGATTATGACTTCCAGATCACATGCGTGCCCGGTAAAGCCAATTCAGTGGCAAATGCATTGATTCGTCAGAATTCTGTTTCCATTTGTGCACCCATGTCAGTTACCCTTGCAACTTTAATTGGAAACCTAGATCAGATGGGCATATCCGTCTCACCCGAGGGTCATGAGGAAGTTTTTGGTCCATTATGGGTGGAGCGGGTGAAGGATTTGCAACCATCTGATCCCGCACTCCAGCTCATCCGACGAATGGTTGAACTTGGGACACTTCCGGATTTCTCTGTCTTTGATGATGTTCTGTGTTTCCGAGGTCGCCTCTGCATTCCTTATGTTCCCGAATTGCTTGATAGTATTTACCAAAAATCTCATGGATCTCGCACATCTGGTCATTCGGTCAACAATAAGATGTATCATGACTTGAAACAGATCGTGTGGTGGCCTGGTATGAAGAATTATATCGCTCGTTTCATCTCTTGTTGTCTGACGTGCTAAAAGGTGAAAGCTCAGTGTCAGCGTCCTGTTGGTCTTTTGCAACCTCTGTCTATCCTTGAATGGAAGTGAGAAGATATCTCTATAGACTTCATCACGGGTTTGCCCCGCACCCCGAGGGGGCCTGACGCGATTTGGGTCATGGTAGATCGCTTAACTAAGGTAGCTCACTTCATCCCGTACAAAGAAGGTCATTCTACCGAGAAGATGGCTCGAATCTATGTTTCAGAGATTGTAAGAATTCATGGGATTTCTTTGCGGATTGTATCGGATAGTGACTCGAGATTTGTTTCGCACTTATGGAAGGGCTTTCAGCAAGCTTTGGGGAGCGATCTCAATCTGAGCACTGCTTACCATCCGACTACCGATGGTCAGGCCGAAAGAGTTAATCAGATTCTTGAAGACATACTGCGATGTTATATTTTGGATCACAAGGGAGCTTGGGGCGAGAACCTACCTTGGTTGAATTCTCCTATAACAACAACTATCAAGAGAGTCTCAAGATGGCCCTTTCGAAGCATTATACGGACGTCGTTGTAGGACCCCGCTCTATTGGTCAGAAGTTGGTGAGAATGTTGTTTTGGGGCCTGAGTTACTTCAGGAAATGGAAGAAGCCTCAAAGAAGACTCGACTCCAGCTCAGTTGGGCTATCGAGAGGCAGAGAAGATATGCAAATCAGCGCCGCCGTCCGTTAGAGTTTGCTGTGGGTGATCAAGTATTCCTGAAGGTTTCCCCTACTCCTGGGGTGAAACGGTTTGGTCGCCATCATAAGCTCAGCTCGAGGTGTGTAAGACCGTTATCCATTTCAGAACGTATCGGAGGATCTGCATATCATCTTGAGCTACCTGCATTTTTGGCCGTTGTTCACAATGTCTTCCAAGTTAACCAGCTTTGGAAGTACATTCGTGATCCTACCCGCATCATTGAAGAAATTCCAGTGATTCCTGATGTCAATTTGTCGTATCCAGTCGAGCCCACTAAGATCATCGAGTATCAAGAATGCAAGCTTCGCAAGAGAACCATTCCTATGGTCAGAGTTCTCTGGTTACATGGTAAGTCCGATGAGTACACTTGGGAACTTGAGTTTGACATGCGAAGTATCAACATCTCTTATCTTGATCTTGGTATGTCTTCGCTCTTGTGTCCTTCTATTTCTTAATATATTCGTAGTTAGTTCTCGTGTCTTATCTGCAAATCTCGTTGGAATGAGTGGTATCATAATCCTCGCCTTAGAAGCTCCTTTAAGAGAAACCTTGAATGTTTCGTCCTGAAACTTTCTAAGTAGGGGAGAATGTAATGATTCTTAAGTTACCATAATAATAATAATATTATTATTATTATAAATAGGGTTTAATTTCCCCCTTATAACCGAAGCTGAGCCCTCCCCTCCCCCCCAAGGATTTCCCGCATACCGCAAGCCGCAGCCCCGTAGCCCTCGCCCGTGTCGATTCCGCCTCTCCCTCGCTGTTCCCGCAACATGCACGCTTCGCCGGCGCCGCCTCCTGCTTCTCCTACCTCCCCAAGGGCCAACGACTCCTATCTCTGGAGCCGGTACCATATGTGCCTCTTCCTTCTTCTCCCAAAGCCGACAACAGCAATAACTGCCCCTCCCTTGAGGCTGGCAGTCCCTCCTTCTCCTGGTCGGCAGCAGAGCCCTTTTCTTCCTCCTCCTCCAAGGTTGGCAGGCCCTCCACCTCATCTTCCTCATCGTTTTGGCTAGTGGATCGCAAGAGGGTCGCCTAGGCTTTGCTCGATTCTTCTGTCCTTGGATTTTTGAGCCCGGATTTGGGTTTCTTCGGTAAGAAACTTCTCTCCTCCCCTCTATTCAGAATTTTTATTGCATTAATGTGATATCTTCGCGCTCCAATCAACATATTTACGTTGATCCAAGAGTTTTGCTCTTTTGTAATTGTCTAACTCTGCTGTGGTTTTGATTTCCGGTGTCGCTCATCAGACCGTTGGTGGGATCTATCCAAAATCCTCTCTGATTTAGAGTTTCCATCATCGAAACACCGCCAACTCCCCGATCATTCGTGGTAACTCCTCTCTCCTCACTCTTGAGGGAGGTAAATTGCTTAACCGCTCTTGAATTAGTTTTGTAAATAAACTTCCGGTGCTAGAATGTGGTCTTCTGCCTTGTCAATTATCAAATATTGTTTGTGATTATTCCAGAATAGGTTTGATAGGACCTTTGTCTTTGCTTGCGGATCTTAGCTGTCATCGGTAGTTCGGTTTCACCTTAAGATAAGTGGAGAATTCCTTCTCGCTTGCAAACCAAGGGTTTAAATTCCATATTTATGCATCTAAATTTATTACCGATATTTGACAACGCAAAAATCATTGCTTATTAGCATGTCATGTTAGGTTAGAATCATCTAAAGAAAATAAAGAAATACTTAGGTCATAAGTGTCACAAGCAATCGTGGAAGGTAGGGCTTAGTTCGTATATCGCTTTGTTTGCATGGTCACAATAAGTAGGAAATATGGTTCTTTTCTAATAAGACTAACACTTGAATTTGAGTGTGAACCATGTGTACCCACTATAAACCCCTATGCTTTTCATCGATCACAGCATATGACGTTGACAGATCATTTATGCTAAAAAAAGTCTCCGTAGTAGGCTAATAAATTTCAGATATTTAGGTTGACCCAGTTACTTGTATGTTTACTGACTTGCTACAAGATAAAGTGATATTTTAATATTGTTTTTTTACCTATGTTTGTACATTAATTCTATAACTTGCTTGTTGTTTTAACTTGTGTTCTGAGCCATTTTCTTTCTTCTTTGAATTTTGCCTTAGATTCTGTGACTGTGCCGTCTGCTTCTTGAACTGTTTAGTAACGAGTTCCTGTGTTCCTGGAGGTCTATTTTGGCTATTGCGTAGTCAGGTTTTATCTATTTTGTTCTTGTATTACCGGATTTCATCATTATGTACTAGTTATGATAGTCATTTTCCTTTGTGTCTTGGATAACTGCTAGGTTGTAGTCTTATGCTAGTATTTAATAGTAATGACAAGCGCACCTCTGTGGTTTACTGCAATAATACTTTGTATCAACAAATGTGTGACATGAGATTTTATTAAAGTACATGTGCATCAACTCTTTGCTTTTTCACCACTCATTATTAAAACTCTCGCATAACTATAAAATGGTATTCTTTTTTATCAATTTGTCTATTTTAAAAACTAATAATAATAAATCTGTTTCCGCCTAACAGACATGAAACTTCTTCCGCCCATACCTATGGTATCACGACCTGCCAGAAGCGCACTCTGACCTTTGCTTTAGACGGGTCGTGACAATAATTTCGATGTATGTTATGTACAAGAATAATGTGCAAAAGTAGTGATGTATATATTTTGAGACTGGGGTGGACTTGTTCGATCGCTGTATGAGTCTAATGTGAATGCCTAGTTGGTTTGGTGTTTAATTAAGCAGTTTCTTTTGTCCCGCACAGTGTTAGTGTTTTATCACTTTCGAGGTCAACAATTCTTATATGAGGGGAATTAATTGTAACGCCCCAAAACTTAGATTGGACTTACAAGATAATTAAAATAATAATAATATTGAAAAGATTTTCCCGATGATTAAAAAGACTTAAAATCAGTGTTGATACAACATCACACATTTAATTTGTGAAGCTCGAGATTTTTGTTGTTTTATCATCGTTTGTTTTGTTTTAAGTTTATATTTTGTTATTTAAATTTAAATATATATATCTATATTGGCATTATGGATAATATTGTGAAGGTGATTGTTGGCTACTTGGTGACACTAATGGGCAGGCCGGTTACTATGCCCTATCTAATTTTTTAGAATTAACGTCGAAAACAATTTCATGAATGATGAGTTTATAATCATTAAGCGATAATCTACTAGTTGATATAATTGGGGGGATCAAGGTTCCGTTGGGGGGGGGGATTTATTTTCACCGGTCAAGGGGTTACGACCGCATGAACCGGTCCGGTTTATGCGGTCGTAATCGCTTGACCGGTGAAAATAAGTCCCCCCAAACGGAGCGTATGTGAGGCGTGGATTCAATGTTTTATTTATTTTCCGCGACATTTCATTCCCGTCTCCCCGTCTCCTTCTTTATTCCGACTCCTGGAGAGCTCGACGTCTGTTGTAATCCTAGGGTTTTCTTGATTTTTCTTCCTTATGCTTTGGGCCTTCTGACCGATGCTGCTCAGATTGTTGGTGATGTTCCTTGTAGGTTCCCTCATTAGGCCGTCTCTTCTAACCGCAGTGCTTCCCTCAAGCCGCCTTTGAGCTTCATGACGTCTTCTGATGCGCCTTCCCTTCCTGATCGTGCGGCTATTCTAATTTCTGAGGTCCGTGACGAGCTACGGATCACCACTATTTCTCTTAGTGGGAAGAAAAATTTTGCTGAGTGGGTGGATTCTGTCTGCCTGTTAGGGGTTGTAAGAGTCTAGTCACTAGGCATGTTAAATGAGGAAGGGGTAGAACAATAAAGACTTGGAATGAAACTATAAGGAAATACATGATGTACTTAGGCATTAGTGAGAGTATGCCAAAAGATAGGACACAATGGAGACAAAGGATCCATATAGCCAACACCACTATAGTGGGATAAAGGCATGAGTGTTGTTGTTGGTGCATTTTGTCCGCCGAATTATTCAGACAAAGGTCCTTCTGCATCATTTGACCAAGGGCACTCATATTGCTCGCACTGACGACTAATTTGTGAAGATGGTCGTGTCCAGACTTGGCCCCTCAACTACCTTGATGGTGAACCCTACCGTATGGTCATGTGTCATGAGACAACCAAGACAATGTGAGATGAGATTCATTCCCTCTACTCCGACAAGGACAGTCTTCAACATTTGTTTGACATCATCACGGATCTTCAATCTCTCGATTCAGGAGCTGTTGTTGACTTAACCTCATCTGTTGTGTGATCCAAGGCTATGTTTGAGACCTGCATTCAACATCAACCTCCTACTACTGATCTTGATGCACAACGAGCCCAAAAAAAGATATTGGTATTGTCATGATGATGACTCATGTTCCGCATCGTCTTCACAGTGTTCAGACCCAAATTCTCTCTTCCTCCATTGTTCCATCTCTCTCAGATGTTTGCTCAATGTTGTTGAAGGTGACACCACCTCCAGTGCTCCTGAACCTCCCTCTCTGGCTCTTCTCCAGCACTCAGTTGTCCAACAACCCCCACCTCCCTCTACCCGAGGAGGTTGCTTTGTCTCCAGAGGAAGGGGTCGCAGCAGCCGGCCTAAGTTCAAGTGTACTTAATGTGGTAAGGATGGACATCTTGAGACAACTTGTTTCATAAACATGGTCCGCGTCCTCTGCCTAATTCCTCTGTTGTTGCTGACACATCCTTGGCTATTCGTGCCGATATAGAAGCAATGTGCCTCCAGTTATAGCATCTCCAAAGGTTCCTCAACCGTCCGCCTAGCTCTGTCGCCTCAATCTCCAATGAAGGTATCACTTGTTTCTTCAATAGTCCACGATGAATTATGGACTCTGGTGCTAGTCATCATATCACTTCACAGAAACCCTCAGTACTTGGCTTCTCTGCATCTAAAGTTTATCACCGTGGTCAATGGTAACA
The DNA here is from genome assembly GCA_039583875.1 of Platanthera guangdongensis. Lineage (NCBI taxonomy): Eukaryota > Viridiplantae > Streptophyta > Magnoliopsida > Asparagales > Orchidaceae > Platanthera > Platanthera guangdongensis. The sequence continues at coordinate 80,849,608 of CM077151.1, forward strand.
CCGCTCCTGTCTCCGGCTCTGCTGATATGACCTCAGCCCTTTTATCTCTCTTCGAACGTTTCTTCATGTCTCGTGTTTTCCTTTCAATCTACATTCTGTTCGTCGCCTATCTGAAATCTACTTTCTGTCAGTCTCCTCACTGAAGATTTTGATTGCTCTGTCACCTTCACATCTTATTTTCCGATGCAGGGTCGACGGACGCAGAATATCATTGGTAAAGCATGACTGTGCAACGAGCTCTACCTTCTCGATGTTTCTCCCACCTGCCTCTCTTCCCGATCTACCTCTTCCACCATTTAAATATGAGACCTGCATTTTTAGAAAACTTCATCGTTCATCTTTTCCTCTTCATTGTACTCAGAGCGTTACTCCTTTTGATTTAGTACATTCAGATGTTTGGGGCCCATATAAAATAGCGTCTTTCTGGTTATCTCTATTTCATTACTTTATTGATGATTATTTGTAACAACTCATAGAAAAAAAATAATATTAAGAAAAGATTTAAACTGAAATAAAGAGCTTAGGGTATATTTTGTAAATAACCCAAACCCCTCTTTAATAGCCAGTCGACCAGCCCCCTCCCCCCCTTCTCCCCCGATAAAAATTTTGGCACAAGGCTCCCGAACCCACTCCCGCGAGCCACACCTTCTCCTCCCGTTCCCGATTCCGCCACAAGACGCAGGCGCCGATCTCGTCGCTCGCCTCTGTCTTCTGCTCCCGCCGACTGCTGCTCCCCCTCCTCCTTAATTAGTCGGCGCCTCCTTCTTCCCTAGCCGACAGCATTTTCCCCTCCCCAAGCCGTATGAGATGACTATTCTATCCCCCCTAGACGGCAGTGCAACAACAACTTTTCTTCTTCTCCCTAAGGCCGACAAAGGCTCTTCCCGTTGGCAGCGGCTTCTTCTTTCTCCTCCAAGGGTTGGCAGCCCTTACTTCTCCAATTATTCTTCATTTTGGCAGGGATTTGCGATAGGGAAAATTAGGGTTTCCTCCCCTCTCCTCCTTGGGCTCGGATTTGACTTCTTTGGGTAAGGAACTCCCCATATCCCTCTTTATTCGGATATTCTTGCATTCTTTGTAATTATTTTGTTCACCAAGCTTTGTATATTTCTGAATCCAAGTGTTTGCCCTCTTATAATCGTCTAACCATTTTGTATTTGTGATTTCTGGTGCCATTTCTCAATTCAATTGGTGGGATCTCTCCAAAACCGTCTTCAATTTATGGTTTTTCTTAAACTAAGCGTTACCAAGTCTCCGATTCTTTGTGGTATTTTCCTCTCCCCTCACCTTTGAGGGAGGTAATTTGCTAAAATCCTTCGTGCTTAGATTTTGAAAAATAAAGTGTTTGTGCTAGCGTTTGAATTCATATTATGTCAAATATCAATTTCATTGTTCTTAAACAGGTTCAAAATAGGATTGTTAACTTTGTTTGTGCCGCTTAGCCGCCGCCGTCAGTTTCAATCTCACCTTAACGCAAGTAGAGATCCCTTTCTCTTGCAAACATTGAGCTTAAATTAGAGTATCTGATTTTATGAGTATATGACATCGCTCGTGAATATATATGATCTGTCAAATAAATTGAAATATTAAATGCCTAATCTAACAAGTTAATATTTTAGGGTTTAATATATTTTGAAATGTCATGGGTTTGTGATCGTGAATGATGTTTATTTGGATATTCACCTAGATGAATAAATTTCTCATTTGATGAATAATTTGAAGAATGATAGATTGTTGAGCACGAGCAACATTGTCATAATAACAATTGTAACGAATTCTGCTTAACAAATACATGATTGGTGTTTTTATATCATGCTCGTAAAACACATATTTTATTTAGAAGATATTTGTGTCAAAAAAAGGTTAATTTAGATGAGTGCTTGTTATCCAGAACCTATGGATGCCAAACTTACTCCTGCGATTTACTTAAAAAATCTTCTTGTTCATGAAACCTTAACCTCTCGAACCCGCAATAGTCAAAACTCACTATCTAATTTTTGGTTGTCATCGAATCTTTGCTTTTTATACATGTTTGGTTGCAATACTTGGGTAACAACTGCTTTATGCCTTGATTCTCCCTTTGATACAAATTCGTTCCTGCCAGAATCATAATATATGAATCATTTAAGTTATTAATGTCATAAGCAATCATTGAAAAGTAGTATTTAATTGATGTAACACCTTGACTTGAGTTTCCACTTGTTTTTCGAACGAGAACAAACAAATGGTCATAACAAGCAAAAAGTTTTTGATAAGCGTTGCGTTTGAACTTGACTATAAATCATATACATCAAATAAAAAACTTATATCTTTCATTGGCTACAACTGTCATCACTACAACAATTTATGCTATACTTTAGATTAGGGTAATAATTACAGTGGTTTCTGCTTTGACTCTTTTACCTGTCTGTTTTTCCTAATTTTGCCTCATAAAAATTAGTACACGCACATTTTTGATTTCACTACTCATATTTTATTTTACTTTGCTCAATGTTTATTTCAATGTTTTGAGTTTTTTCCCTTCTTGTTTTGGAAATTTCCTTAGCGCCCTTGCATGCGCCGCATGCTACCTGAGCCCGATCTTCATCAAGCTCCTACTTTTGGAAATTCATCATCATGTCGTGTCAGATTCTATGCATTTTATTTTTTTTACTGTCAGATATTTTTTTATATAATAATTATGATCAGTCATTTTTTTTTGTTATCATGGACAACTGTTAAGCTATAATCTATGTACTAGAATTTAACATTATTTGCATTTTCATTTATCTGAGATTGTCATTGCATAGAAAGCTGTATCAAAACTTGTATCATGAGTTTATTAAAATTCATGTGCATCTAATATTCTCATAACAAAATTTTAAAACTTCGGCATAAAAACAATCTACTTTACTTAAAAGTAATTATTTAAAAACTAATTATCAGCATCTCAGCTCTCGCCTAACAGACATAGATTTTCTTTCCGCTCATGCATGTGGCATCACGATCCGCCCAAAGCGCACTCTGACTTTTATCTTGACGGTTCGTGACATTATTCTCATATGACATGATTATATTACTTCGTGATCGTTCTGATCTTACCAGTGTGTTTCGGGACTTTATTATTAAGACCCACACTCAATTTTCACGCACCATTAAAACAATACATACAAAAAATGCATGTGAATACACTAGTAATGTGTTTGATGATCTCAGCACTAAGTTTGGGATCATCCATTATACCTCTTGTGCTTATACTCTCAAACAGAATGGTGTAGCTGAGTGCAAAAATAGATATCTTCTTCATGTTGCTCGCTCCCTCATGTTTCAAATAAAGGTTCCAAAGGTTTATTGGAACTTTGTAGCCTCCACAACATGTTATCTCATCAATCGCCTGCCCACCGCCGCCCTCAGTTATGTCACTCTATTCAGTCTTCTCTTTCCCTCCACACTGACCTTCCCTAACACCATGAATATTTGGTTGTACCTGTTATGTCCATAATCATGGCTCTACCACTGACAAGTTTGCTCCTCGAGCAACAAAACATATGTTTGTTGGTTACTATCGTAGTCAGAAAGAGTATGCGTGCTACTCTCCAACTGATCGCAAGGTTGTTGTGTCTGCTAATGTTACCTTCCTGGAAAATCAACCATTTTCCTCTCCTCCATATATTCCTCGATCGCTGTTATTACAATGCTCTGTCATTCTTGTCACTTCTCCTCTACCACCACTCCTTCCCACCCTGGCTACTGGTCTGAACAAATCACCTCCTCTTTGCGTCTACACTCATCGTCCTCCTCGCACTGACGCCTCTTTGCAATCACCTTCAATCTCTAGTACCTCGCAGCCTGTTGATCCGGCTTCTGTCTCCACGACTCATCCCATGATGAATTATATATCATTGCATCGCCTCTCCACAACGCTTCTCAAATTTGCTACTTCTTTATCCTCCGTCTCTATACCTAACAATATGCAGGAGGCTCTCCAACATCTGGGGTGGCGTGCGGCTATGGACGAGAAAATGACTACCCTCTGTGCTAATCAGACCTGGGATCTGGTTTCCCTTCCTCCAGGGAAGACTTGCGTTGGATGTAAATGGATCTTTACGATCAAACATGCTCATGATAGGACTATTGATCGTCTCAATGTCCGTCTTGTGGCTCGTGGGTTTACTCAGTAACAAGGCCTCGACTATGAGGAGACTCATCACTCGTGGCCAAGCTAAACACACTTTGAGTCCTAATCTCCATGCCTGTATATCTCAAATGACCCTTACATATTTAAAAATCAAGAATGGATTTCTTAATGGCAACTTACAAAAAACTATCTACATGCAACAATCTCTAGGGTTTGACAACACGGGGGAGTCACAAGTTTGTTACTTCTAGAAATCGATTTATGTTCTAAAATAGTCTTCTCGCGCATGTTTTGACAAGTTCAGTAGAGTTGTCCGTGATGTTGGATTTACTCGAAGCTCGGCGGACTTCTCTCTTTTTACTCGTCATCAAACAACATGTGAAGTACATATCTTAGTTTATGTCGATGACATCCTAATAACGGGACATGATTCAAAAGGAATACAAATGATCAAACAACACTTGAACTAGGTTTTCAAAAAACGATTTGGGGAATCTTTGGTACTTCTTTGGCCTAGAGGTTGCAAAACGTCCTGATGGACTTGTTCTATTCCAACGGAAGACTGTCTCGACCTTTTTCATGATGTTGGCTACTCTGAATGCAAGCCGATTGATATTCACATGGATGTCAATCACAAGCTTTGTGCTCATGCCTCTGACACTGATCTTCTTCTTCCAAATCTAGAGTATTATCGGCGTCTTGTTGGAAGTCGATTTGTATAATAGTTACAAGACCTGACACCTCATTTGGCATTGGAGTTGTCAGCTGATTCATGCATTCCCCACGGATCTTTCACCTTCAGACAGTCGAACACATCCTAAGATACTTGAAGACAACTCTTGGTCAATAGCTGGTATACAAAACCTCATCTTCTTCCACGCCGGCGATGGTTGCTTATTCAGATGCTAATTATGTTAGCTCCCTGGATGATCGATGTTCCCCAAGTGGATTTTGTACGTACTTTGGAGGACACCTTGTTACCTGGCGCAACAAGAAACAATCTGTGGTTGCTCGCTCTTCGGCCGAAACCCAGTATCGTTTGATGACGTCTGTTGTATCTGAGCGTACATGGTTAGAAAGTCTCTTAGATGATTTGGGAGTCAAGTTTTCCTCATCATCCACTTTATTTTGTGACAGTCAAGCGACTATACATATTGCTAAGAATCATGTTTTCCATGAGCGGACAAAATACATTGAAGTTTATTAGAAAAGCCCATGTAAAAAGCCCATTTGATGGCCCATTTTTCCTCCTCCTTCTTTAGTCCCACATCATGTATAGGATTTATTCTTCTCTCTTCTCTCCTATATATTTGTATTCTCTCCTTGTATTTAGATACTTGAATAATACATACAAGCTTTGGGCACTTTCTACATGGTATCAGAGCCAGGTTCCTTCTAACTGCGACCTGCTTTTTTTTCTATCCGCCCGGTCTCCTGCGGACTGCCTTCCTGCATCCGCCTCTCTGCGGACTGCCCTTCTGCATCCGCCTCTCTGCGGACTGCCCTTCTGCATCCGCCTCTCTGCGGACTGCCCCTCTGCATCTGTCCGCTCGGCTACCCTGCGGACTGCCTTCCTGTCCGCTCCGGTCTCGTGCGGACTGCCCTTCTGCTTCCGCCTCTCTTCTCTCCCTCCGTGGTTCCACCCTCCTCAGGCTTCTTATAGCCATCTTCTGCTCTGACTCGTGGGCCCCACCTCTCTCTATCCGCTCCGGACGATCCTTCCTGTCCGCTGCACTCTCTGTTTGTGTCCGCTCGAGCCTCTTTGCTCGCGGACTGCTCCCTCTAGCCCGCTCTATTTCTGTCCGCTCGAGCCTCTGTGCTCGCGGACTCTCTATCCGCAGTCTCTTGCGGACTGCTCCTGTCCGCTGCGGGCTCTCCTTTTGTCCACTGTGCGCTCTTCTCTTGCTGCGTGACTTCTTTCTTGCGGTCTGCTCCACATTGCTGCGACCTCTGCCGCAGACTGCCCCCAGTTCGCCGCGACCTCCTCCAAGCTCTGCTCCAAACCGCTGCGACCTCTGTCGCGGACTGCTCCAGCTCTGCTCTCAACAGCTGCGATATGCTCCACTGATCTGCGACCTCTTCCAACTCGCCGCGACCTCCTTTCGCGGACTGCTCCTGTTCGCCGCGGCATCACTCAGTTCTCCGCGACCTCCAGTCCGCCGCGACCTCCTTTCTCCCACTGCTTGCCGCGCGGTTTGTTCTCTCCGAGCCTTGCTGTCTGCTCCTCCTCAGTCGCCATGTCCTCCAGCGACTCCACTACCGCTCAACCCCCGGCCGACCACGTGGCTCCACTCGAACTCCGCGATGAGCTTCGGATTACTACTCTTTCCCTCTCTGGCAAGTCCAACTTCATTCCCTGGGTCCACTCCGTCCGACGGGTCATACAAGCCAAGGGTCTTGCCCGTCACCTTACCCAGGGCTCACCAACTCCTCCTACTGATGATTGGCTCCGCAATGACGGTCGCGTCCAGACCTGGATCCTGAACTCGGTGGAGGGTGAGCCGTACCAGATGATCATGTATCATGAGACCGCCAAAGCCATGTGGGATGAACTTCATTCGTTGTACTCCGGGAAGGACAGCCTTCAGCACCTTTTTGACATCATCACTGATCTTCAAGCCTTGGATGTTGGCAAAGCTCTGGACATGACCTCCTTCGTGGCCCGTGCTAAAACTCTCACGGAAGCCTGGATTCAGCATCAGCCCGCGACTACTGATCTCGCTGCCCAACGCGCCCAGAAGGAGGCTGTTTGTATTACTATGATTATGGCTCGCGTCCCGCCACACCTGCACAGTATTCGGGCCCAGGTTCTGGCTTCACCCACTACCCCTTCCTTCTCTGATGTCTGCTCGATGTTACTTCGCGTACCACCTCCACCGGAGGCTCCTGCACCACCCTCGCCGGCCCTTCTTCAGCAGGCCCTTCCTCCTTTACTTCCACAACCCTCTTTTACTCGGGGTGGCCGTACGGGCTCCCGTGGGCGGGGCCGTGGTGGCCGCGGACGGCCCAAGTGCACCTACTGCGGCCGGGATGGCCATACTGAAGCAGTCTGTCACAAGAAACATGGCTACCCTCCTCGCCCGCCTACTGCTGCTGTTACCGATAGCTCTCCTCCGACTGATACGGATCTTGAGGCTCTTCGCCTTCAGCTGCAACAACTCCAGGGGCTCCTCAACCCACCCTCTGCTTCCATTGCCTCCACCTCCCATGCAGGTATTGTCTCCACCTCCACTGCAGGTACTGCCTGTCTTTCCTCCAGCTCTCGCTGGATCCTGGACTCGGGAGCCACCGACCACATCACTTCCATGCGGCCGCCCCAGTTCTCTGCTGCTGCTCATCCCCCGTCTATTACTGTGGCCAATGGTGCGCTTGTCCCGGTCTCCGGCTGCGCAGATCTCTTCCTCCCTCCCTCTCTCTCTCTTCGTTCCGTTCTTTATGTGCCAGCCTCACCTTTTAATTTACTCTCTGTTGGTCGTCTTACTACTGATATGAATTACTTTATCACCTTCACCTCTTCTAGTTTTTTGATACAGGATCGGCAGACGCGGATTACCATTGGTAGGGGTCGGCTGCAGAACGGGCTCTACCTCCTCGATGTCTCTCTCACATCCCTTTCCTCTGTTTTCTCGTCTGATTGGCATTGTCGGCTTGGGCATGCCCCTCTACCTATCCTCCAGAAGGCGCTTCCAGACCTTTCTCTTCCTGCTTTTAAATGCGATTCTTGTATTATTGGCAAACAGCCGCGCTCTTCTTATCCCGCTCATTGTACTAGGAGCTCTGCTCCGTTTGATTTAATACATTCTGATATTTGGGGACCATATAAAGTTTCTAGCATTTCTGGTTATCGTTATTTTCTAACATTTATTGATGATTACGCTCGCACTACTTGGTTGTATCTCTTACATGATCGCTCTGAGCTTCCTCGTGTCTTTCAGGCGTTTGTGTTAGAGACTCGTACGCAATTCTCTACCACCATTAAAACTTTCCGCTCTGATCATGCCCGGGAATACACTAGCCACGAGTTTGCCACTCTCTGCGCAAACTTCGGTATTGTTCACCAGACCTCTTGTCCCTACACCCCTCAACAAAATGGGGTCGCCGAACGAAAGAACCGCCACTTGCTCGATGTTGCTCGCTCCCTCATGCTTCACATGCACGTTCCCAAAGTCTTCTGGAACTTTGCGGTGTCCACTGCATGTTTTCTTATCAACCGTCTCCCCTCTCCAGTTCTCCAGAACGCTACCCCCTTCAGCCTTCTTTTTCCCTCCACACCTGCCTTCCCCCTCACCCCCCGGGTTTTTGGATGTACCTGCTTTGTCCATCACCTGGGCCCTACTCTTGACAAACTGGATCCCCGTGCGGCCAAACACATTTTCGTAGGCTACTCCCGCACCCAAAAGGGCTATGTTTGCTACTCTCCGCTCACCCGGAAGATCTCTGTATCGGCTGATGTTACTTTCCGGGAGGATCAACCCTTCTTCCCCCCCCCCCCCTCTGCCACCACTTCTACCACCACCTCCTACGACACCCTCCCTCCCACGGCCGGTGATCCCCGTCCAGTCCCCCCCCCACCGTCCCTCCGCCTCCTCCCACCCTTGACCCTCCTCGACCCCCCGTCATTCGGGTCTATACTCGTCGCCCTCTTCCTCCCGTTGCTCCTCTGCAGTCGGCTTCGACCTCGGCTTCTCCGTATTCTGCTGCTCCGGTGTCGGCCTCTACCGCTCATCCAATGGCGGACTATGTTTCTCTCCATCGCCTCTCTCCACCTCTTCAGACCTTGCCTACTTCGCTCTCCTCGGTCTCTATTCCTACTTCTGTCCAGGACGCTCTTCAACATCCTGGGTGGCGTGCGGCCATGGAAGACGAGATGGCTGCTCTTTGGGCCAACCAGACTTGGACCTTGGTACCCCTTCCTCCCGGCCAGAAACCTGTTGGGTGCAAATGGGTCTTCGTCATTAAACATGCTCCTGATGGGACCATTGATCGCCTCAAAGCTCGTTTGGTTGCTCGTGGCTTCACCCAGAAACAGGGGCTGGACTATGACGAGACTTTCTCTCCAGTCGCTAAGCTCAACACGGTCCGCATTCTCATTTCTGTGGATGTCCATCGCCAATGGCCCTTATTTCAACTCGACGTCAAGAACGCTTTCCTGAATGGCGACCTTCAGGAAACGGTTTACATGCAACAACCTCCCGGGTTTGAGACCACGGGGGAGTCACGGGTTTGTCATCTTCTCAAATCTCTATATGGTCTCAAACAATCCCCTCGGGCATGGTTCGACAAGTTCAGCAAAGCTCTCCGGGAAATTGGCTTCACTCGCAGCTCGGCTGACTTCTCATTGTTTACTCGCCACCAGGCCACTGGTACGGTTCTCCTATTGGTATATGTCGACGACATCATTATTACTGGCAGTGACTTGGACGGCATACAGGCCGTTAAGCTACATCTGAGCTCCGTCTTCCAAACTAAAGATCTGGGACATCTTCGGTACTTCCTCGGTCTGGAAGTGGCCAGACGGTCAGATGGGTTGGTTCTCTCTCAGCGCAAATATTGCCTGGATCTTCTTCATGATGCGGGCTACTCTGGCTGCAAACCTATTAACACTCCCATGGATGCAAATCACAAAATATGTGCTCAGGGCTCGAATTCTGATTCGCTTCTACCAAATCCAGAATATTATCGTCGTCTAGTTGGGAAGCTTATCTACCTAACAGTTACAAGACCTGATATATCTTTCGCTGTGGGACTTGTGAGTCGCTATATGCACTCTCCTCGAAGCTCTCATCTCCAGGCTGTGGAACGCATTCTCAGATATCTTAAGACAGCTCCTGGCCAAGGACTTGTATACAAAACTTCATCTTCCATTCCTACACTAGTGGCATACTCTGATGCCGACTACGCTGGCTCCCTCGACGATCGACGATCTACTAGCGGGTTTTGCACCTATTTTGGAGGACATCTGATTACTTGACGAAGCAAGAAACAAGCAGTGGTTGCTCGATCCTCAGCAGAAGCAGAATATCGGGCAATGGCTGCTGTGGTCTCTGAACTCACATGGATTGAGAGTCTCCTTACCGACCTTGGAGTTAAACTACCTTCACCAGCTCTCCTCCTATGTGACAGTCAAGCTGCCATACATATTGCTAAAAACCCGGTCTTCCATGAAAGAACGAAGCATATTGAGGTAGATTGTCATTTCATCCGAGAGAAAGTCCACATGAAGAAGATCGAGCTCAAGCATGTTCCGGGTACTGAACAGGTTGCTGACATCCTCACCAAAGCTCTACCTAGTACCCTCTTCTATCAGTGCCTATCCAAGCTTGGCGCATACGACTTGTACGCTCCAGCTTGCGGGGGAGTATTAGAAAAGCCCATGTAAAAGGCCCATTTGATGGCCCATTTTTCCTCCTTCTTTAGTCTCACATCATGTATAAGATTTATTCTTCTCTCTTCTCTCCTATATATTTGTATTCTCTCCTTGTATTTAGATAATTGAATAATACATACAAGCTTTGGGCACTTTCTACAAAGTTGAATGTCACTTCATTCGGGAGAAAGCTCAAATGAAGAAGCTAGAATTGAAACATGTTCTGGTTGCAGATCAAGTTGTTGATCTTCTCATTAAGGGCTTATCATGTGTGTTATATCATTATTTCTTGTCTAAGATGGGTACTTATGACTTGTACGTTCTAGCTTGCGGGAGAGTGTTAGAAGAAAATTTTGTAAATGACCAAAGAAAGGCCCGTCAAGGGCCCTCTTCCTCATGTTTTAGTCCCACATCTTGAATGAGATTTCTCTCCTTCTTTCTCTTCTTATATTAATGTGCAAATACATGTACTATAAAATGAAAAATATTAATAAAGATTTTTCAATTTATTTCTACATATTTGGGATGTTCTCTACAGTTGGTTTCAAGGGGATCTTGTCTAGTGGCTAAAAGCTGAAATTTCCTTCTTGTTTTGAGTCACCTAATTCTTTCCCACCTTACGAATTTCCTATTGAGTTATAGTGCTAATCATAGTAGGAGTTAAATCAAAACTATTTAACGGCGCAACCCAAGAGTAAATGATTTCACTGATACCACAGTGGATGACATCCAGTGATTGGCGCGATGAGAATCCCAGTACCGATAGACAAAGGAAAAGCGGTGGTGAGCACTCATCTGTTTAATTATGCTTAGTTTTGAATTATTTTCATAATACAACTGTGTAGCTTTTTCATACAAAAGGTATTTTCATGATTGTGCATTTACATGAAATTGAAATAATTCAAGTTTTGGAATCACTAATAAAATGGAAATTAATAAGATGCCAAACTTTAATAGCATAAATAAAACTATTAAAGAATTCAAAATGAAATTGTATATAACAAACACATTCTTACACTCAAAACCAATACAAAAACATGATACAATTAATAAGAATAAGTAAAAAAATCGTTAAAGAATACGATATTATGATAATGCAAAGGAAATGATAAGGGTTAATCCAGTAGCCGTAGTGGGGGTGTTGAATACCCTACCACAGAATGGCTTTGAAATTTACGTGAGGTCGTTGAAGGCTAAGAAGTTATTGAGGTCAAGAGGTCGGTGATGACCAAGAAGTGATGAATCTACAGATACCCTTATGATTTCCTAATCTAATAAAATTGAAGATAAACGAGAAACCTGAGTCAGAAAATTGAATATGAATGAAATTTATGATAATTGAAATTGAATTGAATGAATATGAGAATTGATGAAGAGAACACAAATAAATGATACGAATAAATGAAATGACCGTGAAGGACTAAAAAACTAATGAATAGAATGAATACAAGAATATGAAATATACACTATACTTTTCTTTACTGATCATTACTAACACTGCATTTCCTTACATACCGAACTTTCCTATAACAACAACATAAAAGCCTTTATCCCACTATAGTGGGTCGGCTTCAACATACCGTACTTTCCTATAATGCAATTTAATACTTATGCATATTGCTACTGACATTTCTTGTCTGCTTATACAATAGTTAAAGATGTGTGTTACTCGCTTAGTCATATTCTTTATGATTAAACAGGTTGTACTTTATTTTTTTAGGTAGCTGAAGCAGCTCTGAGTGTTCCGAGAAAGGCTTGATTTACAGAGGAGGAAAAAAAGGCTTGTGGAAGAGCAGGTTGTAATGTTGATTGGGATGAAAGAGTCTATTGTGAAACACAGAGAATTGTGAGGATGTGCAATTTCAGGTTTGTAATGAGGACTAGAATGGGTGGGGCTAGTAGTAGTGAGTTCAATTTATGTAGTTATATGGGGCTATGCATATGTGTAGATATTTGAGAGTCTGTCTGTGTAGATAAGTTTGGGGCTAGTGAGTAGGCTAGTTGTAGCTTTTGTTGTGATAGATGTTATGTTCAAGTGTCATCGTTTTGAGTCTCTACATTTGTAAAAAAAAACTTTTTGTGGAAAACAACACAAACACTTGCGAAAAAATCTGTAAACCTTGCATATACTTCTTGTGTCAATAGATACAAGTATGAATACATATATATAGGGAGAGAAGAGAGGGAAGAGTCCCAATTTCAAGATGAGGGACTATTACAAGTAGAGGAAGAAGGCTAAGATGGGCCTTTAAATGGGTCATTACATGTTCTTTTCTAACACTCCCCCGCAAGCTGGAGTGTACAAGTCGTAGGCACCCAGCTTGGGCAAGAACTGATAAAAAAGAGCACTTGACAAAGCCTTAGTGAGAAGATCGGCAACTTGGTCAGTAGCCGGAATATGTTTCAGTTCCAGCTTCTTCATTTAAACCTTTTCTCTAACGAAGTGGCAGTCAACTTCAATGTGTTTCGTTCTTTCATGGAAGACATGATTCTTGGCTATGTGAATCGCAACTTGACTGTCACAGAGTAAGGTGGCCGGTGAGGAAAGTTTATTCTCATACATTTAGGAGACTCTCAAGCCATGTGAGTTCAAATATAACCGACGCCATTGAACGATACTCAGCCTCGGCCGAAGATCTAGCAACTACAGCTTGTTTATTACTGCGTCATGTAACAAGATGACCTCCAAAGTAAGTACAAAAATCCCTAGTACGTCGATCATCCAGGGAACCAGCATAATCGGCATCTGAATATGCAATCAAGGTTGGAGTATAGGAGAAAGTTCTGTATACCAGCCCTTGACCAGGAACATTCTTCAAGTATCGCATAATGCGTTCAACAGCCTATAGATGTGACACCCGAGAAGAATGCATAAATCTGTTGACAACCCCAACAACAAAGGATATGTCAGGTCTTGTGACGGTTAGATATATCAATTTTCCCACCAACCGTCGATAGTACTCTGGGTATGGAAGAAGATCTTCATCAGAGAGATGAGCTGATTGACATCCACAAGGGTGTTAACTGATTTGCATCCAGAATATCTAGCATCTTAAAGAAGGTCGAGACAATACTTCCGCTGAGATAAGACAAGGTCATCAGGACGTCTTGCGATTTCAAAACCAAGAAAGAATCAAAGATTCCCTAGATCTTTCGTTTTAAAAACAGAGCCGAGGTGTTGTTTGACCATTTGGATCCCTTTTGAATCATCTCATGTGATTAGGATGTCATCGAGATACACGAAAAGAAGAACTGTTCCTATTTTTCTATGTCGAGTGAACAGAGAAAAATCAGCCGAGCTCCGAGTAAATCCGATCTCCAGAACAGCCCTGTTAAACTTATCGAACCAAGCCCGAGGAGATTGTTTGAGGGCATAAATTGACTTCTTACGGAGACAAATTTGGGACTCCCCCGTGGTATCAAACCCGAGAGGTTGTCGCATGCAGACAGTTTCTTGAAGATCATCATTGAGAAATGCATTCATGATATCAGGTTGATGTAAGTGCCAGTGATTGTGTCCAGCTACAGAGATTACACGAACTGTGTTGAGCTTGACCATTTGAGAGAATGTTTCCTCATAATCTAGACTCTATTGTTGAGTAAAGCCACGTGCCACCAGACAGGCCTTAAGTCAATCAATTGTCCCATCAGGCGCATGCTTGATAACAAAGACCAATTTACATCCAACAGTAGTCTGTCCTAGAGGAAGAGAAACCAGATCCCAAGTCTGATTAGCCCAGAGGGACATCATTTCTTCGTCCGTGGCTGCCCGCCAGCCCGGATATTGAAAAGCCTTTTGCACAGAGTTAGGTACATAAATAGAGGATAATGAAGTAGCAAAAGTGTTAAGAACCGGGTTCAGGCGATGTAAGGAGACATAATTTGCCAGGGGATGGGCTGTGGAGGTAGAAGTCGGGTCGACAGGTTGCAGAGTGCCAGAGGTTGGAGCCGACTGCAGCGGGGCGACGAAGCGGAGAGGTCGTCGAGTATAGACACGAAGAAGAGGGGGTGGGTTGTTGGAGACCCGGAGCGAGGAAGGGAACGATTGGAGATGGTGGAGGAGACGAAGCTGATGGTGGTGGAGGAGACGTTACTGGGATGACAGGTCGCACTAAGGATGATGATGGTAGAGAGGACTGCGGAGGGAGGAAAAATGGTTGATCTTCTAGAAAGGTAACATCAGCTGAAACCGTCACCTTGTGGTTTGTGGTAGAGTAGCAAACATCCCCTTTTTGAGTGCAGGAATAACCAACGAGTATATGTTTGGCCACCCAAGGATCGCGCTTGTCGGTCGAAGGACCAAGTAAGTGAACATAGCAGGTATATCCAAATACTTGAGGTGTTAGGGGAAATGGAGGTGTGGAGGGAAAGAGGAGGCTGAACGGGGTGGCATTGTCGAGGAGGGTGGATGGCAATCGGTTATTTAGATAGCACGTCATCGAAAATGTAAAGTGTCAATACGTCTTGGGAACATGCATTTGAATCATGAGTGGGCGAGCAACATCAAGAAGATGTCTGTTTTTATGCTCAGCCACACCATTTTATTGGGGAGTATAAGGACATGACGTTTGATGAATAATTCCGAACTTAGAGCTGAGGTTATCGAACTCATGGCTCGTGTATTCACGAGTATTATATGTCCGAAATGTTTTGATTTGGTCGGAGAATAGAGTATGATTTTCAAGAACAAAAGCCTGAAAACATGAGAGAGCTCGGAGCGATCACGAAGTAAGTACATCCATGTCATGCAAGAATAATCATCAATAAAGGTGAGAAAGTAACGATAACCATAAATAATAGTTACTTTATACGGGCCCAAATATCATAATGTACTAACATAAAAAAAGCAGAGCTCCTGGTACAATGCGGAGTATAAGAGGAACGATATTTCCCCAAAATACATGAATCACAAGTAAAAGTGGGAAGATGAACATCTGGAAGAGCCTTCTTGAAAACAGGAAGAGGAGACTGTCCAAGACGTCGATGCCAGTCAACAGAGGAGACATAAGAGAGAACGGTAGGGAAGATAATGAGAAGGTAGAGTCTGTTGTGCAGTCGTCCTTTACCAATGATATTTTGCGTACGTCAATCCTGCATTAGAAAGGAAGAAGAGGTGAATGCGACATAGCAATCCAAATCATTAGTAAGACGACTAATAGAAAGTAAATTAAATGGAGAACCCGGGACATGGAGGGTCGAGCGAAGAGAGAGACGGACTTAGAAGTATATCAGCAAGACGGAGACAGGAGCGGTGTTGTCATTGGATATAATGATAAATTTGGGATGCGGAGAGTCCAAGTATTGAGTTGGCTTCAAGGAGGTGATATGATGAGTAGCATCGGAGTCCACTATGCAACGCGGTCTAGTGGAGAGACAAGCGATATCTTCATGAGAGACAGAGACAACGGAGGCAGATGAGTTGTGGAGCAACCCTTGAAGTTGTTGGATCTGGTGGCAGACTTCATCAAGATCAGCCCGAGAGGTAGAAGGGCTGAGGGCGACAACAGAAGAAGTTGGACGAGGAGGCAAACAATGCTTTCGATAGCAGGTGGCCTCATGGTGTCCATCCTTTCCACAGAACGAGCACTTAGGCCGTGGCCGGCTATTTCGGCCCCTCCCTCGAGAGAGAGTACGACCCCCACGAGAAGCGGGAGGGAGAGGAAGTAATGGCGCAGAAGATTGCTGGAGAAGAGCCGTTGTCGGAGTGCCGATAGCATTAGGAGGCGGTGAAACCTTGAGTAACATGGAGCATACATCAGAGAATGGTGAAATAGTAGCATAGGAGAGGATCTGAGCCCGGATATTAAGAATATGAGGAGGAACTCGTGTCATCATCATGACAATACCAATGTCCTCCTTTTGAGTACGCTGGGCAGCAAGATCTGTAGTCGCGGACTGATGCTGAATTGAGGCCTCGACCAAAGACTTGGACCGAGCGACAAAAGATGTTAGGTCAGCAGTACTTCCTGAGTCAAGAGATTGAAGACCGGTGATGATATCGTATAAGTGTTGGAGACTATCCTTGCCAGAGTATAGAGAATGGAGCTCATCCCACATCGTCTTGCCCGTCTCATGATACATGGTCATGTGGTACGGTTCGCCATCAAGAGAGTTGAGAAGTCAAGTCTGAATACGACCATCGTCACACAGTCACTCATCAATAGGTGCAGAAGGAGTATCCCTAGTGAGATGATGCAGAAGTCCCTTGGACTGAAGAACTCGGCAGACAGAATGCACTCATACAACAAAAATCTTCTTCCCAGAAAGGGAGATGATGGTGCTTCTCAACTCGTCACACAATTCAGGAGCAGGGACCAAGTGAGCTGAAGAAGAAGTCGGTAGAAGAATCCATGGCAACATGACCCGGTGGCAAGGGAAGTGGCAAGGGAAGCGGCTATGCAGGCAGAGAGGACAGAGCGAACAGACCACATGCAAGAAGAGCGGGCAGAGCGGACAAACGCAGCAGCAGCTAACACGGCGGACCGGCAAGACACAGGCGGTTAAGAGCAACAGCGGCTAGGCAAGAGCTCAGTGAGCAGGAAATAAGACGCGGCAACTAGAGGAAAGGCTTGACCGCAGCGGCTAGAGAGATAGACCGGGCGATCAAGAAAGAATCGCAGGCAGGATGAGTCTGATCCGGGCAGCAAGAGCAAGTTGTGATCAAGCAGGCAGAACGGACAAACGACTAGGGAAAAAAAGGATACCGCAGCGGCTAGAGGAGAAGAGGCCACCGAACAGCAGCAGGAGGCATGACAAAGAGAGCACTAAGCGAGCAGACCGCACGACAAGAAAATCAAGATCAAGCTGCGATCAAGCGGGTAGGGACAAAGAGACCGCAACTGCTAGAAGAGAAGAGACCGGCGAACAGCAGTAGAAGGCCTGGCAGAAAGAGCAATCAACGAGCAGACCGCGCGAGAAGAGTCCAATCGAACGCGATAAGCTGATCGCGAAGAAGGCGGGGTGGTCTGGCTAGTAACGAGAAGCAGAAGAAGAGACCGCAGCGTCTAGAAGAGAAGATACCGTCGAGTAGAGACTGCAACGACTAGTAACGAAAACCGGAAGTAGCTGCGAGAAGATACCGAACCGGTCTGAAGAGAAGTGGGGCCCAGAGAAATCCCTATAAAGGGAGAGAGACGGGGAGGAGATGGGCAGTTAGGAGCGAGAGAAGGGAGGGAAGCAGATAGAAAACAAATTAATCGCAAGGGGTGCGGTTAGATAGGGGAAGAGAAGTGGATGTCACGGGATAGGAGAAGAGGCAGCTAACAAAGGAGAGACCACACAGAGGGATAGGAAAACCGCAGATAAGGCATCGTTTAGAAAATCAGAGACTGCACAGAGGGATTGCTGGCTCCGATACCATGTAGAAAACAACGCGCACACACTTGGGAAAAATCTGTAAACATCGCAAATACTTCTTATGTCAATAAATACAAGTATGAATACATATATATAGGGAGAAAAGAGAGAGAAAAGTCTCAATTTCAAGATGTGAGACTATTACAAGTAGAGGAAGAAGGCCTAAGATGGGCTCTTAAATGGGCCATTACATTTTCTTTTCTAACACTTTTAATAAAATAAAGTTATGTTTGTGTTTAAATGTTTACTCATGTGCATAGTTTTATTTTATGCTATGACAAATGTTTGAAAAATTACATAGATACAAAATTCATGTGTGGTCTGAAACAGGGCCTTACACGACGAAAGATGATCGAAGACAAATATCGTTTTTGAGTTCAAGTGATTATTGGTGTATAACTCGTAATTCGTTTAGATCAGAAATGCATAAGTGGCCTCATATGTTCAACACGACACTGAACAATATCCTCAGGAATACCCATCACAAGAGACCTTGTCACAGGAGTACTCGTCATATGAGTACCCGTCCCATGAGTAATCTTCACAGGAGACCTCATCACAGGATTACTCGTCACAGGAGTACTCATCACAGGAGTACTCATCACAGGAGTATGTGTCGTGGAAGTACACGTCACAGGAGACCTCGACTACCTAATGTATTCAGCTCGTCACCATTCAGCTCAGCAGCCAACAAAATTTAATCGGCAACCTGCAAAAATCAGCTCGCTAGCCTATAGAGACTTCACAGATACATTTTTGGGGCAGCAATTCGCAGACCAATACTCCCATTAGTTTGTCTATAAATAGGACCCTAGGGGTACCAGGAAAGGCTCATTGACCGCCCCCCCCCCCCACCAAGCTCTCTACTTCTCTAGTTTGTGTATTCCATGCGCCTTGCTCGGTTCTTAACTTTGGAGGGAAAATTCTTTTCAACTTTCGAGTGCGTAGCGGGACATGCTGGCTGCAGAACTTGGGTAGTGTTTGTAGACAGTCAGATCACTCTCTCTCTTGCTCTGTCCCTCATATCTGTTGTGTTAGACCGCAGGATAAGTAACCTCGGGCTACTCTTGGGTTCGAACTCTTGTGAAACGATTTATTGGTTCCAACAATTTGGATGTTAAAGAAACAGGACGAGTACAACCAAGGAATAAAGGACACTTACGCTAGGACTACAATCTAAGGAGAGTCTATTATTATAGTTATAGTAGCTCTGTTATATTGTCTTACATTTTGTGCTTCATATTTAGTCATGTATAGCAAGTATAAGTAGTATTGTATATGATGATGTATTATATATATCTTTTGATTTATATGTTAGTTTATTCCTCTTTACAAGCTACAATTCTCAGTATATATTGATTAGTAAAAATCACAACACCATATAGTAATGTTGAAAAAAAGAGTATGTATAATAATAAAACACTCATAAGATATGAGAGCTGCCCGAGGCGCGGAGATCTGGTGGAAGATGGTACAGTGGAGACGATCCAGAAGGAAAACAAGAGCCAGTTGGACTAGATCTGGCAGAATGGAGTGGGGCCGAGCTGTGGGAGGGTAGATCGGGGTGGTTGTTGATTGTTTTGGAATATGGGGGACTGGTTTTAGGCAGATCTGGTTGGAAGTGGCTATTTTGAAAGGCGGGGGTCTGGTTTTGAGTGTTTCTTGGTGGAGGTGGTTGTTTTGGAAGGCCGGGGACTAGTTAGGGCGAACTGGATGGCCAGCGGCATGGCTAGGAGGAGGCGGAGGTGGCTATTGGGTGCTGGATCTGGGCAGACTGACTGTATAGCAGGGTGGGCGGCAGTTTTGGGGGAAAAGGAGGGAGTAGGCTGGTTGGGATGTTGTAGGGGTGGCGGTTATGGGGCAATTGGGAGGAGGCGGCGGCGGGCTGTTTGGACATCTATAGGGGTGGAGGATGGTTGTTGGAGAGATGTGGGTGTCGAGGTGGAGGGATATGAGGGTGGAGGAAGGTGGCTAGGGATATGGATTACCTTTGAGCGGGAGAAGGCGTATAAGTCATCACCTAGGTTTCCATGGAATCGGCAACGTGGAGGAATCGCCATATTTTAGGATTCTGCTCTCCAAAATATGCAACAACCTCCAAGCAGTCCACATGCCTCTTATTTATAATAAAAAATAATTAGGGCACCCAACATCAACTGCAATGATTAGATGTGGATGCGGAGGGCCTGGTTACAATAAATATAACTCAAAAACAACAAAATAATATATGAAATCAAAGGTAAACAACGAGCTAGTCACATCCGTTGAGCCGGATTGTCGATTCGGAGATTTTATATATACCAGGTAGCTAATTGGCCCCGAACGAGACTAAAACTCGTCCTCTGTCGCGGGTTCACATCTTCGTTCTACATTATTTTTCCAGACTTGAAAGAGTTCATCCCCTTATGAAAAGAGATCGGAATCTTCTCGGTGTGTGTCAGGTAGGAATCGATGAGGTCCATGGCATCCAAATATCGTCGATGACAGAGCATCCTCGCCAATGGTACTCCTGTCTCTGTCCATCAGACATCCGCTCTAATGGTACTCTGGTGTCTGTTCATTAGGCGTGGCTTACACTCGTAGGGCACGATATCAGTAATGCAGAAACAAGTCAAATGACGTGATGGTGTTACTGATACGATTATAAGTGCAAAATGTGAAGCCAGAAGCGACTAACCCAAAGACAGGTGGGGCTCAGGAGTGGGCTGCGTACAAGATAGAGGATGTGGAGGTGCATGCTCAAAAGGATGTAGAGGTGTAGACTCAAGAGCATCTCCATGAAGTGGGTCCACATACTCGTAAGACTTGTAGTATGTCAAATATGGGATCAAAACTCATGCTCGTATGGATATCAAGATCATAGACATTTGCTTTGAACCTTCTCATGATTGTGTAGGGATTCATTCGCATAACACTCAAACTTTTAGCAGGCCTCCCAGGGAGCCTCACTGCTCGGATTCTCACCATCACCTGCTCGCTTTCATGAAATGCTTGATCTTGCCAATGAACATCTGCATCTGATTTATAAAATTTATTATCAGTATTGATCCTCCGTTGGACCAACTCATGAAACACATGCAAACGATTAACAAAAGATTCAACAGGCAAATTCAGATGATGAGTAAATGATTTAACAAACACATGCAAATTATGCAAATGAAACACGATAGGCACGACACGTTCACGAGGGGGCAGTCTGACAACGACCTGCAAATATTTAAGATGGGGCGGCCTATCAGGAGGTTCTTTCGATGGAGAGAAGAAAAACTCATCGAATGTGTGACGAGTATCTAAATGAATGCATGAGGCATCAACACTCAAATACGAGCACATAAATTGTCAAATGTCTCTCAGGGAACGTGATTCATCAGGTGACTCACCAGGAAGTATATGTGAAAAATCATTGCAAATGCGACGACCACATGAGTGAAAATCATAAACATCGATAATAGGATATGGCTCTGGAGTGTGGCGAGTGCCCCTCAAAGGAAACCCTCATCAGGTGGGTCAGTAGGTGGCGTGTCCCAAAATACATCAAGAGTGTGAGTGGTCAGATGATAAACTCTCAAAATATTGAAAGTATGCTAAAATGTTCTTAAGTAAAACCCTGCATACTTGATGCTACACTAAAGATCCACTTTTTGGGACAATATTAATGTCAGGGGCGACAATGGAAGAGATGACAATAACTCAATACTCACAAATGAGTCACTCACCAAAATATCATCCGTACAAAGACGTGATGACTCATTAGGAGGCCCAACAGTGGGCTCATTAAAGAACCCATCAACATGGTTAGAATCCTCAAGATGAGTACTATTGTAAGGGTTAGTGTTCTAAAAAAAGGGCGAGGCATTGACTACGAGATCAAAACTAGGATCTCGTTTTTCGGTCGTGATGTGGATCTGGACAATGACAGAGGAAAAGTGGGAAAACCCCACACTCAAGAGTGGGCCAATAAATCGAGTGTCAAGGACTGGATCTCTAATCAAAGGGGACACTATGTCTAAGTGAGGTGCAGATGATAGATATACCATCACAGTGTCATTGGGCCATTCGTCCTCACACTCATGACCTTGCACACTAGTCATAGTAACATCACTCTCTACCTGTATCGAACGGACGTGATCAGACTAGGCTCATAAATCAAGTGGGAACTGAGCCTCATCAGAACGTGATGAATCAAAATCAGGTGTCAGGACTCTCATGTCAGTGGGAGCACTATTAGACGCATCGGTGGCTTGACCTAAATCCCAAGGCTTTCTCCTATTGATCCTTCTTAAGGTAGTCATCAGGTTATCATGATGAGCATCCATGCGATCAAATTGATTAATAACTAATCAATGAAATTCGGCCTTAGGTATCCCAATATGTAGAACACTGGGAGGGTCTTGACATGTGATGTGATCCTAGTGATGGTGATCTTTATAGGGCTCCCAAGGATCATCTATCACCGTCTACCTAAAAGTTGGATGTGGAACTAACATGCAATTCAAAGTGAAGTGTCAGGGAAACAACTCGACAGCCATAAATGACTATATGTAAGATGCAAGACCCGAAGATGAGATCAAATTAAGCAATAAATAATCAATTAACACTTAAATAATTTTAGCAAAAGCAAAACAATTTCTTTAAACAAACAAGCAAATGTTTTCCTCTGTGTGAGGTGAATGATTCCTGCAAATCACAAAACAATCTAAAACAAAATACCACAATACTAGATATAGTAAAGCTGAAAATAAGAGTTCGTAAGATAATAAAACAATAACAAGATATGGGGCTGCCCGGGGCGGCAAGGCACAAAGATCCGGTGGATGATAGTGTGGTGGAGATGATCCGGAAGGGAAACAAGAGCCAGTTGGACCATATTTGGTTGTATAGAGTGGTATCGGGTAGTGGGGCGGTATATCGGGGTGGTTGGTGACTGTTTTAGAAAGTGGGCGACTGGATTTGAGCCGATCTGGACGGAGGCAGCTGTTTTGGAAGGTGGGGGAGTGGTTTTTGGCGCATCTGGGTGAATGTGGTTGATTTGGAAGGTAGAGAACTGATTTCGGCGGTCTGGATGGATAGCAGGATGGCTGGGAGGTGGCGGAGGTGGCAGTTGGGGGAGGGATCAGGGTGGATTGGTTGGAAAACAAGGTGGACGATATTTTTATGGGAAAAGGAGGGAGGAGGCGGGCTGGCTGGAGGGATGTAGGGATGGAAGTTATGTGACAGCATGGAGGGGGCGGCGGCGGGCTATTTGGAGAGTTGTAGGGGCGATGGCGGGCTGTTGTAGAGATATGGGGTGGTGGTGGAGGGATTAAGGGTGGAGGAAGGTGGCTTGGGATAGGCGTTACCATTGGGGGCGGGAGAAGGCATAGGAGTTATCACCTAGGGTTCCACACATTCATAATTATTGAGGGATTGCCGGATTTCGGTATTCTTCTCTCCAAAATCTGCAATAGCCTCCAATCAGCCCTCATGCCTATTATTTATCATAAAACATAATTAGACCACCTAACATCAATGGCTATGATTGGCCGTGGATGCGGAGGGCCCGATTGCAATAAATATAACTCAAAAACAACAAAATAATATATGAAATCATAGATAAATGACGATCCGAACGCATCCTTCGAGTCAGATCATCGATCTGGAGATGCTATATATGATCCAAAATTCGTTCTCCGCCGCGGGTCCGCGTCTCCATTCCGCATCATCTTATGTAATGTTAGATGATGAAAAGTGAACATGGAGTTGTTAAAGTAATAAAATAATAAAGCAATCAAAAGAAGAAATAATTTACCTCACAGACACTACATTGACAAGGTAAAGATGAGTATTGTGCTGAAGTAAAGCAAAGTTCTCATCTGCAAGCCCCACATATGTGCAATTTTTTACAATGTCCTGAAGCCCTACAGCAACAGGACTTATTAGTTACAGATAGTTTGTTCTTTCCTTATAGCTATTAACAAACTACTATAATAGAGATTTTCAAGGCAGACTCCCTACTCACCAAAATGAACATTAGAATCGATATCACGGGCAAGTTCATGAATGCTAGTTAATTCTGGAGCTTCCTTAGAGTTTCGTCTTAATCTAACAGAATTCCTGCAGTCCATTGAAAAAATATGATCAGAATCGAAGCACCACTTTCATAGAATATTCAACGCACAAAAAGAAAAGGAGCACTAAAAGTGAACGTCAGCCCATCATTGCCAACAGGCAACTGCATGAAACAAGTATAAATATTTGATTACCTAAAACAATAAAAAGTCTTACAACCCCTTCTGTATGCATATGGGCAAAGTTGTTGGAGTATGTAATCAGGAACCTATCAAGAAATTAGTCTTATGATACATTCTGATGCGGAATACGGTGCGACCTGCACCGTCAGCGACGAAGCCCACGCCGAACCGGGGATTGCATGGCTCGAGAAGTTCGACCCGCTTTGGATGCCGCGAACCGTCTAAATAAAGAGGCGGCGCTATTTATTTTATGCTATTTTGTTGTATTTGTTTTTGTAAAACTATTATGTGTGCTATTAGCATGTGTGTGCTAATAGTTATTTCCCCCCCCCCCCCATAGTATAAGAGGGAGGAGAGTGTATTTTCATTTCAGTTTTAGTATTATATTGAGAAGCAGTTTGCCCTAGCCGCCTCCCTCTTCTCCGTGCGAGAACTGCCGATCCGGAAGGATCCCGCCGCTCAACGATTCCTCCGCCCGTGTGGCGCGATTCCGGCCGGAAGGCTCCCCCGCTCCCTCCTCCGGAGGTATTTTCTACATCAGTTGGTATCAGAGGAGTGCCCCGACTTCTTTGCTCGGCGCCGGTCCCCTCTGCTCACCTCGCCGCGTCGATCTCCGCGATCCGCTGCACCGTCTACACTCCTCTCTCTCTCGTCGGTCGCTCATGGGAGATAATCCGCGGGACGACCAAGCTCTGTGGGCGGCCATCAATGGCATCACCGCACAGCTCGCCGCCCTCACCGCAGCGCTCGGCAACCCGCAGCCACCTCCGCCCGGCGATCTCGCACCCGCTGCAGCCCCTCCGGTCGACGCTTACTTCGGCCGGCAGTACCGCCGTGGCCGTGCGGCACCTCCCCGCCCAGCAACTCCCCTGTCCGATTCAAGCTCCGAGGATGACTACCACGCCGGGGCTGATCCCCCTCCATGGCGCCACCCGCCGCCACCGCAGCAACACGGCTACCGCATACGTGCGGACATTCCACAGTTTTTTGGTAACTTGGGCATTGAAGACTTCCTCGATTGGATCTCGGAGGTCGAACGTTTCTTCGAAATGGCCGAGCTCGACGAGCACCACCAAGTGAAGATGGCCGCGTATCGCCTTAAATCCGGCGCGGCGGTTTGGTGGGATCAGCTTCAACTCAATCGGCAACGCCAAGGCAAAGCCCCCGTCCGCACTTGGCTCAAAATGAATAAAATGTTACGCAATCGGTTCCTACCCCCCGACTACGACCAACACCTGTTCCAGTTCTACCAAAGTTGCTCGCAAGGCTCTCGCACCGTCACCGAATATTTGGCTGAAATTTGCCGCCTCGCGGACCGCAACGGCTTGACCGAGTCGGACGGCCAACGTGTTACTCGCTTCCTACATGGGCTACGCCCATCCCTTCGTGAGAAGATCGGCTTGCACGTTTTGCGCACGGTGGATGAGGCCTACAACATGGCCCTCAAGGCGGAACTCATGGAGATGTCGGCGGCACCTTCATCCCGCTCGACCTCTCTCCGTCCCTGGTCGGATGCGTCGGGGTCGCATACTCGGGATTCTACCAGCCGCGAGGTGTCGGCCACGCCTTCCGCACCTAAGGGTCGGGCACCTGACCGCGCACCACCGGGGACCTGTTTCAAGTGCCACCAACCGGGCCACTTTGCCTCCCGGTGCCCTCTTCTGCGCCAACCCGTACACGCTGTTACTCAGGACGAGGATCAGGAGGATGACTCGGGGGAGGCCGATGAGGTCATCGATGGGTTTGAAGAAGATGGCGATTTTGCTGCTTGCGTGGTCCGACGCCTCCTTCTTGCACCGCGGGTGGATGAGCATGCCCAACGTAGTAATGTCTTTCGGAGCTATTGCACCATCAAGGGGAAGATATGTGATGTCCTGATCGACAATGGCAGCTGTGAGAATTTTGTCGCTAGTCGGTTGGTCACCTACTTGCATCTACCAACCGAGCCGCACCCGCACCCCTACTCCATTGGGTGGATTCAAAAGGGCCCCTCCGTGCGTGTCACCCACCGGTCACACGTACCCGTCGCTATGGGCAAGCATTACCTAGCCGACATTTGGTGCGACGTTGTGGAGATGGACGCGAGCCATCTACTTTTGGGGCGACCGTGGCAATATGATACGGACGTTGTGTACAAGGGCCGCGACAATATCTACTCCTTTACTTGGGCCGGCAAGAAGATACAGATTGTGGCCCGGGTCGGTGATAAACCCGCGGCCAACCCGTCCACCGACAAGGGGCGCAGCCGACTCGTGATGCACGATGACACCTCACGGTTCGAGCGGGACGTTGCGGAGGCCAAGGAGGTGGTGGCCCTCGTTCCCTACGGGTTGTACGCCACCAACGAATTGGCGATGGAGGCCGCACCCCCAGACATTCGGGCATTACTTCATGAGTTCCGCGCCATCACCCCGGATGACTTGCCAGACCACCCTCCACCACTTCGGGATATCCAACACCAGATCGATCTCATACCGGGCGCTAGCCTCCCAAATTTGCCCCACTACCGCATGAACCCCAAGGAGCATGACGTCTTACGTACGAAGGTGGAAGAGTTGTTACAAAAAGGCTTCATCTCCGAGAGTCTTAGCCCATGCGGTGTTCCCGCACTTTTGGTTCCCAAGAAGGACGGGTCCTGGAGGATGTGCGTTGACAGTCGCGGCATTAACCGCATCACCATCAAGTACTCCTTCCTCATTCCCCGCCTGGATGACATGTTGGACATGTTGGACAGGTCACAACTGTTTTCCAAAATTGACCTCCGCAGCGGGTACCACCAAATCCGCATCAAACCGGGCGACGAATGGAAGACCGCCTTTAAAACTCCGGACGGCCTCTTCGAGTGGAAGGTAATGCCTTTCGGTTTGTCTAATGCTCCAAGCACTTTTATGCGTCTTATGACACAGGTGCTGCGACCTTTCTTGGGCAAGTCGGTGGTCGTCTATTTCGACGACATTCTCATCTTTAGCAAGACCCGGGAGGAGCATTTATCTCATGTTCGTGCTGTGTTGGAAGTTTTGGCGGAGAACAAACTATTTATTCACATCAAGAAGTGCATCTTTCTTGCGGCGCGGCTGAACTTTCTGGGTTTTGTGGTGGGTGCGGATGGCATACAAGTTGACGAGGAAAAAATACAAGCCATCCGAGATTGGCCGGCACCCGCATCCCTCTCCGAGTTGCGGTCTTTTCATGGGTTAGCCACATTCTACCGGAGGTTCATTCGCAATTTCAGCACCATCTCGGCTCCCATGACCGACTGCCTCAAGAAGGGGCGTTTTCTTTGGGGGGACGAGGCTGACCGCTCTTTCCAGCTGCTCAAGCAGAAGCTCAGCTCAGCACCGGTCTTGGCGCTACCCAGTTTTGACAAGCTATTTGAGGTGCACAGTGACGCCAGCGGTGTTGGCATTGGGGCGGTCCTCTCCCAAGACAAGCGGCCGGTTGCATTTTTCAGCGAGAAGTTAAGCGATGATAGGCGGAAGTGGTCCGCTTATGATCAAGAGTTGTATGCCGTTGTCCGGGCCCTCAAACATTGGGAGCATTATCTACGACACAAGGAATTCATCTTATATACGGATCATCAAGCCCTCAAGTTTATCCACAGCCAGAAACGCATGGATGGTATGCATCTCCGTTGGACCACTTACCTACAGCGTTTCCCGTACATTATTCATCACAAGTCGGGTTCCTCCAATGTCGTTGCGGACGCCCTCAGCCGGCGGAGCTGTTTATTGACCACACTACAACACGAGATCATTGGTTTTGATATTCTCGCCGAGTCATATGCCGACGACCCGGATTTTAAAGACACTTGGAGCGCCTGCTCGAGGGGCGGTTCACACGGCGGGTTCTTGATACTCGAGGGGTTTTTACTCAAAGACAACCGCCTGTGCATCCCCCGCTCTTCATTACGGGAGAAGCTGATTCGTGATCTACATGGTGGCGGGTTGAGTGGTCACTTGGGCCGCGACAAGACACTTGCTAGTCTCCACGAGAGGTATTTCTGGCCGCAGTTTGCCAAGGACGTGGGGAATTTCGTTCGGAAGTGCTATGTGTGCCAACAATTCAAGGGCCAAGCACACAACACCGGTCTTTACTCACCCCTCCCGGTCCCCTCTGGCGTGTGGGAGGACCTTTCCATGGATTTCGTTTTGGGCCTTCCGCGAACTCAGCGCGGATTTGATTCAGTGTTCGTCGTGGTGGACCGTTTCTCCAAGATGGTACATTTTCTTCCTTGCCGCAAAACATCCGATGCTTCCCATATTGCGCGGTTATTCTTCCGCGAGGTGGTCCGTTTGCATGGCGTTCCAACCACCATCACCTCCGACCGCGATCCGAAATTTCTAGGCCATTTTTGGACCATGCTGTGGAAAATGTTTGACACCTCTCTCCAATTTAGTAGCTCCGCTCACCCCCAAACGGATGGGCAAACCGAGGTGGTAAACAAGACTTTGGGAAATCTAGTGCGTTGTATTTGCCAAGACCGGCCGAAGCAGTGGGATTTCGCTCTCACCCAAGCTGAGTTCGCTTACAACAATGCGGTCCACCGCTCAACCGGTCGCACCCCGTTCTCCATCGTCTACACCAAGGCGCCCCGGCATGCGCTTGATTTGGCCCGCTTACCCGCCGCCCCCCTTCAGCCACGCAGCTAGCGGAAGAGGCCCGCGACGTCCAGACCGAGACTCGCCTCAAGTTGCTCGAATCCAACGCCAAGTATAAAGCTTTGGCCGACAAGCACCGCCGCGAGCAGATTTTTCAAGTCGGCGACTTGGTTATGGTCTTTCTCCGGAAAGAGCGGCTTCCTGCCGGCCCCCACCACAAGCTCATGCCGAAGAAGTTTGGCCCCTTCCCCATCATCCGCAAGATCAACGACAATGCTTACGTGGTTGATCTACCACCGGAGTTTAACATCTCCAAGACCTTTAACGTGAGCGACTTATCTCCGTTCTACCCGGACGTGCCTCTTTATGCGGACCACTCGTGGTCGAGTGCTTCTCACGTGGCGGAGAATGATGCGGAATACGGTGCGACCTGCACCGTCAGCGACGAAGCCCACGCCGAACCGGGGATTGCATGGCTCGAGAAGTTCGACCCGCTTTGGATGCCGCGAACCGTCTAAATAAAGAGGCGGCGTTATTTATTTTATGCCCTTTTGTTGTATTTGTTTTTGTAAAACTATTATGTGTGCTATTAGCATGTGTGTGCTAATAGTTATTTTCTCCCCCCCCCCCCCATAGTATAAGAGGGAGGAGAGTGTATTTTCATTTCAGTTTTGGTATTATATTGAGAAGCAGTTTGCCCTAGCCGCCTCCCTCTTCTCCGTGCGAGAACTGCCGATCCGGAAGGATCCTGCCGCTCAACGATTCCTCCGCCCGTGTGGCGCGATTCCGGCCGGAAGGCTCCACCGCTCCCTCCTCCGGAGGTATTTTCTACATCACATTCTGAATTGATGGAGCTATTTTCCAGTTGAACCACAACAATCTATGTGCAAGTAATATCTAGGGAAGCAAAATAATTTGAAAATTGTTTTATCAAGGGCAATTATGTAATACCACTACTAAATAAATCGATTAATAGCGGGTAGGCTAAGTCAGTAACATGTTTTGCCAGACTGGAATCATAGTATTCCTTGTTGTAAGCGGCGGGCGGAGAACGAATCCAATCTACCTAGCCACGGTGATCATCTGTTTAGAGATGACAATCTCTATCTCGTAGGATTGATCTAGTGTTGTTTGTTTTATTACGTGACTGCTCCATTGATGATATGATTTTGTTTTGTGATGTTTAATTTGTTGTTTACTGGAGAATTTTCAACTGCTTGTGATTACTCTTTGATCTTTTAGGAACGGGTCATAACATTGGTATCATGGTGTTTGTGGATATGCAAGTGTTGGATGCAACTTAAATCGAGGATTTACAAACTGATATGGATATTATGAAGAAGAATAAGGAGACTATGGCTCTTTCGATATAGAAGTTAAACGATCAGCATAATCGCATTCTGGAGGAGGTGTTCGGGCCATGTTTGCAAGCCTAAAAACAGACGACTTTGTTGAATCTAGAGGTATATCTTCTTTTGCAGATATTCAAAATTCACATTACCACCCTAATCATATGCCTACGAGATTCGCAGACCTCAAATTGCCTCATTTCTGTGAGGATGCCTCATTACAATGGAATTACATCGATCAGTTTTTCGGCATTGACCGCACCCCGGAGAACCTTAAGGTGAAGATCGCATATGTACATATGGAAGGCAAAACATTGTATTGGCATCAAACCTATATGAAGTCCAACATCTCCCGGCAATGGCCCGACTTTGAGGAATATTGTCAAGCTCTACATAATCATTTTGGAGCCATCCAATTTGACGACCCGATCATTTTAGAGTCATCCTATTTGACGAACCAATGTTTCAACTCAAAGAATACATCAACAACAACACTCAAGCCTTTATCCAACTATAGCTGGGCCAGCTATATGGATCCTTAGTCACAATTGTGACTTATCTTTAGTCATAATCTCACTAATGCCTAGGTACATCATGTCTTTCCTTATAGCTTCAAAAAACTAATGCCACAAAAATTCAGTTCAACATATCTCGTTCAATTTGATCTCCTCCTTCATCGAGTTCAAATTCCCAAGAAGCATGTTATTAGTTTTTGTTTAGTTGGAAATCATAAAACGTGAATAATTGCATTTAGGCTACATTCCTTAAGATATAGGTGTGTGAAAAGTACATGGAAAAATATCAAAATAATTCACAAACTCCACAACTCCTCAAGTTGGGCTTGTGATGTTTGTCATGCCCAGTTTACAC
Source organism: Platanthera guangdongensis (assembly GCA_039583875.1). NCBI lineage: Eukaryota > Viridiplantae > Streptophyta > Magnoliopsida > Asparagales > Orchidaceae > Platanthera > Platanthera guangdongensis. Next base: position 80,880,495 of record CM077151.1, read on the forward strand.
ATAATTGTTTCAAAGGCCCTCAGACTCGATCACATAGTAAGAACATCATCCAACTGTTGATCGGATGGGACAAATTGAGTGCTTACAACTCCACTTATTATGTTTTCCTTAATAAAATGTATGTCAACTTTCACATACTTAGTGTGGTCATGCTGAAATAGATTGTGCGCAATATTGATAGCCACCTTGCTATCACAATTGTTGGAAAAGCCCACTTAACATTAGGCCCATTTGTATAGCATTTATTGCTTTTTCTCTCCTCTCTTTAGTCCCACATTGTGTATAGGACTTTTCTCTCTCCTTCTCTCATCTATATATATGTACTCATTCTTTGTATTTGTATTAAGTGGACATATATACAAGGTTGGCTTTCTCCATTTCTACATGGTATCAAAGCCAGGTTCGAATCTCCTGCGGACTCTCTCCTCTGTCCGCCCTGCAGCCTGCGGTCTCTGCGGCCTCCCTTGTCCAGTCCGCACACTCTAGTCGCATCTCTCCTGCGGCCTCCCTTATCCTGTCCGCTTCCTCTCCCGTGGATCCACTTCTTCCCCCCCACTCTCCCTTCCACCTCTGGCCCCCCCCCCTCCTTTTATAACCATCCTGTGGGGTCCACTGCTTCCCCTTGTCCGCTGCGGCCTCTTCCTGTCCGGCGCGACCTCGGCGACCTCTCTCCTTGATCTCCTTCATCCGCCGTTCGCGCAGCGTCCGCCAGCTCGCCAGTTCGCCAGTTCGCCAGTTCGCCAGTTCGCCAGCTCGCCAGCTCGCCAGCTCGCCAGCCCGCCAGCCGGCCAGCTCGCCAGCCCGCCAGCCCGCCAGCTCGCCAGTCAGCCCCGGCTTTTCTTCTCTTCTCAGTTCACTCCTCTGCCGCAGTCTGACCCAGACCGCCGCGGCCTGACCCAGACCGCCGCGACCTGACCCAGCCCGCAACATCCTCCAGCTCGCCACGACCTCATCCAGGTCGCCGCGTCCTCACCCAGTCCGCTCTGTTTGCTTCCTCTAGCTGCTGCCTCCCGCTCGCTGCGGCCTCCTCCCACTCGCTGCGGCCTCCTTCAGCTCGCTGCGGCCTCCAGCCCGCTGCGGTCTCCTCCTGCTCGTTGCGGCCTCCAGCCCGCTGCGGTCTCATCCAGCTCGCTGCGGCCTCCTTCAAGCTCGCTGCGGCCTCCTTCAAGCTCGCTGCGGCCTCCATGTCTACCTCTGCAGACTCCGTCGGTACGGCAGTTCCTCCTGAACGCCCGGCCTCTATACCGGAAGTCCGTGACGAGCTCCGGATCACTACAATTTCGCTCACTGGCAAGAAGAACTTTGTGGAATGGGCACACTCAGTTCGCCGCGTCCTTCAGTCCAAGGGATTCCTTCATCATCTGACCCAGACCGTTATTGGTATCCCTACTGAGGAGTGGTTACGCAATGATGGGCGTGTGCAGACTTGGCTCCTCAACTCTCTTGATGGAGAATCTTATCGTCTGGCCATGTATCATGAGACGGCCAAAGGCATGTGGGACGAGCTACACACCCTCTACTCCGGCAAAGATAGTCTCCACCATCTCTATGATATCATCACCGCTCTCCAGGCCCTTGACAGCAGTGACGCAACCGACTTGACGTCCTTTGTTGCTCAAGCCCGGTCTCTGGTTGAGGCTTGGATCCACCATCAGCCTCCCACTCTAGATCTCGCTGCTCAACGTACCCAGAAAGAAGCTGTGGGTCTCGCCATGATGATGGCCCGGGTGCCCCCTCATCTTCACAGTGTCCGGGCTCACATCCTCTCCTCTACTGTTACACCGTCCTTTTCCGACGTGTGCTCCATGCTTCTCAAAGTCTCCCCGCCTCCGGATGTTCCCGGACTTCCTTCTCCGGCCCTTGTTCAACAGGCACCTGCTGCCTTATTACCTCTTCCCCCCTCTGCCCGTGGTGGCCGCTCTGACTCTCGCGGCCGGGGACGCGGTGGCCGGTCTAGGCCTCAATGCTCGTTCTGTGGTAAAGTTGGTCATCTTGAGGCCACTTGCTTTCGCAAACATGGCCGACCTCCTCGTCCACATGCCTCTGCTGCTACTACCGACTCTGCCTCCTCTCGTACTGAGCTCGACGAGGTTCGTCTTCAGCTCCAGCATCTTCATGGCTTGCTCAGCCGTCCGCCTGCCTCGATTGCCTCTGCTGCCTCTCTCTCCAATGAAGGTATCGCCTGCCTATCCTCTGGCACGCGCTGGATACTTGATTCTGGTGCCACTCATCATATCACCTCTGTTAAGCCACCACAGTACTTGTCTTCACCTCACCCGAAGTACATTACTGTTGCTAATGGGGCGTCGGTTCCCGTCTCTGGATGTGCTGATATTTCTCTCACCTCTTCTCTCCTCCTACGCTCGGCTCTACATGTTCCGGGCTCTCCTTTCAATTTACTCTCTGTCGGTCGCCTTACTACTGATTCTAATTACTCAGTGACATTTACTTCTTCTTCTTTTCTCATACAGGATCAGCAGACGCAGACTATCATTGGTAGAGGACGGCTGCAGAATGGGCTCTATCTTCTTGACGACCCTCCTACTGTCCTCGCATCTACCTCCTCTTCGGATTGGCATCGCCGTCTGGGACATGCTCCTCTTCCAGTCCTCCGGAAGGCTCTTCCTGATGTCACTCTTCCCGCTTTTCGTTGCGACACATGTATTTTGGGCAAACAGCCCCGTTCTTCTTTCCCCCCTCATTGTACTCGGAGCTCCGCTCCTTTTATTTTAGTACACTCCGATATATGGGGTCCGTACAAAGTTGCTAGTATTTCTGGCTATCGCTATTTTCTTACTTTTATTGATGATTACTCTCGCATGACATGGTTATATCTCCTTCGGGATCGCTCTGAACTTCCCCGCGTATTCCGGGCTTTCATCCTCGAGACTCGCACTCAGTCCTCTGCGCCTATTCGCACTATTCGTACTGACAATGCGCGGGAGTACACCAGCCATACGTTTGCCACTCTCTGCTCTGAATTCGGCATTCTTCACCAAACCTCATGTCCGTACACTCCGCAACAGAATGGTGTCGCCGAGCGCAAGAATCGTCACCTTCTTGATGTCGCTCGCTCGCTTATGCTTCAAATGCAGGTCCCCAAACCGTACTGGAACTACGCTCTCTCCACGGCTTGCTTCCTCATCAACCGCCTCCCGTCTTCCGTCCTCCAGTATGCTACTCCCTTCAGCCTCCTCTTTCCCACAACTTCGCCTTTTCCTCTTCCGCCACGGGTGTTTGGGTGTACCTGCTACGTTCACCACCTCGGTCCCTCCACGGACAAGTTGGACCCTCGTGCCACCAAGCAGATCTTTGTTGGGTACTCGCGCACTCAGAAGGGTTATGTATGTTATTCGCCTACTACCCGCAAGGTTACTGTCTCGCCTGACGTAACTTTCCGTGAAGATCTTCCTTTCTTCCCTGCTCAGGATATCGCTCTGCCTCCCGCTCCCGTCGTTCGTCCTGTCATTCCTGCTCCTCACTCCTCAGCCTCTCTCCCTTCCCCGCCTCCGGTCCGTCCACCACCTCCGGTTATCCGGGTCTATTCTCGTCGCTCTCCTCATTCTGTGGCTCCTCTGCAGTCGGCTTCGCCCTCTGGTGCTCTGCTCCCTGCTGCTCCGGCTCCCGTCTCCACCGCTCATCCGATGGCGAACTACGTCTCGCTCCATCGCCTCTCCCCCTCTCTTCTTCACTTTGCCACCTCCTTATCTTCTGTTTCAGTCCCTAACTCTTTGCAGGAGGCGCTTCACCATCCTGGCTGGCGGGCTGCCATGGACGAAGAAATGACGGCCCTTTGGGCCAACCAGACCTGGGTCTTGGTTCCCTTACCTCCCGGTCAGCACCCTGTTGGATGCAAATGGGTCTTCGTCATCAAGCATGCTCAGGATGGCACTATTGCCCGACTGAAGGCCCGTCTTGTGGCCCGTGGCTTCACACAACAGGAGGGCCTCGACTATGAGGAAACATTCTCTCCGGTGGCCAAGCTTAACACTGTCCGCGTTCTTCTCTCCGTCGCGGTACACCGCCGCTGGCCTCTTCATCAACTTGACATCAAGAACGCCTTTTTGAATGGCGACCTTCAGGAAACTGTCTACATGCGCCAACCGCCCGGGTTTGAGACCACGGGGGAGTCTCGGGTCTGTCTTCTCAAAAAGTCAATTTATGGTCTCAAACAGTCCCCACGGGCGTGGTTTGACAAGTTTAGCAAGGTAGTTCGGGACATGGGGTTCACTCGGAGCTCTGCAGATTTCTCCCTCTTTACCCGACACCGGGCCACTGGCACCATTCTTCTGTTGGTTTATGTTGACGACATCCTTCTCACTGGGGATGACTCAAAGGGGATTCAAGACGTCAAACAACACCTGAGCACTGTTTTTCAGACTAAAGATCTGGGGAAACTTCGCTACTTCCTTGGTCTCGAGATCGCCCGGCGGCCGGATGGGTTGGTACTCTCCCAACGAAAGTACTGTCTCGATCTTCTCAAAGATGCTGGTCAGTCTGGTTGCAAGCCAGCATGTGCCCCGATGGAGGCAAATCACAAATTATGCGCTCATGCTTCGGATGACGATTTGCTACTTCCGAACCCGGAATACTATCGACGCCTTGTGGGCAAGTTGATCTATCTAACAGTCACAAGGCCAGATATATCATTTGCAGTTGGGGTTGTCAGTAGGTTCATGCATGCCCCCCGGGCTTCTCATCTCCAAGCGGTTGAACGGATTCTCCGATACCTTAAGGGAGCTCCAGGCCAAGGGCTGGTTTACAAAACCTCCGACTCTGCTCCCGCATTGGTTGCCTATTCTGATGCCGACTATGCGGGTTCCCTGGACGATCGAAGGTCAACTAGTGGGTTCTGTACGTATTTTGGTGGGCATCTTATTACTTGGAAGAGTAAGAAACAAGCTGTGGTGGCTCGTTCCTCTGCAGAGGCTGAATACAGATCGATGGCCTCAGTTGTTTCAGAACTCACATGGCTTGAAAGTCTCCTTACTGACCTGGGAGTAAAACTCCCCTCCTCTGCTGTTCTATTTTGTGATAGTCAAGCCGCCATACACATCGCAAAGAATCCGGTCTTTCATGAGCGCACAAAACATATCGAGGTTGACTGTCACTTTGTTCGTGAAAAGGTTCAATTGAAGAAACTTGAATTAAAGCATGTTCCAGGAACTGATCAAGTTGCCGACATCCTCACAAAGGCCTTATCAAGCACTCTGTTCTACCAATGTTTGTCCAAGCTGGGTGCTTATGACCTATACGCTCCAGCTTGCGGGGGAGTGTTGGAAAAGCCCACTTAACATTAGGCCCATTTGTATAGCATTTATTGCTTTTTCTCTCCTCTCTTTAGTCCCACATTGTGTATAGGACTTTTCTCTCTCCTTCTCTCATCTATATATATGTACTCATTCTTTGTATTTGTATCAAGTGGACATATATACAAGGTTGGCTTTCTCCACTTCTACAACAATAAAGTCGGATAGGATACCTGCTTTGAATCTCAAGTTCATACATAATGGACCAAATCCACATTCATTCACATATCCCATGAGTCATAGCTCTGAATTCTGCTTCAGTGCTAGACCTAGCAACCACATGCAATTTTTTGTTTCTCCAAGTTACCAAATTACCTCAAACTAGGGAGCAATATCTAGAACTGTGTCTTCGGCCATCAACAGATCCCTCTCAGTCATCATTTGTGAAAACTTCAGGGGTCAACTCTGTACTTGGGCTAAACAAGATACCTCGGCCTGGAGAGGATTTGAAATATCGGAAGATCCGTTGGGCGACATCCAAGTGGAGAGACCTACAGAGAATGCATGCATTGACTGATAACCCCAATGACATAAGAGATATTTGGGCGGGCATGGGATAAGTAGATAACCCTCCCTACCAGCTGTTGAAAACCAGTGATGTCAACAAAAACTTCATCATCTCTCCCTAATTTATGGTTGTCTACACACACTCACCTTTGATGTCTTGAGCAAGTCAAGAATGTACTTCCTCTGAGATATAAAGATCTCGGGTTTGGATCTGGAGACTTCAATGCCAAGAAAATACTTGAGATTCTCAAGATCTTGCACTTCAAATTTCATTGTCAATCTTGTTTTCAGACTTTGGAACACCTTAATGTCATATCCACAATTATAACAATGTCGCACACATAGACAATAAGAGCGTTCAATTATCCTTGTTTGTACTTTATAAACAAGGCATTGGTGAGATTATGACACAAGATAGGACACAATGACAACAAAGGATCCATATAGCCGACCCCACTATAGTGGGATAAAGGCTTGAGTGTTGTTGTTGTTGTACTTTATAAACAAGGCGTGATCGGCATTACATTGAGTGTAACTAAATATCATAATGGCTCTATTGAACCTTCCAAACTAGGCCATAAGAGAATGTTTTTGGTCATGTATTGACTTCTTCAACCTAAAGACGTTTCCCTCAGATCCTTCGGCAGCAAGAACCGGAGGTGGAGACATGTAAACCTCCTCTTCTAAATCCTCATGGAAAAAAGCATTCTTCAAATCTAACGGGCTGATATTCCACTCTTTGCATATTGCACATGAGGGCATAGTTTTAATGGAATTCATCATTGCTACTAGAGAAAAGGTCTCTTGATAATCAATCTCAGCAGTTTGAGTATAGCCACTGCCCACTAATCTAGCTTCGTAATGTTCAACAAGTTCCTGGGAGTTTTGTTTCACTGAGAAGACTCATTTACACCCAACAACAATCTTCCCTCGAAGATGATGAACGAAATCCCACATGCAATTTTTTTCAAGAGTCATCATTTATTCAAACATAGCTTCCTTCCACTTTTGATGCCCCAGAGCTTCCGGCCAAGAAGAGGAGATGGATACGGAAGACAGAGAAGTGACAAATGCTCTATGCAAAGAAAACAAAGGGTCATAAGTCGCAAAATGGGATAGAGGATGTTGTGTGGATGCACGGTTACCTTGAGTACCAGAAGATGGATCTAGTGGTGGATTTGCTATTACGAGTCAAGATTGAGTGTATGTGCCCCTGCATCTCCTAATATACATCTATAAAGTATGAGAAGGCGATGAGGAAAAGGCGGAGGCAGAACTACCTGATCAATGGGAGTAGGTTGACTAGGAGGCTAATATGAAGGGAAAATAGGTAGAGGAATAGAGGTAGAGCTCACTTCCATGGTAACAGACTCTCACTAAAGTAAGTTCCCATAGAAAGATTGAAATTCATAAAAGTGACATTCATAGAGGCAAAGCTCTTTCAATTCATGGGATGAAAGCACATATACCTTTTTTGGGCTAGAGAATATCTGATAAAAACACACCAAAGAGCACGGGGGTTAAGTTTAGATGTTTAATGCCCGCGGACAAATCACACACCCAAAGATACAAGAAGGAATTTGAGTAGGAGAAACGTGGAGAGTGTTGAGGGGATTTTATGTCCAAGGATACGGGAAAGTATGCGATGAATAAGATACGCAATTGTAAGGACAACATCCTCCTAATAATATTTAGGAAAGTACATCTTAAGCAAGAGACATCGAGCAACCTCAAGAAGGATTCAATTCTCATGCTTAGCGACTCTATTCTGAGCAGGATTAGAAACAAGAGGTTTGGTGGCTGAGGTAGCGTTCAAGTTTAGAGTTAATATACTCAAACCCATTCTCAGTGCACAACACTTTAATCGTAACATTGAACTTAGTAATGCTATCATTTTATAAAAAGGTTGAAACAGAGGAAACACGTCATTTTTGTTTCTCACCAGGTAAACACATGTGCAACGAGAAAAACAATCTATGAAATTAACAAACCAGTGAAAAACAGATATAGAAGCTATATGCAAAGGCCCAAAACATCAATATAAAAACAAAAGGAGAAGCACTAGGAGGAGAGGCATGAGTAAGAGAATTACGATTGCGCTTACTGCATTCACGCACATCAAAGTAAAAGTATTAAACAAAAGTTTGCATAGCAGGTAACAAAAGTATCATATTAAAAATAGAAGGATGCCCTAGGCGACAATTCCACGAGTCCAAATTAGAAGACTAAGCCACATAAAGAGATTGTGGAGGAGGAACCGAGCAAGAGGGATCAAACACATAGAGGCCTTCACACAGTTTACCAGAAATAATTATTATCCCATTCTCTGGTCATGAAAGATACAATAAGTGGGAAAAAAGGTGACTGAGCAATTCATAGAGTTAATCATGTTACTAATAAAAAGAATGTTTCGAGTAAACATAGAAACATGAACTGAAAAGAGAGTGAGGAAAGAGCAGTGAATGGATCCTTTTTCAATAATAGGAGAAAAAGATTCATCCGTATTGCTCACTTTATCTCTACCAGACAGAGAGAGTAGGACATGAAACCTATAACAGATCCAGTCATATGATCGGTGGCCCTAAAGCTGATGATGCATTAGGTAGAAGAGCGGGTCGTAGCAAAAGGTGAATCTGGGAGCTCCTAGTGGGCAAAAGCTAAGTTACTGGAGGAGCAAGGGGCACTGAGAAGCAAAAGGGTATTGGAGCTTAGGAGCAAGCAAGCCCCTCGGCACATGAGGAACAAATTTTTAAAAATATACATAAAATATATTTTATTAAATGCATAAAATAAATCCACCACCATATCAATACACCAGAATTGCATATATCACAACTCCCGAAAAAACTAGCATTCAAAAACTAGATTTCAAAAAATATATATTTAGTGAACAGGGTAGCCAGTTCACTGAAAGGGCCCTGAAACCGCAAAGCGTGCTGGGCGGTTTAGTACGGGGCCCTCCTAGGCGTGCCAAGGTCACCTCACCAACATCTGCCTTACAGAGGTGAGACCCAGTACGCCCGGTGCACCCAACGCCTCAGGCGCGCCTTTCATAATTAAGGGCATAAGAGGACGTGGATGAACTAGATAAATCAAATGGATACCATGCATGTTAACCTAAATGCTATGACAGAGGACAGCATCAGATGACAAGTCATCCCAGCGGCCACTTTGAGTGCCCGCGGGCACTCTCCAAGCAGCAACTCCGGCTCGCGGATAGGAGGATAATGAGGGGACCCGAGGACACTCCATGCTTTGTGGTTTGGGCGCTGAAGTGGTCAGCGCGACACCGGGTGGCCGCTCAAAGGGCAGTTCGGAAATCCATCTAAGAGGTCGCGACGAGTATTGTTTCTAGGTCTACGCGGACTCCCCTCTCCAGCATCTATGTAGGCGGTAGCGCAGGGTTACGTGCGGTCTCTTCTCTCAACCCTCAGCCGCCTGACTCTTCGTGTACCTCGGGCGGCTGCGCATTTAATATCATGTTTCATAAGACATTAAATGGCTGTCGTTTCGTGAAACGTTCGAGTAGCGTACCTTCAAAAATAAAAAGAGACCAGGGATGCTCGAATGTGGACAGTGGACTGAGCCAAGAACCTACCATGTCGTTAGTGTGGACATTAAGACCTTATCTTTTCTTTACTTCTCTCTTGTACTCGCGCAAGTGTTCGCATCTCCTTGTAATCCATTTCTTGAGATAATCCAAAAGCCCGCCACAACAGAGACATTCTCCGCGGAGAGTAAGACTGGTGTTCGCCACTGGCAGCGACAAACTCTTTTCTGTGCATCGTCTGTTCGACTCTCAAGGGCTAGTAACCAATAGCTTGTGAATCTCTCTTTCCTCTGCCAACCACCCGACCCAGAGATACCGTGCAAAGAGTTGATGGCAATTATAGCTCCAACATAATTTGGTGTGGTGAGCGTGGACCAAGCGGTTGATGAAATCGCCCCTACAGTCAAAGGAAAGCAATAATGTTTGTCCGCTCTAGGAAGTGTGCGCCCGTTGCACAGATAATGCGTGCAGGGTCTGCTAGAGTCCTTCAGAGAGGATGTAGTCACACTCTACAAAGCGAATGGACAGCTGTCGAAGACCGCGAGATGGGCGCGGAAGCTCAGAAGAAGTTCGCGGCCCGTGTAAGCAGGATGCACCTTGTGTAAAATCGCCTTCCCAAACCTTAGCCCGGGTCGGGCCAGAGGGGATCTCACTTTCTCAAGAAGTCCACCCAGCGCACCTTAAGTGGTATCAAATCACACCACTAAACGCTAGTTGGCTGCCTTACTCGGCTTGAATCACAACATTCAAATATCATCACAGAGTATTGTGGAATCATTAACAGATGACCACATCGATTACATATATAACAATATATATCCAAAAGTGTACGCAAATTCCGCATCCACTGTTTACATGAAGCTTGTAGGCTACAAAAGTACTACTACTACAAACTCCTCACGCTCTCAATCCTATTATTTAGTACTCACGTCTCGAAACTCTGGAGACGACGGGGGTGCCTCTACACGGACACTCCTATCAGCTGGCGTATCGTCCTGCGCTAGCTGGTCATCACGGCGCTCTATATCCTGTGATTGGTTATAAACATAACCGTTAGTCACAGAACTAACTAAAAACACATCTCCACCACTGATTCATATTGTGCGAACGAGCTCACGCACCCAACAAAAGTAAATAGCCGAAACATGAGAGTGTTAGTATAACCTTTCATACAAAAGCTAGAAGCAACTATTAAAAGAAAGTGCAACATAGTATAATTGGAATAGCAGCAGTATTATACATTAGTTATAACAAAAGCTTCACGAGATATCAGCACAACATGTATTCACAACTTGTATTCACACCGCATGTATTCAAACCTGTCATTACGTCCAGGCATTCAAAGCCGCGCGCACACCCTATATCGACATAGTATGGACCGCTTCTATTCAAGCAGGGTAGCAAGGCTCATGGGCCTCACCGATTTGGCTATCGGTGACAGTGGCCAGTCTTGCCACTTCTGCGAGTGATCGTATTGCACAACCCAGGATCCAACGTACAACCCCGTGTACTCTTGGATGTGAGCGACATCCGACGATTCAACATTTTGGCCGACCAGCGGAGGAAACCCAACGAGGAAAAATCATAACGGTAAGTCATGTGACGAACCAAATATGGCGCACCGCATATGATAATGTTTGATTTTTACAGTCCCCGATGATTATAACATAAAGACGAATGCGATTATTGTATTTATTACTATTCTTAGAGTTGTTGTCATGTGATGTGTAAATATATAACTGAAAGAAATAAACTGATGTGTTCTTTTCTGTGATGTGTACTACTGTGACACAATTTTTGAAAACTTCTGATCTTTCCTCATATCATTTGGAGGAAACTTGTGAAAGGGTTTCCACAAGTCACTTGTGGTACTCATCTCCCCGTCGCCTCGATTCGTCGAACTCCCCGCACCGGTACTAACGGTCTGCAGAAGTGACTAACCCGCCACGATTTATCGCAAGCAATTAAATTTATTAATTTTGCTGGCATTCACCGGGTCTACGGCGGCATGTCCTACTATGCTTCAAATAATTCAGGCAAGCGACACTCGGCTTGACTTCCAACAAGGAGCATGTGAGCTCTTTATTTGGGGCTGCTCCTAGAGGAATACCTCAACTCTGGTTATGCTCAACTAAAGCTCAACCTAACAGAAGATTGCTCGTCAGAGCAGGACCCGTGATAAAAATGGAAAATTGCAGAAATAAAAGTGAGGTAATAAAAGCTGCTGAAAATATAAGTTGCAGAATTGAAATGATGAAATAAGCCTAATACGAAACTGGAGTAGTATTGAACTGAAAGAACTGAAAGTAAGTACTGAAAGTAACAAGACCAGTACGAGACTGAAATAGTACTTAAAAGAAATGAACTGAAAGTAAGTAAATAAGTAGAACCAGTGTGAGACTGGAATGAGTGCTTAAAAGAAATGAACTGAACTGAAAGTACAATAAGCAGGACTAGTACGAGACTGGAGTACTGAAAAGAATGTACTGAACTGAAATAAATAAGGGAACTGAAACAGTACGAGACTGTAATAAATCATAAAAATGGTTAGTAGTTAAATCACTCCATTCAGGAGGCTTCAGTTTCATCTCCGTTTATAGGAGGCAAGTTAAGTTCCGTCTTCGTTCTCATGAGGCAAGTTCAGTTCCGTTTCAGTTTTTAGAAGGCTTCTTTGAGTTTCACTCATTATGAAGATCCGATAATAATTCAATTGCGTCTTTTCTATCACGACTTAATTGGCTCACGAGCCTTATTAAGAGTTATACCTTTATTATTAATCTGAGAATAAATATCAACTCAATTGCTTGCGTCGGATCGAATCAGAGAATCTCGTTAGATGACACATTCTCCATTGAATTTCAACCTCGAAAATCGTTTCCAACAAAAGAGGGAAATTCTTCACCCAAAACGAGGTTGGAGATTATTTTACTCGAAGATAGAAGTTTTATCTTCTGAGTTGACCCAAAATACCCGAGATTTATTTTAAAAATGAGCCGCCTGGTGATTTTTAAAAAAACCTCAAGACACTCAAAGCTGGAAATCTTGACTCGATAACTTTTGTCGAGTTATCATTTGATCTTAATATTCAATATAGAAAGAGGGCGTACACTTCAAATTTTATTTTCGAAGAATTTGAGCGTCTCAATTTCCGAACGCAACCCCAGGCTCCGAAAAATCTGAAAATCTTAAATTTTTACCCCAAAATTTCCAAATTCTAATACAATCTTTAAGAGGGCCTAAAAAGAGCATAGAAATTTTCTCAAAATATTCTGAGCAATTTTGGATTTTTAAATTGGTCAATTAATTCTTATTCGGGTTTTTAAAAATACCAAATCAATTCCAAAAATTACTAATTTTTTTGGGAAATTGCCCTCATCAAGGGGAACAACTTTAGTGTTCAAAACTTTTTTCCTAGGTGACTAGATTTCTCTTAAAAAAATCACCACATTTTTATTTAAAAATTGGTCTGCAATTAGCATATCAAATATGATCGCGCGGTTGATAAAGAGCCAGATAACAGATTGGTTCATCTGTCCCCACAATGGATCAGGCGCGGATCTGTTGTGGGCTCCAGAATTCCATTCAGGCACGTAATTTAATGCAACAGTTGTCGTCCGATCATCATCAGATTGGACGACAACTGTGACTCGTCAACGGTGCAGTAGTTAAAGCCTCTGCCACCGCCGGCCGGCGACTGAGAGGTGTCGGTGCCGCCTTCGGTCGACTCGTCGGGTGCCGACAAAGAACGAGGCAGTGGTCCGGTGGCCCATCGCCGCCAGCCACCGCCGGATTTTTCCAACCCGAGAGTGGTGGCGCGACATACTCTGCTCCCGGCGATGACGCACCACCCGCCTCTCTAGTGGCTCACCCGGCACAGAACCACACCAGGCCGGCACGTCGAGGGACAGGCTTCTCTACAGCAGTAGTCCGGGGGCCTGGCGTCGCCGGCCTCCGCCGCAGAAAATAAAACAAAGCAGATTATTGCTTAGTCGGGTGCCGTAGGAGCGGCGAATTGTTGCGGCACCACGGTCATCCTCCGCCAGGAATAAACCTCCACGGTGGGACACCCTCCCTGCGCCACCACCGACGCTGGGGCAGGGTTTTCCACACACGGCCACCACCCGACACCGGAGCAAGGCTCGGGTGGCGCCGGTGGCGCTCCGGCCGCCGGGAGGCCCATGCATCACGTTGGGGAAGTAGGGAAGGAGGAGGGAAAAGCTTTCCACCTGGGCTGGAGGAACTCAGGAAGGCCCCAGTCGAGCCGCAATTAAATGTGGTGGATGAAGGAGGTGACGTTTTTGGATCTGAGTTTTCCGGCGATCCAGGGTTCTGCAAGGGGGGTTTAGACTTGCCTGAGGTGAATGAGGAGGAGAGGAGGAGGGCATGGGCTAATATATGCTGAGGGGGTGGTCTCCCCCTTCACTTCCCAGATGTGGGATAAAAACAACAGGAGGAGTAGGTGGCTTCTCCCCCTTAGGGCACCTTAGACTGCCAGATGTCAGTCACAAAGGGGAGGGGAAGGTTGGGCTTGGACTTTGGGAGTGAGGAAGAGGAAAGAAAAGAGGGATTGGGCCTCAACTTGGCCCAAGGCCCATCTCTCAACCTATTGTTGGCTGGCTTTAGTGGCCCAAGGGTGAAGGGGTAGGGCCCAAGCAACACATGAAGAGGTGCACTCCTCTTTGAAAAAATACCAAAAAAATGAGCTTTATGTGGGTTAACCAAAGTCAACCCTAGAGTGGGTTCCTCATGCTGGTCAAAGTCAAAGTAGGTCCAAGTCATCGGGGTCGGGTCATAGTTGGGTGACGTAACAAAATTGGTGTGCGCACGCTTTTCGGTGCATGTCTGTGCTTGATTTGACCACAGATTGAACACTAGTCATCAAAACTGACCGGGATGAATTCTATTGATTTCGTATTGACCATACGAATCCAATATCACTGACCGGGGTCAAATCGGAATTCGTTTGCTAAGTATTCAAAATTTGCGCGTCGCGGTGCACTGAAATGGTCAAAACACTTATATTCACCGTTAGACTTCGGATTGCGATGCAACGAGTTCCAATGCGTCTGTATCAAGTATACAAAGTCATAGGAATTGACAAACTCAGGTCAGAGTTCTCTAGCTCTGAAAGTGAGGGATAGATCTATTTTACACTAGAGGGGGGTGAATAGGGTATTTTAAAAACTTTAATTTAGTTTTACAGCGAATTTAAAAATTAGTGATATATATAGAGAGAGAAACAATCACATCACACAAAAAAAGAGAATAACAATCACGGACGACACAAGAAAATTTATAGTGGTTCCCTAATAAATCTGGGTACATACACTCTTCTACCATCCTGGTAGAAATCCACTACAGGTTTTGATCAGGTGCCCTGCCACCACAGGTTTTTGCTCAGGTGCCTGTCAACACAAGATCTATTTTTTTAAGGGAGACCTAGCAACCCTTTGAGCTTTTGATCATGTGCCCAAAAATCAATCTAAGTCTTTTGATCAGGTGACTTTAGAACCAAGAAATTTAAGTTTTGAAGGGAGTTATAACCCTGTACATAGTTTATGAAAATAAACTAAAAAAATGATGATGTCTTCTCCTTCAAGATTCTCTGAGAATACTAGTGGATTGATGTTGAAGCAAAAAACTCCCCCTGATTTGAGTAGAGTTTATGATCAGGAGAGGGAGACTTTTCTTCATGGTGTAGGCTTTCTTGTATCTGAGAGATGAAGACTTTGCACAAGCAGAGACTGAAGATCTAATTCTGTAAGCTTATGAAATCTGTAAGAGTATGTGTTGATCTGCAAGTCTCTAAGTTAGTATTTTTAAGTCTGTAAACTTGAGACAACAATCTTCTGTAAATTTATATTGAATGGTGAAAGGAATTCAAACATTTGAATTAATCGATTCTGGAATTCCTGAGAATGGTAAATGGCTTGGAAATTGATTAGAATAATAACTCTGTGAAAATCTCATATTTAATGCTGTCTCTAAACGATTATATTCGTTATAATATTTTGCATTAAATATTATAGTCATAACTGTCTGTAAATAAGCATTTAAATTATTCTGCCTTCAGAGTATATTATAGCCTGAAATTAAGCCTGAAACTATCCTGCCCTCTGCAAATAAAACTGCCTAAAACACTGCAAAGAATTAGTCGAACTCAGCAAGCATTTTGTCGACCTGAGCCCGAAGTTCGTCGAACTGAATCTTCTTATTTGTCGACCAGAACTCAGAGTTCGTCGAGCTGAGCTTGACTTTTGTCGAGCTGAGTTTCTGAGTAGAGACAGGAGTTCGTCGACCGGAGCTCAAAGTTCGTCGAGCTAAACTCAGAGTTAAGTCTCTGATTCGTCGAACTGAGATCGTCGTTCGTCGAACGCAGCTCTGCTATCGTCGAACTGATTTTCTGCATTTGTCTGACTGCATTTGTCTGGAGTTCTTCTAAGACAATAACCCTGAAAATAACATATGACCCTAGACTATATAAAATGAGTCAAACTAAACATCATAATGACAATCCTAGCCCAAATCAGTAATAGGGTTCCAACAATCTCCACCTATTTGGGTGAGTATACTATTTACAAAGGAAAAACACAGCATAGAATATCTAGCAGAAAAACTTTCAGCAAATATATAAATAAAGTGCTTTGAAAGTTATAAACATAAACACAGTTATAAGAACATAAAATCAGAAATCAATTGTCTTTCTTAGGAGCATCAGAGGAAGATTCTGAAGAAGCTTTAGTGAAGATTAACTTCCTGTTGGAGTGTTCAGCTTCTTTTTGAGTCATCTTTAAATCTTGTGATCCAATAATCTTCAAAGAAGTGGTCTTAGGCACCACTGCCTCTGGATGCAAGCTCATGTACTTGTCCACATTGAACAAGTTCTTTACTTGATATTTGTCAAGATCCTTCTTTCTGTAAGAGGACATAGTGGAGAACTGAGAAGTTTCCTTTCCTTCATCTTTAGCTTTCTTGATTTGAGATAGAGCAATGAGCTCATTAAATCTTGTCATTCTGAAATTTGGGTCCAACTCTGGATCATAAGCTGGGGAAGGAGGCCTCTCTGGGCTTGACTGTTGGTGCTGTTGTCTTCTTTGACCTGGATGCTGCTCTGAGATTCTGACCTTGAAGGTCTATCTTTGCTGCTCTGAGTGGGTCTAGATTGATGATGGGAAGAAGTAGACCTTTGGAAGTGAGAAATATTTTCTGCTGCACCTGCTGCTAGAGGAGGAGGAGGAGGTCCTCTCCTAGATCTTGGAGGTGAAGAATACCTCCTCATCTTCTTCCTGTTATTCATTTCATTCTTTGAAAACCTCATCCAGTGGGGGAGGTCTGGAGTGAGGGGTATACCATGAAGAATATAGTAAGGTACATCTGCAGTTGCTGAAGGTTTAGGTGCAACCTTAGCAGGAGCCTTCTTCAATTTTCTTTTCTTAGAACTTGAATCATCTAACTCATCTGATTCTGCATCACCATCAGAATCTTCTGCAGGTTGATCATATAGATCATCAATCTGTTTAATTAACTCAGAATAATCAATAGCTTGAGTTTCTGGCTGTACAGTTACAATCTCTGTTGTATCAACTGGTATATGTACACTGTCATCTTGTTCCATATCTTGAAAAAGAGTATCATCAAAATCTGGCAAAGG
Source organism: Platanthera guangdongensis (assembly GCA_039583875.1). Taxonomy (NCBI): domain Eukaryota; kingdom Viridiplantae; phylum Streptophyta; class Magnoliopsida; order Asparagales; family Orchidaceae; genus Platanthera; species Platanthera guangdongensis. Next base: position 80,897,512 of record CM077151.1, read on the forward strand.
AGTTTCATCCCAAGCAAAAGTTGGAGGGGAAGAAACTTGTTCTATAATATCCATTGTATTATCATCTGCTACTGTAATTTGAGAAACTGGAGCAGTATAACATACTATAACTTTAGAAGAATTAAACCCAAAAATTGGAGAATAACTATTATGCAGAGTATCAAAATCTGATAATAAAGAATTCAAGTTGACTGTGGGATGAATAGAGACATCACCCACAGTAACAACTTCTGGAATTTCTGCAAACTCTTCTGCAAACTCTTCTGCAACTGAAACTTCAAACATTTCTGAATCTTCATGTTCACCAACCACTTTTGCTGCTATTGTAACCTCTGGAACTGACAATGCAGATTGAGGAGCTTCTTCATGAAACATCTCCCCCTGCCTAGATCCAGAGAGACCTGAATCTAGGCCCCCAGAAGAAGGGACAGTAGAGGAAGGGGATAGCTAAGAAGATAGAATAGAGATAGAAGCAGCAAGAGAAGCTATGGCTTCATCTATCAGCTTTTTGAGAGTTGGAGTAATGAATTCAAGAATATTTGAATCAATGGAAGAAAATTCCACATACATAAACTCAGGAGGAGCCTGAGTAGATGCAGAGGTAGATGTAATGGAAGTAGAAGGGATGAAAGTATTTTCACAGTTGGAGCAGAGATAAAAAACTTGAGGTATATGTTGAAGATTGATTACAGGAGGAATAAAATCAGGAGCAGTTTCTTCTTGTATAGGGGAGTGAGGTGGAGATTGAAATATATGAATTTGACATGAATGAGGTGGAGACAGAGGAAGTAGATTAAAATTAGATAGATTAGAAAGTAAAGGGGATGAGGGTGACTGATGAATTGGTGATTGATGAATTGGTGAATGTGGATGGAAGGATGTTGTTGGAATCTCTTCAGATAAAGTGGTTTGAAGAGTAGAAGGTGACTGAGGAAGAGAAGCAACAACAGGTGGAGTTGATGATGGAAGTTGGTCAGATAGAGAAGGTAGTGGAGAATGTTGTGGGGATGGTACAGGAGAATGAATGGGAGGAACAGAAACATCTGCTGGGGTTGGCAGAGTGGCTGTATCAGCCCTTGTGTTTTCAGAAGCAGCCCTGGAGGGTTCAGCCCTGGATGGTTTAGGTATTACCCTCTCCCATCTTCCAAATAATGCTGAAGTAAACCTCTTGGATGCATTGATGTGTACACTTTGAGAAAGCAGAACTTCTGGACATTTAGTTTGGAGGAAAATGAACAGAATTCTGTCATAACTGACATCCTTCTTATTGATCTTTTTCTCAATTGAGTCAAATAAAACTGTTCCCCAGTTCACAAATTTCTGATTAACCAAAGCACTCATCAAGTGAAACTGATGTCTGGTTATATAGTCATGTGCAGAGTGTTTTCCTATCAGAACTCTTCCAACAATGTCGACTAAGAATTTGTATTCAATAGAAAAGTTCTTTTTCAAAAGGTGATCACGGTTTCCCGGGTTATGACGAATTTTATCTAGCATTTCATCAAATTCACTACTAGACATTTCTATGTCATCTTCACCATTGACAAAACAAAAAATTTCAGATAAGATATCAGGTGTTAGAGAAACCTGATTTCCTGCGACCGATCCAGTAACAGTTGTAGGGTCTAGAATCCTTGCAGTATAGACTCATTCCTTGATTTCCAAGACGGGGAGTTTGATTCTTGTTGACATAAAATTCCGCAGATGTTGTGCCTCAAACAGTTGCAATATATCCTTGAAAATCTGATCTGAATGCCTGAAGGAGTCCATGTCTATGTCAAAACCTGTGTCAAATTTCATTCGAGTGAGAATCGCCTGGGACACCGTCATTTTCCTGCAAAACCGACAAGATCAAGCGCAAGAGACGGGAAATGGAGAAAGCGTAGGATAGAGTTCGATGAAAACCTAGTTATAAATTTTCAGAAGTCGAAAAGGCGAACTTTGTCCGACACAAAACAAAACATCGAACCCAGTTCGATGAAAAATTCTCAAAAGAAATACGTTTCGTCGATCTCCAGTCGACGAAAGTTTTGCGAAATAAATATATTTCGTCGAGCTCCGTTCGATGAAAAATACTTGAAACAAATTCGTCGATCTCCGTTCGACGAAAGTTTCACAATGAAAGTTCGTCGATCTCCGTTCGACGAAAATTTCACGAAGAGTTTACAGTTCGTCGAGCTCGCTCAGAACAAAAATCAAATTAATGAGTCTTTATTAATTATGTCTAACTGATTTAAGAAAAAAGATGTTGCTTTTCATCTAAGGATTTAGTGAAAATATCTGCCCTTTGTAAATCGGTAGAAATGAAAACAAGATTAATTTTATTTTTGTCCACATTATCTCTTAGAAAATGATGTCTTATTTCTATATGATTAGTTCTACTATGATGAACTGGATTTTGTGCAATAGATATTGCACTTGTATTGTCACAAAATATAGTTCAATTATTTAAGTTGTATCCAAAATCTAATAGTCGATTTTGAATCCACAGAATTTGTGAACAACAACTGGCAGCTACAATGTATTTAGCTTCAGCAGTTGAAGTAGACACAGAAGTCTGCTTCTTGCAAAACCATGACACAAGCCTATCACCAAGAAACTGACAAGTTCTTGATGTGCTTTTTTGTCAACTCTGCATCCAGCATAGTTAGCATCTGAAAATTCAGTTAATTCAAATTCTGACTTTGTTGGATACCAAAGTCCTAAATTTGGGCAACCCTTTATATATCTTAAAATCACTTTTACCAAAATTAGATGAGATTCTTTAGGATTTAACTAAAACGTAGCACAAATACAGGTAGCAAACATTATGACTGGTCTACTAGTTGTTGAGTATAATAATGACCCAACAATAGTCTTATATATTTTCTGATCAACAGTTTTGCCATGTTCATCAGTATCAACGACAATATTTGTAGGCATAAGTGTTTTCAAGGCTGAGGCATCTGACATCACAAATCTTTTAATAAGCTTTTTAGCATACTTGGATTGGGATATGAAAATGACATTAGGAGTTTGCTTCACTTGAAAACCAAGGAAGTAGGATAGCTCACTCACGCAACACATTTCAAATTTGGAATGCATTAGGTCAGAAAACCTTTTGCATAATTTGAAATCAATATAGTCAGATATTATGTCATCTACATATATTTGAACTAGCAAAATTTTAGATTTATGATTTCTAATAAATAATGTTTTATCTATAATGGCTCTACTAAATTTATTTTCAAGAAGAAAACTAGCAAGGGTCTCATACCAAGCTTTTCGAGCTTGTTTAAGACCATAAAGAGCTTTGTTGAGTCTAAAAACATAATCAGAATGAGTAGGAGAGATACAACCTGATGGTTGTTGCACAAATACTTCCTCTTTGAGCTCTCCATTTAGAAAAGCACTCCTCACATCCATCTGATATACATTAAATCTCTTGAATACTGCAAATGCAAGAAAGATTCTGATAGCCTCCAATCTTGCAATAGGAGCAAATGTCTGATCATAGTCTATGTCTTCCTCCAGTGAATATCCTTAAGCTATCAATCTTGTTTTATTTCTAACAATGATTTATTGAGCATCCAACTTATTCTTAAAGACCCACTTGATTCCAATGAATGGATCGTCTTTGGGTTTTGGAACTAAATCTCAAACTGTACATCTCTCAAATTGATTGAGTTACTCTTGCATAGCAATGATCCAGTGAGGATCTTGTTCTACATCATTTATGGATTGAGGTTCAATCTGAGAAATAAAACAAGCATGCATCTGATCTTGATTCAATTGATGTCTTTTTTGAACACTAGCTGATATGTCTCCAATCACTTGAGATATATGATGATCTTTTAGTGTGACAAGATCAATAGGTAGAGTTGATTCTTCAACTGTTTGTGGAGCTAATTCCACTTGTGGAATTTCATTAGCCACAATATTTTCAGCATAAGTTTCTGAATTTTCTTCATCACTGTCTTCAGCAATCTGTTGAGAAAGAAGTAATGTATCATCTTGTGTAAGGATTAAATTATTCATCTTCTCTCACAGACGTGGTACCTGAAAATATTCTACGGTAGAGATATCTCTCTCCTTGTAAAACATATTAGTCTCATCAAAATAAACATGTACAGATTCTTCCATTTTAAGAGTTGATTTATTAACAACCATATAGGCTTTGCTGACTTGGGAGTATCCAAGGAAAATTTCCTCTGCAGCTTTGCCTTCAAATTTCCTATGGTGTTTCTTATCACTATTATGTATATAACATTTGCAACCAAAAACTTTGAAATAATCAACTTTAGATTTCTTATTCTTAAGTAATTCATACAGAGTCTTACCTTTAAGTTTATGTATTAGACTTCTGTTAAGAACATAGTTTGTTGTGCTTACTGCCACTGCCCAAAAGGATAGAGGTAAGTGAGCATCTGCAAGTGATGTTCAAGCAGATTCAATTAGAGTTCTATTTTTCCTCTCAGCTACCTCATTTTGTTGAGGAGTTCGAGGAGCAGAAAAACAATGTCTGATACTTTTCTTATCACAGAATTCTTGCATGAGAAGAGATTCAAACTCAGTGACATGATCACTTCGGATCAATGCAATATGAGTAGAATACTCAATCTTGATGCTCTTAAGAAAGTCTATAAGGACTTTAAAGTTATCTGACTTGTTTCTCAGAAAGAACACCAAGTGAATTTAGAGAAATCATCTACAATAACTAAGGTATATGACTTTTCTCTCAAGCTTTGTACTACAATAGGTCCAAAGAGGTTCATATGTAGCAAATACAAAATCCTGGGTGGATCACTTTTAGAAATGAATTTGAAACTATTTTTGGTTTGTTTGTCTAATTGACAAGCCCTGCAAAGTCCTTCCTTCTTGTAAAACCAGAAGGTAGTCCTCTAACAAGGTTGTCCTTAGACAGTTTAACAATAGTGCTAAGGTTTACATGTCCAAACCTTTAATATCATAGATCACTAGTTTTACTAAACTGATTAAATAAACAGATTTCAGTTTTTGCAGAGTTAAAATTAACTAAGTATATATTATCTTGTCTAACTCTAGTTAAAACTATTTTGTTATCATCAGATGTAATAGAACAAAATGATTTATTAAAAGTTATCTGATAACCTTAATCACATAATTGACTTATGAATATAAGGTTATGCTTGAGACCTTTCACATAAGCTACCTTCTTGAAGGTAACTTCTCCAACTTTGACATTCTCATAGCCCTTTGTCCGGCCATAGTTGGAGTCTCCAAAAATAACTTTAGGTCCAAGCATAGCTTTGTAGTCACTTAAGTTCTCTTTTGTGTCTGTCATATGTTTTGAGCAACAACTATCCAAATTCCACTATTCCTCTATGGTAGGATAATTGTTTTTGTGCATCAAAATAAATTTGATGTTTTTGACCCAGATTATCTTGGGTCCTATTTTCTTGACATAACGATAATTAGAAATGTAAGAATACTCATGTTGATCATTGTAACCCAGTGGATGATATCTCTTAGGAGGAATAATCAACTGTGTAAAAGGATTTATAAAATCTTATTTTTGATTATATTGTTGAAAAGATTTAAAATTTTTGTTATAAAAATTGTGTTTGACGAATTAAAATGAATTCTTCGATCTGAGTACGACGAATGGAAATGAGTTCGTCGAAATCCGTTCATAGAAAAATATTGATTATGTTATGTGTTCCACATTAGTCGATCGCAGTTCGACTAATCAAATTGTTTTTGTCGAGGGTCATTTGAATGATTATTATATTCAAATTTTTTGTTCATAGTTTGTCGTTCTATGTTCGACGAAAAATGATTATTTCATCGAGCTCGGTTCGACGAATCATTTTGAACATAATTTTTATGAAAAATTTTACTTTGATTTTGTTTATCCTTTTGTAAAATTTCAGTGGCTTTATCTGTAATTTGTAAGACTCTTCTTTTCCTTTAGCAGAAACAAATGTTATAGGTGTAGATAATATATATTTTTGTAAAGAAATAGGCTGACTAGATGAAGCCCGCAAGCCCAGTTTGTCATTGAGCCTGACATTAACTGTTCTTGTGATATTCATCAGTATGATACTTCTCTCATTAAGTGATTCTTCAAACTTTTTAGACTCATTTAACTTGTTTTCTAAAGAGCCTATTTCTTCATTAGCAATTTTAAAATTTTCTTTAAGTTCAAGGTTTTCTGAAGAAAAATTATCTAATTCAATTAGTTTCTCTCTTAGAAATTTTATTTTTTTCTCAGATTTTATTAAATCTTTACATAGTAATTTGAAATCTAATTTAAACTGATCTGAAGTAAAATCAAGTGAAGAGATTATCTGATCTTTTCAGATTCTGATTAAGCATCAGAGTTACTACATGATGCATTGATTGTCATGAAGCAGGCTTCATTAGCCCTTGCTTCTTCTTCATCTTCACTTGAGCTGGATGAAGTTTTAGATTTTGTTTCACTCCAAGTTTCAGCTACAAAGCCCCTCTCCTTCTTTTTGTGTTTCCTGGAGTAGGGTTTGTTGGAGTGTTTCTGTTGGGTTTCTCTATGAGGATGGCACAACGCTTGTGCACGCAGCGGAAAAATAAACATCAAGAAAAACTCAAAGAGATGTGGATCGGGCCATGAACGTTGAATCAAGAAGTTAGCAAAAACTAGGCAAAAATTACCTCGGTGGCGTTGAGTCACAACTCAACGGAGATGCTCCAAATTTCTTCTTCCTGCTAGCGGCGAGTTCTACGTGGAATAATGTCCACGTTTCTGCAGAAGTCCACACGAGCGGGAGAACGCCGATCTATCCGTCGCACGGATTATCGGGAAGGAGAAGACCGCACCTTTGCTTTCCCACGGACTGCTAGGTCCGCGCCAGGGATTGCAGCACCAGCGACAGTCGCCGGAGAAGAGGTGGTCGACGGAGCGAACACGGCGGCGGAACTCTTCCGGCGGCGGGATCGGGATCAGCGGAGCGAACGAGCGGAACTCTTCCGTCGGGTTCGATTCGCTACAGGAGAAAATCGCGAGCTAGTGTACTTTCCCGAAAACCCTAAGTATCCCTTTTATACCAAAGGCATAAAAGACTTAGAAACTCCGCTATCCGCAGACCACCCGAAATTAGGGTTCAGAATCGGCGAGTATCATTCGGTGAGAATCGGCGACAATCGGCGAGAATCACTGATCAGGTTCGACGAGAATCAGTCGACGAGTATCACCAACGATCGGCGAGAATCAGAGTACAATACTCGACGATTCTCGCCGATCGTCGAGCATGACTTGATGATACACGACGAACTCGTCGATCGTCGAGCCGCGGTCGACGATACATATCGAAGTCGTCGATCGTCGAGAATCAACATATTGTTTCTCGACGATTCTCGTCGATCGGCGAGAATCAAAGAGATGATTCTCGTCGATCGGCGGGAATCAGAAAGACGATTCTCGACGAATGCTATCGACCCTCGGACGACAATCTAACCAGCCTTCCAAGGCAACATTTGCCCAACTCGACGATCCTTCAAGGCAACACTTTGCTCATGACCCCATTCAGGTCGGTGATTGGCAACCTTTACCAACACAGTCAATCGTCCAACTTCTCCACATCTCTTATGTGCGACCCTGCAGGCTCATATCGCGTTGGCAGTGAAATTACATGTTTGATCACTTCCAGATCATCATGGTAACTCCAACAGACTCTCACTTGATCTCGAAAGTATCAAAGCAAAAACCTCACAAACAATGAGCGGCATCTAGCAATGCATCATTGCTCCCCAAGCAATGAGAGTTTATAACTCATAAGCCTTTATGACCAATGTATCAGCGTCGTCTTTGTCCCTTTGTCCCTTACATCCGGAAAGAACTAGAGGCATGGACCGTGTCACCCTCGTAATAGCTCAATCCAAGTTTCTTGATCCAGGACGGACTTCCAGAGAATGGTGAGTCCAATATCACATATTGACTCAACCAAGCATGGTCATGCATTTCTCAGTCCAGTTCCATCAAGGGGCCCATGGATGCAACTCCTGTCATACAGGAGGACAAATCCCATATCTGCTCACACACAAACACCCAAATGATTCGTAACATGCCCAACAACCACCCTTATCATCAACCTTTCTCAAGGAAGACTTTAGATGGCATCAAAGCACACTCTTCCTCACTTGATGAATGCTGTGACTTCAGGTCAAAGAATCACAACACCATTGTCAATTGAGACCTACTCGTGACACGATTGGATGACAATCCACAGAGCAGTCTCAGGTTGGGTCTGTCCAGTACAACTTGTTCACTAACAAGTACCCACGTGATGACTTGATATCACAATATCATGACCTGTGAGAACCGGTCATCAGTCAACACACGTGCTAGCCTTCATGTATCATCATCACCCTTAGCTTCTATGATGATACTCGACCAGGGACCTTTAAGAATGAGGCTTCAAATAAATCATGGGCTCTCACATTCAAGTCACGTACTTGATGTCCCATGGAAGCGAACATTCTAAGGGTATCTATTATGTTAACAATTAACTATCATATAGAAAAAGACATAATAAAAGAATTTGTCATTAATTGTAAAAGGAAAATTAGGTACACAGTTCATCATATGAACAAACAGCCAACAAAATACAAGATTACATGCAACCCACAAGATTCTCGCTAGAGTTGATCATTTAGGTATCGTATACCCATCGATCTAGTATGACCATCATGCTTTCTCTGCGCGAGAGGCTTTGTCAGCGGATCCGCAATATTTTTCTCAGTCGGCACTCTGCAAATGTTTACATCTCCTCGTTCGACAATCTCACGAATAAGATGAAACCGCCGGAGTATGTGCTTGGAGCGCTGATGAGATCTAGGTTCCTTAGATTGTGCAATTGCACCATTGTTATCACAGTAGAGAACTACGGGACCAACAATGCTAGGAACTACATCAAGCTCGCCGATGAATTTCCTAATCCATACAGCCTCCTTCGTCGCATTAGCTGCTGCGATATACTCGCCCTCTGTTGTAGAATCAGCAACTGTCTCTTGCTTGGAACTCTTCCAGCTCACAGCTCCTCCATTCAGGCAAAACACAAAACCTGACTGAGACTTGGAGTCGTCTCGATCAGTTTGGAAGCTAGCATCCGTGTAACCATTTACAACGAGCTCTTCCTCTCCACCATACACCAAGAACACGTCCTTAGTCCTTCTCAAGTACTTCAGGATATTCTTGACTGCAATCCAGTAACACTCACCGGGGTCTGACTGATACCTGCTAGTCATGCTCAAAGCAAAGGAGACATCAGGTCGAGTACATAACATCGCGTACATGATTGATCCAATTGCCGAAGCATATGTAATCAACTTCATGCGGTCCTTATCTTCACAAGACTTTGGACACTGGTCCTTAGAGAGATTCACACCATGAGACATGTGCAAAAATCCTTTCTTGGACTCAAGCATGTTGAACCGCTTCAACACCTTTTCGATGTACGTACTCTGGGTCAAACCCAGCAACTTCTTCGATCTATCTCTATAGATCTTAATACCGAGTATATAAGTCGCTTCACCCAAATCCTTCATTGAAAAGCAGTTCCCTAGGTTGTTCTTAACAACTTTCAGGGTAGGAATGTCATTCCAATCAACAGTATGTCATCTACATACAATATCAGGAAGACAACAATGCTCCCACTGATTCGCTTGTAAACACAAGGCTCATCTTCATTCTTGATGAAACCAAACTCTTTGATTTTCTCATCAAAACGAAGATTTCAACTTCGAGAGGCCTGTTTCAGTCCATAAATGGACTTATTCAGCTTGCATATTTTAGTGGCTTCATCTGGGGATACAAAACCCTCGGGTTGTGTCATATACACTTCCTCAAGGAGGTTTCCATTAAGGAAAGCCGTTTTGACATCCATCTGTCAGATCTCGTAGTCATAATACGCAGCAATAGCAAGCAATATCCTTATGGACTTTACCATAACAATAGGGGAAAAGGTCTCATCATATTCAATACCATGAATTTGCTTGAAACCCTTAGCCACCAGTCGCCCTTTGAATGTCTGTACATTCCCATCCATGTCGGTCTTCTTCTTGAAGACCCACTTGCACCCTATGGGTCGTACCCCTTCAGGTGGTTCCACCAAGTTCCAAACTTGGTTTGCATACATGGAGTCCATTTCGGATTTCATAGCCTCAAGTCATTTGTCGGAGTCCGGTCCATCCATAGCCTCTTGGTAGTTTGATGGTTCATCATCATGATCCATAAGCAACACATTACCTATTTGAGACACGAGAAATCCATATCTCTCAGGCTCAAACCTCGGTCTACCAGATCTACGTAGGACTTGTGTTCCCTGAGCAGGTTCTCTAGCTACAACATCTTGTAGTCCTGTCTCAGAATCCAATTCCGGTTCATTCACTACATGTGGTTCTTGAACTTCTTCAAGCTCTACTTTTTCAGTCTTTCTTGATAATAACTCTTTCTCCAAGAAGACACCAGTTCTTGCGACAAACACTTTGCCCTCAGACGGTAGGTAAAAGTAATACCCTTTCGTTTCCTTAGGATATCCCACCAGATAACATTTATCCGATTTGGGTTCCAGCTTGTCAGGCATTTGACGTCGCACGTATGCCTCACAGCCCCAAATTTTAATGAACGACATACTAGGACGCTTCCCAGTCCATATCTCATATGGTGTCTTCAGAACCATTTTAGTTGGAGCGCGATTCAATGTCATTGCAGCAGTCTCTAAAGCAAAACCCCAAAAGGAAACAGGCAAGTCTGCATGACTCATCATCGAACGTACCATGTCTAACAGAGTACGATTTCTCCTCTCAGACACACCATTATGTTGTGGTGTTCTAGGTGGAGTGAGCTGTGATACAATACCACACTCTTTCAGATGATCACGGAACTCATGACTCAGGTATTCGCCACCTCGATCAGATCGGAGTGCTTTAACCCTTTTACCCAACTGGTTTTCTACTTCATTCTTGAACTCTTTGAACTTTTCAAAGGTCTCGGATTTGCACTTCATAAGATACACATATCCGTATCTACTGAAATCATCAGTAAATGTAACAAAGTAGAAATACCCTCCTCTAGCCATGGAACTCATGGGTCCGCATACATCACTATGTACAACACCCAAGAGATCCTCAGCCCTCTCAGTATAACCAGTGAAAGGAGCTTTAGTCATCTTGCCTAACAAACAAGATTCGCATCGCTCAAATGATTCATAATCAAATGAGTCCAAAAGTCCATCTCTATGGAGCTTGGATATGCGCTTCTCGTTGATATGGCCCAAACGACAATGCCAGAGATACGTAGGGTTTGAGTCATTTGTTCTTATTCTTTTATTATTATCTACATTACAGATCAGATGGTCCAAGTTCAAAACATAAAGACCATTAAACAATTGGGCTACAGCATAACAAACATCATTCTTAAATATAGAACAACAATTGTTCTTAATTATAAAAGAAAATCCAATCATGTCCAAACATGAAATAGATATAATGTTTCTAGTTATGGCCGGAATGAAATAACAATTATCAAGTTCTATTACAAGCCCACTGGGCAAAGAAAGACGATAAACCCCTACGGCTACAGCAGCAACTCTTGCTCCATTGCCGACGCGAAGGTCCACCTCCCCTTTACTCAGCAATCTTCTCCTTCCCAGTTCCTGCACATTTGTACAAATGTGAGAACCACATCCGGTATCCAATACCCAAGATGAAGGAGCAGAAAGGTTTATCTCTATAACGTAAACATTTGAAGCGGAAGTCATACCTCCCCTCAATTTCTGCAGACCCTCAATGTATGAAGGACAGTTCCTCCTCCAATGATCAGCCTTGCCACAGTGGTGGCATTTCCCTTCCTTCACCGTGCTTTTCTTTTTCATCAGTGCTGAAGACTTGGTCTCAAGATATGACTTAGGTCCCACCTTCGGCTTCTTGGAACCCTTGGCTTTGCCCTTGCCCTAATGCACCATCAGTATGGGGCTGGCAGGCTTGGCCTTCTTCATGTTGATTTCGGCAGTTCTCAACATGCCTAGGAGTTCGGGCAGTGTCTTGTCTATCTCATTCATGTTGTAGTTCAAGACGAACTGCTCATAACTGTCCGGCAACGATTGCAGGATCAGATCCGTGGCCAACTCTTGACCAAGAGGAAAACCCAGCCTTTCAAGGTTCTCGATATACCCAATCATCTTGAGTACGTGAGTCCCTACTGAGTCTCGAACTCCCATCTTGCACTGAAACAACGCTTTCGTGATGTCGAACCTCTCTTGACGAGCCTGCCCTTGAAACATTTTCTTGAGATGCTCGTCAATCTCCTTGCACCCCATGTTCTCATGTTGCATCTGAAGCTCAGAGTTCATGGTGGCAAGCATAAGACATTCGACATCCAAAGCATCGTCAGTATACTTCTTATAAGTATCCTTCTCAGCACGGGAAGAGTACCCGGTCGGCACCTCGGGGGCTTCTTCTTCCAAGACATAGAGCTTTCGCTCCTGCCTGAGAACAATTCTCAGGTTCCTGTACCAGTCCATGTAATTTGTCCCACTGAGCTTATTCTTCTCAAGGATGGCTCTCAGAGACAACGTGGAGTGTGAAACACTTGCCATGAAATTCTACAAGAATTTATGCAGAATAAAATCAGTACCAAATTTCAAATACAATTTATTTTAATTTGGACTTCAATTAAAATACTCACTATTTTATTCGAAATGATAGCCCTCACTAACAATTCGGAGAGTTCATGCGAGCTACTCTCTTAGTGGACAAGATCCGTATTTCACCAACACTATGAGTCCGCTTTGGCGTTCCTCTCACGATGCGGTTATTTAGGTAGGCAACGCTTGCCAATTGCATCCTCATGCAATTCTTGTATGGTTGGTGAATAACTCCTTATTCGCATCCAACATATGGTGCATGCCAACCCTATGCCTCTAGGCACTCAACCTTTGAGGTCACCTAGTTAAGTATGACCCGATGTCGACAGTGGGATATCACAATTATCCGCTCGCACCCTTACCAAGATAGATTAATGCACCTTGCTTTGGCAAGCTCACACTTCATCGATCGACGCAGGAAGAGTGTCATCCATCGGAAGGCATCCGAACACTTAATATTAGATGAAGGGATTTTTCAATTATAGGTTAACAATTAACCATGATCAACATTTGATCAATGTGCACATCCAAAGAAAAACAAAATTCTAAAACAACATGCATCCCTAATGTGCACATCCTGACACCATCAACATTTGATAGAAGGAAGGGCTAAATCTGAACATCCGGAAACTTCCAAATCCTCAGATTTACATGCATTGGACAAAGGCAAAGACAACTCAACTTAAAGCAGTAGACAAGCTCATCTCTCTATGTTGGATTCACAATCCAAAACATACTCGAGGGATGGTTACTGCTAAGGAGACAACAATTTCTAACACTTAGAAATTCCCACGAAATTCCAGAAGTTCTTCGAGGGAACCAAGACTAAATCTAGACATTTAGAACACTTCTAAATCCCTAGGTTTACACGCACTGGAATAACAAACTTCCAAAATAACGATCATCGCCGCAACCTGGCTCTGATACCACTGTTGGGTTTCTCTATGAGGATGGCACAACGCTTGTGCACGCAGCGGAAAAATAAACATCAAGAAAAACCCAAAGAGATGTGGATCGGGCCATGGACGTTGAATCAAGAAGTTAGTAAAAACTAGGCAAAAATTACCTCGGTGGCGTTGAGTCACAACTCAACGGAGATGCTCCAAATTTCTTCTTCCTGCTAGCGGCGAGTTCTACGTGGAATAATGTCCACGTTTCTGCAAAAGTCCACACGAGCGGGAGAACGCCGATCTATCTGTCGCACGGATTATCGGGAAGGAGAAGACCGCACCTTTGCTTTCCCACGGACTGCTAGGTCCGCGCCAGGGATTGCAGCACCAACGATAGTCGCCGGAGAAGAGGTGGTCGACGGAGCGAACACGGCGGCGGAACTCTTCCGGCGGCGGGATCGGGATCAGCGGAGCGAACGAGCGGAACTCTTCCGTCGGGTTCGATTCGCTACAGGAGAAAATCGCGAGCTAGTGTACTTTCCCGAAAACCCTAAGTATCCCTTTTATACCAAAGGCATAAAAGACTTAGAAACTCCGCTATCCGCAGACCACCCGAAATTAGGGTTCAGAATCGGCGAGTATCATTCGGTGAGAATCGGCGACAATCGGCGAGAATCACTGATCAGGTTCGGCGAGAATCAGTCGACGAGTATCACCAACGATCGGCGAGAATCAGAGTACAATACTCGACGATTCTCGCCGATCGTCGAGCATGACTTGATGATACACGACGAACTCGTCGATCGTCGAGCCGCGGTCGACGATACATGTCGAAGTCGTCGATCGTCGAGAATCAACATATTGATTCTCGACGATTCTCGTCGATCGGCGAGAATCAAAGAGATGATTCTCGTCGATCGGCGGGAATCAGAAAGACGATTCTCGACGAATGCTATCGACCCTCGGACGACAATCTAACCAGCCTTCCAAGGCAACATTTGCCCAACTCGACGATCCTTCAAGGCAACACTTTGCCCATGACCCCATTCAGGTCGGTGATTGGCAACCTTTACCAACACAGTCAATCGTCCAACTTCTCCACATCTCTTATGTGCGACCCTGCAGGCTCATATCGCGTTGGCAGCGAGATTACATGTTTGATCACTTCCAGATCATCATGGTAACTCCAACAGTTTCCTGTAGTCTTTTTCTTTCTTGTTATCCTTCTTTTGATTCTCAGGACATTCTGGGAGAATATGTCCTGCTTTCCTACACCCATAACACACAACTTCTTTAATGGGTGTCTTGTCATATCTTGGTTTGTCATTGTCTCTGGAAGATCTTCTTCTGAAGTCCTTTCTGGACATCTTGTAAAATCTCTTGACCAAGAGACCTATAAGATCTTCATTCTGTAAAAGAACTTCTGCTTCTTCTGTTGCTTGGAAAGCTACGCTCTTTTCTTTCCTAACTGAAGGTGAAGTTCTTTGTTCAGCTTCACTTGCCCTGATGAGGTGCTCATAAGATTTGAGCTTTCCCAACAAGATCTCAATTGAAATTTCATTTAAACTTCTGACTTCTTTGATTGGTCAGATCCTTGAATCTCATGTGCTAGGGAAACACATGAGGATCTTATCATTGACCTCGGTGAATGCGATATCCTTCTCTAAGGTTTTCAGCTCAGTGATAATGAGACTGAGTCTTGTGTACATCTCAGCAACTGATTCAGATTCTCTCTTTTTGAAGTTCTCATATTGAGAGATCAAATAGGATCTTTTGTCCTTTCTCTCAGCAGCAGATCCAACAACCATTGTATTGAGGGAGTTCCAGATATCCCTTGCTGAAGAGCATTCAGCAACCTTCTGGAAGATGTTATCTGACAATGTTTGAACTTGATATGTTCATAGCTCTGGCATAAGCAATCTTCAGTTTCTTTTGATGCTTATGTCCATTCTGGTGGTGGTACAGCACTGGTGCTAGTTGTTGACAATGGTTGAGGTGGACCTGTCAAAATAGAATTATATATATCTTCGTCAATAGAGTTCATATAAAGTCTTATCCTTGTCTTACATAGTGCAAACTTATTTAGATTGCACACAAGAGATCTAGTGCTTGAATATTCCTTATTTTGTGTCCTGATAAATTTTTAGGTAAAAATAAAATCTACCAGATCTTATGGTTCAGGTGTTAGTCTGTAAAACCAAACAACTCAACCCTCTGATATCAATTGAAAGTGAGGGATAGATCCACTTTACACGAGGGGGGTGAATATGGTATTTTAAAAACTTTAATTTAGTTTTACAGCGAATTTAAAAATTAGTGATATATATATACAGAGAAGCAATCACAGCACACAAATAAAGAGAATAACAATCACAGACGACACAAGAAAATTTATAGTGGTTCCCCAATAAATCTGGGTACATCCACTCTTCTACCACCCTGCTAGGAATTCACTACAGGTTTTTGATCAGGTGTCATGTCACCACAGGTTTTTGCTCAGGAGCCCTGCCACCACAAAAACTATTTTTCTAAGAGAGATCTAGCAACCCTTTGAGCTTTTGATCAGGTGCCCAAAAACAAATCTAAGTCTTTTGATCAGGTAACTTAAGAATCAAGGAGTTTAACTTTTAAAGTGAGTTATAACTCTGTACACAGTTTATGAAAATAAAATAAAATAATGATGATGTCTTCTCTTTCAAGATTGATGTTGAAACAACAAAGCTCCCCCTGATTTGAGTAGAGTTTGATCAGGAGAGAGAGACTTTTCTTCAGGGTGTAGGCCTTCTTGTATCTGAGAGATGAAGACTTTGCACAATCTGAGACTGAAGATCTAATTCAGTAAGCTTATGAAATCTGTAAGAGTATGTGTTGATCTGCAAGTCTCTAAGTCATTATTTTTAAGTCTGTAACCTTAAGGTAACAATCTTCTGTACATTTATATTGAATGGTGAGGAATTCAAACATTTGAATTAATCCATTATGGAATTCCCGAGATTGGTAACTGCCTTGGAAATTGATTAGAATAATAACTCTATGAAAATCTCATATTTAATGCTGTCTCTAAACGACTATATTCGTTATAATAGTTTGCATTAAATATCATAATCATAACTGTCTGTAATTAAGCCTTTAAATTATTCTGCCTTCAGAGTATATTACAGCCTGAAACTACTCTGGCTTCTGCAAATAAAACTGCCTAAAACACAGCAAAGAATTAGTCGAACTCAGCAAGCATTTCGTTGACCTGAGCTCGGAGTTCGTCAAACTGAATTTTCTTATTTGTGGACCAGAACTCAGAGTTCTTCGAGCTGAGCTTGACTTTCGTCGAGCTGAGTTTCTGAGTAGAGACAGGAGTTCGTCGACCAGAGCTCAAAGTTCGTTGAGCTAAACTCAGAGTTAAGACTTTAATTCGTCGAACTGAGATCGTCGATCATCGAACGCAGCTCTGCTATCGTCGAACTGATTTTCTGCATTTGTATGACTGCATTTGTCTGGAGTTCTTCTAAGGCAATAACCCTGAAAATAGCATATGGCCCTAGACTATACAAAATGGGTCAAACTAAACATCCTAATAGCAATCCTAGCCCAAATTAGTAATAGGATTCCAACAAGCTCGATATTCAAATATCTCGTTTTTGCGACACTCTACGAGGAACAATGTCATATCCACTATATGACCTCAGAATTTAACGGAATGAGTTCCAACGCACTCGTATTGATTATACGAGGCTACAGAAATTGACAGAACTCAAATCAAAGTTTTTAGCTTTAAACCCCCGTCTAGGGTTACCTTCTACCCTGGTATTGGCCACGGGTAGAGGTTCATGCCATTTTTATTGGGCCTACTAGGGTTCCGGTGACACAATAAAAGTCGGGATGCTACAATCTAATAAAAATAAGATGGTTTTTGTCCTCGAAAACTTGCTTGAAGGGGAAAAAGAAATGTAACATATCTAAGGAAAAAGCTCTGGGTGTTTTTCTTGGACGAGTGCTTCGGGTTCCCACGTATGCTCGTCTCGTCCGAAATTTGACCACAATATTTTGACCATAGGAATGGTCTTGTTGCGCATATTTTTCACTTTAATATCCAATACTCTGATTGGTTCCAGCTAGATGGATCTATCCGATTGCAGCGGTACTGGCAGTGTAGGGTGGTGTTGATCTGGTTGTGGGATGACTCGCCTTAAGAAAGAAACATGAAACACATCATGGAGATTTCCCAGTTCTGGGGGCAGGGCTAAACGATATGCAATAGGGTCAACACGCTCTATCACTTGCTAGGGGACCAAATAGCGGGGATCTAGCTTCCCATGCTTCCTCAACCTAAAGATACCATGCATGGGCTTGATTTTTAGAAACAATATATCCCTCACGCTAAACACCACCTGTCGGTGTCACACATCATAGTATTTGGCATGTCGGCTCTGCGCTTCCCGCATTCGATCCTGGATTAGCTGTATCCTTGTCGTAGTATCATCAATATAAGTGACTCTTAAAGCTTTCGGGTCCACATTCTGAGCCCAAGTCAACGGGATTCGACAACGTCTCCTATACAATGCCTCATACAGTTTCATCTTGATACTGGTATGTTAGCTGTTATTATAAAAAAAACACGACTAAAGGCAGCAACTGCTCTCATGACTTGTTGTGCTCTACTATGCAAAGCCGAAGTAGATCCTTCATTGTCCGATTCGTCCTTTCTGTCTATCCATCTATCTGCGGATGGAAGGCGGTGCTAAAGGCAAACTTGGTCCCCAAGTATGCTTGCACCCGCCTCCACTCCTTGGATGTGAAGCGTCCATCACGGTTCGATACAATAGACTTTGGCACTCCGTGGAACCGGACTACCTGTTCTATGAACAATATGGGCAAGAATATCAACTCCATCACTCTGTCAGTTTGGAATGAACCGCGCTACCTTGGTAAATCGATCCACGACAACCCATATAGAGTCGTTTCCAGCACGGGATCAAGGTAAGTCATGGACGAATACCATAGAAATATCCTCAAATTTCCACTCTGGTATTAGCAGGGGTAGCATCAGGCCTCCGGGATTGCGGCATTCAGCTTTAACCCTTTGACAGATCTGGCACTGGGTCACGAAGTTGGTGACGTCTCTTTCATTATTCCTGGCCAGTAAATAATCCTGCGCACGTCAATATACATCTTAACCACACCAGGGTGAATAGAATACCTCGACTGATGCGCTTCTCGAAGAATCTCATCTCGAATTTCTCCGGTAGAGGGGATGAATATGCAATGCCTGAACTGCAAGATCTCATCATGCATATTGAACTCCTCATGTGCCACATCTTGTAGGGAATGGATGACCGGGACCACTTCCGGATCGACCTTCTGGGCCTCTCGTATTCGATCCCGGATGTCCCACTGTATCTCCATCCAGTATAACTAGGACTGGTACTCCTCGAGATCCCTACGAGCAATAATAGTAATCTCCAAGTCTATCAAAAACTGAAACAATTCCCTTGGAATCTGCTCCATCCAGATCCCGGCTATCGAGGGTTGGCGGCTCAGTGTGTCAGCAACTTTATTAGTCTTTCTTGGATGGCACTGGAGAGCAAAATCATAGTCACACAGAAATTTCAACCACCGATGCTGCCGAAGGTTCAACTCCTTCTGAGTAAAGATATACTTGAGACTTTTATGATCAGAGAAGATCTCGTATCTTACTCCATATAAGTACTGCCTCTAAATCTTGAGGGCAAAAACAACGGCGCCCAACTGTAGATTGTGGGTTGTGTAATTCAGCTCGTGCAGCTTTAGCTAGCGAGACGCGTATGCTACTACCTTGCTATGATGCATCAGAACAGCTCCCAATCCCTTCAGGAAAGCATCCGTATAAATCTGGAACCCTTCGGTTCCTAAGTGGATCGAAATGATTGGGGCAGAAGTTAGCAACTTCTTAATTTCAACGAACGCAGCCTCGCTCTCCGACGTCCACTGAAACGCAACATCCTTTCTCGTAAGAGCTGTGATGGGTAACACAATCTTGGAAAAGCCTACCGACAAGACCGAGGAAGCTTCGAATGTCTGATGTCGTCTTGAGTGGCGGCCAATTCTAAACCGTTTGGATCTTGGCCAGGTCTACAACTACTTCATTCTTGTTGACGGTATGAACCAAGAATCCAACTTCCTATAACCAGAATTCACATTTACTGAACTTGGTGAAGAGCAAGTGCTCACGAAGCTTGAGTAGCACCATTTACAAGTGCATAGTATGATCTGTTTTGGTCTTTAAGTAGATCAAAATGTCGTCGATGAAGACGATCACAAAATGATCTATGAAGGGTTTAAATACTTTATTCATTAATGTCATAAATACGGAGGGTGCGTTAGTGAGTCCGAAAAGCATCACCAAGAACTCATAGAGAACAATCTGGAGCTAAAAGCGGTTTTGGGAATATCCTCTTTCCGGATCCACAGTTGATAGTAGCCAAATCTTAGGTCCATCTTGGAGAAAACAGATGCACCTTGCAGTTGATCAAACAACTCGTCAATTCGCGGGAGGGGGTACGTATTCCGTATGGTGAGCTTGTTAAACTCTCTGTAATCTATGCATAAGCGTAGTGTCTCGTCCATCGTTTTCACAAACAGCACAGGGGCTCCCCAGGGCGAGGAACTCGGACGGATGAATCCTGTATCAATCAGTTCCTGAAGTTGAATCTTCAATTCCGACAATTTCTTAGGAGCCATCTGGTAGGGTGCTCGGGACACCGGTCGGGATCCAGGCACAAGCTCAATTTGAAAGTCCACCTCTTGCTGCGGTGGCAAACCTGGAAGGGATTAAGGGTTAATATATGGAAAATCACGTACCACTGGGACCTTGGAGAGCATTTGAGTTTTGTTTTCCATTTCAAAATAGATAAGGTATACCTCGCCCTTTTGTTGGACTGATTATATTTTCTGGGCAGAGGACAATATATTGCGAGAGACGGAGGGTATACCTGCAAGCGTAATGACTTGTCCGTCAAGGTTCTGGAGCTTGACCTCTCGTGTTGCACAGTTTATCTGGGCCTTATGCTTGGCCAGCCAATCCATTCTCAGGATGATGTCAAATCCGATTATTGTTAGGATTGTCGCGTAAATCTCAAATTCTACGTCCCTTAGCATAGTCTGGAACGAGCATTTCTCTGTAGATGTCATATCTGAACCATCTGGTAGACGAATTCGTATAGACAGTCCGGCTGAGCGGACAACATTCTCCTTGGGTGATAAAATCTTGAGAAATAAAGGAGTGTGTCGCTCTAGTATCAAAGTGAGTTTTTGCGGAGTGTCCTACCAAAAGTAATCCTGATGAGATAAAAGTGTACATATATATCATATAACAAAACATACATACGATGTAGGCACACATATACATATATCATAAACTCTAGGTATCAATATCCAACATATCTCTAATGTCTAAGATATATAACTAACACTACATCGAGGGTCAATCCATGCTGAAGGTCTAAAGCATAAGCTCTAAGTGCTCTGCTCGGCCATGCTGACCTCTCCTGCCTGCTCTACCTCTTTGGCCTCTCTGACCCTGTCCACGCGGTGCCTGCCCTCCCTGAACTGCTCCTAAACCTGGCCTTCCTGTCACCTATAGACAGAAAGCTCTTATGTGACCGGGTTGCTGGAACAAAAAGCAGTTACCAGCAAAGGGAACATCTCGTCTGGCCACTGGAGCGGGCTAGAGTGATGGTGCTGGCCTGTGATCCTGTTGTTGTGTTGGTCGGGGTGCTGGGGATGTTGGTGCCAGTCTGGGTGGGGGTGGGCGCCTGTAGGGCTGTCTGCGATGTCGCTGTCTACGTTCTCTCTCCTGACGGCGGGGAGCAGCTTCTCTATCCCGCCCCTGACCTCTGGGAACATTTAACTGAACTCGGCGTTGTTGAGGCACCATCCTCTGATCTAACTCCAATGCGGTAGCGTGAGTCGTTATGGTGTGGAAGGTGGAGTGGGAGATCATGATAAAAGCCTGCCTTAGGTCATCCCGCAGGCCATGGTAAAAACGGGCAGCCCAATCTCTGTCAGTGGCTGCAAGGTTCCCAGCAAAATGAGTCAGGTGGATGAACTCTCTCTCGTAGTCTGGCACTATCCGGTCACCCTGACGAATGTGCAGGAACCTCTCCTGCAGTGCAGCTCGGTCGGCGTCAGAGATGAAGTGCTCCGAAAACGCCTCTGAAAACTCCCCCCACAGGATAGCGTTTAACGGTCGCCCCCTGAACGTCGAACGGATGGCCACTCTCCACCAGTCTCTGGCATACCCCTCTAACAATGTCACCGCCAAAGAAACTGCAACAATAGTTGGGCACATCATGCCCACTAGAAGCTCCTCTACGCGCTCGACCCACTCTTCTGCCTGCATGGCAGTCTCCGTGCCTCTGAAAATGGGAGGCCACAGCCCCCGGAAGGTCGTTAGTAGGTCAGTGGGTACCACCAACTGCTGTGGTGGTAGTGCCATAGCCGTCCGGAACGTCGCCAGAATAGCTGTCAACGTTTGCCTCAAGTCCGTCTCGGCGAACGGTACAGCTCCATGGGCAACTGGGTCTGGACGTGTAGTGGCAGGGACATATCCTCTGGAGGAGGATCTACCATTACTGGACTCTGCTATCTGGAGAAATAACCGGGAACAGGTGTAAGTACTTTGCAAAAGTAGGAGTAATTTGTAAAAAATTGACAAAGCGGGAACAAAGGTGTGCATGTGTGCTATCGTACAGTCTAGAATCCCTAAGCCTTTCCACTATGGTCCACCAGGCTTCCGCTGAATGGTTCGTCCCGAACCAAGGAACGAAGCGAGGGACGGAGGGATCCTGAGACTACTCCACAAGGATAGATCGTGATGGATCTGATCCATTTGTAAAATCGCCTTCCCAAACCTTAACCCGGGTAGGGCCGGAGGGGATCTTACTTACCCAATATGTCCACCCAACGCTCCTTAAGTGGTATCAAACCACACCACTAAGCGCTAGTTGGTCATCTTGCTCGGCTTGAATCACAACATTCACATCTCATCACAGAGTATTGTGAAAGCATTAACAAGAAGTCACATCGATTATATATATAAGAATATATATCCAAAAGAGTACGCAAATGTCGCAATCACTGTTTATACATGAAACCCGTAGGCTACAAAATTACTACTACTACAAACTCATCACGCTCTCAATCCTGCTCACTAGTACTCACGTCTCGAAACTTTGGAGATAACAGGGGTGCCTCTGCTCGGGCAGTCCTATCAGCTGGTGTATCGTCCTGCGGCAGCTAGTCATCACGACGCTCTGTCTCCTTTGATTGGTTATAAACATAACCGTTAGTCACAGAGCTAAGTGGAAACACATCTCCTTCTCGGTTCCATTTCTTGGGGACGAGCTCATACACTCAACAAAAATAAATAGCTGAAGCATAAGAGGGTTAGTACAGTATTTAATACATAAACTATGAGCAACTATAAAAAGAAGATGCAACATAGTATAACTGAAATAGCAGCAGCATTATACATCAGCTATAACAAAAACTCCACTATCTATCAGCACAACAGGTACTTACAACCTGTATTCAGACCGTAGGTACTCAAACCTATTATTACGCCGCAGACATTCAAAGCCGCATACACACCCTATGTCGACATAGTATTTACCGCTTCTATTCAAGCAGGGTAGCGAGCCTCGCGGGCCTCACCGATGTGGCCGTCGGTGAAAGAGGCCAGTTCTGTCACTTCTGGGGGTGATCCTACCGCACAGCCCAGGCTTCAACGTACAGCCTCGTGTACTCTTGGATGTGAGCGACATCCGGCGATTCAACATTTTGGCCAACCAGCGGTGGAAACCCAACGGGAAAAAATCATATCGGTCAGTCACCTGTGATACTCATCTCCTCGTCGACTTGAGTCGTCGAACTCCCCCTCTTAGGTACGAACGGTCTGCGGATGTGACTGACTAGCCACGATTTAACGCAAGCAATTTACATGCAATTAAATTTATCAGTTTGCATGCACCGGGTCTGCAGCGTTCTGTCCTACTATGCTTCAAATAATTCAGGCAAGCGACACTCGGCTCGACTTCCAAAAGGATCATGAGAGTTCTTTATTTGGAGCTAATCCTGGAGGAATACCTCAACTCCTGTTATCCCCAATTAAGGATCAACCTAACAGAACACTGTTCGTCAGAGCAGGACCCGTGCTTAAAATGTAAATTGCAGGAATAAAAATGCGGCAATAAAAGTTGCAGAGAATATAAACTGCAGAATTAAAATGTTGTAATGAAATATGACCAATACGAAATTGGAGTAATATTGAAATGAAATAACTGAAAGTAAGTACGAAAAGAAACTAGACCAGTATGAGACTGAAATAGTACTTAAAAGAAATGAACTAAAAGTAAATAACAGAACCACTGCGAGACTGGAATTAGTGTTTAAAAAATATGAATTGAACTGAAAGTAAATAAGCAGGACCAGTACGAGACTGAAGTACTGAAAAAAAAAGTACTGAACTGAAATAAATAAAGGAACTGGGCGAGTAAGAGACTAGAATAAATCATAAAAAAAATAGTTAATAGTCCAATCACAGCATTCAAGAGTCTCCAGTTCCATCTCCGTTTATAGGAGGCAAGTTCAGTTCCGTCTCCGTTCTCAGGAGTTAAGTTCAGTTCCGTTTCAGTTTTTTGGAGGTTTTTTGAGTTTCACCCATTATTAAGATCTGATAATAATTCAGTTGCAACTTTTCAATCACGGCTTAATCAGATCAGGAGGCTTATTATGAGTTACACCTTTATTATTCATCCGGGAATAAACATTAACTCAATTGCTTGCGTCGGATCGAATCCGAGAATCTCGTCAGAGGGCACATTCTTACTTGAATTACAATCTCGAAAATCGTTTCCAACATAGGAGAGAAATTCTTCACTTGAAACGAGGTTGGAGATTATTTTACTCGAAGCTCGCAGTTTCATCTTCCGAGATTATCAAAAATTCTCGAGAGTAATTTAAAAAACTAACCGCTCGGTGATTTTTAAAAAATCTCAAGACACTCAGAGTTTAAAATCTTGTCTCGATAACTCTTGCTGATTTATCATTTGATCTTAATATTCAATATAGAAAGTGGTCGCGCGCTTCCATTTTTATTTTCGAAAAATTTGAGCGTCTCAATTTCCGAACGCGACCCTATGCGCCAAAAAATCGGAAATTTTTTAATTTTTACCTCAAGGTTGCCAAATTTTAATACAATCTTTAAGAGAGCCTAAAAATTTTCTTAAAATTTTTTGAGCGTTTTTGGGTCATAAAATTTTCTTAAAATTTTGTGGAGATTGTATTCATCAAGAGAAACAACTTTCATGTTCAAACTTTTTTCTATATAAGCCTAGATTTCTTGTAAAAAAATCATCAAGTTTTTATGTAAAAATTGGTCTGCAATTTGCCAGATCAAACATGATCGTGTAGTTGAGAAAGAGCCAGACAACGAATTGGTTCTTTTGTCCCCACAGAAGATCAGGCGCGGATCAGCTGTGGGGCTCCAGAATTCCATGCAGGCACGTAATTTAATGCAACAGTTGTCGTCTGATCATCATCATCAGATCGGACGACAACTGTGAGTCGTTGGCGGTGCAGTAGTTAAAGCTTCGGCCACCGTCGGCCGGCGACTGAGAGGTGTTGGTGCCGCCTCCGGTCGACTAGTTGAGGGCCAGCGAACAACTGGGCGGTGGTCCGATGGCCCATCTCCATCGGCCACCGCGGGATTTTTCCAACCCGAGAGCGGTGGCGCGACATGCTCTGCTCCCGGCGATGTCGCGCCGCCCGCCTCGCTAGTGGCTCACAAGCCACAGAACCACCCCCGGCCGGCACGTAGGGGGCCAGACTCCTCTCCGGCGGTGGTACGGTAGCCTGGTGCCGCCGGCGGCCGCCGCAAAAACTAAAACAGAGCAGATCATTGCTCTGTTGGGTGCCATCGGAGCGGCTAATTCCGACGGCACCACGACCATCAACCGCCTGAGATAAACCACCCCGGTGGTGGCACACCTTCCTAGCGCCACCACCGACGCTGGGGCGGGGATTTCCACCGATGGCCACCATCCGAAACTACAGCAAGGCTCGGGCGGCGCTCCCGTCGCCGGGAGGCCCATGCAGCACGTTGGGGAAGTATGGAAGGATGGAGAAGCAATCCACATAGGATGGAGGAGCTCGGGAAGGCCCCGACCGAGCCGCCATTAAAGGTGGTGGAGGAAGGAGGTGGCGGGCTTTGGATCCAGGTTTTACGGCGACCTAGGGTTCCGGCAGGGAGGGGGGGTAGGCTTGCCTGAGGTGAGTGAGGAGGAGAGTAGGAGGGCATGGGCTAATAAATAGGATGACGGGGTGGCCTCCCCGATCTGGGATAAAAACAATAGGAGGAGGAGGTGGTTTCTCCTCTGGTTGTACTAGACAGCTGGCCTCCATCAGGGCACCCTAGACTACCAGTTGTCAGTCATCAGGGGAAGGGGAAGGATGGGCTTGGGCTTTGGGAGTGAGGAAGAAGAAAGAAAAGAGGGATTGGGCCTCACCTTGGCCCATGGCCCATCTCTCAACACATTGTTGGCTGGTTTTAGTGGCCTGAGGGTGAAGGGGTAGGGCCCAAGCAACTCATGAAGAGGAGGTGCACTCCTCTTTGGAAAATTCCAAAAAAAAGGCTTTTATGAGGGTTTGACCAAAGTTAACCCTAGGGTGGGTACCCTGTGCTGGTTAAAGTCAAAGTAGGTCCAAGTCATCGGGGCCGGGTCAAAGTTTGGGTGTCGTGTCACAATTGATTTGCGCACGCTTTTCGGTGCACGACTGTGCTTGATTTGACCACGGATTGACTACCCATCATCGAAACTGACCGGGATGAATTCTGTTGACTTCGTATTGACCATATGAATCCAATTTCACTAATCAGGGTTGAATCAGAGTTCGTTTGCTAAGTATTCAAAATTTGCAAATCGTAGCGCACTAAAATGGTCAAAACACTTGTATTCACCGTTAGACTCCGGATTGCGACGCAACGAGTTCCAATGCGTTCGTATCGAGAATACAAAGCCATAGGAACTGACAGAACTCAGGTCGGAGTTCTTTAGCTCGATATTAAAAAATCTCGTTTTCGCAACGTTCTACGAGGAATGGGGCCATATCCAACATATGACCTCAGAATTCAACGGAACGAGTTCCAACGCACTCGCATTGACTATACGAGACCACAGGAACTGACAGAACTCAAATTTGAGTTTTTTAGCTTCATACCCCCATCTAGGATTACCTTCTACCATGGTTTGGGCCACGGGTAAAGGTTCTGGACATTTTTATTGGGCCCACTAGGGTTCCGGTGGCACAATAAAAGTCGGGATGTTACACCTTAAGCTCGCTCAAGAGGTCTAGATGTTGCCTGTCCCAGTGAGAGACGGAAGCAGGACAATCTCTATCAATGTTGAAATAGAAGGAGAGCATAAGGCATTGCTCATCTGGTGTGTGCTGGATAACCTCGACATCTTTGTATGGTCAGTCTCCGACATGCCAGAGATCAGTCTGAATGTCGTTTGTCATTGTCTCAACATCAGCCCCAATTTCAGGCCAATAAAGCAGAAGAAGCGAGCGGTGGCGACTATCCTTCTTGATCCCATCTGAGAAGTAGTCTCCAAAGTGTTAGAAGTCGAGTTCATCCAAGAAGTTCAATATCCGGATTGGATCTCTAATGTAGTTATGGTGCATAAGGCTAATGAGAAATGGAGAAAGTGTGCCGACTTCACTCAACTCAACAAGGTGTGTCCCAAGGATTGTTATCTCTTACATCGAATTGAATCCTTGATCGACTCTGCGGTACGATTCTCAGTGATGAGTTTCCTGGATGTTTTTCCGGGATACCACCAGATAAGGATGCATGAGCCCGACATGCCCCATACCTCATTCATCACAAACAAAGGTTGTTAATGCTATCAGGTCATGTCGTTTGGGTTGAAGAACGTTGGTGTTATGTATCAAAGGATGATGCATCATGTATTCAAGCATCAGAAGGGACACAACTTAGAGGTCTACGTCAATTATCTCCTCATCAAGAGCCATGAGATGAAGGTCACCTTAGAGATCTGTCAGACGTTCAGCACTCTTTGTAGTTCAACATGAGGCTCAATCCGGCTAAGTGTATCTTCGGGACCAGCAGGGGAAAATTCTTTGGGCACTTGCTCACCCCCCTCCCCCCAAGGGCCTGGAGCCCAATCCAAACAAGTAAAGGCTATTTTGGAAATGCGACCTCAAAAAAGTTCGAAGGAGGTCCAGCAGTTGGCAAGAAGGGTGGTGGGGCTTTGCCGCTTTGTCTCGCGTGCTGGAGACAAGTGTACCCCTTTTTCAAAACACTTCGAGGAGGGAAGAAATTTGGGTGGGCCGAAGAGTGCGACCAGGCGTTCGAAGAACTATAACGTCAGCTGACTTCAACTCCGCTTCTCCAGAGCCCTCGTCAATCAGAAGACTTGTTCTTGTACCTCGGAGTTGACAAGGATGTCATCAGTTCGGTCTTAGTCCGAGAAGAAGACAAGCAATTCCCCATTGACTAAGCCATATATTGAAGAGTGCCGAAACGCGCTATCTGATCCTGGAGAAGCTATCCCTAGCCTTGATTGTCCTGGAGCGAAGGCTCCGACCTTATTTTTAGGCCCATTCTATCAAGGTGGTTACCGACCATCCTCTAAGAGCAGTTTTGGAAAAATCGGACCACTCAGGACTGCTGATAAAGTGGGTCATAGAGCTCAGCGAGTTTGATGCGACATGCATTCCAAGGGCGGCCATCAAAGCACATGTCCTAGCCGTCTTTCTCATCGATTTTGCAGACAATGGTTGTGTTGGGCAGGATGCTCCGGCCCTGCTGTGCTGAAAAATGTTCGTGGATGGAGCTTCTAAGATGAACTCTATTGGGGCCAGAATCATCCTAGTCAAACCTTGCGACACTAGGATCAAGCAAGAAGTTAAGTTCCATTTTCCCGTCACAAAAAACCAGGCCGAGTATGAGGCATTGGTAGCCGGGCTGAGCTTGGCTCAGGAGATAGGCATTAAAGATATAGAGGTCACGTCAGATTTGTTGGTCATGGAGTCGCAGATCAACGACGTTTTTGAAACTAGGGAGCCACTTCTGAAAAGGTATCCGACCCTCGTCAAGCAGAGTGTCGGATGTTTTTGCACCTTCAGCATACAACATATTCCGAGGGAAGAAAACGTATAGGCTGACATATTGGCCACGTATGGATATCCGGTCGAGGGAACTCTCACAGAGTTTTTTTGTCCTGCATAGAAGAGGCAGACATTATGGAAGTCGATCAACATCCTTCTTGGGTAGATCCATTTGTTCACTACTTCACACCTGGAGAAGTTCATCCTTCAGCAAGGAATAAGAGATGGTTCAAGTTGAATGCGGTCCATTACTCTTTGACTTCCGGAATTCTCTATCAGAGGACTCTCCTCTCACTCTTGGCAAGGTGTGTGGCGGAAGAGGAGGTCACTAGAATCTTTCAAGAGGTGCACTCAGGAGTGTGACAGTCATTCAGGGGCAAGGACCCTCGAGAAAAGAATTTTTGTCAGGGTTACTTCTCTCATTGCTTGCCGAAGGATGAACATATGAAAAAAATTTAAGTTGAATGCGGTCCCCATTCAGGGGCTATACCCCGACTTTTTGCTTTATCGTTTTTCTCTTTTGTCGTACCAAGACGAAAATCGTGAACTCCAAATACGTTTCCATTTGAAGTTTTCAACGCAACGTTCGCTGACAAAACCCAATCGAAAATCCAGCAAGAGCCTATCAACCTAAAGAAAGGATTTAGATACACACAAAAAAGGGGAAGAAACAAGTTATCCACGGAAAGAGACATCCTTCCACAACCAACGTCGACGGTGATCTCGCGAGGAATTTATTGTCACCTTCGAACTCCAACTCTGTAGTCGGCCGCTATCACATGGGTCACTGCGAAAATAATTTCACTTTATCTCACACACAAGTTGCTCCACGAAATCTCAATCACTCAAAATGTAAGGAAGCCACAAACTAAACATCATATACTCCGTCAGGAACACTCCAAGGAACTATTCTAGAAGCATCAACTAAGTAGGAAATTTTTTATCATTGCAAAGCAGTACTAACATCACAGGTTCAATATCAACTACTCTCATCAGAGGCAACAACAAGCAAAACTCCCAACATCATTAATTCTTATGGAAGCAATCAATGAGAACCATTCCACGGCAACACTCAATCAGGAAACAAATAAGCACCGATTTCAATATCAACAGCTATGGAAGCTGTAGAGAAGGAAAACCGAACCGTGTATATATGTTCACTTGTATCAAATACAAAAAATGAATAAATATTTATAGGATGGAGAAAGAGAGGACAAAGTCCTATACATGATGTGGGACTAAAGAGAAGAGAGAAATAATCAAAAAATACATAATGGGCCTTTTCAAATGGGCTTCTCTAACACTGCCCCGCAAGCTGGAGCGTACAAGTCATAAGCACCGAGCTTGGACAAACACTAGTAAAATAAGGTACTTGATAAAGCCTTTGTGAAAATATCAGCAACTTGATCAGTGCCCGGAACATGCTTTAATTCAAGTTTCTTCATTTGAACTTTCTCTGGAATAAAATGACAGTCAACCTCGATATGTTTCGTGCGCTCGTGAAATACTGGATTCTTTGCAATGTGTATGGCCGCTTGACTGTCACAAAATAGAACAGCAGATGAGGGAAGTTTTACCCCTAAGTCAGTAAGGAGGCTTTCGAGCCATGTGAGTTCTGAGACAACCGATGTCATCGATCGGTATTCAGCTTCCGCGGAGGATCGAGCAACCACAACTTGTTTCTTACTTTTCCATGATGACCGCCAAAATATGTACAGAACCCACTGGTTGACCGTCTATCGTCCAGGGAGCCAGCATAATCGGCATCAGAATATGCGACTAATGTTTGAATAGAGTTGGAGGGTTTGTAAACCATCCCTTGACCCGGAGCTGCCTTAAGGTATCGGAGAATCCGTTCAACCGCTTGAAGATGAGAAACCCGGGGAGCATGCATGAACCGACTGACAATCCCAACAACGAACGATATATCAGGCCTCATGACCGTTAGGTAGATCAATTTTTCCACAAGGCGTCGATAATATTCCGGGTTCTGGAGGAGCAGATCGTCATCAGAGGCATGAACACTCAGCTTGTGATTGGCCTCCATCGGAGTAGTAGCTGGTTTGCAACCAGACTGGCCAGCGTCTTTAAGAAGATCAAGACAATACTTTTGTTGGGAGAGGACAAGCTCATCTGGACGTCGTGCCACCTCAAGACCGAGGAAGTAGCGAAGAGGCCCCAGGTCTTAAGTCTGAAACACAGTGCTAAGATGTTGTTTGACCGCGTGAATCCCCTTCAAATCATCCCCAGTGAGTAGGATGTCATCAACATAAACCAGCAGAAGGACTATTCATGTTGCCCGGTGTCGAGTGAATAAGGAGAAGTCTGCGGAACTGCGAGTGAAGCTCATGTCCCAAATAACCTTGCTGAACTTGTCAAACCATGCCCGAGGGGTTTGTTTGAGACCATAGATGGATTTCTTCTGAAGACACACCCGAGACTCGCCCGTGGTCTCAAACCCTGGCGGTTGGCGCATGTAAACGGTTTCCTGAAGATCATCATTCAAGAACGCATTCTTGATATCCAGCTGATGAAGGGGCCAGTGGCGATGCACAGCCACGGAAAGGAGGACAAGAACGGTGTTGAGCTTCGCCACCGGAGAGAAGGTTTCCTCATAATCAAGGCCCTACTGCTGAGTGAAGCCACGAGCCACAAGACGGGCCTTCAGACGGTCAACAGTGTCATCAGGAGCATGTTTGATGACGAACACTCATTTACACCCAACAGGTTGTTGACCGGGAGGTAAAGGAACAAGGGCCCAGGTCTGGTTGGCCCAAAGGGCCGTCATTTCCTCGTCCATGGCAGCCCGCCAGCCGGGACGCTGAAGCGTTTCCTGCACAGAGTTGGGGATAGAAACAGAGGATAATGTGGTGGCAAAGTGAATAAGTGGTGGTGAGAGGCGGTGAAGAGAGATGTAATTTGCCATCGGATGAGCGGTGGAGGCTGGAGACGGAGCAGCAGGCTGCGGAGCGTCAGAGGTCGAAGCCGACTGCAGAGGGGCAACGGGACGAGAAGAGCGACGAGAATAGACCCGGATGACAGGGGGCTGGGAAATGACCGGAGGCTGGGCAGGAAGGGGAGAAAGCGGAGACCGAGGAACAGAGATGACAGGGCGTACAACGGGCTCCGAAAGAGGAGCGAGATCCAAAGCAGAGAAGAAGAGAAGATCCTCACGGAAAGTGACATCTGCAGAAACGGTCACCTTGCGGGTAGTGGGAGAATGGCACATATAGCTTTTTTGAGTGCGCGAGTAGCCAACAAAGACATATTTGGCCCCACGGGGATCCAACTTGTCGGTAGATGGTCTGAGGTGGTGAACGTAGCATGCACACCCAAAAATGCGGGGAGTAAGAGGGAAGGACGGAGAGGAGAGAAAGAGGAGGCTGAAGGGAGTAGCATTCTGGAGGACAGAGGACGGTAGTCGGTTGATAAGGAAACAGGCCGTGAAGAGCGCAAAGTTTCAGTATGGTTTGGGAACCCGCATTTGAAGCATAAGGGAGCGAGCCATATCAAGAAGATGACGATTCTTGCGTTCGGCGACACCATTTTATTGGGGGGTATATGCACAAGATGTTTGGTGAATAACCTCAAACTCGGAGCAGAGAGTCGCGAAGTCATGGCCAGTGTACTCGCGCGCATTATCAGTGCGAATAGTTTGAATAGGCGCAGAGAAATGAGTGCGAGTCTCAAGAATGAAGGCCCGAAAGACGTGGGGAAGCTCAGAACGGTCACGAAGTAAATACAACCATGTCATGCGAGAATAATCATCGATAAATGTTAGAAAATAACGGTAGCCAGAAATGCTAGTAATATTGTACGGACCTCATATATCGGAGTGTACTAAAACAAAAGGAGCAGAGCTCCGAGTACAATGAGAAGGAAAAGATGAACGTGGCTGCTTGCCAAAAATACAGGTTTCACACTAAAAAGCAGGAAGAGATATATCCGGGAGAGCCTTCTGGAGGACGGGAAGAGGAGCATGACCAAGACGCCGATGCCAATCTGAAGAGGAGACGGATGCGAGCAGAGGAGGAGAGTCATCAAGAAGGTAGAGCTCGTTCTGCAGTCGCCCCTACCAAAGATAGTCTGCGTCTGCTGATCCTGTATCAGAAAAGAAGAAAAAGTAAAGGTCACAGAGCAATTTAAATCAGTAGTAAGGCGACCAACATAAAGTAAGTTGAAAGGAGAGCCTGGAACATGAACAGTCGAGCGCAAGAGGAGGGAGGAGGCGAGAGGAATATCAGCACAGCCAGAGACAGGGACAGCAGCCTCATTGGCCACAATAATGTACTTCGGGTGAGGATAATACAAGTACTGAGGCGGGTGAACAGAGATGATGTAATGAGTGGCACCAGAATCGAGGATCCAGCGCGGGCCAGTGGAGAGGCAGGCGATACCTTCATTGGAGATGGAGGCAGCGAAGGCAACTGAGGCCGATGGGCGACTGAGCAGGCCAGGAAGATGCTGGAGCTGAAGGCGAACCTCGTCGAGGTCAGTATGAGTGGGAGAGGAGTCGGTGGAAGCAACAGAGGCATGTGGACGAGGAGGGCGACCATTCTTGTGATAGCACGTGGCTTCAAGATGCACGTCTTTGCCGCAGAAAGAGCACTTAGGCCGAGGCCGGCCACGCAGACCATGCCCGCGAGAATCAGAACGGCCGCCACGAGCTGAAGGAGGGAGAGGCAGTAAAGGTGCAGGGGCCTGCTGGACAAGGGCCGGAAAAGGAGGTCCAGACAAATCTGGAGGCGGGGAGACCTTGTGGAGCATCGAGCACACATCCGAGAAGGACGGGATAACAGTAGAGGAGAGGACTTGAGCCCGTACACTGTGAAGGTGAGGTGGGACCCGAGCCATCATCATGGCGATACCAACAGCTTCCTTCTGGGCACGTTAGGCAGCAAGGTCTAAAGTAGGAGGCTGATGTTGGATCCAATCTTCGACCAGAGACCGAGCCTGGGCAACAAAGGAGGTCAGATCGGTCGCGCCACCACTATCAAGGGCCTGAAGGGCAGTGATAATGTCATACAAATGGTGAAGACTATCCTTGCCGGAGTAGAGTATAGAGCTCGTCCCACATGCCCTTGGCCGTCTCGTGGTACATGGTCAGGCGATAAGATTCGTCATCAAGAGAATTAAGGAGCCAAGTCTGCACAAGACCATCGTTGCGTAACAAGTCGTCAATAGGAGTACCGGTAACGGCCTGGGTCCAGTGATGAAGAAACCCTTTGAATTGTAGGACCCGGCGAACAGAGTGCGCCCATTCCACAAAATTCTTCTTACCCGTCAGAGAGATAGTGGTAATACGGAGCTCATCACGTACTTCCGGAATAGAGGTCGGGCAGTCTGCAAGAGGAACCGCCGTTCCGGTAGAGTCAGCAGAAGATGTCATGAAGACTAACAGCGGCTAGGAGAGAAGTCCGACAACAGAGGAGACCGCGCGACTAGAGCGGAGACCGCCGGGTCAAGATATGACGACACCAGCGGCAGGAGGAGGCCGGGACCAAAGGCGGAGCTCAGCTGAAAGAAATGTCAGCGGACAGGAAAAGAAGACCGCAGCGGACAGAGAAAAGCCGTGCGGACAGGAAGAGCAGGAGAAGACCGCGACCAAAATGTGGGAAGGGAACAGCCTGCACGGTCTGGCTGAGCACAGCAGCGGTCTGAGAAAAAAAGAGGCCGCAAGAGGAAAGCGAGCAGACAGGGAGAAGAAACTGCGAGTAGAAACACTCAAGCGGAAAGAGAAGGCAGGTCACAGCGAGCTGGAACAGGTCGCGGCGAGCGAGGGGTTGCGAGTAGGACTTCAGCGACACGGCTGCGGATAGCAGAGCGCATCGGACAAGAAGAGCCCGCGAGGAAGACAAGTGGCTGATCGCGTCAGAGAGATAGTGGTAATACGGAGCTCATCACGTACTTCCGGAATAGAGGTCGGGCGGTCTGCAGGAGGAACCACCGTTCCGGTAGAGTCAGCAGAATATGTCATGAAGACTAGCAGTGGCTAGGAGAGCAGTCTGGCAACAGAGGAGACCGCGCGACTAGAGCGGAGACCGCCTGGTCAAGATGTGAAGACACCAGCGGCAGGAGGATGCCGCGACCAAAGGCGGAGCTCAGCTGAAAGAAATGTCAGCGGACAGGAAAAGAAGACCGCACAAAGAAAAGTCGCGCGGACAGGAAGGGCAGGAAAAGACCGCGACCAAAATGCGGGAAGGGAACAGCCCGCACGGTCTGCCTGAGCACAGCAGCGGTCTGAGAAAAAAAGAGGCCGCAAGAGGAAAGCGAGCGGACAGGGAGAAGAAACTGCGAGTAGAAACACTCAAGCGGAAAGAGAAGGCAGGTCACGGCGAGCTGGAACAGGTCGCGGCGAGCGAGGGGTTGCGAGTAGGACTTCAGCGACACGGCAGCGGATAGCAGAGCACAGCGGACAAGAAGAGCCCGCGAGGAAGACAAGTGGCTGATCGCGGCGAGCAGAAAACAGGCCGCGGCGAGCTGGAGCAGGCCGCCAGATGAATAATCGCAGCGACCGAGAACAGTCTGCGATCAGGGATCCCGCAGCGGACTGAAAGAGAGCCTGCAGGGAGAATAGCAGGAACTCGCAGCGGACAGCCGAGAGACAGCGGTCTGTAGAGAACTGAGCGAGAAATGTGCCCCACGGATCAGAGAGAGAAATGTCTATAAGAGGCCACAGGGAGGGGGTGGAACCACGGGAGGAAGAGAAAACGGATGCATAGTAGCAGGCCGCGGACTAGAAGCGGACAGACGATCAGGTCGATGAAGAGCAATCCGCGGAAGAGCAGGCCGTTGAAGGCAGGCTGCTGAAGGCAGGTCGCTGAGGGCAGGCCGCTGAAGGCAGGCCGCTGAAGGCAGGCCGCTGAGGGCAGGCCGCTAAAGAGGAAGCGAGTAGACAAGCAGACCGCAGAAGATCAACAGAGGCGGACAGAGAAGGGGAGTCCGCGAAAGGCTGTTTAACCTCCCTCCGATACCATGTAGAGAAGGAAAGCCGAACCTTGTATATATGTTCACTTATATCAAATATAAAAAATGAATACATATTTATAGGATGGCGAAAGAGAGGAGAAGGTCCTATATATGATGTGGGACTAAAGAGAAAAGAGAAATAATCAAAAAATACATAATGGGCCTTTTCAAATGGGCTTCTCTAACAGAAGCAATCAAAGTAGTATTATTTTTACATTCACAGAACTCTCAAACAGAGTTCACAACAAAGCACAAATTCGTCAACGTCAACTAAAACTAAAGCAAATCCTTATTTATAGGGTTTCGGAAAAAAAACAGGTAACCGGAGGAAGCTTGAATAATCGGCCACGACAGAGCTTGGACATGGAGCTAAAACCGTCGGCGAGGAGGTCGTGCCTAGAAAATGAAGCAGGAATGGTCGTTCGATGCGTCGGGGACGCTATTACGGTTGGATCGTGGGGAGGAAATGGTGTGGGGGGTTCTACTGGTGCAACTCCATTGTCGTGGGAGGTGCGGCTGAGCCCTAACGAGCGCTTATTTCACGGGACCGAATAGCTTTCAACGACTTTTTGCAGAACAAGGAAAACCGACTTTAGCAGGGATGAACATAATGTTTAAGCTAATGGGCCAGCTCACTTTGATGAAGCTTGGAGAAGACTAACATAACAACAAAAATAACAATGGCCCAACATTAACAAAAATTAAAAATGCAATAATCAAGTCTGGTAAAGGTCCGGTTGAGAGCGGCGTCAAGAACATTTGTGTCGAACTGATCGGGACTGGTCTCCACCACCCAGTCATTCTACCACAGCAAATACACTCTTCTGACTCAGGTTCTGATGACGAGCTTCATCATACTCTTGTACATCAAAAGAGAAAATTGACCTATGCTAAATACCCTCTTACCAATTATATTACTTATCAAAACCTAGCATAGACGCATAAGACCTTTATCTCCTATTTGGATTTTGTTCGCATTACAAATATGTGGCAGGATGTCGTAGAGATATCTATGTAACACAAGGAAATGGAAGAAGAGGTGTTGTATTTGGAAAAAACGCTGGACACTTACCCATCTCCTTATAGAGAAGATGTATGTTGGTTCCTGATGGGTGTTCTCTGTTATACAGAATCAAGAGGGTGTTGTTGAGAGATATAAAGCAAGGTTAGTAGCTCAAGGATATACTCAAACCCCAAGTGTGGGTAAGCATGAAACATTTGCTCTTGTTGCCAAGATGGACTCCATCTGTGTCATTTTATCATGTATCGCACGCTTAGGATGGAAAACACAACAACTTGATATCAAAAATGTCTTTCTACAAGGTGATTTTGAAGAAGAAGTATATAATAATGTTCCACCTGATTTCAAAATGGTAGGAACTGAGGGAAAGGTGTGTCAACTTCCAAAATCTGTAAGGTCTCAAGCAATCTCTCGGGGCTTGGTTTGCAAAGTTCCAGAAAGTCATGGCTATGTTGGGATATAAATAGGGTCACTCGGATCATTCTCTCTTCGTGAAAAGGAAAGAGGAGAAAGTGTCAATTCTCATTATTTATGTCAATGACACAATCATCACAGGAAATGATGTTGCAGAAATTGCGTGACTTAAGGCATGCCAATGTAAAGAGTTTGAAGTCGAGGATTTAGACGGGTTGAAGTATTTTCTGGGAATAGAAGTTGCACGCTCTGATCATGGAATCTTCCTTCCTCAGAGGAAATATGTCCTAGATATTTTAGAAGAAACAATAATGTTTGGTCGTGCCCCCGCTAATTCACCCATGGAAGTTAACTGTAAGATTGATGAAGAAAAGGATAGTGAGAGGGTGAACTTCACAAGCTACCAAAGACCGGTGGGAAGACTGGTCTATCTCTCACATACTCGCTCAGACATCACACATGCTGTCGAAAACCTCTGCAGATACATGGACTCTCCCAGACTGCGACATTATGAAGTTATCATGGGTGTACTACGGTATTTGAAGAACTCCCCTGGACGTGGCCTTCTATTCTCTCGAAATAAACATTGGATGTTGAAGCTTATACAAATATTGATTGGGTTGGAAGTCAATATGATAAAAAGTCCACCACCAGATATTGCTCCTTTGATGGAGAGAATCTAGAGACCTGGCAAAGCAAGAAGCAAAATGTTGTAGCAAGATAGAGCCCAAAAGCAGAATACAGGACAATGTCACAAGAAATATGTGAAGGGCTCTGACTTAACTCAATAACGAAGGATTTGGGACAACAGACGAAAAGACTTATCAGATTATACTGCGACAATAAAGCTGCTATCAATATTGCACATTTCTTGTTCAACATGATCGAACAAAACAAGTCAAAATTGATAGACATTTAATCAAGGATCACCTTGAAAGAGCAATGTTTGCACCACGTTTGTTCCATCTCAAGAACAAGTTGTAGACACCTTTCCCAAGTGCTTGAGCTGTGACTTGTTCAAAGACAAAGCTGGGAATGTTTGACATGTACTCCCATCTAGAGGAGGGGAGATGAATTAAATCATTATTTAGGGTAATATGTTGGTGGCATATTGTAAAAGGGCCCATTATAAAAAACTCATTCTTTTTCTAGTTTTTTTGGGTCTTCACCATTCGTGTATAAATAGAGGGAGTTGACTAGAAATAATCATTCAGCTCATCATTTTTAGTTGGACTATTCCGTCATTTAATTTGTATTTATATTTAAATAATTAAATTCGAAAAATGTATCTCGTAGCCATTTTTTAAAACGAATCTCGTATTCATATTGTATCTTATATCTTGTCTGTGTCTCCGTGCAATACAGATCACCACCCAATGAACTTATTCTAGATTTCTTTTTTGCTTAGAAAGTGGTGACAATTGGTCTCCTAAAAATAAGTAAATGAAATTCAAATTGACTAACAAGAGAAGAAAACAGATATATGAGATCAGTCTTACCTCACTGAAGCTAGATCGGGTACTTTTTCACTTTGGTATCCAGGTCTATCTTGCATGTAGGCAAGCAACCTTCCGGAGGGGTCACGAGAATCTGTCCTAACCATCTTATTAACGGGAACCTTTTGAGACTTTGTTACTACAGATTTAGCATCCAATTCAAAGACAAATAATATGGCATCAATCACTATCTGATATTTCAAAAATGGAAAAAAAAACAGTCAAAATAGGTAAACAGCTAGGCATACCAGTTGAAGAATTCTCCTGGATGTCCTTTTTCACACCCAGATGAGACAGCATAGTGGAATTTACTGTCTACGTGAGCAGTAAAAAAGAATAATTAGGAATAGAAACCTTTTGTAAGAGAAACAATAGATGCCAACGTTTCATGCTAAGATTAAACACCAAAAAGAGACGAGCAGAATGTAAGGAAAGAAAGATTCATCAATCCATTCTAAAGAATTGCAAAAAAATGGTTGGTGAAGCGGCAAAAAAATGTAAGTAACTGCAACTTAATCATTTCAAGTACTCATTTTCCTAAAGCACTTCATCATAATTGCCTTCAAAGACTAATGAGAAGTGGATATTGCAACAATTTTACAAGGAAATAACTTTTAAAATTGCAATAGTTATAATATTTACTGAAGAAACCGAAACCTAAAAAGCAGCACTAAACTCCGACATAGTGTTACGCCACATGATACGACGACGCGTGACGAGTCCAGTCCGCGTAGGGGGCGCACGTACCAGCACCGACCTTCCACCACGACCGCATGATGGCAATCGGGTGGACTTATGTTTTTATGTTTTTTATTATCTTGTGTTTTTCGTATTTTGACCCACGTGTTTAAGCCCAAGTGGGGGGCACGTTTTGAACTAGGATATATGTAGCTTGGGACCGGGCAAAAAGAGAGGAAATGAATTAGTATTTTCCTCCCCGCTCTCTCTCTCTATCTCTCATCTGTCCTGCGCCCTAGACGACACGCCAAATCCGCCGATCCCGCTGTGCGGGCCGACGCCTCCCTTCCCCCGCTCCACCGGTATCTCTCTTTCTCCCTCTCTACCTCCCTCTTCACCTCCTCTCTCCCTCCCTTCCTCTTGTTCCTTTCCCCACCTTCAACCATAGCATCCACCGGGTCCAAGACGGGGCCGACCCAACTGTGGAGACCTTCTTCCTTCTTGGGGCCAATAACTAGATCGAGATCGGGAGACCACAACAACTTGGTATCAGAGTCGCCGGTGATACACCGCAAGTACAAGCCCAAAGTCCGGTTGACCACCTCGGTTTGTCCATCAGACTGTTGGTGATATGCGGCTCCCACCAAAAAGAGCCGGTAAACATCCGGTCACGATCGGAAACAAGAGTTTTTGGCATGCCATTGAACCGGAAGATCCCCTGAAAGAAAACCCGCGCCACATGCTCCGCAACGAGCGGCATGGTCATCGCAATAAAATGGGCCCCCTTTAAAACCGATCCACCACCACCATCAAGATGGATTTACCGCGAACGGAGAGCAGCCCTTCTACAGAGTCCATGGAGAGATCTGCCCAGATTTGAGTATGAACCGGCAGGGGCTGGAACAACCCGGCTGGGAGAAGATGCTCGGTCTTGTTTTGTTGACATACAATGCAGGCGGCGATGAAATCATGAACGTGCTTGCGCATCCCCTTCCAATAAAACTCCAGGCGAAGGCGATGTAGCGTACGGTGAACCCCCTCATGACTGTGAACATGAACATCCGTAATAATAGTCGGAATGAGGGACGAGGCCGCGTCCACATACATTCGAGAGAGGTACAAAATCAATCTGTTGTGGGTTGTCCAGTGCGGTCCCGCGAGCCCTTGTTCTGCCCGACGAAGTAGTTCGGCCAAAGAAGGAGTGCTCTGGATTTCCTGTCGAAGGGCGGTGAGGAGATGCGCCGTCAGAAAGGAGATGGCGAGGAGAGGCCTCGGAGGGTGTGTCGCGGCACGAGAGAGCGTCGGCGACGCGGTTTAGAACACCGACCTTGTGCTTTACTTGGAAATCGAACCCGAGTAGTTTGCTCACCCACCGTTGTTGAGGGATGGTAGTAAGCCTTTGCTCCAACAGGTATTTTAATCTGAAGTGATCAGTCCGGATGAGAAAAAGTCGTCCCCAAAGGTACGACCGTCAATGCTGAACGGCCTTTGCAAGGCCAATGAGCTCCTGCTCGTAAGCGGGTAACTTGCGGTGATGCATGGCATTCGGTCGGCTGAAGCAGGCTATAAGGTGCACCTCCTTTGTAAAATAGCCTCATATCCAACACCGGAGGCGTCGCACTCCACAAGAAAGGGTATGGTGAAATCTGGTAGGCGAAGGACCAGAGCGGATAGTAAAGCAGCCTGGAGGGAGTGAAAGGCATGAGTAGCGGCGACCAACCATGAAAAAGCGTTCTTCCATAGTAGCGCGATCAAAGGAGCGGTAATGGTGTCGTAATCCCGAATGAAACAGCGGTAGTATCCTGTGAGTCCAAGGAAACCCCGTAAACTGGAAATAGATTGCGGTTGCAGCCACGTCGCCACGCCTTGGAGTTTTACTGGGTCGGCGGCTACGCCCGTCGCGTCTACGATATGCCCCAAGTAGGCAACAGAGAGTTGGCTGAATAAGCACTTGGAAGTCTTGAGGATCAAGTGATGCGTCCGTAACAAGCGAAGGACGGCTCGAAGGCGTAGTAGATGCTCCTCCCAAGTACGGCTATACACGAGAATATTGTCAAAGAATACAAGAACATATTTGCGAAGTAAGGGTTGGAATACCACGTTCATCAGTGCTTGGAAATTTGATGGCGTGTTAGTTAGGCCAAAGGGCATAACTAGGAATTCGAAATGGCCGTGGTGGGTGCGGAAAGCAATCTTCTCCACATCTGCCTCCGCCATCCGAACTGGATGATCTCCTGAAGAGAGATCGAGCTTGGTGAAGAAACATGCCACATGTAATTCGTCGAGAAGCTCCTCAACTATAGGAACAGGAAACTTGTCCTTGACGGTGATGGCGTTCAACGCCCGGTAGTCCATGCACATGCGCTAAGAATTGTCCTTTTTATGCACTAGTAGAATCAGAGAGCAAAAGGGAGACACGCTCCGCCGAATGAGGCCCTGTTGGAGAAGAAGATCATATTGTCGTTCAATTTCATCCTTCGGTAAGAAAGGGTAACGGTATGGCCGTACCACCACCGGAGCCGCCCCCTGAAGAAGGCAAATGTGGTGGTCCTGTCCTCACAGTGGGGGAAGGCGCAAGGTCGTGCTGAAAAGCTCGGGAAAAGACTGCAGCAGCTGGGTAACATCCGAATGGTGATCCCACGACGGAGGAGAAGAAACGTCCAGCGGCTCGATGTGAACTAAAAAGGATGTGGGGGACTGCCCCGGGGCGTGAC
Organism: Platanthera guangdongensis; assembly: GCA_039583875.1. Lineage (NCBI taxonomy): Eukaryota > Viridiplantae > Streptophyta > Magnoliopsida > Asparagales > Orchidaceae > Platanthera > Platanthera guangdongensis. The sequence continues at coordinate 80,939,497 of CM077151.1, forward strand.
CCTACCACTGTATCCGGCGAGAGCGCTTGTGCCAAGAGATAGTCAACCGATCGAAATATCATGTAAGGGGCCCTAATGTGCGCAACCAGCGGACGCCCAACATAATGTCAAAGCCTCGAAGGTCCACCACGAAGAAATCGGTTTGAAATGGGTATCCCTGCACTATGAAGTCGACGCAGCGGCAGACACCCGGACATGTCATTTGTTGGTCGTTGGCGACCGCCACATTGACGTGACTACGAGCAACGTATGGAAGGCAAAGCCATCTGCCCTTGTCCTGCCCAATGAAACTGTGGGTGTTGCCCATATCCAAGAGAGCTAAGAGAGATGTGTCCGCCACCGCAATGTATAGTTGTATAGTGTTCCCCTCCTGCGGCCCGATGAGGGCGTGTAGAGGGAGCTGCGGTGTCCTCGAATCTTCAAACGCATCATCCTCCTCATCCGGCGGATCGTCTACCTCAAACCAAAATAAACGCTTGCACCGATGAGTAGGTGTGTAAAGCTCATCACAATTAAAACACAACCACTTCTCGCGGCGTGCGGCCATCTCTGGGTGGGACAGACGGCGACGATAAGTCGATCGCGGGGGATCGTCTCCCGGCTGAAAATTTGGTGCGGCCAAGCTGGGTGGTGGGCCGGGGCTGAAAAACTCGCGGCGGCCCGGAGGCCAATGCGATGCGGCGCTCGCACGCACGGTCGAGGCTCATGACCGTGAGGAGGTCTGGTGGTCGTTGGAACTCAACGTCCCAACGCAGTCGTTCTGGTAGTCCGGCCGTGAAAAGAGAAACCTGCTGCGATGGTAACACGAAAGTGGCACGAGACAACAACAACTGAAACTGCTCCAGATAAGTCTCAATGGGCCCAGTTTACTTTAGGGCGATGAGGACACCAAGCGGGTTCCGCGGCATAGGCGGGCCAAACCAAAGAGTGCATGCAGCCCGGAAGTCTTCCCAAGATGCGTCGGGCTGCTCGCGGAGTAGTTAAATCACTCATAGTTGAGTCGGGCCAAGAAGGTGGAAAGAGGCCAGGCCAACACGTTCCTCCTCCGGGGTATGTTGATTTGGTGCCCAAGTTTTTTGGCCCTTTCAAGATCACGGAGCGCATTAGAGATGTTGCTCACCGCCTCACCCTGCCCTCGGAAGCCCGAATTCATGATGACTTCCACATCTCGCAGCTTAAGTCCTACGTGGGGCCTCCGCCACCGGCACCTCTAGTTGACATTTCACCACAACTTGAGGACAAGCTGTCTTCCGACGAGGGCGGTGATGTTACGCAACATGATACGATGACGCGCGACGAGCCCGATCCGCGTTGGGGGCGCACGTACCAGCGCCGACCTTCCACCACGACCGCATGATGGCAATCGGGAGAACTTATGTTTTTATGCTTTTTATTATCGTATGTGTTTTTCTTATTTTGACCCACGTGTTTAAGCCCAAGTGGGGGCACGTTTTAAACTTGGTTATATGTTGCTTGCGACCGGGTGAAAAGGGAGGAAATATTTTCCTCCCCTCTCTCTCTTTATCTTTCGTCCATCCCGCGCCCAAGCCGACACGCCGAATCCGCCGATCCCGATGTGCGGGTCGACGCCGCCCTTCCCCCTCTCCACCGGTATCTCTCTTTCTCCCTCTCTACCTCCCACTTCACCTCCTCTCTCCCTCTCTTCCTCTTGATCCGCTCCCCACCTTAAACCATAGCATCCATCAGGTCCAATACGGGGCTAACACAACCGTGGAGTCCTTCCTTCTTCGGGCCAATCACTAGATCGAGATCGGGAGACCACAACACATAGCTGACTACCAGAGAGGGAAAGACGAATCTACAATTTGAGGCTGCTCGAGGAAATGGCCCATTTCAAGAAGGTCTATCTTGGGTGTATCTTTAACTGCAAGTCCTTGCAGTGGAGATCTTTGATATCTTGTGCAAATTCAGTGATCTTGTCAGACGAACGTTGTAGGTCTTGACTCCTCTTAATCATCTCTTCTTTTAAGCAACTGACAATATTACTGGTATCCTGCTAGAAAGAAAATGTTAGGTGTTCTGCTGGTCTTGGCGTGCACCCATTTATTTCCAAATTTCTCGTTAAGAGATAGCCAAATCATTTATACAAGTGTTGGGCTGGTAGGGGCCAGCAATGGTGAAGTTGAAAGAGTACAACAGCGAGAGCACCAATTGTAGCCCGTAGAGGCTAGAATAGGTAGGCGAAGGCCAGCAGAAGAAGGGTTGGCCGGAGAAAGAGAGAAGAAGCGAAGACGAAACAACAACACTCGAGCATTTATCCCACTATAGTGGGGTCAGCTATATGGATCCTTTGTCGCCATTGTAACAACCTGGTTCTTATATATATTATATATATATATATATATATATATATATATATATATATATATATATATATATATAATGATAATAATAATACCTACATTACTCCCACCTTATAACCCGGGTCGTTTCCCCCGCTTTTATTTCTCCCGCAATCGCAACGCAAAACCCGCTCAAGTTAGGGTTTCCTGCAAACCTTCCCGCATCCCGCTCGATGCCCGACTCCAGCCCGCCGCTCCAACCTTGCCGCCTTCTCCTGCTCCAGGCGCTGACGCCTCTTCCTGGCCCTCCTCATGCTTTTGTCGGCGTCCCCTGCTTCTCGAACCATGGCCAGCATCGCCTCCTCCGGCTCCTCCCTCCATGGTCGCTTCCTCCTGCTGCTACTTCTCCTCCCTCCAATGGCATGCAGCAGCCCTCTACTTCTCCTCCCCAAGTCGTGGCAGTCTCCTCTCCTAGGGAAGCAACATCAGCCCTATTTTCCAGGCCTCTTGGCCGGTGATTTGAAGAGAGTGCCTATGGTTTTATCGTTTTTCGCCTCTACTTAGATTTAGAGCCCGAATTTGATCTCCTTGGGTAAGGTTTTCTCGTTCTCCTTCTTTATTAATATTTGCTTGACCTTACATTTGCAAAATTGTGCCCCAATTTGCGTATATTTTTGTGTATCCAAGTTTTTGCATCTCTCGCAATCAACTAATCTCGTCGTATTTGTGATTTCTAGTGCAACTCCTCGACTTAATTGATGGAATTTCTCCTAAGCCCTCTAAATTAGGGTTTCTCCATACCCAAGCGTCTCCATATGTTAATGTGATGATGTGATGTTTCTCCATACCCAAACGTCTCCATATGTTAATGTGATGTTAATTTCTCCATGAGAGAGATAAATTTTCTTAGCCCCTCACTCTTGATCTAGTTATGTATCGAGTCATGCATTTATGTTAGTGTGATGTTAATTTTCTGTGTCGCTTTCATCGTTCTTGTACAAATTCAAAATAAGTGTTCCTGTTTTTGCTACTGTCGCTTAGCCGCCTCCGACAGATTCAGCCTCCTTTCAGGACAAGTTAGAGATCATTTCTCTCTTGCAAATATTGAACTTAATTGTTTTGTCTGATCTTATGTTTATATGAATCAACCATTGATTGATTTGTTTCGTCAAATAAATTTAGACATCGAATCTTTTATTAGACTTGTTACTAGTTTGATGTTCACGGGATAGGATTAACAGGAGTCGTGAATGTAAATGATGATATTTGGATAATTGGGAGACGAGTTAATGAATGATAGATAATTGGAATGTTCAATTTGAATGATTTGCATCTCGTTTGATGAATAATGAGAAAAATGATAGAATATTGAGCACATGAGCAACAAGTATCATGATAATAATTGTAATGAATTCTGGTTAGCAAGTATGTGACTTGGTGTTTTTGATATATCATGCTCGTAATGCACATTTTTACTTGGAAAAATACTTGCGTCAGAGGAAGGTTTACCCTAGGTAAGTACTCGATATCTCTGATCCGACACATGTCAACTTACCTATACAATATACTCAATAAATCTACTTGATATTATGACCTTAACCTGTCAAACCCGCGAGAGCTCAAAACTCACTGTTTGGTTCCTTCTGTGTCCGTCGAATCTGATTTCGTATGTCTGCCTGAGTGAAAAACTTATTCGTTGTCTGATCGTTCACTTTAAGTATTTTCGTTTCCGTTAAAAATCAACTACAGTGTAAATCATGTAACTCATAATATCATAAGCAAACATTGAAAACGTGCTGTGGGTCACTTGAGTTGCATAGCCTTCACGGTGCCAGTTGGGACCCACTAAGCCTCCTTGAGCCGGGCCGGGGCAGTGACGAGGGTCACGACAAGCAGGAAGTTTCCTGATAAGACTTGTATCTGTACTGAGTGTGAACCATGCGCACCACTCAAAACAACTCACACACTTCATCGACTGTTGTTTATGATATTACATGTTTCTATTATGTGTTATACTCCGGAATAGTATAATAAGCTAACTTGTTCTGCTTAGCTTTTTTTATTTGTTTGTCATTGAATAATTTTGCTTCATGAGAAACTGCTACACTCATACATTTCTGCTTCTATTACTTATTTTGTACTTTACTTTGCTCACATATTTATTTCAATGTTGTGAGTCTTTTTCTTTCTATTTTGGAATTGTCTTAGCGTTCGTGCGGCGCCACCAGGTGCTCAAGCCCGATCTGCTTAAAGTTACAGATTTCTATGTTTACATTTCATTTACTGTCAAATATTTCTTTATGTAATAATTGCAAATCAGACATTATCTCTGGTATGAGGGACAACTACTAGGCTATTTGAATGTTTTATGTAAATAGAATTTGATATTAGATGCATGTGCATACTCTTGTGAATCATAATTGTATGAAAATTGTAACAGTGCCTCGTATAAAACATGTTTTTTTTACAAAATTGCATGTGCACTTAAAACGCTCACATGTTTTAAACCTAAAAGCTTCCGCAATAAAATCAAACTATTTTTTCTCTAAATTAACTTACTTTAAAACTATTTTCAGTACTCTCTGCATCCGTCTTAACAGACATGGATTTCTTTCACCCCATGTCTGTGGCATCACGGCCCGCCCGAAGAGGACTCTGACTTTCGTCGAGACGGGTCGTGACAGTTGGTATCAGAGAGAGGTTGAGCATCTATAGATAAAGTATTTTATAAATTCTACATATTTTGAATTCTTTTACATTAGTATATATATGCATGCATCATTTCTTCACTCACTTGTCATTATCTGCTATTTGCAGCTGAAACATGCACACACTCACTCATAAGCATGAGTAGTATGCACACAAATGTTAAGGAGTTATGGACAAACTTAACATTTTTGTGCATATGAATTTCCACTAGGATATACACCGCTTGCGAATATTAAATTGTATGGGCGGTTTAACATTTTCAAGTGCGGTGACATTACAGTCCTAATATGCATGACATGTTAAGTGATATGGGAGCTTAACATGACATGTGTATTCATTCATTTGCATTCGTATCATAAATCATTGCACAAGTGTGAAGCCAAGAACAACAATAATGATTGTACATAGATGAATTTTTTATTTGCTTGACATCACATATGATCTCATTGTTGCACTTGCATGATCATTAGCTATAGTTGTCCCATGAAAATGTTGTAATTATTATATAATTTATGTACCCGACAGTAAGAAATGTGTTAAAATATTTAATTTCAAGTCCCCGATATTTGTAATTAGTCCTTCCTGTTTCGTTTGCTGATCAATCTTATCTGGTCCTCCTGTATATTCTTTTAGATAGCTTCTAAGTGTCAGTGAAAAACGAGTCTTCTTGATAATTGCTATGCTGAATTACTTCAGCGTTGTCTTGCGATTCTCCAACTTCAGTTTGACTCTCTTATGTCGATACTTAATCGTCATTCAGCTTCTTTCCCCGTTGACGTTCTATCTTCGCTTCGTGCAAAATCTATTCGCTTTCGGATTCTCGAGTCTTACCTTTCAATTTCGAGCTAATTGAAGAAAATCATGTGGAACTTGAAGCCAATTCTTTTGTATCTGGTCGAACCCGCAAAGTCTAAAGAGTTGTCCTGTGAACTTGAATCTAACCTGCGTTACAAGTATCTGTAACTTTTTTCTTGGTCATAGTAAGTCTTCGTGTTTGTTCTACTCTATATTTTTGTGTTCAAAGTTTACTTCCATGACTTGATCTGTAAACCTTGTTGGAATGAGTATCATCTGAATCTTCGCCTAAGAGTCCCCATTCAGAGAGCTTCTCAAAAAGTTCAGGGACAAAACTTACTAAGTAGGAGAGAATGTAACATGTTTCTTATATAAATATAATGATAATAATAAAATAAATAAATAAAAAACCTAAATTACTCCCCCCTTATAACCCGGGCTGTTTCCCCCACTTTAATTTCTCCCGCAATCGCAACGCAAAACCCGCTCGGGCTAGGATTTCCTGCAAACCTTCCAGCATCCCGCTCGATGCCCAACTCTAGTCCTCCGCTCCAACCTTGCGGCCTTCTCCTGCTCCAAGCGTCGACGCCTCTTCCTGGCCCTCCTTATGCTTTTGCTTGCGTCCCCTGCTTCTCTTTTCATGGTCGACATCGCCTCCTCCGGCTCCTCCCTCCATGGTCGCCGTCGTCTGGTGCTACTTCTTCTCCCTCCAATGGCCTGCAGCAGCCCTCTTCTTATCATCCCCAAGCCGTGGCAGCCTCCTCTCCTAGGGCAGCAACATCAGCCCAATTTTCCCGGCCTCTTTGCCGGTGATTTCAAGAGAGCGCCTAGGGTTTTCTCATTTTTGGTCTCTACTCAGATTTAGAGCCCGGATTTGATCTCCTTGGATAAGATTTTCTTGTTTCCCCTCTTTATTCATATTTGTTTGACCTTATATTTGCAAAATTGTGCCCCAATTTGCGTATATTTTTGTGGATCCAAGTTTTTGCCTCTCTCGCAATCAATTAATCTCGTCGTATTTGTGATTTCCAGCGCAGCTCCTTGACTCAAGTGATGGAATTTCTCCTAAGACCTCCGAATTAGGGTTTCTCCATACCCAAACGTCTCCATATGTTAATGTCGATAAATACCCAAACGTCTCCATATGTTAATGTGATGTTAATTTCTCCATTAAATTTTCTTATCTTGATCTAGTTATGTATCGAGTCATGCATATGTTAATGTGATGTTAATATTATACAGGTTCAAAATAAGGTTCCTGAGCGTCGTTTAGCCGCCTCCGACAGATTCAGCCTCTTTCAGACAATGTAGTGATCATTTCAAACATTGAACTTAATTATTTTCTCTGATCCAACCATTGATTGTTTGACATCGATTCTTTTATTAGACTTGTTACTAGTTTGAGGTTCACGTGAAGAATACACGAGTTGTGAATGTAAAGATGAATTTAATAATTAAAAGACGAGTAGTGAATGATAGTTATTGAATGTTCAATTTAATGATTTGTACCGTTTGATGAATAATATGATAGAATCATACAACAAGTTCATATAATAATTATAACGAATTCTTACAAATATTGGTGTTTTAATATATTATGCTCATAATGATTCTAAATTGCGTCAAGGAAGGTACCCTAGTAAGCTCTGAATGCAACTTACCTATACAATATACTCGATAAATCTTTTTGATATTATGAAAATAACCCGCGAAGCTCAAAACTCCCGTTTGGTTCCTTCTGTGCCGTCGAAGGTATGTCTTAACTATTCTTTGTCGATCGTTCAAGATTTTCGTTTAGATAACTACAGATCATGTAACTCATAATATCATAAACAAACATTAAAACGTGTATGGGTCCTTGAGTTGCATCCTTCACGGTGCCAGTTGGGACCCACTAAGCCTCCTTGAGCCGGGCTCGGCAGAAGTGTCAGAGCAGAAGTTTCCTGAGATTTATTCGAGAGGTGAACATACGCACCACTCAAAACACTACACACTTCGGCTGTTGCTTAATATTATTTGCTTAATGTGTTAATCACAATTAACTCTGTTTATATTTGTTTGTCATTGAAAATTTTGTTTCATGAGAAACATGTACACTTATACATTTCTGCTTCTAAGTTTTGTACTTTACTTTCATGTTTATTTCAATGTAGTCTTCTATTTTGGAATTGTCCGTTCGTGCAGCGCCACCAGGTTCGAGCCCGATTGTTAAAGTTACTCGTTTACATTTCATTTACTGCAAATATTTCTTTTATGTAATAATTGAAATCAACATTATCTCTGGAGGGACAACTACTAGAAATGTTTTATGTACTAGAATTTGATATTGATGCATGTGCATACTCTTGGCATAATTGAGAAAATTGTAACGCTCATAAAACATGATTTTTTATAAAATTGACACTTAAAACGCCTTTTTAAACACTAAAAGCTTCCGCAATAAAATCAAATTTTTTTCTCCAAATTAATTACTTTAAACTATTTTCAGCTTCTGCAGTCTTAACAGCATGATTTTCTTTTTGCCGTGTCTGTGGCAAGGCCCAAAGGACTCTTACTTTCGCCTCGTGAGTCATTGCATATCTTGATAATCACAATGCCTGTACAACATGTCTTTCCTTATAGTTTCATTCTAGCTTTATTGGTCTACCCCTCCCTCGTTTAACATGAATGACTAGTCTAGCCTAACAGTCCTTGAATGGTCTCTTTTAGGCCAAACCATCTGACGCCATCTTCTCTGAATTGGTGCAATCTTATCTTATCCCTGAATTAATTCCTAATTCTATCCAATCTCGGTCCACACATTAAGCATTCTTATCTCTACAACTCTCATTTTTTGCTTCACACTGCCCACTACAACTGGATAGCAGTTGACTCCCTTAAGTTTTAATGGTACACTACACAAGATCCCTGGCTCTCCACAACCAACCCGCTTTTCTGTGTCATCTTTATTAATACCTCTGTCTTTTTGATACTCCAAGATATTTAAAACAATCCTTACAGTTCTTGAATACCCAACTTAATAACGGATCCGTCCTTCTTGCAACAAATTTAAGGTCCATATACTCCGTCTTTGTCTTGCTCACAACCCTTTTTTTCTAAAGTCTCGCCAACGGTTTAACCCTCGCGCACTGACCAAAACGATTATCCACAAATAATAAACACCAAGGTATTGCTTGTTGGATATGCCGTACACGATAAGGTAAATTAAGGGCTTAAAGCACCTTGATGTAAGCAAATTGATAGGGAATTCCTGTGTTAATTCCAAATCCTCAATTCAAAACTTACAACTTAACCATTCTTTTTAAAGACTCCATAAGTCTTCTCAAGTCATAAACAGTAACATTTATTTTTTTTCTCGGTATTTGTCAATGAGTCTCCTCAAGATATATATAGCAATGGTCACCGCCCTGGCATGAATCATTGATTCTCCGAAGTTTTAATATTTTCTCATTGTTTTGACTCCTCTTTGATAACCCTAAGTGGACAAAGAAAAAAATCTAATTTTATTACTAAAACCATTTATTTCATACAATTCATATCCTTACAAATACGTCTAAATATGGATCAAGGGAAAATTTGTCAAAGAAGATAGATGGTGCAAAAGGAAGAAAGAGCAGAAAGATTGAGAGGCATGGGAACTTAAAATCCTATCTTTTGAAGAAGGTCTTCGCCATTCTTGTCTCGGCGTCAAGGCGAACCAAGGCGAGCGCTCGCCTCACGACAAGGCGGAAGCCTAACACAATGGGCGCCGTCTAGCCGTCGCCTAGGCGACGCCATGACAAGAATGGTCTTCGCTTCACACTACTACAACTGGATTTGTCTCACACTTCCTACAACTTTATGTATACTCCCGTTAATATTGGAAACAACCCACAACATCAACGGTTCAGCACCGTACACGGGTTTACCACCACAAACAATTCCAAAAATTCAAAACTTACAACTTAACGTAAGTCAGTAACATTCAACAACAACAACATTCAAGTTTTAATCTCACTATAGTGGAGTCGTCTATATGGATCATTTGTCCATTGTGCTCTTTTGTCATAATCTCACTAATGTTAAATAACATGCCTAACAGTTTCATTATAAGTCCTTATTGGTCTACCCCTCCCTCGTTTACTCTAGTGACACTCTCACAACCCCTAACAGGTGCCTCCAATGGTCTCTTTTGTACGTGTCCAAACCATCTTAGACGAGCTTCTCGCAGCTTTTCTGTAATTGGTGCTACTCATGCCTTATCCCGGATACTTTCATTCCTAATTTTATCCAATCTCGTGTGTCGACACATCTACCTAAGCATTCTCATCTCCGCAACTCCCATTTTTTGCAGTACGGTAAAACTTGCCCTTAAGTTTTAGTGGTACTTAAAAGATCCCTGATGTGTCTATGCACTTCAACCAACCCGCTTGAATTCTGAAAGTCATTGTTTTCACGGTCAGCTAAACACCTAGAGCGGGGAGGGTGAATAGGTTTTTGTCTTTCTTTAAGTCTTTTAGACCTTCCCCGATTGTGCTGCACTTAGTGATTATGTTATTTTATCTTTCAAGATTAATCACAAACGACACATTTGTTTTATAGTGGTTCCCCAAATTATGGGTACGTCCACTGTCCCTCTCCGCATTTCTAACAGTGCGTTAGATAAGGCTCTTCCCAATACTCGGCTCCTTAAGAACTTACAACTCGATCCCGCAGGACCACTCAGTCTCCTTAAAGACCTACAACTCAGTAATTCAGCAGTCACCCACCTCAGGCTCAAAAGCCCTACAACCCAGGATGAAAGGACAACCCTACAAACTCAGAGAGATAACTCTCCTACAGCTCAGGCCAATTGCCCTACCTCGGATCTATAACAGAGATCCTACACTCGGCCTTTATAACACTGGCCTACAATCTCAGATCTAAAAGATTCTACACTCAGATCCAAGAATTAGGCGGAGATGATATGACACCAAAGATATTTCACTGTGTCTGCTTCCAGGACTGAGACTGAATTTGACCAACTTCTTCTCAATCAGAAATCGATTCTGAACTTGCTGTCGCAGATGAGAATCGCAACAGCTATCTGCACAACTTCTTCTCAGCAACAAGATGAAAAATATCTTCAGAAAGATTGCAGCTTGTGCTGGAAGTAAATGCTGTTGAAGAAGGTAGAATTGACAGTGCTTTTCTTCTTCAATCAGCAACTGAACTTGCAGAATCTGACGGCTCTACTACTCTTCTCTATCAGAAAGTTTTTCTAAAATGCTGGCGCTGGTAAAGATTGCAACAACTAACTCTTATCGCTTTCAGGTTCACTGATCAGAACAAAACCTTCAAGCTCGTCAATAATGACGAGGAAGAGGATGATGTTCTACCGCAGTGCGTAATCAGCGAACCCTAAAAGCTTCTTTCCTTTCAGCCAATCTTATTATTTTATAGTCAGTTGATCAACGACTCTTTGTACTGTGGGCTCAGCCTAAAAAAGACGAATTACCACCTTCCATATGCAGAAAATGACAACAGTTGTCCGCCGACGCCATTAAACGCAAACTGCAGCTGTCCCGTAAAAAATTTGAACTGAGTTAACTTTGTTGACTTTTGCTGACGTCAGTCAGTCTGGATTCAGCCAAATTCACAAAATCACTCCCGGCGTTGAGTGCGTCGAGTGAACTGGTTTCACCCAACGATTCTGGACTTAACTTATTCTTCATCTCTTTCTGCCTTCATGGCGTTGAGAGCGTTGAGTTGTTGGCCTTCACTCAATGTCATTTGCCTTAGCTCTTTCTGAACTCTGCCAACTGCTGAGGCGTTGAGTGAACTGGCTTCTCTCAACGCTTCTGTACTTAGAAACTTTTCTTATGAAGGGAGGCTGTTGGGTCCGGCGTTCCTTCACTTGACCCGTGACGCTCTTCTACTTATTTAAGAAATTAAGTAGCACCCTTTCCAACAGTCCGGGCTTTTGGAACAGTTGGTTATGCGCTTGATCCTTCAATTGGTATCAGAGCAGGTCACGGGTTCAAGACCGGGGGAGCGCTATTAAATCCTGATTTTTCCCTTCTACCTGTGTGGGTCCGGCGGGTCAGGCAACCGTGGACATGTGGTAACCCCACCTCTGAGCCGTGGACATGTGGTAACCCCACCTCTGAGCCGTGTGGGCCATGTGGTAACCCCACCTCTAAGCCATGTGGGTCATGTGGTAACTCCACCTCTGAGCCGACGGGTTGTGCTGGACGCCGGGGGGGATTGTTGGGTCCGGCGTTCCTTCACTTGACCCGTGGCGCTCTTCTACTTATTTAAGAAATTAAGTAGCACCCTTTCCAACAGTCCGGGCTTTTGGAACAGTTGGTTATGCGCTTGATCCTTCAGAGGCGTTGAATGTTTTGACTTCACTCAACGCTTCCTGCCTCAGCATCTTTTGACTAGGTGTTGAGTGAACTGAATTCACTCAACGCTTCTGGAATTAGTCAAATCTTGTCACTCTTTCTGGCTTTGACTGTTTGAGCTTGTCTCAACGCTTCTGTCATATGGTGTTGAGTAAAATGGTTTCACTTAACGCTTCTGCACTTACACAGATTTTTTTGTCTATCTTCTTTGGCTTTGACAGAAACAGCACGGCGTTGAGTGAACTAGCTTCACTCAACGTTTTTGCACTTAGAATCTTTTCCTTTGCCAGAAACTCTGTGGCTTTGACATACCGAGCTTCACTCAACGAATATACAGTATGACGTTGAGTGAGTGGACATCACTCAACATCTGTGAACTTAGTCGATCTTTCTGCTTGCTGAAGCTTGGCTTTGACTATCCATACCTGAATTAGTGCTTTAGCACATTTGGCGTTGAGTGAGTTGTCCTCACTCAACGCATCTGGAATTAACCAGAATCCTGCCCTTTGTAAGCATTCTCCTATACCTCTGGCATTGACTGAATTGAATTTACTCAACGCCTGTGAACTTAGGCAATTTCCTGTTTTCCAGCTTCCTTCTTTGTGTCCACATGTCCAATTAATATGACAAGGACCATCCTGCATGCATGAACTTAAACACACATCAAATACAACTATATGTATGTCATTGACTTGTCTGACTTCTTACAAATCTAGGACATTGGGATCAATGGACACATCAATCTCCCCCTATTTGACGAAGTCAAAACTCACTATCAACTTTTGGGTCAATGACATGCACAACATATGCAGCAATAAAATATACTATAATGAAAGAATAGAACTAGGAAGATTACCACATTCCCTGCATGTATGGTGAGCATCACCTACTCCCCCTGAATTCCTGCAAGGTATGTGATACCACTTGAAGGCCTTGATTATCTTTACCACATTACCCTGTATAGGGACATCTTTTTCTCCCCCTACATTAGTTGTATGACATTGATCATCTTCTTTTCCTTTTGATGCACTTGATTACTTGATCAACCTCCGATGCTATTTGATCAATCTCTTCTCTCTCCCTTTTTGACTTCTGAATAGTCAAGGAGGAGCTGGTTTGCCTTGATTGTCTTCTCCCCCTAGTTGATTGCAGATGATATCACTGGTGCAGCTGTCAGCTTCCTCTCTACAAGAGACTGACATTGCTTCTGCAGCTGCTGGACTTGCTCCCCCTCAATAGGAGCATCTTCTATCATCATGTTCCTGATAGACACTTTTGTTTCCAGTGCCACTTAAAGTCCTCATCACCTGCAAGAAAAACAAATCCTCCACCAAAAATATCCTAGGAAGTAATAGAAGCTATGCTAAGTTCAACATACCCAACTCAAACTTGAAAGTGTTGAACTTTGCTTCATCTAGTGGTTTAGTAAAGATATCAGTCACTTGCTTATTTGTGGGGACAAACTCTAAACCGATATATTCCTTTTCTACATGCTCCCTAAAACAATGATACTTAATTTCTATGTGCTTAGTCCTGCTGTGTGAGACAGGATTTCTAGTAATAGAAATAGCACTAGTAGAATCACAATAAAGAGGAGTTCTACTTATCTGCAGGTTAAAATCCTGGAGGTGATGCTGGATCCACAGCAACTGAGCACAGCAGCTATCTGCTGAAATGTACTCTGACACTGCAGTTGATATTGCAACACTTGTTTGTTTCTTGCTGCTACAAGACACTAGTCTTCCTCCCAAGAACTGACAGGTGCCTGAAGTGTTTTTCCTGTCCTCTTTGCAGCCTGCAAAATCTGCATTTGAATAACCTGTTAGTTCAAAATCCTTATTTCTAGAGTACCATAGGTCAAGATCTGGTGTGCCCTTAAGATACCTAGAGATTCTCTTTGCAGCAGAGTAATGAGATTCTTTAGGGCAGGCCTGATACCTAGCACAGACACATGTAGCATACATGATACTAGACCTACTAGCAGTAAGATATAAGAGGGAGCCAATTATCCCTCTATACAAAGTCTCATCAACATGTTTCTCTGCTTCATCTTTGTTTATAGGCATACTTGACCCCATGAGAGTTTTTATGGTGGAGGCACTCTCCATACCATATTTTTTAATCAACTCCCTGGTGAACTTTGACTGGGATATGGACAAACCATCATCAATCTGTTTAACATGGAGTCTCAAGAAAAACTTGAGCTCACTCATACTATTCATCTCAAACTTTTCTTGCATACGTTTAGCAAACTTTCTACAAAGGTTGTCATCATTAGATTCAAAGATAATGTCATTAACATATATCTGAACTAGGATGATCTTGCCCTTAGACTCCCTTAGGAATAGGATCTTATCAATCTTTCCCCTTAAGAATTTATTTTCAATGAGTAGGCTAGACAAGGTCTTATACCATACTTTAGGGGCTTGCTTCAACCCATATAGAGCTTTCTTAAGTCTATAAATAAAATCAGGTGAGCTAGAATCAACAAAATCTAGAGGTTGTTTAACATAGATCTCTTATTTTAAGCCTCCATTCAGGAAAGCTGACTTCATATCCATCTGGTAGACTTTGAATCCTGGGTAGACAGCAAATGCAAGGAAGAGTCTTATTGCTTCCAATCTGGCTACTGGGGCAAATGTCTGATCAAAATCGATCTCTTCTTCTTGTTTGTATCCTTTAGCCACCAGTCTAGCCTTATTCTCCACTATAATGTCATTTTCATCAATTTTATTCTTGTAGATCCACTTGACTGTTGATTACAATGACATTATGTCTTTTTGGTCTGGGAACCAGATTTCAGACCTAACATCTCTTGAACTGGTTCAGTTTCTCTTGCATCGCTCCAATCCAGAATTGGTCT
The DNA here is from genome assembly GCA_039583875.1 of Platanthera guangdongensis. Taxonomy (NCBI): domain Eukaryota; kingdom Viridiplantae; phylum Streptophyta; class Magnoliopsida; order Asparagales; family Orchidaceae; genus Platanthera; species Platanthera guangdongensis. The sequence goes on from CM077151.1 coordinate 80,954,532, forward strand.
ATGTTGACCTCTTCAAATTTATTGTGCTCTACTTGTGACAGAAAACTTGAGTAGAGTGCTGTGTTGAAACTCTTGCTTCTGGTTTGGACTCCTTTGCTTGCCTCACCAATGATCTGGTGTGGCGGATGGTCCTTTAAATACCTGACAGCTGGAGGTAATCTATTTTCAGCTTGTTGTTTTTCATTGTCTTTAGCTAGCAGATCTTCATTCACAATTAGTGAGTCTGGTGCTTCCTCTTGACAGCACTCATCTTTATCCATATCTTGGACTGCTGGATCATCTTTCTTGATATCAAGCTTGTCCAACAACTGTTCTGTACCTACAGTACTAGGAAAAGACCTAGGCAGCTCATTGTTAATAATATTTGATTCATCAAACAACACATTAACTAACTCATCTACAACTTGACTTGTCAAGTTGTAGATTCTATATGTCCTGCTGTGATTGTTGTACCTAACAAAGATCTTTTCATAGGACTTGACAGCAAATTTGGTCACATATGACTTTCCATTGTTCAGCACATACTATTGCTACCAAAAATTCTGAAGTAGGATAAATTTAGTTTTCTGCCTTTCAAGATCTCATAGGGAGTCTTCTTGTGTCACTTGGTGATAGAAGTCATGTTAAGGACATGACATGCAGTGTTTACTGCCTCAGCCCAGAAATATTCTGGGAGAGTTGTGTCATTCAGTAAAGTTCTTCCAGATTCTATGAAAGTCCTATTTTTCCTCTCAGCAATTCCATTTTACTGGGGTGTTCTTGCAGAGGATAATTCTTGGTGAATTCTTTGTTCTTCACTGAACCATGTCATGCTTGCAGACTGAAATTCAGTTTCATGGTCACTCCTAATTTTGACCACAGAGCTGTCTAGTTCATTTTGTATCTGCTTGACAAAGATCTTGAAGATATCAAGGGTTTCATCCTTTCTCTTAAGAAAAAACACCCAAGCAAACCTAGAATAGTCATCAACCACCATAAGGGTGTAGATTTTTCTACCAAAACTATGAACTGGCATAGGACCTGTTAAGCACCACACTGAGTCTTTGGTCTCAATGCTCTTGAAAGAGGTCTTGGTCTGTTTGCCCTTTTGGCATGCAGGGCAGATACCATCTTTAGTGCATTTCAACTTGGGACCATTTCTAACTAGTTCTTCACAAAAGAGCTTCGCAATGGTCTTGTAGTTCAAATGAGATAATCTCTTGTATCATTGTACACAATATAAGATTTTCTCATTTGTCACTAGTAGTGTTGTAGATATCGGCCGACATGTCCGACATATCGGCCGACATAAAGGTTTTGGGTGCAAACCGCAACGAAACCGATTTGTTTGACAAAAATATCGTTTTGTAAAAAAACGGCAATATATCCCGATATATCGATATATCTCTAACCTGATATTTCGGTTATTATATTTAATATATAAAAAACAAAGTTCACGGGACCCATATTTTTCCACTTCACGAGTCCATTTCACGCATTCGACATTTCTCGCTCTACCCTAAATTTTACGGGAGAGTCGCTCTGGCGGAGTGGTCGACACTCGACGGCTCCTCCGGTGACGAGGCAACGGATCGACATCGCAGGCGAGGAGTAGACGACGACGCCGGGCTTTCTACGAATTGGCATCGTAGGCGAGGACGCGAGGAGTCGATGCCGGGCTTTAGGGTTTCTGCTACTTCACTCCACTGTAAGCCCCCTTCTTCTTTCTTCTTCTTTCTTTTTGTTTTTACGACAATTGAAAGTTTTATTTAGAGTTATTATATTGATCAAGTCATAAGATCTAAAAGTTTTATTAAACTTGTGTTACTGTAAGATTCTTACTTATGCTATAGTTAGGTTTCTTTTTGCAATACCTAAGTTTATACCTTTCCTTGTGTAAATCTGCAGTGATTTTTGTTTCTCCTATGCTAAGAAAAACTCTCCTCCAACTTTATATAATTACATAGACTTCTCTTTTATCTTTCAAAATTATTTCAAAAAAAATGTTATAAATACTTATTTGTCTATACATTATTATAGTTATTTGTCTGTACATTTTTACTTATTTGCAAAAAATATGTTTATAAATACTGTAATCTTTATTTAAATATTAAAATCCGATATTGTAAAATATCCCCGATATATCCCCCGCAATCCGACATACGACATTTCAAACCCAAACCGACATGAACCCGACATCCGACATCTACAACCTTGGTCACAAGGCATATAAGAGAGTCATTAACTAAGTATAGGAAATTTAAGCAATAAACATTTTCACTTCTAGTATCTGTTAAGATGACCTCTTGGTCACTTAACCTCTTAATATGTCACTCATCCTTGTGGAAAATTATGTCATAGTCAAGATCACAGAGTTGGCTAATGCTTATCAGGTTGCGTTGCACCCATTCCACATAGGCTACTTTTGTGATTAACGACTATGTCATTAGAGATCTTACCATAACCTCTTGTCACTCCCCTATCTGATCTACCAAAGATGACTTTGGGTCCATTATTTACTGGAGAGTAATGCTTTAGCAAACTTCTTGTTCCAGTCATGTGCCTGGAATATCCACTGTCCAAGTACCATATAGGGGTATGGTCACTTGTACTAACCTGCAAGACATAAATCAATTAACCTTATGACCCCAATTCTTATTGGGTCCTAGGTGCAAGTTAATCTGATAATGAACCTGCCTAACTGCAGTTCTTCTGACAGGTATGCTCTCTCTTGCTCTTGGCACACTTAGATTGTATCAGCAATCAATAGCATAGTGGCTCACCTTGCCACATCATCAGCACTCATGGATATTGTACCTTCTTTTTGTTGATCTTGTAGCAGTGCTGACAGCAGCTCTCAATCCAGAAGGTACAGCAGCAGTCTTATTCTTGTATTTTCCAGCCACTGTCTGACTTGGTGTGTGTCAGACAGTAAAAGTACTAGGAATATCTTGAGCCCTACCAGCAGTAGTCTTTTTTCCAGAAAACATATTCTTGATGGCCTTAGATATGCCCAAGTCTGGCTTGCTGACAGACTCGCCCCTGGTCTGATTTTGGGTAGGGAGATCCTGAGAACAGCCAGCTGTCTTATTCTTGAGTGTAGGGGCTGGTGCACCAAACACAAATGGGTCCTTTGGATTTCCTCACGGGGGGCCTTGAAGGTACTTATACCCCTGCTGTATCTTTCACCATAGTGGTGAACATCTTTGTTCCCTTTAGTGGAACTGTCATTCATCCAGTGATCATAGATGTTTTCTTGGTTATACCTGTTTGAAGGTAACAACACTTTCTTGAATGGAACAGGAGGATTGGAGGCTAGTGGTTGTACTGGTGTTTTGCCCTTTCCTTTGGGATAGACAACTCTTGTAAGTCCTTTGAATCCCAACCCCTTCTTGCCCTTTTGGGAGGAGAAGGAATCTATCAAGGGCAGTACTGAACCGGGCTTGGAGTAGCCAGTAACAATCCTTTTCTCCCTCTCGAGCAATACTTTTACGTCCCTTATTCGGTTTTCCTAGTACTCTATGGTGCCTAACTGGATGAAGCAAATAGTTTCTAATTCACTAATTTCCCTCATTTTCAGATCCAGCATGGAAGCTGAGTCTGCATGCTGGGAAGCAGCAAGCTGAAGAGAAGAAATCTCTTTAGTCCTGCTTCTTAGTCAGCAACTTGCTTTTCTTGAAAGCATTCAGGAATACACCATACTTGTCAATAATAGAATTGACATCTTCGTCTGATTCAGACACATCTTCATCACAGGATGGAGATATCTCTGACTCAGGGCTGGTTTCATAACCAGTTTCAGTGGAGTGATTTGACTGAGAATGTACCCTGTCAGGATCAGGCTGATCCTGGCTAGATCCCTCATCTGTCATGGCCATCAGTACATAACAGCAACTGTCTTCTTTTTTATCTTCATCCACCTCTAAAAAACTATCTGGCTGTGATAGAGGGGCTCTGATTTCTATCATTGTGACATGATAATCTTCATAAGTTTCTTCTGTAGCAGAGAACAGCCCAATGTAGGCTTCCTCTTCTTCATCTTCTGACTCTGAAGAGGAAGAGTCAGTACAGCTTTTCTACTTTTTAGCCACAAAGGACTTTTGTTTCTTGCCCTTGTGGTGATGGTGGTGCTTCTTCTCACCATCCTCTCTTCTCTTCATTGGGCAGTCGGCTACCACATGCCCTGACATGCTGCAGCAATAACAGATAATATCTGTAGAAATCTATTTACTAGATTTAGAACCATACATGTCCACCTTGGAGGATTTCTTCCTGTGATGTGAAGAGGAGGGTCTGCTCTTCCAATGCTTCTTTCTCATCAACTTATGGAACTGTCTGGAGAAGGCAGCAAAGTGCGCATCAGACATGTGCCAGTCTGATGTGCTTGTCTCTAACCTTTCTGAGTCAGACTCATCATCCCTCCTTGGTGGAAAAGAAGTCTTCCTTCTGCTCCTCCTTGAGGCTTCAGCTTTGAAGGCTACAGACTTTTCTTTGGCGTGAGACTTGTTGTTTTTCTACTCCTCCTTCCTGGCAGTCAGCTGCATTTCATAGGACACCAGCTTCCCAAACAATGTTGTTGGTGGAGTGTCAGCATGCTTTGCCACCTCTCTGATGGCACAAATCTTAGTATCCCAGACTCTAGTTAGAGACCTGAGAAATTTGTCATTCAGCTCATAAGTGTTGAAAACACTGTCATAGGTCCTCAGCTCATTGACTATCCTGAAGAATCTCTCATAGCACTTTGTTATGCTGTCAGTCTTGCTCTTCCTGCAAGCCTCATACTCTTGGTTGAATATAGACAATATGTCATCACTGACTTCCTTTGTGCCCTCCATGTAGACCACTAACATTTCCCACATCTCCTTGGAGGTCTTGCATTGCACCAGATTCTGGAAGGTGAAGTTATCAATGATACTTACTATAATATTTTGTGTTCTCTTGTCCATAGTGGCAAGGATGACTTCATCATTTGTCATTTCAGAATACGACTTGGTTGTCTAGACATTTGCATACAGAACTGAGACTTTCACAGGGATGAAAGGTCCTTCTGCGACAGAAATGAAGATCTTAAGGCCAGCTGCTTCCATGAACAGTCGGACCGTCTCCTTCCAGATGTCAAACCCTTCCTTCCTACAAATTGGAAGTTTCATGGCACTCAGCTCCTTATAGTTCATAACTGAAACCATAAGGACAGACTTGTAGCTAACCTTGAAGATCTACTCAGACTGTTAAGCCTTCTTTGAGTAACGTCCCTCTGATACCACTTGAAAGTCTTTGTTTTCAAGGTCAGCTAAACACCTATAGGAGGGGTGAATAGATTTTTGTATTTCTTTAAGTCTTTTAGACCTTCCCTGATTGTGTTGTACTTAGTGATTAGGTTATTTTAGCTTTCAAGATAAATAACAGATGATACAGTCGTTTTATAGTGGTTCCTTCAACTATGGGTACGTCCACTATCCCTCTCCGCCTTTCTAAAAGTGTGTTAGATAAGGCTCTTCTTAATACTCGGCTCCTTAAGAGCTTACAACTCGATCCCGTAATACCACTCAGTCTCCTTCAAGACCTACAACTCAGACCCAAGGCCCTACAACTCAGTGATTCAGCAATCACCTACCTCAGGCTCGAAAACCCTATAACTCGGGCTGGAAGGACAGCCCTACAAACTCAGAGAGATAACTCTCCTACAGCTCAGGCCAATGGCCCTACCTCAGATCTATAACAGAGATCCTACACTCAGCCTTTATAACACAGGCTTACAATCTCACATCTAAAAGATCCTACAATCAGATCCATGACTGCATCCTACAGAAGGAATTAGGTTGAGAAGATTTGACACCAGAGATATTTCTCTGTGTCTATTCCTGGGCTGAGACTGAATCTGCCCAACTTTTTCTCAATCAGAAATCAAATCAGAAATCGATTCTGAACTTGTTGTCGTTGATGAGAATCGCAACCAAGCTTGTCAAGGCAACAAAGGCGTTAAAGGGTGTACCAAGGCGAGGCGACGCCTAGGCGACCAAAGCATTTAACATGCTCAGTAAAGTGTAACTCCTTTTTAAACCACAACATGCAAAATAATTGAAATGATTATTTCCACTTTCACTCACATGGGGTAACTGAGCTAAAATCACTCTTCAAATAGTCAATAGTTCTCTACATTATCAACAAAATATAAGCATTCGACACGTCAGGAGAAATAAAGCATACGCGAGAAATAAAAGAAATCGCTATTCGAGAGAAATAAAGCATACTCGAGAGAAAACAGGCATACTCGAGAGAAAGTTTTTGCGCCTAGGCGTCCAGGCGTCGCCCTGGGCGCCTAGGCGCCTCTAGGCGGGCGCCTAACACAAGTGCTCCTAGGCGTGCATCGCATAGCGCTCTTGTGGGCGCCCGGGCGCCTAGGCGTCGCCTAGGCGACGCCTTGATAACATTGATCGCAACAGCTATCTGCCTAACTTCTTCTCAGCAATAAGATGAAAAATATCTTCAGAAAGATTGCAGCTTGTGCTGGAAGTAACTGTTGTTGAAGACTGTAGAATTGACAGTGCTTTTCTTCTTCAATCAACAAAAGAACTTGCAGAATCTGACGGCTCTGCTACTCTTCTCTATCAGAAAGTTTTTCTAAACTGATGTCGCTGGGGAAGATTGCAACAGCTAACTCTTGTCGGTTTCAGGTTCACGGATCAGAACAAAACCTCCAAGCTCGTCAATAATGACAAGGAAGATGATGATGTTCGACCGCAACGTGTAATCAACAAACCCTAAAAGCTTGTTTCCTTTCAGCCAATCTTATCCTTTTATTGTCAGCTGATCAACGGCTCTTTGTACTGTGGGCCCAGCCTAAAAAGGACGAGTAACCACCTTCCAAATGCAAAAACTGACAACAGTTGTCCGCCGGCGCCATTAAACGCATACTGTAGCTTTCCTGCAAAGAATTTGAATTGCGTTGACTTTGTTGACTTTTGCTGACGTCAGCCATTCTGGACTTAGCCAAATTCACAGAATCACTCCAGCCGTTGAGTGAACTGGTTTCACTCAACGATTCTGGACTTAACTTATTCTTCAGCTTTTTATCTATGGCGTTGAGAGTGTTGAGTGGTTGGACTTCACTCAACGTCATTTGTCTTAGCTACTTCTGAACTCTGCTAACTGCTGAGACGTTGAGTGAATTGGCTTCACTCAACGTTTCTATACTTAGAAACTTTGCTTCTGAATGGAGGCGTTGAGTGTGTTGACTTTACTCAACGCTTCCTGCCTCAGCCTTATCTTTTGACTAGGCGTTGAGTGAACTGACTTCACTCAACGCTTCTGGACTTAGTCAAATCTTGTCACTCCTTCTGGCTTTAACTGCTTGAGTTTGTATCAACGCTTCTGTCATATGACATTGAGTGAACAAGTTTCACTCAACGCTTCTGCACATAGACAATTTTTTCTGTCTATCTTCTTTGTCTTTGACAGAAACAGCACGACGTTGAGTAAACTAGCTTCACTCAACACTTCTGTACTTAGAATATTTTCCTTTGTCAGAACTCTGTGGCTTTGACATACTGAGCTTTACTCAACGAATATACAGCATGGCGTTGAGTGAGTTGACATCACTCAACGCCTGTGGACATAGTCGATCTTTCTGCTTGCTGAAGTTTGGCTTTGACTATCCACACCTGAATCAGCGCTTTAGCTCATCAAGCGTTGAGTGAGCTGCCCTCACTCAACGCATCTGGACTTAACCAGAATCCTGCCCTTTGTTAGCATTCTCCTTTACCTCTGGCGTTGAGTGAATTGATTTTACTCAACGTCTGTGGAGTGTGGACTTACGCAATTTACTGCCTTTCCAGCATCCTTCTTTGTGTCCACCTGTCCAATCAATGTGACAAGAAATATCCTGCATGCATGAACTTAAACACACATCAAATACAACTATGAGTATGTCATTGGCTTGTTTGACTTCTTACAAATCTGGAATATTGGGATCAATGGAACCAACAGATTTTATATGTCACATCTTTATAAATACCGCCGTCTTTTTGAACTACAAATCCAAGATATTTAAAACACTCATTACGGAAAATATCTTGATCACCCAACTTAATAACGAAGTCACCTGTCCTTCTTGTACTGCTAAAATTAAGCTTCATATACTCTGTCTTTGCCCTGCTCAACCTAAAACCCTTCTTTTTAAAACTATCTCGTCAAGATTCAAGTTTTGCGTTTACACCGTCGCGCGTCTCATCAAACAAAACGGTAAGTCGGTAACATAAAACATATAATATAAAACATAACAATTACTCTCCTCTTCGATAGCCTCGACCTCGAGGATCAAAAGAGGAGTTGATCTTCACAATTTCATGGTAATCCACCAAGGAGCTTCTTCTTGTGGGGAGTTTGTCCACTGCACAAGGATTTGAGAAACCTTCTGTCCTCCTTTGGGAATCATTTATTGCTCCAGGATTCTGTCTGGCAGACGAGTGGGATTTCCTTCTTCATGCATGTTCAGAGGTTGTGTATTAGAAATATGATGGTTTCCCACATACTCCTTGAGCTGGGAGATGTGGAAGGTGTTGTGCATTTTAAAGATGGGCAGAAACTGGATTTTATAGGCTACAGTCAACCTATTGATAATACGGAATGGACCAAAGAATTTAGGAGATAGTTTACTGAAAACTTGCCCCCGGATTCTTAATGTACACTTATGCACCCTCTTGAAATTCCTTCTCAGTTTTGCTAATCCGGGAATTGCATCATCCTATTTTGTTCCTTCAGAAGGTTCTGCTTCAGAAATTGAATGTCTATTTCCCTAGTCTGCAGACTTTGGTCCACTGTCGCTGTCATTGTTGAATCATGTAAGTAGGGTAAATGTAATGGAGGAGGTTGGCCATAAGAAATTTCATAGGGCGTCAGATATGCCTCCATTTTGAGTGGCCAAGACGATTGCTAGTAGTTTCTTTTTATAGACTAATAGGGAAATTTATTTGGATCATAAAGTCTATCGGATGTCCATCCTACAACAATACTTCCGCACCCCATTGTTGGATGCATCAGTCTCAACTGTAAACTTTTTTGAGTTAGGAGGGACCGAACATGGGAATGACCGATTGCTTGTTTAAGATGGAGAATTGCTTGCTCTATCGGTTGAATCCATATGAAGTGAATGAGATCTGTGAGAGACCTAGCTAGAGAACCATACTCCCTGATGAACCTTCGATAATACCCACTTAATCCCAAGAATCCTCTTTATTGTTTTAAGGACTTTGGAGTGGGCCAATCAATCATGTTTCCAATCTTCTTGGGATCAGTCATTACTCCGTGTGAGGTCACAATGTGTCCAAGGTACTCAACTTGAAGTTTTCCAAAGAAGCACTTGCTTTTCTCAACATACAATTTCTAATTCTTTAGGAATTGGAAGGTAGTCCTAAGGTGTCCCAAGTGATTCTCCCAAATGTCATTATACATTAATACTTCATCAAAGAAGACGAGGAAAGATTTCCTCAAGTGAGCGCAGAAAATGTAATTAATAAGGCTTTGAAAGGAGGAATGGGCAGTGGCTAATCCAAATAGAATTACCTAAAACTCATAAAGACCCTTATGAGACTTGAATGTTGCTTTGTAGATGTCTTGGGAGGCCATTCTCACTTGGTGGTATCCTGATCTCAGATATAGCTTTGAAAAGACTGCTACCCCGGCCAACTCATCCAATAGCTCTTCAATTAGAAAAATGGAATAGTTATCCTTAATTGTGTTTTGATTTAAACCACAATGGTCCATACATATCCTCCAAGACCTATCCCTCTTCTTAGCTAGGACTATAGGTGAGGAGTATGGACTCCTATTTGCCCTAATAGTTCATGCTTCCAGCATCTCCAAAAGCATCCTTTCAATCTCATGTTTTTGCAAGGAGGGGTACCTATACGGTCTGATATTAATAATGTGATTGGTATCCTTTAATAGATGTGATTGTCATGGATTCTAGGTGGAGGCAATTGTCGGGGAATGTTGAAGATTCCTGCATACTCTTGTAATAATAGGTTTAAATCTAGAGCAATTCCCGGGGAATGTTGAAGATTTCTACATATTCTTGTAATAATAGGGTTAAATCTAAAGGCAATGTGTCTTGACCATCTGACGAGGGTTCTGTTTGCATTGACAGATGGTGTAAGAAATGTGCTTGAATTTCTTCCTTGTGTAACCAGTAGAAGGTCATGTAGGAGAGTTAAGGGGATTTTTGAATGAGTTTATGCATCCTCCTTTTGTTGATGAGGTGATTGCCTAAGATTTCGTTTCCACTTAATGCAATCTTCTTGCCTTGGGCATGGAACTCCATCTTTAGGTTCAAGAAATCCCACTGGATTGGGCCAGGTGTGATGAGCCATTGAATGTAGAGTACCATACCACAGTTCCCTAGTGTCAGGACAAGTATGTCAGCTTCAAAGGACACTCCTTGGATAACCCAGTTGAACTTCGGGAACATCAGAGTGCTTAATAAACAATTCTAATTAGTTATCCCACCTTGAATGCTGAAATTGAAACTAAGTTTCAAAGATGGTGTGTCGTGTCTTCATCAATGAAATTATGGGTTCTCCCCGTGTCAATCAGAATAGAGATGGAGCTGCCCGGATGAGAGTCAGCACCTTCAAGGTATAGTATCCATTGATACTCGTCAAGCCGTGCATCGGGACTTGTGCTATTATGAGAGATTCTAGTTCAATGTCTTATGTGTCTTGATCAGCTTCCTTGGGGAAAATATTGTGCTCTTCGTCGCTTTCTTCTTTCATTTCCATCTCCAAAACATAGATTTGAGATTTTCCACCACATTTGTGACCCTGACAAATTTTTCATCACACCAAAAATACAACACTTTAGCCCTCTTCTCCTCCATTTCTCTGGGAGATATTTTATTAACCGTATGAGAAGGCTACCCAATGCTAGAATGGGGGTTACTGCATAACCAAGGACATGAGTTGGAGTTGATTCCCCGGGATGAAGTGTTCTACTGGTGCCCAAGGTTAGTTGTTGTTCTTGAATTCTAGCCAGGTTGTAAGCTTTCTGTAAGGATTAGAAAAAGATCATTTTCACCGGCAAGGCAATATCCTTTTTAAGCCCTACAAGGAAGAATCTAATGGCATACACTTTTGAAACAAGTACACTTATTTGTGAGGCATTCAAACTCATCCAAATAAGCTTTGCACAAAAAGAATTTTGCTCAGGTTCCTTCAATTCACTCACAGGATCTTCAAAATCATGGGAGCCAAATTCTGACAAAATTGCTTGTGTAAACTCTTGCCACGAGAGTTCGTTATGATCTTCACGGGCTTTGATGAGCAATTGATACCATGACAATGCCTTGTCCTCCAAACTGACAGCGACAAGTCTCAGTTTAAACTCGCCCGGTGTTTTGTCGACTTCAGAGAATTGCTCGCATCTGTGATCCAATCCTTGACAGCATTCCCAGTAAATCGTGGAAACACCAAACTTCCACACCTGGATGGCAGTGAGTATTAATGTGCATGGTGTGGCGGATAATAAGTGGGTTGGTTGTTAAAGAAGTGGTCTCACAATCTGGGGTCATCCGAAAGATCAGGAGCTAGAGTTCTTCCAACGAGGATGCTTTCTGCATACTCATCTCTGTCATGGATTGCCAGAGTTGCTTCACTTCCCGGCGCAAGTCATGATTTCATTTATTGTGATCACTGATGGAAGCGGTGTAAACGGCAAGGATGGTCGCTTTGATACCAGTTGATACGATTCTAAATTCAATTGTAAGCAAATGCAGGGAAAAAGACCTTTCAAGGCATAACCTGAAGGAATATTGATCGTGTCTTTGAAGCAAAGAGAGCCCAGAGAGATTTAAAAGGGATTTGGGGAACTTACAATCAGAAATTTCATAGATATTTTCCAGAAGAAGGTAGTCTTTATAAACCCCTTTCCTCTTATGATTACAACTTCATGCAAACTCCAGCTAATATCAAAAACTACCCACGACATCAACGGTTTAAACTGCCAGCACAGTACACGCTTTCACCGCCACACACACAATTCACATATTTTAAAACTTACAAACTTAAAGGTAACATAAAACAAAAAATCCAAAACATAGGGCTCACTCATCTATTTATATAGGACGTGTCCAATGTGAATGTTGGGCTATTAAGGTTTAATTATAGATTAATGTTTTTACAAGAAATTGCCCACGTAGAAATAATTGAATAGCTTCCTTGTCAAGAAATGCTCTCTCTTCTGATTGAATCCCCACGGTTGATGGTTCTGGAATCTAACGACACCATTCACCTTGAGCTTTCTGCTAACATGGGAGTGATATGAATCGCTCAGGTGCTATAGAGGCCCATCGACGCAATCGAATTCTTCATACAATCGGTTCCTTATAGCACACGCCTTACGCAACTAGAGTACGCTACATTTCTCTAGATCATCACACAACGGCAGTTCCCTCCAATAGACGAGCCTTATCTTCGTCGTTGAGTAAATGCCCCCAGAATCGACGAGCCTTATCTTCTTTAAATCGGAAACCTGTGTCGCTTCATTTTTGAGCCTAATACTAGCTAATAGAGCTCCATGCCAGTCCGACGGATTTTTCTCCACCAACGCCTTTTTTGCCATGAGCACAATACCTCTTTAAATGAATTTTGTATATACGAGAGACAATGCACAAGGCGGGTTGTGCAGTCGTGGCAGTGCCATGAGGTGACAACATTCCCGCCTTTGGCAGCCCCTGAGGGCAGTCATTTTGGGGGAGTGCAATTGTGCACTTGGAGGGATGCGAAAAGTAGGAGTGTCATCGCGTCATGGCGCTGTCGCGGCCGGGGTACTATCACGGGTGCACGAGCCCCCCATGCAGTCCTCGTATAAGTTATATATTTATGTGTTTGTGTGTGTGTGGGAAGCTCTTTTAGTTGAACTTAATTTATTCACTGTCGGATTTTGGAGATCAATAACTCATTGGATAGATCTCGTCGAGGCGATCAATTTCCATAATAAGAATGTTGTGATCCGACGGCCGGATTGAGTGTTATGTTATTAGTTTGAATTTAAATAAAAATGTCCTATAGTTTTAATTAAAATCACTATTTTTTGGAAGAATGAAAACACAACAATGACTAACTGACAGAAGGCAGTTCAATGTCCATACTTCCTTACTAATAGTATAGTATAAATATTTTAATTATTTTAATCAATAGTTTAATTAATTTACATAAAAAATGACTTGTCAGGTTACACCATCTCTTTGGGGGTGTGCAACTCACAACATTGGGCTAGAATTCTTTATTTGGGGCCCCAGACACCACCTTGAGTTCGGGACCAATGGCAATGCAACAGAGAAATTTCCACTGGTCCTTGAAGAGGACCGAGACCCGTGTACAATAATTGCTCCAACATTGGGGCCTTAGAAAATGTGCACAAGTCAACTCAATTATCTCTCCTGCAAAACACACTGCATGGGTAGCATATTTTTTCTCTTCTAAACGACATAGTAGCTTTCAAGTAATGTAAAAGGGACCTACTCACCGCTTAGGCAATGACACAAGTAGCTTTCGCCACTCACATTACCAAAGTCCAGGGCCTTCAAGCTATAGAGATAGCTTTTTGTCGCACATTACGCAATCTAAAATTGTGGCTGCTTCAATGTCGACCACCATCAATGCACCTCTATTAGTCTTTATTTCCCTTATCTAGTACACTACTCTCCATCCACCAATTCCGCCGGCTTCGAGCTCCCTGCACTCACTAGGCAACACTGCAATTTTCACATTCTACGAGCTCCTCGGCCTCCCTTGGTCGTTTGCAACCATCAGGCACCCTTGCCACGACTCCGACGATTATTGCCAACGGTTTCACCATAGTAGACACTTCCAAACCAGATCACTATAGTCATCATTCCTATGACATTCAACCTCATACCCACCAATGCTTGTTGATTGTCTTTCCGCGAGCAATGACCCCCCACACCCACCCAACGACAACATCACAGTTGTTTGCATCGTCAGTGAATGTGATGGACTCCCTCTCGCGGAGATCTTAACTCCTAAGACCTACTACAACAAGGGGTGAGATTTACAGGTTATCTATTATTTGTTATTGTGCTTATTAATTTATCGTCGCTATTAAGCGTTGTCATGTGTCTTGTTATATGTCAATGCTATGAGTCAGTATTATGTGTCGTTATTTCGAGTGGTCGTCTCATAGTATCTTTTAGTATTTTTGGTAGTTTTATTTATTTACAGTACATGCATTATGTAATGTTATATGAAGACCCCTTGGACCATGACTGATATTAAACAATGAATGAATTTTTGATGCAATCTGCGTCGCATCATTGCATATTATTTTTATTTTGTTTTTTGCAAGGGTGCAAAATTTTAAAAAAAATGAAGTATTTTATTAAATTGGAAATGAGAACTATGTTCTCAATTAATTTACGGGGTGAAATACAAAGAAGAATATACTTTGAAATCCCTATTTTGATTTCCTGAAATCTCATATTTTAAAAACCATTTCCTTTAAATCTGTCTGATGATAAAGTCATCATTTAATAAAATAATTAAATCCTAAGTCTATTGAAACGGTCGGTCCCCACCACACAAAGTAGCTTAAAAAATAAAATGAGAAACAAAATGTTTTTTTTCTCAAAATGCCGAGCCAAATGCCATTTTTGAACTCCTACCCACCTTCGCCCCTCCCTCAACCCCCGCTTGCTGCCTCTGCCAACAACATCTTTGAGTTCTGGGAATCTCTCCTTCGATGATCCCTAACGACGGTGATCTGTCCTCTCCCGTTGAAGCTCAGGACATCAGATTTTGTGTCGAGACCCATCCTTAAACATCACATGCCGTGGTGATTATGGTATACTACTTCGTCGGCCACCTCTCAACTTTTTTGATCCATAATCCTCCCCTCAAAACCTACCCGAAGCCTTCTAGTCACCAACAGCATTCCCTAATCCAGGTCGCATCACATGCAAAAACTATAAAGCGTGCTTGATCCCCCTCCCACCATCGAAACAGAGAAACCACTCACCCTCCACAGCCCTCTGAGCCATCCTTTTCCTTATATCCTAAGAACCAAGTTGACGTGAACTATCCTTTGTTGTACTTGTTAGCCTCAGTTAATAACTTCATCTATTTGCACTTATACAATTATTTTAAGTCTACATATTTTTTGTCATTATATTTCAAAGCATAGCCTGGCTAAATTATCATAAAACCTGTTAGTATTTAATTTTCTAATCCTCGTGTTCTTCATTTCTTTATTTCATATTTGTGGAATGTCATTTAAGATTTCATTCATCAATCGATTTATACTCATGTGTGAGTCATATGAACCCTAAGTTGATTATCGCTCTTTATTACATGATGAATCTATTTTGTGCCTCTTAGTTTGATTATCGTTTTTCAATAAGATATTAAAGTTAAAGAGCATGTCAGACCAATTGAGAGAAAGTATCTAGATCAAGGTTGTCAGGAACGCGATCCGGATCATAGGATCGCACGATCCTACGATCCGGATTCTACATTTTGATCCGGATCGAAATTAGACCGCATCTATGTGGGATCGCGATCCGGATCGTGGAATCGTTAGGATCGCGATTCCTGAACGATTCCACGATCCGTCGGTTATGTTAAAAGTTGTGATGCCTAAACCTAAACCCTATTTCATTTCCCGAGTCTCGGCTCCCTGGTGTCGCTCCCGTACAACCGCACGGCTTTTCCTCTCCTGACCCTGACGACTTTTCCTCCCAGCTCCCCCTGGTCTCGCACCCGCACAGCCGCACGGATCAAGTGTGCTTCTTCTTCTTCTGCTGCTTCTTCTTCTTCTGTTGCTTCGTCTTTTTCTTCGTCGTCGTCCACTTCTTCTGCTTCTTCTTCTGCTTCTTCTTCATCTTCTTCTACTTCTTCTTCTACTTCTACTTGTGAGTTTTCTATTGAGTTGTTTATCCACTCTGCTCTTCATCACCAACAAGAATTTGCAGGAGGCTGACTTAGGTAGGTTAATCGGAGTGACAAAAGAAGAGTTAAGGCCGCACGAGAGCTTGTAAAGAGGCAAGTCCGTGACAAAACATACCCAGGTTTAGGTAAACTATATAAATTTGCTCGTCTCCACCTCTATAGCATTCTTATACTTTTTTTGTAATTTTATATTACTGGTATTTGTGCATTGCTTGCATTAATTTGCAATGATTTTAAAGAGTACTTTGTTCACCCCTCTGGAGGATATTCATGTCAGATATTATTTGCATTTCACACTTTCTATTGAAATTTCTTTATAGGTCAATGTTTTTGCTCTTTAGTGTTCTCGCATGTGGCCCACTCTTGCTTTATATTATAAGATATTCAAATTGTGATAATTTAGTAAATGTTTTTCACTAAGGACATGGTTCTAATCGATGAGACATCTATCAAGTTATATGAAATCTATAACAATCAGATATTGTTTTAGATAATATATATATGACTTTGATTAATTATATAATTTTTGGTATAGATTATGTGTAAATGTATGATATCAAAATCAATTTCATCATTTAAGTCTTGTTTCAAGAATATAGTGGGATCCTACGATCCACGATCCGATCTGATCCGATCCAACCCCTTAAAAGATCCAACCTAGGATCTCGATCCTAACAACCTTGATCTTGATACTTTTGTATAACAACAAAAGAGATATACAAAATTGTGTTAAATACAGAGGAATTAAATTAATGAGTCATGCCATGAAACTATGGGAGCGAGAAATAGAAAGAAGAGTAAGACGAGAGACTAATATCTCGGAGAATAAATTTGGATCAATGCCAGGGTGGTCGACTATGGAAGCTATTCATCTCTAGAGGAGACTCATTGACAACTATCAAGAAAGAAAACAAGATTTGCATATGTTGCGTATTGTTAAGATGTAATGAAAAAATCCATTAAAAAAAGCTTATGTACATGCCCATGTATAGTCTATTTAATCTCACATTGTAGATGTAAAATACTCTCTCTCTCTTCATCTCTATATAAGTGTATGTACTCATGTATTTGAAAATTAATAAAATTCTGGGTGATTTTCTCTCACTGCATCCTTCTCTACATGGTATCCGAGAGGCATCGGTCCGGTTTTTTTCTGCTCTCAGCGGATAGATTTTTTTTAACCGACGGTCTCCTTGGCCTATCCGCTCCTATGGTATCCGCGGTCTACTGCGGACTCTCCTTCTAACCGCAGTCAGTTCGCTCCTCTCCTGCGGTCTCCCTTTTCTTACCTGCAAGCTTGCCCAGTTCTCTCGTGGATCCACCGCCCCCCCCCCCCCCCCCCCGGGGACTTTTATATACTTTTTCATGGGACCCACCAGACTTTCCACTCTGACCATCGAGAATTGGGTTCCTATTCGCCGCGGACCGTCTTCTCTGCTTGTCGCGGACTGCTTTCTCTGTTCGCCGCAAACTGCCTTCTCGTCGTGGACTGCCTTCTCACCGCGGACTGCCTTCTCGCCGCGGACTGCCTTCTATGTTCGTCGCGGACTGCCTTCTCTGTTCGTCGCGGATTGGGTTCCTGCACGCCGCGACCTGCTTGCTTCTTCTCTATTCGCCGCGGACCGCCTTCTCTGCTCGCCGCGGATTGTCTTCGCTATTCTATTTGGACTCCTCTCTCCTGGTCGCGCGACCTATGCCTTTGCAGCTGAAATTTCTCTGTAGTTGTTATCCGCGACGATCATCCATGCCTTCCGCAGACCGCAGCGGATATCTTCTCCTCTGTCCGCAACCCGCTGCTCCCTACTCCCTGACTGTGTTTGCGCGACCAGTGTTGGTTTTGGGGGTTCTCTCCCCATGCCGTTGTGACCTTGTCTTCTCTAGTCACGCGATCTGACCTTGCAGGCATTTCGTCTAGTCGCGACAACCTTCCTTCCCTAGCTGCGGAGACCTCTTCTCGAACCGCGACATCCTGTCCTAGCCGTCATGGACACTGCAGCTCCCTCCCTTCTCGCACGTGTTGCCCGACCTTCTGAGGTTCTTGATGAGCTTCGCATAACCACAATCTATCTCAGTGGGAAGGCTAATTTTTTTGAATGGGTACATTCAGTCCGCCGTATCCTACAAATCAAGGGTCTTCTCAACCATCCCACTTGGGTAAAATTTCTTGAGCCCACTGATGAATGGCTCCGTGACGACGGCCAGGTCCAATCATGGTTGCTTAATTCCATGGACACCGAGTCATACCGAATGGTCATGTATTATGACACGGCCAAGGAAATGTGGGATGAGTTGCACACTCTCTACTCTGGCAAAGATAACTTACAACACTTGTTTGATATTATCTTCGTACTTCAATCACTGGATCCTGGCCCCACGAGCGACTTAACTTCCTTTGTCACGAAGGCTAAATCTCTGGTAGAAGCCTGGATACAACATCACCCCCCTCCACCAATCTTGTTATTCAACGGACACAGAAAGAAGGTGTTGGGATCGCGATGATGATGGCCCGTGTTCGCAGTCATCTTCACAGTGTCAGGGCTCAGATTCTTTCCTCTTTCGTTACGCCCTCCTTATCTGATGTTTGTTCCACGGTGCTCAAGGTCACACCACCATCTGAGGACCCCGCTAGCTTTTCTCCGGCTCTGCTCCAGCAGCTCCTCATACCTACTCCAGCTCTTCAGGCTACTCCGGCTCGTCACTCTTGTAACAACCCCTTAATTTAAACCTAAACCTACCCCCCTAACTATAATAATGGTAATAATAATAATAATAAAATAAAAAATATAAACAAAGACTTAAATCTCATTATAACCCGACGCCTCCCACCCGGTCCAAAATCCCGCAACCCGCAAGAAAGCTCCCGATCCCGACTCCGCAGCAGCGTCTCCACGAAGACGAGCAATTCGCCGCTCCCGATCCCGCCTCTGGGCGTCCCGATTCCCCTTCTCGTGGTCTGAAACCTCCTCCTCTAGGGCCGACACCTCTTCCTTTTGCTTCCCCGTCGTCTCCGGTGTTTCCCTTGGCCGACGGATTTCCGCAACCACCCCTCCTCTTGGCCGACTGTCCTCTTCATCAAGGCAGCAACCATCTCTTTCTCCTCCAAGGGGTTGACAACCACTGTCTCTCCCACCGGCGACCTCTCCCACTTTGTTTGGGTTGGTGCTTGCGAGAAGGACGACTAGGGTTTCCTCACCTCTCCTCCATGGGCCGGAATTTGGCTTCTCTTGGGTAAGATAACTCATCTTGTCTCCTAAGTTCAGTTTTCTCTTAATGTTTTTGCTAATTTTCGCTTCCCAATCGATGTAACCACGTCGATTCAACGTGTGTTCGTCATATATTCGATTAATCCAGTCTTGTTTGTGTTTTCCGGTGCATCTCCTCGGATCTAGGTAGTGGAATCGCTCCAAGACCTCTCCGAATTAGGGTTTTTTCGCATCCAATCGCCGCCAAAATCCCCGCCAAAATCCCTGATCCCTCGCGGTAGCCTCTTCTCCCCTCACTCTCGAGGGAGGTAAATTCCTAAACTCCTCTCTTGTTGTGTAGCGCTGTCATCAAATACGTGTGCAAGTGTAGAAACCTTATTATTTCTTTGAAGTACATTTTTTATCTTGCAACAGATTTAGCTAGAGTCGTTAACCTCGCTTGCGCCATTTAACTGTCGCTAGCGTTTTCGACGTCAGCTTAAGGCAAGTAGAGAACCTTCTCTCACTTGCAAAACTTTAGATTTAATCTGGATACCTGTTTTTTTTTTTACAATTGTTTTTTCTATAAAATTCTGAATTCTCATAATGTTGACATAACATAACATGATAAGTAACCACCTAAGTACGAAACATAAATACAAATCTGTAGTTGTAAGCAAATCTTTGAATTGTAGCGTCTAACAGAGCATCTGTCTGCTGGCATGGTCACGGCAAGCAGGATTACTTTTCTAATAAGACTTGCACCTAAATCTGAACGTGAGCCATGTGCGCCCGCTATAACACCTACACTTCATCGATCACGACTTACAACATTTTGCATTAGGCTATACTCCGGAGTAGGCTAATCTTTCAGAAATGTCTGCTTGACTTTGTTATGCCGCCGCATCCGCTATAATTTCAAGGGCAAACGTACACTCGGCGACCGAAAGCACGGAGGCCAAACAACGGGGCTGAACCATCCGGTTCAGCCCCCAACCTATGAAGACGCCAAGGGGGGACTGAACCGACCCGATTCAGTCCCCAAGTGGGGGGGCCGGCCGGCCCCCTTGAGCCCCAGGTATTAATAAACCCGGGGCTCCCTTTCGTGGGCATGCATGATCATTCTCAAGGTATTTCCTCTCTCTCTCTCCCTAACCCTAATTCCTCTCCTTGCTCTCTCTCTAAATCTCCCCCTAGATCTCTCTTCTACTTGCAAGTTCTTATCATTTGGTATCAGAGCAACATCCTGCGACAATGGTGACTCGCTCAGAAGCCGAAACCGCGCGGCTTGCATCCCTCGAGGAGAACTATGTAGGGTTGTCGGACACGATGACGGCGCTCGAAGAACAAGTGAAATCCTCCCAAAAAACCCTAGAGGATCGCTTGGATGCGCGCATGGAGGAGATCAAAACTCTACTTGCACAAAATCTGAAGGGAAAAAATCCTGCGGTGGAAGGATCGGAAACGGAGGCATTCTACCATCCTATGGCGCAGAACAGCACTGGAATCGGAAGCGGAGTGCAGCAGGGGACCGGATCGGGGCCTATGGGGGGCGGTTTCGTCGCTGCGGGATCGGCGAAAGCCGATCCTACGCGGATCGACGCGTACTCCTACCGCGCGGCAGGATCGGCACCGGAGGGATACGGGGGCCCTGGGGGGCACATCGGGGGGTCGACGGAGGCCGGCTACCGCCGCCCAGGTGGCTGGAGGCCGCCGGAGGGCCTAGCGGCTCCGTGCGGACCGTTCGGCGCCCAGCCCGCCTGGAACGGACCCGGGACTCAAGCTGGCCCCTCTTGGCGGGGTCCGGGGAAAGGAGTGGCCCCTTTTCGACCAACTGGAGCGAATGCGGTCCCAATCGGAGGAGTGGCGGGCATCCTACCGACACCTCCGCTCTACGGAGGACCGGTGGACTACGGAAATGGCAACCCATGGGGTGGAGGGCAACAAGGAGGCTACGGCATGGACCGGGGGCGGCCCGGGCCCGCAGCGGCCCCGACGCAACCTTACCAACCAGCACATGCAGAACCCCGGCCATACATGCAGTCCAAATTGACACGTATGAACTTCCCTAAGTTCAAGGGCGGCGACGCCTTAGAGTGGATCCAGAAGGCTGAGCTTTTCTTCAAGTACCAAGAGATTCCTGAGGGGCAGTGGGTCCAGTTGGCGTCTTTCCATCTGGAGGAGGACGCCTTTCAGTGGACCAAGTGGTTTCTGAGGGGACGCAATTACGCACCGTGGGAGGAGTTTGTGGAGTCCTTCTCGGCTCGTTTCGGGCCCTTAGAGTATGAAGATGTGGAGGCTATGTTACAGAAGCTGCGGCAGAAGGGATCAGTCACAGAGTACCGGACAGAATTCGAACGGTTGGCCAATCGGGTCAATTGGGAAGAAAGGACAATGCTGAGTTGTTTTGTATCTGGACTGAAGGACCATTTGAGAGACGAGGTCCACGCGTACATGCCACGTAGTCTGAGTCATGCCATCAGCCTAGCCAGGATACAGGAGGAGCGGTACAACCGGCAGAAGACCCGAACAACAGGACGGGCACCCACAGTGACAGAGGTAATCAGGAAGGAACCACCGGCCGGGGGCCGTCCCACTGTGATGAAGTTGACGTGGCAGGAGCTGCAGGCCAGAAAGGACAAGGAGTTGTGCTTCAAGTGTGATGAGAAATTCGTTCCGGGGCATCGGTGTCAGAAGGTCCAAGTCTTCATGCTGCGGAACGAGGACGGCGAAGAAGACACTACGGGTGACTCAGTTGAGGATGATTTGGATCTTACGGAGTTTGGAATATCTCTTCAGGCGATGGCAGGGTGCACAGCCCCCCTCACTTTACGGATAGCAGGGGAGATTGGCCAGGAGCGGGTTACTATACTAGTCGATAGTGGGAGCACCCACAATTTCATTGACCCCGGGGTGGCTCTCAAGACAGGGATTCCTATTGATCGGGAGGCCGCATTCCAGATCATGGTTGCGGATGGGAGCAAGTTGCGATGCGAAGGGGTCCTGAAGGGGGCCGAGCTGCGGATGCCGGGGTACATTTGCCACACTGACGTCTACCTTCTCCCCATTCGAGGCTCGGATATGGTCTTGGGCGTGCAGTGGCTCCGGCAGTTACGGCGGGTGACCACAGATTGGGACAGGATGACGTTGGAGTTTACTCAGCAGGGCAAGGACCACTGTTTGCAAGGCATCAGGACATCTCCACTCAAGGAGATCTCATTCAGGGGTTTGCAGAGACTGGAGGAGCAAGGCGGGACAATAGCCATGATTCTGGGGGTGGCACCCGTGGGATCAGAGGCTAGCGCGGAGCCCGAGCAGATACAAGCACTTTTGGGACAGTACGATGATGTTTTCCAGTAGCCACGCTCCCTTCCACCATCCCGCTTCAGGGACCATCAGATCCAGTTGAAGGTTGGGACGGATCCCACCAACATCCGGCCTTACCGCTACCCCCATATTCAGAAGATCGAGATAGAGCGTAGCGTACGCGAGATGCTGACGTCCGGTATTATACGTCCCAGTACTAGTGCTTTCTCTTCCCCGATCATACTAGTGAAGAAGAAGGACGGTTCGTGGAGATTTTGCGTGGATTATCGGGGGCTTAACAGTTCCACCATCAAGGACAAATTTCCCATTCCCATGATTGAGGAGTTGCTGGATGAGTTACACGGGGCGCACCTGTTCACTAAATTGGATCTCCGGTCCGGTTACCATCAGATTCGCATGAAGGAGGACGACATCCACAAGACGGCCTTTCGTACCCACGATGGTCACTATGAGTTCTTGGTGATGCCATTTGGGTTGGCCAACGCACCTTCGACCTTCCAGGCAGTCATGAATGAAATATTCCGCCCTCTTCTTCGAAGGTATGTGCTAGTATTCTTTGACGATATACTTATCTACAGCAGGAATTGGGAGGATCACTTGCAGCACGTCCGCTCCGTCTTCACCATACTGCGAGATCACAAGCTGTACGCCAAGCGGTCCAAGTGCTCATTTGGACAGCCGGAGGTTGAGTACTTGGGACACCTGGTGTCCGCACACGGGGTACAAGCGGACCCAAAGAAGATCGCGAGCATGGTCGATTGGCCACCTCCTACGACGGTCCGGGCTTTGAGGGGTTTCCTCGGGCTGACTGGGTACTATCGGCGGTTCGTGAAGGATTATGGCAAGATAGCCCTCCCCCTCACTCAGCTGTTGCAGAAGGACGGTTTTCACTGGAGTTCAGAGGCAGAGATCGCCTTTCAGTCTCTGAAGGCGGCTATGACTACTACCCCGGTTCTGGCGCTTCCGGATTTCTCCAAGACATTCGTAGTGGAGGCCGATGCATCGGGGGTCGGTATTGGAGCTGTGTTGATACAGGAGGGCCGACCCTTGGCCTACTTCAGCAAGGCGTTGGCACCCCGGACACTGGGCCTTTCGACGTACGAGAAGGAGATGTTAGCCATCCTGCATGCGGTCGCCTTGTGGCGGCCTTATCTCTTGGGACGACACTTCCAGATCTGTACCGATCACCAGAGCCTGAAACACTTTCTGGAGCAGAGATTAGCCTCCCCATTGCAGCAGAAGTGGCTGACAAGGTTGCTGGGATACGATTATGAGATTGTGTATAAGCAGGGGAAGGAAAATGTGGTGGCTGATGCACTCTCCCGCCTACCAGAGAGTTCCTTGTCCCATATCTCAGGACCAGTGATTGAGTCACTGGAAGAGATACAGGCAGAAGTTCAGCAGGATCCGGATCTACAAGCCATCATTGCAGCACTGCGACAGGGGAAGCCTACTGAAGCCGGCTACCACTTGCAGGGAGACAGGCTTTACCATCAGGGCCGGCTAGTCCTCCCTGCCACGTCGGCCTGGCGGACGGTCATGATGCAAGAGTTTCACGCCTCACCCACCGGCGGACACGTCGGCATCTTGTGAACACTACAACGGGTCCGGGCAAATGTTTTTTGGAAAGGGCTGCGACGCGATGTTCAGCGGTTTATACGGGAATGTGAGATCTGCCAGCGACAGAAGTACGAGACTACCTCTCCCGCCGGGCTGCTGACACCGTTGGAGATCCCCCGTCAGATTTGGGACACTGTCTCTATGGATTTCATTGACGGCCTGCCCAAGTCTCAGGGCAAATCCGTCATCTTGGTCGTGGTTGACAAGTTGTCCAAATACGGACACTTCATCGCTATGAGCCATCCGTACACTGGAGCAACAGTTGCTGATGTTTTCGCCAAGGAGATTGTGAGACTTCACGGCATTCCAAGCGCGGTCATATCAGACAGGGACCCCGTCTTTGTGAGCAATTTCTGGCAGGAGCTGTTTCGACTTCAGGGGACTTCCCTCCGCATGAGCACGACCCATCACCCTCAGACAGACGGGCAGACGGAGGTCCTCAACCGTGGGGTTGAAACCTATTTGCGGTGTTTTGTCATGGATGAGCCACGCTCCTGGACTCGGTGGCTCCATTGGGCGGAATACTGCTACAATACCTCTTTCCATACGGCCAGCAAGCTCACTCCTTTTGAGGTGGTCTACGGCCGCCCCCCGCCTACTTTGAGTTCTTATGAGCCAGCCAGCACCGCTCTGCCCGCGGTCGACCGGATGTTACTGGATCGCGACCGGACTTTATCGCTACTCCGGGAGAACTTACGCCTCGCCCAAGATCGCATGAAGATTCAGGCAGACAAACATCGTACCGAGCGGGAGTTTGCGGTCGGCGATGAGGTCTTCCTTAAGCTCCAACCATATCGGCAACTATCGGTCACTCGACGGACCAACCAGAAGCTGGCACCGAAATACTATGGCCCGTTCCGCATCCTCCGTCGGGTGGGGCCCGTGGCTTATACTCTTGCTCTCCCGGAGGGTTCTCGCATCCATCCAACGTTCCATGTATCCTTGCTGAAGAAGAAGCTCGGGACCTCCACTACCATCAGCCCTACTCTTCCAGAGGCTACTAGCAGCGGCGAATTGCGGCCTTCGCCGGAGGCGATTCTGTTGACCAAATGGAAGCGGCGGGGTGCCGAGTACCGGCTCGAGCTCCTCGTCAAGTGGGCGCACATGCCCGCCGAACATAATTCTTGGGTTGACTTCTTGGAGTTTCACGAGGCGTTTCCGGATTTCCCACTTGAGGACAAGTTGCCGCTTGAAGGGGGAGGGAATGTTATGTCGCCGCATCCGCTACAATTTCAAGGGCAAACGTACACTCGGCGACCGAAAGCACGGAGGCCAAACAACGGGGTTGAACCATCCGGTTCAGCCCCCAACCTATGAAGACGCCAAGGGGGGACTGAACCGACCCGGTTCAGTCCCCAAGTGGGGGGCCGGCCGGCCCCCTTGAGCCCCAGGTATTAATAAACTCGGGGCTCCCTTTCGTGGGCATGCATGATCATTCTCAAGGTATTTCCTCTCTCTCTCTCCCTAACCCTAATTCCTCTCCTTGCTCTCTCTCTAAATCTCCCCCTAGATCTCTCTTCTACTTGCAAGTTCTTATCAGACTTGGTCTTTGGTATGTTTGGTAGCTTTGTACAAAATAGATCAGTACTTGAATTTGTCTGTCTGTTTTTGCTCACATTCTAATTAATTAACTTGCTCAGGTTTAAATTTTAAGTTCTAAGGCATTTTTCTTCTGTCTTGAATTTGCCTTAGGTTTTGTGACTGCGCCTCCTGCCCCCTGAGCTACCTCTCGTTCAGCTGCAGTTTTGCTTGGAGGTTTTTCCTTTGTAGTTACTTGCATCAAGTTCTATGTATTCAAATCATTTACTGTCTGTTTGTTTATCATGTACTAGTTATGGTAAGACATTTTCTTTTGTATTATGGACAACTTCTGCGATGTTTCTGTTGTACTAGATCATTTTATGACATTTCCATTACTGTTGTTATTGCATTTATTCATGTTTCAGTACTGTGTGTAGCATTAAATTTTACAACGAAATACATGTGCATTAAATTTTCACTGTTTTAAAATCTTAAGAGTTTCCACATATATCTTTTAAAAAAAATCATGAACTTTTCAACAAAACAGCTATTTAATTTCAGATTTTCTCTGTATCCGCCTTAGCAGGCATGGTTTCTTTTCGCTCATGCCTGTGGCATCACGGCCCGCCCAAAGCGCACTCTGACTTTCGTCAAGACGGGTCGTGATAGTTGGTATCAGAGCGAGGTTAGCTCTAAAAAGAAAATGAAGTATTTTGAAATTATCAAGTATTTTAAATTCTAAATACAGGAACATGCATCAAATCTCACTCACTCTGTCATTATTTGTTATTCGCGGCTGAAACATTGCACACACTCACTCATAATCATGAGTAGTATGCACACGAATGTTAAATGGTTATGGGAAAACTTAACATTTTTGTGCATATGAATTTCCACTAGTCTATACACCGCTTGCGAATATTAAATTGTATGCGCGGTTTAATATTTTCATGTGCACTGACATTAGAATCATAATATGCATGATATGTTAAGTGATATGGGCGCTTAACATGACATGTGTATCCATTCATGAACATTCGTAGGAATGGATTTTAGACATAATTGCATTGCATGCATAACATAACTCATTACACAAATATTAAGTCAAGAACAACAGATGATGATTGTACACACATGGGTTTATAAATTGTTTGACATTGCATGTAATTCCTTGTCATTTTAACATGAGCATTACCAAGAGTTGTCCAATGAAAATGCTGTAACTAATATATGATTTATGTATTCGACAGTATCAAAATGCTAGAACCTGTTGTTCCTTAATCTTCTATGATTAACATAACTGTCTCTCTTACTCGTTTCCATTGTGTTCCTCCTTAGATGGCCCCTAAGCGATCGCAGTGTAAGAAGGCTACACCTCCTGCCGGAGCAACTCCTGGAGACGCCACTGCCCAGTTGTTGAGGCAGATTCTCGAGCGTCTCAATCTCTTAGAGGAAGATCGTCAAACTCCTGACACAACTCCTGATTCTGGCAGCGCAGGGACAGCTGGAGTCACTGCTACCGCCGCTCTTGGAACCACCCCTCTTGCACCTGATTCAGGAACTGGCTTGCGTACTGACACCCTGGTGGTCCCGCACGTGCCAGGTCTAGTTGCTCGTCCTGTAGCAATGACAGATACGCTGATGTTCAAGAGGCTGAATCCGCCGTCCTTCAATGGCAGTCGAGATTTCTTTGTCATTTCAGAGTGGCTCTCCAAGATGGAAAAGCACTTCAAGTATGTCGGTGTCCCTGAGGCACAAAAGGTTCATCTTGCGGCCTACCAGCTGACCGAGGATGCATACACCTGGTGGCTTCAGCGCCGCAGTCTCACCAACTCTTCCGCTATGACCTGGGAGCAGTTCAAGAATGCGCTCATGGAAAAGTTTCTTTCGTCTGTAGAGCGAGAAAAGTTAGCTGAAAGGTTTCTGTCCCTTCAGCAGCCTGGCAGGACCGTGACTGAATATGAGATAGAGTTCTCTCGTCTATCTCTCCTTGCCGCAGAGTTCGCGCCCGATGAGTCTAAGAAGATCAGTCGATTCGTGAAGGGCCTCCGACATGACTTCCGCCAGCATGTGGAAGCACACGGCGCCACCACCTACGTCGAGACTGTTGGGGACGCCTTGAAGGTTGAGGCTATTGAGTTGGACCGCACTGCCAAGAAAGTTCAGCATGGTACGGTCAATGCCGCTGCACCTGACCACAAGCGTAAGAGTGCTCCACCTCAGGAGCAAGGTCCTAAGTCATAGGAGGTGTGTGCCTACTGCCATAAAGTTGGCCATACCATCCTAGTCTGCCGCTCCCTCCTGAAGAAGCAGAAAATGGCTGTGCCCGCACAACAACCCTGAGTTACGCTTGTCTCTGCCTCCTCCGTCTGTACTTACTGCAAGAAATCGGGTCACATGGTGGAAGATTGTCGCCACAAGATGAATACCTGCTTCAGATGTAGGCAGTTTGGACATCAGATTAAAGATTACCCCGTGAAGGAAAGCCCGATCCCCGCTCAGCCTTTGCAGGTTATTTCTGGTACCCAAGATAAGGGCAAAGTTGTGTTGAACGTCACCACTCAGGGCGAGGCGCTCGCATCTACCTCTGCCATCTCCGGTATATTTTATGTAAAGTTTTTTTTTTGTTAATTTTCTGCATCTTTTCATTTGCTGCCTTAGTGTCAAATAATCTTGAATGTGCCTGTAATGTTCATTTTTAAACAGTTTTAGGGTCAAGAACAAGTGGATGCAAATCATATTCGATTCTGGGGCATCTCACTCTTTTATAGCGCGTCATATCGTGGATCTCTATAGTTGGCCTACTTCGCCACTCGAAATCCCTTTCGAGATTTCTGTGCCCGGTCATCTTCACTTGTCAACTAGAAGCATTCTCAATTGCCCGATACTGCTTGGTGAATTGCAAGTTGTCGCCGATCTCATAGTCCTGGATATGACAGAATTCGACGTAATTTTGGGTATGAACTGGCTGGTCGCGTATCGAGCAAAACTGGATTGTGTGGCAAAGAGGGTCAATCTCAGTATCGATGGCAAAAACTACAGCGTCCATGTTAGGACCATCCGTAGCCACCTGCAGGTAATTTCTGCTGTGCGCGCCTCTCGACTTCTTAGCAAGGGATGTTTTGCTTGCTTTGTCTATTCTTCACAATCAGATGTTGTCATACCGCAACTTGGGTCTATCCCGATTGCTTCCGAGTTCCCTGACGTGTTCCCCGCCGAGTTGTCTGGAATGCCTCCTGTTCGTGAAGTAGAGTTCTCCATCGATGTAGAGCCTGGAACGCGCCCCATATCTAAAGCTCCATACCGCATGGCACCGCGAGAACTGCAGGAGCTTAGGTCACAATTGGATGAGTTGCTTGAGCGTGGGTACATTCGTCCCAGCTCTTCTCCTTGGGGAGCCCTCGTTCTCTTCGTTAAAAAGAAAGACGGATCTATGAGATTGTGTATCGACTACCGGGACCTGAACAAGGTAACCATCAAGAATAAGTACCCCCTCCCGCGCGTGGATGACCTATTTGACCAGCTCAAAGGCAGTACCGTCTTCTCCAAAATAGATCTCAGGTCGGGTTACCATCAGTTGAAGATCAAGTAATCTGACATCCCCAGGACAGCCTTCCGGACTCGGTATGGACACTTTGAATTTTTGGTGATGTCTTTTGGGTTGACTAACGCCCCTTCTGCTTTCATGGATATGATGAACCGTGTCTTCCACGACTACCTGGATAAGTTCATCATTGTTTTCATTGATGATATCTTGGTCTACTCAAAGACTCGTGAGGAGCATACAACCTATCTTAGACTCACTCTCTCCACTCTTCGTCAACACCAGCTTTATGCCAAATTGGCGAAATGTGAGTTCTGGCTGGATCGTGTTGCCTTTCTAGGGTATGTCATTTCAGGCGATGGACTTTCCGTTGATCCTGCCAAGGTCTCTGCTGTTATGGACTGGAAGCAGCCTTCTACCCCTACTGAGATTCGCAGTTTCCTTGGTTTGGCGGGCTATTACCGGCGTTTTGTCAAGGACTTCTCCTCTCTTGCTGCTCCCCTGACACAATTGACCCACAAACATGCCAGATTCGAGTGGTCGGATCAATATGAGCAGACCTTTTCTGAATTGAAGCAACGTTTGTGTTCAGCGCCAGTTTTAGGTCTTCTTTCAGAGGGGTTGGACTTTTCAGTTTATACTGATGGTTCCGGAGTGGGCTTAGGTTGTGTCCTGATGCAAGAAGATCGTGTTATTGCTTATGAATCGAGGCAGTTGAAGACCCATGAACGCAACTACCTCACTCATGATCTGGAGTTCGCTGCGGTGGTGTTTGCTTTGAAGCTTTGGCGCCACTACCTCTATGGCGTGAAGTGTCACTTCACTGATCATCAAAGTTTGAAGTATATTTTCGTTCAGAAAGATCTCAATATTCGTCAGAGGCGATGGCTAGAATTCATAGCGGATTATGACCTGCATCTAACTTATGTGCCCGGGAAAGCCAATTCAGTGGCGGATGCTTTGAGTCGTCAGGCTTCAGTTGCCACCAGTGCACCCATGTCAGCTTCTCTCGCAGCCCTGATTGATGACCTCGAGCGGATGGACATATCCTTCTCACCTGGAGGCCAAGGAGAAGTCTCTGGTCCATTATGGGTAGAACATGTGAAGGATCTGCAACCATCTGATCCCGCACTACAGCGCATTCGCCGACAGGTTGAACTTGGTACTCTTCCAAATTTCTCTATCTCTGACGATGTCCTACGTTTCCGAGGTCGCTTATGTATTCCCGATGTCCCGGAGTTACTGGATAGTATTTGCCGAGAAGCTCACGAGTCCCGCACATCTGGCCATTCTGGCAACAACAAGATGTATCATGACCTGAATTAGATCGTGTGGTGGCCTGGTATGAAGAATTATATCGCACGCTTCATCTCTCGATGTCTGACATGCCAGAAGGTGAAAGCTCAGCGTCAGCGTCCTGGTGGACTTTTGCAGGCTCTGCCTATCCCTGAATGGAAGTGGGAAGATATCTTTATGGACTTCATCACGGGTTTGCCCCGCACTCCGAGGGGACATGATGCGATTTGGGTCATAGTAGACCGCTTGTCTAAAGTGACCCATTTCATCCCGTATGAGGGTCATTCCACCGAGAAGATGGCCCGGATTTATGTTTCTGAGACTGTTAGGCTCCATGCGATTCCTCTGCGGATTGTTTCTGATCGTGACTCGAGATTTGTATCACACTTCTGGAAGGGATTTCAGCAAGCTTTGGGCACTGATCTCAACCTGAGTACCGTGTATCATCCGACGACCGATGGCCAGACTGAGAGAGTTAATCAGATTCTCGAAGATATGTTACAGTATTATATTTTGGACTACAAGGGAGCTTGGGATGAACATCTACCCTTGGTTGAATTCGCCTACAACAACAGCTATCAAGAGAGCCTCAAAATGGCCCCCTTCGAAGCACTGTACGGGCGTCGCTGTAGAACCCCGCTCTACTGGTCAAAGGTTGGTGAGAAGGTGGTGTTGGGCCAAGAGTTACTTCAGGATATGGAAGAAGCCACCAAGAAGACTCGTCTTCAGCTCGTCGTGTCATTGAGAGGCAGAGGAAGTATGCAAATCAGCGCCGCCGTCCGTTAGAATTTGTTGTGGGCGATCAAGTGTTCCTGAAGGTTTCTCCTACTCCTGGGGTGAAACGGTTCGGTCGCCATCATAAGCTCAGCCCGAGGTTCGTGGGACCGTACTCCATCTCAGAACGTATTGGAGGATCTGCTTACCGTCTGGAGCTACCTGCTTTTTTGGTCGGTGTTCATGATGTCGTTCATGTCAGTCAGCTTCGGAAATATATCCACGATCCAAATCGTGTTCTTGAAGAAGTTCCAGTGACTCCTGAAGCCAATCTGTCTTATCCGATCGAGCCTCCGAAGATCGTCGAATATCAAAAACGCAAGCTTCGCAAGAGAACCATTCCGATGGTGAAGGTACTTTGGCTGCATGGCAAGTCCGAGGAGTACACTTGGGAACTCGAATCTGATATGCACAGCAAGTATCCACAATTCTTCTCGTGATCTTGGTACGTCTCTAAGTCTGACTTCCTTGTTATTTCAGTATCTTTCATAATTACCTTTCATGCGTTTATCCGCAAACTTCTGTTTGAAGTATATGGCATCTGAAACTTCGTTGTTCAGTATCATTCAGAGAGTTCTCAGGAAATTTCGGGACGAAACTTTCGAAGTGGGGGAGAATGTAACAACCCCTTAATTTAAACCTAAACCTACCCCCTAACTATTATAATAGTAATAATAATAATAATAATAATAAAATAAAAAATATAAACAAAGACATAAATCTCATTATAACCCGACGCCTCCCACCCGGTCCAAAATCCGGCAGCCCGCAAGAAAGCTCCCGATCCTGACTCCGCAGCCCCGTCTCCGCGAAGACGAGTAATTCGCCGCTCCTGATCCCGCCTCCGGGCGTCCCGATTCCCCTTCCCGTGGCCGGAAACCTACTCCTCTAGGGTCGACGCCTCTTCCTTTTGCTTCCCCGTCGTCTCCGGTGTTTCCCTTGGCCGACGGATTTCCGCAACCACCCCTCCTCTTGGCCGACTGTCCTCTTCATCAAGGCAGCAACCATCTCTTTCTCCTCCAAGGGGTTGACAACCACTGTCTCTCCCTCCGGCGACCTCTCCCGCTCCGTTTTGGTTGGTGCTTACGAGAAGGACGACTAGGGTTTCCTCCCCTCTCCTTCTTTGGCCGGAATTTGGCTTCTCTTGGGTAAGAAAACTCATCTTGCCTCCTAAGTTCAGTTTTTGATTAATGTTTTTGCTAATTTTCGCTTCTCAATCGATGTAACCACGTCGATTCAACGTGTGTTCGTCATATATTCGACTAATCCAGTCTTGTTTGTGTTTTCCGGTGCATCTCCTTGGATCTAGGTGGTGGAATCGCTCCAAGACCTCTCCGAATTAGGGTTTTTTCGCATCCAACCGCCGCCAAAATCCCCGATCCCTCGCGGTAGCCTCTTCTTCCCTCACTCTCGAGGGAGGTAAATTCTTAAACTCCTCTCTTGTTGTGTAGCGCTGTCATAAAATGCGTGTGCAAGTGTAGGAACCTTATTATTGCTTTGAAGTATATTTTTGATCTTGTAACAGGTTTAGCTAGAGCCGTTAACCTCGCTTGCGCCATTTAGCTGTCGCTAGTGTTTTCGACGTCAGCTTAAGGCAAGTAGAGAACCCTCTCTCACTTGCAAAACTTTAGATTTAATCTGGATACCTGTTTTTTTACAAATGTTTTTTCTACAAAATTCTGAATTCTCATAATGTTGACATAACATGATAAGTAACCACCTAAGTACGAAACATAAAGACAAATCTGTAGTTGTAAGCAAATCTTTGAATTGTAGCGTCTAACAGAGCATCTGTCTGCTGGCATGGTCACGGCAAGCAAGATTACTTTTCTAATAAGACTTGCACCTAGATCTGAACGTGAGCCATGTGCGCCCGCTATAGCACCTACACTTCATCGATCATGACTTACAACATTTTGCATTAGGCTATACTCCGGAGTAGGCTAATCTTTCAGAAATGTCTGCTTGACTTGGTCTTTGGTATGTTTGGTAGTTTTGTACAAAATAGATCAGTACTTGAATATGTCTGTCTGTTTTTGCTCATATTCTAATTAATTAACTTGCTCAGATTTAAATCTTAAGTTCTAAGGAATTTTTCTTCTGTCTTGAATTTTTCTTAGGTTTCGTGACTGCGCCGCCTGCCACCTGAGCTACCTCTCGTTCAGCTGCAGTTTTGCTTGAAGGTTTTTCCTTTGTAGTTGCTTGCATCAGATTCTATGTATTCAAATCATTTACTGTCTGTTCGTTTATCATGTACTAGTTATGTTAAGACATTTTCTTTTATATCATGGACAACTTCTGGGATGTTTCTGTTGTACTAGATCATTTTATGACATTTCCATTACTGTTGTTATTGCATTTATTCATGTTTCAGTACTGTGTGTAGCATTAAATTTTACAAAGAAATACATGTGCAATAAATTTTCACTGTTTTAAAATCTTAAACGCTTCCGCATATATCTTTTCAAAAAAAATCATAAACTTTTCAACAAAACAGCTATTTAATTTCAGATTTTCTCTGTATCCGCCTTAGCAGACATGGTTTCTTTTCGCCCATGTCTGTGGCATCACGGCCCGCCCAAAGCGCACTCTGACTTTCGTCAAGACGGGTCGTGACAACTCTTCTACTCTAGGTGGTCGCTTCGTGTCTCAAGGTCGAGGCCATGTCGGACGCTCTACTCTCAAGCGTACTCACTGTGGTCGGGATGGTCATCTTGAAACCACCTGCTACCGCAAACATGGACTGCCTCCTCATCTTATTGCTACAACTATTGTTTCCCCTCCTCCCACAGCCTCTACACACCAAGATATCAACGACCTTCTCCTACAACTTCAACAGCTCCAAGGTATTGTTAATCGCTCCTCTGGTTCGGTACTTCTTTCTCCACCGAAGGAATATCCTGCCTCTCCTATAGCTCTCACTGGATTGTCGTCTCCGGTGCTACTCACCATATTACGTCCCAGAAGCCACCTCAGTACATGCACTCTGATTATCTCAAGTTCATCATCGTGGTCAATGACGACACAACTCCAGTGTCTGGAGCTGCTGACCTGTGTCTCACTCCTACTCTCTCATTATCATCGATCCTTCATGTTTCGGGACCCCCCTTCAATCTACTTTATGTGAGTAGGCTTACTCCGGACCTTGATTCCTGTCTAATCTTCTCTCCTTCATCTTTTGTTATACAGGATCGTCGAATGCGGAATATCATTGGTAAAATACGGCTGTCAAATTGGCTTTATCTCTTGGATGTCTCCCTTACTATCCTCTCTGCAGTCCCCTCCGTCAATTGGCATCGTCATCTTGAACATGCCCCCCTCCCGATTCTCAGGAAGGCTCTTTCTCACCTACTTGTACTCTGAGTTCTTCTCTATTTTTTGTAGTACATTCTAATATCTGAGGCCCCTATAAAGTCCTCAGTGTTTTTAGTTATTAGTACTTTGTTACCGTTATCGATAATTATTGGCGTCTTACATGGTTGTATCTGCTTCATGATCGTACTGAACTAAGATCTGTTTTCCGTACCTTTATTACTGAGACGCAAACGCAATTCTCTGTTACCTTAAAGATAATCCGCACTGATAATGCTCGTGAATATACTAGTCGCACCTTCTCAAATCTATGCACCGAGTTTGAGATTACTCGTCAGACCTCCTGTGCTTATACCCCCCAGCAGAATGGTGTAGTCGAGCGGAAAAATCAACATCTTCTTGATGTCACTCGGTCCCTCATGCTTCAAATGAAGGTACCCATAAATTATTGGAACTTTGTTGTCTCTACTGCTTGTCATCTCATCAATCGCATGCCCTCATCCGCGCTTGACTTCGCTTCTCCGTTTGACTTCCTCTTTCCTACCAAGTCTTCATTTTCTCTCACGCCCCATGTCTTTGGTTGTACCTGTTATGTCCACTCTCTTGGACCGCCGAACGACAAACTTGCCTCACTGGCCACGAAATGTATGTTTGTTGGCTACTCCCGCACTCAGAAATGATATGTTTGTTACTCTCCAGAAAATGAAAAGGTGTCCATCTCCGCTGATGTCACATTTCTTGAAGATCAGTCTTTCTACTCCACCTCATCCGTACTGCCTCCAACTTCCACTATTGTGCGTCCGGCTGTTACCGCCACAACGTTGCCTCACACCGTACCTCCTCCTACTCCACTCCCAGCGTCGGCATTCCCTCAACCCCCTCCTCCTCCTACACTTCTCTGTGTCTATACCTGTCATTCATCCCGGACAAAGGCCCTTCAGCAGCTCCCTTCTACTAATGCTATCCCACAAATTGACGATCAACCAACATCCTCTGCGGCTCATCCAATGACGAATTATGTCACATTGCATCGCCTTTCTCCGCCTCTTCTCCAATTTGCACTATCTCTCCACCATCTCCATTCTTAACTCATTGTAGGAAGCTCTCCAGCACCCGGAGTGTCTTGGGGATATGGTCGAAGAAATGATAGCTCTCTGAGCTAACCAGACTTGGGACCTTATCCCTCTACCTCCCGGTCAGTCTTGTGAGAAGGACGATTAGGGGTTATAATTTAAACCTAAACCTACCCCCATAACTATTATAATAGTAATAATAATAATAATAATAAAATAAAAAATATAAACAAAGACATAAATCTCATTATAACCCGACGCCTCCTACACGGTCCAAAATCCCGCAGCCCGCAAGAAAGCTCCCGATCCCGACTCCGCAGCCCCGTCTCCGCGAAGACGAGTAATTCGCCGCTCCCGATCCCGCCTCCGGGCGTCCAGATTCCCCTTCCCGTGGCCGGAAACCTACTCCTCTAGGGTCGGCGCCTCTTCCTTTTGCTTCCCCGTCGTCTCCGGTGTTTCCCTTGGCCGACGGATTTCCGCAACCACCCCTCCTTTTGGCCGACTGTCCTCTTCATCAAGGCAGCAACCATCTCTTTCTCCTCCAAGGGGTTGACAACCACTGTCTCTCCCTCCGGCGACCTCTCCCGCTCCGTTTTGGTTGGTGCTTGCGAGAAGGACGACTAGGGTTTCCTCCCCTCTCCTTCTTGGGCCGGAATTTGGCTTCTCTTGGGTAAGAAAACTCATCTTGCCTCCTAAGTTCAGTTTTCTCTTAATGTTTTTGCTAATTTTCGCCTCTCAATCGATGTAACCACGTCGATTCAACGTGTGTTCGTCATATATTCGACTAATCAAGTCTTGTTTGTGTTTTCCGGTGCATTTTCTTGGATCTAGGTGGTGGAATCGCTCCAAGAGCTCTCCGAATTAGGGTTTTTTCGCATCCAACCGCCGCCAAAATCCCCGATCCTTCGCGGTAGCCTCTTCTCCCCTCACTCTCGAGGGAGGTAAATTCTTAAACTCCTCTCTTGTTGTGTAGCGCTGTCATAAAATGTGTGTGCAA
The DNA here is from genome assembly GCA_039583875.1 of Platanthera guangdongensis. NCBI lineage: Eukaryota > Viridiplantae > Streptophyta > Magnoliopsida > Asparagales > Orchidaceae > Platanthera > Platanthera guangdongensis. The sequence continues at coordinate 80,991,113 of CM077151.1, forward strand.
GTGTAGGATCCTTATTATTGCTTTGAAGTACATTTTTGATCTTGGAACAGGTTTAGCTAGAGCCGTTAACCTCGCTTGCGCCATTTAGCTGTCGCTAGCGTTTTCGATGTCAGCTTAAGGCAAGTAGAGAACCCTCTCTCACTTGCAAAACTTTAGATTTAATCTGGATACCTGTTTTTTTACAAATGTTTTCTACAAAATTCTGAATTCTCATAATGTTGACATAACATGATAAGTAACCACCTAAGTACGAAACATAAAGACAAATCTGTAGTTGTAAGCAAATCTTTGAATTGTAGCGTCTAACAGAGCATCTGTCTGCTGGCATGGTCACGGCAAGCAGGATTACTTTTCTAATAAGACTTGCACCTAGATCAGTACTTACACTTCATCGATCACGACTTACAATATTTTGCATTAGACTATACTCCGGAGTAGGCTAATCTTTCAGAAATGTCTGCTTGACTTGGTCTTTGGTATGTTTGGTAGTTTTGCACAAAATAGATCAGTACTTGAATATGTCTGTCTGTTTTTGCTCATATTCAAATTAATTAACTTGCTCAGGTTTAAATCTTAAGTTCTAAGGAATTTTTCTTCTGTCTTGAATTTTTCTTAGGTTTCGTGACTGCGCCGCCTGCCCCCTGAGCTACCTCTCGTTCAGCTGCAGTTTTGCTTGAAGGTTTTTCCTTTGTAGTTGCTTGCATCAGTTTCTATGTATTCAAATCATTTACTATCTGTTCGTTTATCATGTACTAGTTATGTTAAGACATTTTCTTTTATATCATGGACAACTTCTGCGATGTTTCTGTTGTACTAGATCATTTTATGACATTTCCATTATTGTTGTTATTGCATTTATTCATGTTTCAGTACTGTGTGTAGCATTAAATTTTACAAGGAAATACATGTGCATTAAATTTTCACTGTTTTAAAATCTTAAGCGCTTCCGCATATATCTTTTCAAAAAAATATCATAAGCTTTTCAACAAAACAGCTATTTAATTTCAGATTTTCTCTGTATCCGCCTTAGCAGGCATGGTTTCTTTTCGCCCATGTCTGTGGCATCACAGCCCGCCCAAAGCGCACTCTGACTTTCGTCAAGACGGGTCGTGACAACTCTTCTACTCTAGGTGGTCGCTTCATGTCTCAAGGTCGAGGCCATGTCAGACGCTCTACTCTCAAGTGTACTCACTGTGGTCGGGATGGTCATCTTGAAACCACCTGCTACCGCAAACATGGACTGCATCCTCATCTTATTGCTACAACTATTGTTTCCCCTCCTCCCACAGCCTCTACACACCAAGATATCAACGACCTTCTCCTACAGCTTCAACAGCTCCAAGGCATTGTTAATCGCTCCTCTGGTTCGGTACTTCTTTCTCCACCGAAGGAATATCCTGCCTCTCCTATAGCTCTCACTGGATTGTCGTCTCCGGTGCTACTCACCATATTACGTCCCAGAAGCCACCTCAGTACATGCACTCTGATTATCTCAAGTTCATCATCGTGGTCAATGACGACACAACTCCAGTGTCTGGAGCTGCTGACATGTGTCTCACTCCTACTCTCTCATTATCATCGACCCTTCATGTTTCGGGACCCCCCTTCAATCTACTTTATGTGAGTAGGGTTACTCCGGACCTTGATTCCTGCCTAATCTTCTCTTCTTCATCTTTTGTTATACAGGATCGTCGAACGCGGAATATCATTGGTAAAATACGGCTGTCAAATGGGCTTTATCTCTTGGATGTCTCCCTTACTATCCTCTCTGCAGTCCCCTCCGTCAATTGACATCGTCATCTTGAACATGCTCCCCTCCCGATTCTCAGGAAGGCTATTTCTCACCTACTTGTACTCTGAGTTCTTCTCTATTTTTTGTAATACATTCTAATATCTGGGGCCCCTATAAAGTCCTCAGAGTTTTTAGTTATTAGTACTTTGTTACCGTTATCGATAATTATTGGCGTCTTACATGGTTGTATCTGCTTCATGATCGTACTGAACTAAGATCTGTTTTCCGTACCTTTATTACTGAGACGCAAACGCAATTCTCTGTTACCTTAAAGATAATCCGCACTGATAATGCTCGTGAATATACTAGTCGCACCTTCTCAAATCTATGCACCGAGTTTGGGATTACTCATCAGACCTCCTGTGCTTATACCCCCAGCAGAATGGTGTAGTCGAGCGGAAAAATCAACATCTTCTTGATGTCACTCGGTCCCTCATGCTTCAAATGAAGGTACCCATAAATTATTGGAACTTTGTTGTCTCTACTGCTTGTCATCTCATCAATCGCATGCCCTCCTCCGCGCTTGACTTCGCTTCTCCGTTTGACTTCCTCTTTCCTACCAAGTCTTCATTCTCTCTCATGCTCCATGTCTTTGGCTGTACCTGTTATGTCCACTCTCTTGGACCGCCGAACGACAAACTTGCCTCACTGGCCACGAAATGTATGTTTGTTGGCTACTCCCGCACTCAGAAATGATATGTTTGTTACTCTCCAGAAAATGAAAAGGTGTCCATCTCCGCTGATGTCACATTTCTTGAAGATCAGTCTTTCTACTCCACCTCATCTGTACTGCCTCCAACTTCCACTATTGCGCGTCCGGCTGTTACCGTCACAACGTTGCCTCACACCGTACCTCCTCCTACTCCACTCCCAGCGTCGGCATTCCCTCAACCCCCTCCTCCTCCTACACTTCTCTGTGTCTATACCTGTCATTCATCCCGGACAAAGGCCCTCCAGCAGCTCTCTTCTACTAATGCTATCCCACAAATTGACGATCAACCAACATCCTCTGCGGCTCATCCAATGGCGAATTATGTCTCATTGCATCGCCTTTCTCCGCCTCTTCTCCAATTTGCCCTATCTCTCCACCATCTCCATTCTTAACTCATTGCAGGAAGCTCTCCAGCACCCGGAGTGTCTTGGGGATATGGTCGAAGAAATGATAGCTCTCTGGGCTAACCAGACTTGGGACCTTATCCCTCTACCTCCCGGTCAGTCTTGTGTTAGCTGCAAATGGGTATTTGCTATTGTTGAGGGAGCCCAAAGCTTGTATGTATTATTTCCGTATGTAAATACAAGGAGAGAATACAAATATATAGGAGAGAAGAGAGAAGAATAAATCCTATACATGATGTGGGACTAAAGAAGGAGGAAGAAAAAATAGGCCATTAAATGGGCCTTTTTACATGAGCTTTTCTAATACTCCCCCGCAAGCTGGAGCGTACAAGTCGTATGCGCCAAGCTTGGATAGGCACTGATAGAAGAGGGTACTAGGAAGAGCTTTGGTGAAGATGTCGGCAACCTGTTCAGTACCCGGAACGTGCTTGAGCTCGATCTTCTTCATGTGGACTTTCTCTCGGATGAAATGACAATCTACCTCGATATGCTTCGTTCTTTCATGGAAGACCGGGTTTTTGGCAATATGTATGGCAGCTTGACTGTCACAAAGGAGGAGAGCAGGAGAAGGTAGTTTAACTCCAAGGTCGGTAAGGAGACTCTCAATCCATGTGAGTTCAGAGACCACAGCAGCCATTGCCCGATATTCTGCTTCGGCTGAGGATCGAGCAACCACTGCTTGTTTCTTGCTTCGCCAAGTAATCAGATGTCCTCCAAAATATGTACAAAACCCGCTAGTAGATCGTCGATCGTCGAGGGAGCCAGCGTAGTCGGCATCAGAGTATGCCACTAGTGTAGGAATGGAGGATGAGGTTTTGTATACAAGTCCTTGGCCAGGAGCTGTCTTAAGATATCTGAGAATGCGTTCCACAGCCTGGAGATGAGAGCTTCGAGGAGAGTGCATATAGCGACTCACAAGTCCCACAGCAAAAGATATATCAGGTCTTGTAACTGTTAGGTAGATAAGCTTCCCAACTAAACGACGGTAATATTCGGGATTTGGTAGAAGCGAATCAGAATCTGAGCCCTGAGCACATATTTTGTGATTTGCATCCATGGGAGTGTTAATAGGTTTGCAACCAGAGTAGCCTGCATCATGAAGGAGATCCAGGCAATATTTGCGCTGAGAGAGAACCAATCCATCTGACCGTCTGGCCACTTCCAGACCGAGGAAGTACCGAAGAGGACCCAGATCTTTAGTTTGGAAGACGGAGCTCAGATGTAGTTTAACGGCTTGTATGCCGTCCAAGTCACTGCCAGTAATAATGATGTCGTCGACATATACCAACAGGAGAACCGTACCAGTGGCCTGGTGACGAGTAAACAATGAGAAGTCAGCCGAGCTGCGAGTGAAGCCAACGTCCCGGAGCGCTTTGCTGAACTTGTCGAACCATGCCCGAGGGGATTGTTTGAGACCATATAGAGATTTGAGAAGATGACAAACCCGTGACTCCCCCGTGGTCTCAAACCCGGGAGGTTGTTGCATGTAAACCGTTTCCTGAAGGTCGCCGTTCAGGAAAGCGTTCTTGACGTCGAGTTGAAACAAGGGCCACTGGCGATGGACAGCCACAGAGAGGAGAATGCGGACCGTGTTGAGCTTAGCGACCGGAGAGAAGGTCTCGTCATAGTCCAGCCCCGGTTGCTGGGTGAAACCACGAGCAACCAACCGAGCTTTGAGGCGATCAATGGTCCCATCAGGAGCATGTTTAATGACGAAAACCCATTTGCACCCAACGGGTTTCTGGCCGGGAGGAAGGGGCACCAGGGTCCAAGTCTGGTTGGCCCAAAGAGCAGCCATCTCCTCTTCCATAGCCGCACGCCACCCAGGATGTTGAAGAGCGTCCTGGACAGAAGTAGGAATAGAGACCGAGGAGAGCGAAGTAGCCAAGGCCTGTAGAGGTGGAGAGAGGCGATGGAGAGAAACATAGTCCGCCAGTGGATGAGCGGTAGAGGCCGACACCGGAGCAGCAGAACACGGAGAAGCCGAGGTCGAAGCCGACTGCAGAGGAGCAACGGGAGGAAGAGGGCGACGAGCATAGACCCGAATAACTGGGGGTCGAGGAGGGTCAATGGTGGGAGGAGGCGGAGGGAGGGTGGGAGGTGAGTGGACGTGGATCACCGGCCGGGGAAGGGAGGGTGTGGTAGTAGGTGGTGGGAGAAGTGGTGGCAACGGAGGAGGGAAGAAGGGTTGATCCTCCCGGAAAGTAACATCAGCCGAAACAGAGACCTTCCGGGTGAGCGGAGAGTAGCAAACATAGCCCTTTTGGGTACGTGAGTAGCCGACAAAAATGTGTTTGGCCGCACGGGGATCCAGTTTGTCAAGAGGGGGGCCCAGTTTATGGACAAAGCAGGTACAGCCAAAGACCCGGGGGGTGAGGGGGAAGGCGAGTGTGGAGGGAAAAAGAAGGTTGAAGGGTGTAGCGTTGTGGAGAACGGGAGAGGGGAGATGGTTGATAAGAAAACATGCTGTGGAGACCGCAAAGTTCCAGAAGACTTTGGGAACGTGCATGTGAAGCATGAGAGAGCGAGCCACATCGAGCAAGTGGCGGTTCTTGCGTTCAGCGACCCCGTTTTGTTGAGGGGTGTAGGGACAAGAGGTCTGGTGAACAATACCGAAGTTTGCGCAGAGAGTGGCAAACTCGTGGCTAGTGTATTCCCGAGCATTATCAGAGCGGAAAGTTTTAATGGTGGTAGAGAATTGCGTGCGAGTCTCTAACACAAACGCCTGAAAGACACGCGGAAGCTCAGAGCGATCATGCAGGAGATACAACCAAGTAGTACGAGAGTAATCATCAATAAATGTTATAAAATAACGATAACCAGAAATGCTAGGGACTTTATAGGGGCCCCAAATATCCGAATGTATTAAATCAAAGGGAGCTGAGCTCCTAGTACAATGAGCTGGAAAAGAAGAGCGAGGCTGTTTGCCAATAATACAAGAATCACATTGAAAAGCAGGAAGAGAAATGTCTGGAAGCGCCTTCTGGAGGATAGGTAGAGGGGCATGCCCAAGCCGGCAATGCCAATCAGACGAGGAAACGGAGGAAAGGGATGTGGGAGAGACATCGAGGAGGTAAAGCCCGTTCTGCAGCCGACCCCTACCAATGGTAATCCGCGTCTGCCGATCCTGTATCAAAAAACCAGAAGAGGTGAAGGTGATAAAGCAATTCATATCAGTAGTAAGACGACCAACAGAGAGTAAATTAAAAGGCGAGGCCGGCACATAAAGAACGGAGCGAAGAGAGAGAGAGGGAGGAAGGAGGAGGTCCGCGCAGCCGGAGACCGGGACAAGCGCACCATTGGCCACAGTAATAGACGGGGGGTGAGCAGCAGTAGAGAACTGGGGCGGCCGCATGGAAGTGATGTGGTGGGTGGCTCCCGAATCCAGTATCCAGCGAGAGCTGGAAGAGAGACAGGCAGTACCTGCAGCGGAGGTGGAGACAATACCTGCATGGGAGGTGGAGGCATGGGAAGCAGAAGGGGGGTTGAGGAGCCCCTGGAGTTGTTGCAGCTGTAGGCGAAGAGCCTCAAGATCCGTACCAGTCGGAGGAGAGCTATCGGTAACAGCAGCAGTAGGCGGGCGAGGGGGGTAGCCATGTTTCTTGTGACAAACGGCTTCAGTATGGCCATCCCGGCCGCAGTAGGTGCACTTGGGCCGTCCGCGGCCACCACGGCCCCGCCCACGGGAGCCCGTACGGCCACCCCGAGGAAAGGAGGGTTGTGGGAGTAAAGGAGGAAGGGCCTGCTGAAGAAGGGCCGGCGAGGGTGGTGCAGGAGCCTCCGGAGGAGGTGGTACGCGAAGTAACATCGAGCAGACATCAGAGAAAGAAGGGGTATTGGGTGAAGCCAGAACCTGGGCCCGAATACTATGTAGGTGTGGCGGGACGCGAGCCATAATCATAGCAATACAAACAGCCTCCTTCTGGGCGCGTTGGGCAGCGAGATCAGTAGTCGCGGGCTGGTGCTGAATCCAGGCTTCCGTGAGAGTTTTAGCACGGGCCACGAAGGAGGTCATGTCCAGAGCTTTGCCAACATCCAAGGCCTGAAGATCAGTGAGGATGTCGAAAAGGTGTTGAAGGCTGTCCTTTCCAGAGTACAGCGAATGAAGTTCATCCCACATGGCTTTAGCAGTCTCATGATACATGATCATCTGGTACGGCTCACCCTCGACTGAGTTCAGGATCCAGGTCTGGACACGGCCGTCATTGCGGAGACAATCATCAGTAGACGGAGTTGGTGGGCCCTGGGTAAGGTGACGGGCAAGGCCCTTGGCCTGTAAGACCCGGCGGACAGAGTGGACCCAGGGAATGAAATTAGCCTTGCCAGAGAGAGAAATAGTAGTGATCCGAAGCTCATCCCGGAGTTCGAGAGGAGCCACGCGGTCGGCAGGGGGTTGAGCGGTAGTGGAGTCGCTGGAGGACATGGCGACTGAAAAGCAGCAGGGCGCGGCCTGGAGAGAACAACCCGCAGCGGTCTGGAGGTCGCGGCGGTCTGGAGGTCGCGGCGGGCTGGAGGCCGCGGCGGTCTGGAGATCGCGGCGAGTTGAGTGAGGCCGCGGCGAACAGGAGCAGTCCGCGACAGAGGCCGCGGCGAACTGGGGCAGGTCGCAGCAGCGGACAGGAGCAGTCCGCAAGAGGTCGCGGCGAACCGTGGGCAGGTCGCTGGAAGAGGAGCACAGCGGAAACAAGCAGAGCTCGCAGCGGACAGGAGCAGTCCGCAAGGGAAGGCGGAGAGAGAGAGTCCGCGAGCAGAGGCTCGAGCGGACAAAAAAAGGAGCGAGCTAGAGGGGGGGCAGTCCGCGAGCAAGGAGGCTCGAGCGGATACAAGCAGAGCCCGCAGCGAGCGAGAGAGAGAAGCTAAAGGGAGCAGTCCGCGAGCAAAGAGGCTCGAGCGGATACAAGCGGAGCCCGCAGCGGACAAGAAGGAGCAGTCCGCGAGCAGGGAGGCTCGAGCGGATACAAGAAGAGCCCGCAGCGAGAGAGAGAAGCTAGAGGTAGCAGTCCGCGAGCAGAGAGACTCGAGCGGATACAAGCAGAGCCCGCAGCGGACAGGAATGATTGTCCGGAGCGGATGGAGAGAGGTGGGCCCCACGTGTCAGAGCAGAAGATGGCAGTCCGCGCGAGACCGGAGCGGAATCAGAAGGGCAGTCCGCACGAGACCGGAGCAGTCCGCACGAGACCGGAGCGGATGCAGAAGGCAGTCCGCACGAGACCGGGCGGGCAGAAGCAGAAGGGCAGTCCGCAGGAGACCGAGCGGGCAGAGAAGGGTCAGTCCGCAGGAGGCCGGGCGGACAGAGAGGGGGCAGTCCGCAGGAGACCGGGCGGATAGAGAAGGGGCAGTCCGCGGCTAGACGCAACCTGGCTCTGATACCATGTTGAGGGAGCCCAAAGCTTGTATGTATTATTTCCGTATGTAAATACAAGGAGAGAATACAAATATATAGGAGAGAAGAGAGAAGAATAAATCCTATACATGATGTGGGACTAAAGAAGGAGGAAGAAAAAATAGGCCATTAAATGGGCCTTTTTACATGGGCTTTTCTAATAGCTATCAAGCATGCTCCAGATGGCACTGTTGAACGTCTCAAGGCCCGCCTTGTGGCCATGGGCTTCACCCAACAACACGGCATTGATTATGACGAAACAATCTCTCCGGTCGCCAAGCTGAATACTTTTCAAGTCATGATCTCCCTTGTTGTGCATCGACAGTGGCCTCTACATCAGCTAGACATCAAAAATGGCTTTCTCAATGGCGATCTCCAAGAGACTGCGTGCATGCACCAAACGCCCGGGTTTGAGATCATGAGGAGTCTCGTATATGTCATCTACGGAAGTCTATATATTGTCTCAAACAGTCTCCTCGCGCTTGCTTTGACAAATTAAGCAAAGTAGTTCGCGATGTGGGTTTCACACGTAGCTCTGCTGATTTCACTCTCTTTACACGTCATCAAGTAACTGGCAATGTGATTCTTTTTGTATATGGTGATGATATTCTAATAACGGGTGATGACATTAGTGGGATCCGAAACATCAAGAAACATTTAAACTCAGCTTTTCAGACAAAAGACATGGTCAATCTTCGATACTTTCTTGGGCTTGAGGTTGCAAGGAGACCTGATGGACTTGTTCTGTCCCAACATAAGTAATGCATTGATCTTCTGTAGCATACAGGCTACTCAGGATACAAACCTGTGTATATCATAAATTGACTTCACATGACTATGAAACTGATCTTGTTCTTACAAATCCCGAGTACTACCATCGATTGGTAGGGAAACTAATATATCTCACGATTACACGTTTCATTTGTTATTGGGGTTGTGAGCCGATTTATGCATGCTCCTCGGATGTCCCATCTCCAAGCCGTCGAACGGATTATCGGATACATGAAGACTGCTCCAGGACAAGAACTCGTTTATAAACCGTCCTCCTCTCTGTCTCTTGTTGCATATTCTCATGCTGACAACGCAGGTTCCCTTGATGATAGGTGTTCCACGACTGATTTTTACACCTACCTTGGTGGACACCTTATTACCTGGCGTAGCAAGAAACAGTCGGTTGTTGCTTGCTCATCTGCTGAGGCTGAGTATCATGCTATGCCAGTGGTTGTATCAGATCTCACTTGGCTGGAGGGTCTATCCAATGATTTGGGTTACAAACTCTCTTCTTCGGTAACTCTGTTCTGTGACAGTCAAGATGTCACACATATCGCCAAGAATCCTCTATTTCATGAGCGGACAAAGCATATTGAAGTTGACTGTCATTGCATTCTAGAAAAAGTTCAATCAAAAAAGTTGGAGTTAGAGCATGTCTCTGCATCAGGACAAGTTGCTGATATATTTACCAAAGCTCTCTCGGACATTATATCATCAGTTCTTATCCAAGCCTGGTTCCTAAGACTTTTACGCTCCAGCTTGCGGGGGAATGTTAAGATGTAATGAAAAACCCATTATAGTTTATTTAGTCTCACATTGTAAATGTAAAAGACTCTCTCTCTCTTCTTCTCAATATCAGTGTATGTACTCACGTATTTGACGACTAATAAAATTTTGGGTGATTTTCTCTCACTTGCATCTTTCTCTACATTTATCAATCTTGAGAAGGCTTATAATAAGAGTTTCATGAGATCTTATGGAGAGTCTTATAAAAGAAAGGTGTAAATGTATCATACATTGCCATAATCAAAGATAGGTATACAAATTCAGTGACAAGGGTTAGAACATATGGAGGATTAACGCGGGAATTCTCTATCACTGTTGGCTTACATCAAGGTTCTGCTCTAAGACCTTATCTCTTTACCCTTATCTTAGATAAGCATATATGTTGAGCTATTATATTTTAATTAGTTAATGTTGTAAGAGCATTGTTGTAAATGTGCAGTTATATAAAGGAGGGGGTCTCTCTGTGAGAGAAGTAACCCTAATCAATTCCAAAATCACTACATGGTATCAGAGGTTGGGGGCGTACGCGTCTGGTCGTGAGCGGCAGGATCGGCATCTGCGGCTGCGGCTGTTTGGATCGGTATCTGCGGCGGTCGTGAGCGCAGGCACTCTGCGGCTGTTTGGATCGGCATCTGAAGCGGATCGTGAGCGGCTTCTGGGCGGTCGTGCGCCGCAGGATCGGCATCTGCGGCTGTGGCTGTTTGGATCGGTATCTGCGGCGATCGTGAGCGGCATCTCCTTCAGCCTTCGTCTTCCTCCTGGTTTACTTCCGCCGCTGTAGAAAACCCTAAGCTGAAGGGACGTGGCTGAAGGGACTGCGGCTTCTCCTTCGTCGACAGCAGGACCGACGTCTGCGTCTGCGTGCTTTTCAGCGGCGTGAGCTAAGGGCAGTCCACCTCACTGATGGGAACAACAGTGACTAGTCAAGATTTGAAAGAGATCCTGGAGGGAGTGGCCAGGGTTTTTCAGGCTAAACTAGAGGAGAATTCTAGTAGGTCAACTGGTGTTGCACCAGAGTCGGTGCAGATGATGCAGAAGGTAAAGTTGTTGCCTAATGATGTTAAGCTTGAGGGGACCAGAAATTATCTGAGTTGGTCTAGGAGGGCTTTGTTGAACCTTCGAATCAGCGGGTTAGAAGGGTTTGTGAAAGGGGAATGCACTGAGCCGGTGGAGAAGGCAAGTGTCGAGTGGAGAACGTGGAGCAACACTAATTCTCTAGTGATTTCTTGGTTGCTGACTTCTGTGTCTTCAACTATAGCGGGGATGGTGGAGTCTATCTCAAGTGCCGCTGATGTCTGGAAAACATTGGAGGGGATGTACTCTGGGGCCGGGAGTGTGATGATGATGATGGAAGTGGAGGAGAAGCTTGATGCCACCACACAGGGGGAGAGGACGGTTCATCAATATGCAGCGGAGCTACGTCATTTATGGGCTGATTTGGATCACTATGATCCCTTATCCCTGCACAGCCCAACAAATGTTCTCCTTGGTAGGCAGTATCTTGAGCGCAGGCGGGTGGCTCGTTTCCTCAAGGGCCTAAATCCAAAGTTTGAGGGAAGGAGATCCGCAATGTGTCACCTGCCATCTCTTCCCTCATTGGATGAGGCTATTGCATCGATGGAGCAAGAGGAGATCAGACAGAAAGTGATGACAGGCGAGACCTCACCTGTTGTTCGCTCGGCATTGGTGGTACCTGATGCTTACTTCAGAGATGATAGAGAGTGCTACAATTGTGGAAAGAAAGGGCACCTCAGCTACAATTGTCCTCAACCCCGCAATATTGGTGGTAGCCGAGGAGGTAGAGGACAAAGAGGTGGTCGTTCAGGTCGAGGAGGTAGGGGACGTGGCGGCCGAGGCATTGCTCACCTAGCTGTGGCAGAGGAGTCCCAGACTACTGCGGCGGTGATTGAACAGGCTGAGAGTTCCAAGGGCAAGGTGCAAGTCACTAGGGATCTGGATACCACTACCTGTTTTGGTAACTTTGCTAATTATGCTCAATCATTTACAGGTACTCAGGTTCAGGCACTTGCATCTACTAAAACTCATATTGATTGGATCATAGACTCAGGTGCATCTAGACATGTTACAGGAGCATCGAGTGAGTTTGCATTATATTATCCAAGTAAGCATATACATCCTGAGACAGTTCAAACAGCTGATGGGACATCCCAACCCATCAGGGGTACTGGCTCGGTCCATTGCACTTCATCTGTTACCCTATCATCTGTATTGCATGTTCCTTCGTTTCCTGTTAACTTACTCTCTGTTAGCTCACTAATTGATCAGTTGAATTGCACTGTTTTGTTTGATCGGGATATGTGTGTCTTTCAGGAGAAGAAAACGGGGAGGAGGATTGGGACTGGCATCAGGCGTGATGGGCTTTGGTACTTGGACAGAGAGACTGCAATGATTGTTGCTGCTGTTAGTGGAGGACCAGAAGGAGAAGCAATACTTCAACACTGCCGATTAGGACATTTATCTTTTGACAGCTTGAATAGGCTTGAACCTGAGATGATGAAGACAGTTAATAGAAAAGATTTATTTTGTAATGCATGTGAACTTGGAAAACATACTCGTTCTACTTATAAAATGATTGGTCTTCGAAGTCTTGAGCCATTTGCTCTTGTTCATTCTGATGTTTGGGGACCATGCCCTGCTATTTCTGTCAGTGGTTTTAGATGGTTTTTAACCTTTATTGATTGTTATTCACGTATGACCTGGATATATATGATGAAACAAAAATCAGACGTTTATAAATGTTTTCAAGACTTCATGGCATATGTGAGAACTCAGTTTGGAGTGCAGGTGAAGATTCTTCGAACAGATAATGGGACTGAGTATGTCAACAAGGAGTTTGCGGCTCTCATTTCTAGTCAGGGAATTCTACATCAAACCACCTGTCCAGACACTCCTGCTCAGAATGGAGTGGCTGAACGCAAAAATAAACATCTACTGGAAGTGGCACGCTCTTTGATGTTGACAATGAATGTGCCAAAGTTTTTGTGGAGTGAGGCGGTCATGACAGCATCTTATTTGATCAACAGGATGCCATCAAGAGTATTAGGGATGAAGACCCCATGTGAGATGCTCTTGGGCTCGAATGTGTTTGTTGTTCCACCTAAAGTGTTTGGGTGCACATGTTATGTGAGGGATCACAGAGTAATGACGAGAAAGTTGGACCCGCAAGCAGTTAAATGTATCTTCGTTGGCTACTCATCAAGTCAGAAAGGATACAAGTGTTGGTGTCCCGTGGAAAGAAGGTTATTTGTCAGTATGGATGTGCTTTTTCGGGAATTTGAACCTTTTTATGGGGAGAAGACGGAGCTGAGCTCATTGTTTGGGGATGTCTCTACTGATGCTAGTAGCGAGGGGGAGCATGAGAATGACTCGACTAATGCTAGTAGAGAGGGGGAGAATGAGCACAAGAATGACATTGTGGTTGGAATGCTCCCATGTCCTATTGGTGATGGTGACTCGCCGCACAACCGTGGTGACTCAATAGTTGGCAAGCAAGGTCCTATTGGTGATGGTGACTCGCCGAACAACCGTGGTGACTCAATAGTTGGCAAGCAAGGTCATGGGGAGTTGAGAGTATACACAAGAAGACAGAAACAGCAGCATGAGCAGGCTCCCGTGATCGTGTCAGTCCCCACGCATGCTGATGTCCCAAGTTCCTCCTCCCCTGTGTCATCTTCCCTTGAGTTGAGAGGTAACAATTCCTTTCATGATACTTCTAATGATAATGCTTTGCCCCGCAGAACCTCTCGAGTCAATGCTGGAATACCTCCAGCTAGGCTTGGTAGTTGGGAGACTGACATTGGGACTTACATATCATATGCATCCCTTCCACCTGCATATAAGTCATTCATTGCATCATTAAATTTTGTGCCTATACCTAACACCTGTCAGGTAGCTAAACAAGATCCTAGGTGGTTGAGTGCCATGCAAGAGGAACTACAGGCCTTGAAGAAGAATGACACTTGGGAGTTGGTACCTTTGCCGGCTGGAAAACGTGTTGTTGGATGTAAATGGGTGTATACTGTTAAGCAAACTCCAGAGGGAAAAATTGACAGATACAAGGCCAGGTTGGTTGCTAAAGGTTATAGTCAAACGTACGGCCTCGACTATGATGAGACATTTGCTCCAGTAGCGAAAATGAGCACTGTTAGAATGTTGGTGTCGTGTGCTGCTAACTTTAATTGGCCACTACACCAACTAGATGTCAAGAATGCTTTTTTGCATGGCGATCTCCAAGAGGAGGTGTATATGGAGATTCCACCGGGTTTTGTTAATGCTCAAGCAGCTGGGAAGGTGTGCAAGTTGAAGAAGTCTTTGTATGCACTAAAACAGTCCCCAAGGGCATGGTTCGATAGGTTTAGACTGGCATTTTGTGGTATGGGATACAAGCAGTGCAATGGAGACCATACAGTTTTTTACAAGCACTCCAAAACATGTATCACTATCCTGGCTGTTTATGTTGATATCGTAATCACCGGAGATGATGCCGAGGAAATCCTACGGTTGAAGAGGCAGCTAGGAGAGGCATTTGAAGTTAAGGACCTGGGGCAATTGAAGTACTTCCTTGGAATTGAAATTGCAAGGTCGCGAAAAGGTATAGTGCTTTCTCAGCAGAAGTATGCTCTGGATCTTCTCTCAGAGACAGGGATGTTGGGGTGCAGAGTTGCATCTACTCCTATCGAGCTGAATCATAAGATGTGTGCCGAGGGTGGTGACCCGGTATGCAAAGAGCAGTATCAGAGATTAGTTGGACGGCTTATATATCTATGTCATACAAGACATGATATCACTCACGCAGTGAGTGTGGTGAGTAGATATATGCATGATCCCAGAGAGCAGCATATGGAGGCAGTTCAAAGAATTCTCAGGTATATTAAAGGAAGCCCAGGAAAGGGATTATGGTTTAGAAGTTCTGGCCATCTGAAAATTGAAGGCTATTGTGATGCTGATTGGGCGGGCTGTATGGATGATCGTAAGTCTACTACAGGCTACTGTGTTTTTGTTGGAGGCAATCTCATATCTTGGCGTAGCAAAAAGCAAGATGTGGTGGCTAGGTCTACAGCTGAGGCCGAGTACAGGGCTATGGCAGTTAGTCTGTGCGAATTGATGTGGGTGAGGAACATGTTAACTGAGCTGCGCTTGTTTAGAGGAGACCCGCTACAACTCTAGTGTGACAACAAATCGGCAATCAATATAGCCAATAATCATGTTCAACATGATCGCACCAAACATGTGGAGATCGATCGGTTCTTTATCAAGGAGCAACTAAATAGAGAAGTTCTTACTCTGAACTATGTGAAATCACAACAGCAATTAGCTGATTGTTTAACGAAAGGTTTAGCTTCAAGAGAGTATGAGATTTTTTGTAACAAGATGGGAATGATTGATATCTATCGCCCATCTTGAGGGGGAGTGTTGAGCTATTATATTGTAATTAGTTAATGTTGTAAGGGCATTGTTGTAAATGTGCAGCTATATAAAGGAGGGGGTCTCTCTGTGAGAGAAGTAACCCTAATCAATTCCAAAATCACTACAATATCAAACATATCTAACAAGCAATACCTTGGTGTTTATTGTTTGCGAATGATATCGTTTTGGTCGATGAGACGCGTGAAAGTGTAAACGCAAAACTTGAATCTTGGTGAGACACTTTAGAAAAGAAGGGTTTTAGAACGAGCAGGGCAAAGATGACATGTCGGAGGACATTTCAAACAGTGGTTATCGTCGACCCTGTTCTGTGATTACCATAGTCGTCGGTTCCTCGTTTTCGTCGATTACAATATCCAAACGACCAAAGATCGACGTTTAAGGAACGATCTTCTGGAGACTGTAAGCACCTTGGTTGCTTTCATTTCTCCAGTCGAGTTGAGCCATTCAGCACATAAGAAATTGAATGCTTGTCAATCCCTACGGGGTGTTGATTCTATCGCCCCATAATTCCTCATTCTCGTCACTTCAGATCGTGATTTTCTAACTTGGGGAGGATCGAAGAATACTTTCTCTGTGTTTTAGTTCCAAGACTTTATCCCGTGGTGCACTCTGTAGCTTAATTTTAGTTGGCGCCTTTTTTCTCTCGGGACTCGTCAACTTAGGCCTCGTTTGGTTGGGCGTTTTTGCCCGGTGCGTTTTATGAAAACGCTGAAGAGGAGTAATTTTACGTTAGTTTTTTCACTATCCGTTCTAAATGCCGGTGTTTTTGTCCTTAAAGAAAAACTTGCTCTTCAAACGGCGGCCCCGACCTCCGATGAGCAGCATTTTCATTTTTTTTTTTGGAATTCCACCTCCCGCCCTCCCGCCGTGCTCCGCGTAGAAACCGTCCTCCCGTATCGGGGATTTTTTTGGATTGCCGCCGGCGGCAGAGTCAACGGCGGCCTGCCCGGAGTCCACCGGCGGGGTCGTCGGGCCCCGGGGAACCGGCGGGGGAATCCCGGCGGGGCTCCGGCAGGGCCACCGCCGGTGGTGGCCCTGCCGGATTACCGCGGGGATACCACCGGCTGGTCCGCCGGGATACCACCGGCTGGTTCGCCGGGGCCCGGCAACCCCGCCGGTGGACTCCCGGCAGGCTGGCGGTGGAGCAGGGAGGAGCAATGGCAGAGGCCGGGCGGCGGAATGGCGGAGAGATGGCAGAGGGACAGTGAATAAAATAATTCATAGTTATAATGTATATATATATATATATATATATATATATATATATATATATATATATACTAGCATCTTCGAATGGGCTCCGCCCGTTCTCGATGCGTCGCTGTGGGCTTCGCCCGCAATCAAGCGGGCTTCGCACACTTGACCCACCGGCGGGCTTCGCCCGCCCGCCCGCCCGCCCGCCCCCCGCATCTTATATATAATTATTAAAAAAACATATTAATTAAATAAAAAACAAATAATAAATTATTAAAATAATTATTAAAACATATTAATTATTAAAAAATTATTAAATAAAAACATATTAAAATAATTTCTAAAAACAAATCTTTATATAATTTTAAAAAAATCATATTAATTATTAATTATAAAAACATATTAATTAAAATAATTTTTAAATAAAAAAAAGGAAAAAAAAACCCGCATCCCGCCCCCCCCCCCCCCCACGGCCTCAGCCCTCTGCCGGCGGCGGCCTGCCCGCCGCCCACCGGCGGGTTCACCGCCCTCCGGCGAACCCGCCGGGGGTTGTCCGGCGGCGAACGGGCAGGGCCACCGCCGGCGGTGGCCCTGCCCGGTTTGGAGCTCACGGGCAGGGCCACCGCCGGCGGTGTCCCTGCCCGCTCGCCGCCGGACAACCCCCGGCGGGCAGGACGTCGGAGGCTCCGCCGCCGGCAGAGGGCTGATGCCATGGGGGGGGGGGGGGGGTGATGCGGGAGGGGGTATCGGGGAAAATTTCCAAATGAACAGTGTTTTTTTTTTTTGCTTTGGATAATTGCAGGCCACTCTATATAGATCCAACGGCCAGAAGCAATTCTTTGAAAATCGGACGGTCCAGATGAGTTTCATGGTGTGATCCAAATATACATATTGTATTATATAATAAAAATATATATATATATATACAAGACATAAATTAACAATTTAATTTATAAATCTTAAAATTAATTAAAGGTTATAATATAAACAGTAAAATTAATTAATAAAAATAATTAGAAATATAAATATTATTTTCAACAATTTAAAAAAGAATATTTATACAACGCCGTCGTTGTTTTGCCAAACGGTTTCTGTTTTGAACAGCTCTGCAAACACAACTAGCTAAACAGATCTCTATTTCCAGCAACCAGTTTCTAACAGCTCTATTTACAAATCTGCATTTACAACAGCTTATTTTACAACCGCAACCGCTCTCCCAAATGAAGCCTTAGACTAATCAATGATTGTTATTATAAAATCTATACCCCAAATATTCCTTCTTCCTTCAACCTTCATATAGCTTTAATTCCTCTTTACCATATTAGAAATAATTTTATCTCATGTAATTCAATGAAACACTAGAAGTGAGTGCCAGTTTTTGGTGTTAGAACGGCCAAGGGTCGCTGCATATATTTCATTGTAACCTAGAGAATCATGACGTCATGTTGCGTCTTTGAATGCAAAAACATCTAGGTAAGAAATTATCATCCTACTAGTTGGACATATCACAAATGAATAACGTAAAAATTGAAGTAATGTGATGTCTGGAGAAAAGATGTAAATCACGTTAATTCATTATAGGAATTAGATTGCATTCGAATTCATTATAGGAATTAGATTGCATTCGAATTCATTATAGGAATTAGATTGCATTCGAATTCATTATAGGAATTAGATTGCATTCGAATTCAGGTACGATAAACATATGCAATAAAGCACCTCATGAAATGATAAACTGAATGTTCAAGATGAAAATTTTATTAGATGAATATGCTAGAAACTATGAAAAAACATTATATACAATGATATATAATGAATGATGCAATCTTGATATTACCCAAAATGTAAATATGAATTGAGTGATAAGTCCTTAGAAGTAGGCCTATGTGGGTGTCCCTATTAGTTGAGCATTCCGACCATTAGATGCATAGATCGTCAACGGGCATGTAAGGTGCATTCTCTTAATTGATGGGCGCACACCATCATACGCAAACTACACAGTAGATCATACGAGCCTCAACTAGGGGTCCATGACCCATTCTTCCATGCATGGAATCGATTAGATGTGAGACCGTGTCCCACATAAGAGACATATTAGGGCTTTCTCAATTGCCACTAGGGACTCAAATCATACAATGTGCTTAATAATTAATGAAATTAGAAATCAAGAAAAACATGAATATAAACGTTCCTTAGTTATAAGTAGAAACTCATAATTTAGAAAATTGAATATTTAATGAATTAAGACTAGAACCCAAAAAAATGCTTTAGCTACGAAATATATTTTATATTATTATCCGATATTTCATTTTCAAGAATGAATAATAAAAATGTTTAGAAATCTTGTTCCCAAGTTCAGCTTTGCTAAATTCTCTTGTATTTTCACATATGATTTATTAACGTCAGTGGGAAAAAGTCTTTCATACTCACCAGTGAGTTAATCTTGTTTTCAGACTTTTCTTTTCAGGGAACACAGATCAGAAGGTTGAACCAGGAGTCATGTGTCATCTTAGTTGATTTTTGTCCTTTGTCTTGGAATATTTTGAACTCTTAAATGTAATTTATGCAAACTTGATGATGCAGTTATGTATTAAATTCTATTTTGATTCCAGCCTTAAATTTTAGATCGGGTTTTATTTTAGATGGATAGGTGATTCAAAAAATTGAGATATTCCCTTAACACTAACTTCTGTATTTCATTTCCATTGTATACTTCAGTTACATTTACTGTCTTTCTATTACAGTATTAATTTTATATTGTTACAGAGTTTGCTTCATCTCACGAGTGCCACCCGAGCTTTTGAAATATTGACTGAACTAGGTAGGGGTGTTACACTTTGTCCCCCTTCTTCCACTCCGGATGAGCTCACCTATAGTCTGTCCCCGCCTCCACCACCACCTATGACGAGATATTGAGGTGCTACAGGCATAACATAACAAATTTCGTAGTACAATTCTTTACCAAAAAATTATACACAATACTTAGTTAACAAGAACAGAATAATTTTATTGCGGAACTTTGATCAGATTATGATGAAACTAACAGAAATATATCTGTAATTTGCAATTTAATACCTGCATATGAAATGTCCTTGTATTGTTAGAGGACATCAATTTTGACTCAATAGCATCCTGGATGGTATTCACAATACTCTCTTGATTCAAAATCCTCACCTGCAGTTAGGATAATTAAAGAAAGGATTCTCAAAATTCCTGAGATTTTCCAATTTATATTTGCATTAAAGTCAAAGTTCTCTACTAAACATGAATGGATGGTATTAAATTGATAGAGACTAATGATAGGGAGAAGAATGTGATACAAAATCGAGAAACAAACCTCTCACACAAGCTAAGCAGCTCAATTGTATTTCTTGAACAACGGGCAATAAAGGTTTCCGAAGACATTTTATTTAGTGGGCTTACAAATGAAATGTTCGGACATTTGTCTAAAGCAAAAAAAAAACTATTACTTAAAAGAAATGAGAGAGTGCACGGGCTACCATGCGTCCGCGACAATATCCTGGCCACAACGGTACCGCGGCGTGACGGCACTCGTGCCACTGGTAGCCACCAAAGGGCGGTGGTGTCGGGGGAGTGCAATCGTGCCCTCGGGAGGTTGCGAGTGAGTGTAGTTATGTTGCGGCACTATCATAGCCACGATACTGTCGCAGACGCACGGGGCCACTCGTGCACCGTCTCTTATTCACGTAATCTCGAAACTTTTAATATTAATTCGGTCTCGCGGGTGCACAGGGGGCCTTCATGCACTATCTCTCATATATTTATTATAATTAAATTTTGAGTTATTCATTATTATAATTTAATTTTAGCTATTCATTATCATAATTTAATTTTAGATTCATTTTAGTTATTGATCATAATTAATTTTTTATTACTTATTTTAATATAATTTTTAATTTTGGTTATTCATTATGGCGTTTTCATCAACATGCTTGCCTGAATGGTATAGAGTGGTCCTTCCAAAATTTGAAATTAATAATAAATTGCATTCATGCAGATGGATTAATAGAAGCGGATTTGATTTGAATACTTAAAAGCTTTGGATACGCAATTCATCTGTGACAAAATACTATTCACGCTTTAAGTTATTTATATAATAGTATATGTTAAAGCCCAAAAAAAGGTACATTGTATATTTTTCTCTTTTTGTATTTAATCATGCAGTCCAAATGTAAATTTTTCCGCTACTCATATCTCATTTAATTTTTTTGAATAATAATTTAAAATATTTTAAATTCGCATATGGTTGGAATTAGAGCAGGACGAAATCACCTCATTTCTCAACTCGCGTGAATTCAAAGACTTAAGCGAAATCGTTTTGATCACACGTGAACACTACTGTCCACACACAAAATTACCAGCCCACTGTTCCAGTGCCAACCCGTGCTCATGTATTTTCGGGTACTCGCCAAATCTTTGCGCTACTTGCAGTCGGTGGCTCCCATCGATCAGGATCGACACTCAAACTGGCCCTTTCCAACGTATATTTATAGACATCTCTAGCTTCTGAAGTATCTGCGAACTTCGCTCGCAGGATCTGCAGCTTCTCCAGTCTGCGACCTCTCCGCCAGTGCCTGCGACATCTCCGACCTGCGACTTCTCCAACCTCGTCGACATCTTCAGCATCTACAAATTTCTTCAGCAATGTCTGTGTCGTCTCTGACGCTTCCTGCGGGATCTGCGAGCTCTCCCATAAGCACCTTCGAGCTCTTCCAGGGAATACTCGAAAACTTCCCAGAGCATTGGCGACCTCTTCCAAGGTCTGCGAATTATTTCTGTTTTTGGGCATTCTCCTTGTGAACTCGTCGCCAGACTAGATAAGCACAATTGCGATCCAAAATCCTTACAACCTCTAGCGAACGTCTTTTCCAGTTCTGCTCCCGCGTACTTCACGTTAACAATTGTGAGTATTACCGTTCCTGTGAATTCACCCAACGCAACTTCTACCGTCTCTGTGATCTCTTTTAGCGGGAACTTGACGACACTTACACCGAGCTCTCATGTGTGTTCTGCGCACTCCAGCGAGTTCTTCTTCCAAACTCACCACCTCTTTTTGTGAGCTTGATGAGCTTGCTTCATTTGAACTATGGTCAATCTGCCGCACCTTCCTACAATCACCAACACTGCTCCTCCCACAATCATTTCCAGTGACTATAGAAATCTCGGCATAACATCAAAATTAATTGGACCAAATTATTTAGATTGGAGTTTCTCTTTCACCTTCTTTTGGGTTGTCACCGCGAACGCCACCATCTCATTGACGCTTCACTTGACCTCATGTCTTCTGTCTATGCTGATTGGGACGCTATTGATGCTCTTGTCCGCACATGGCTTGCGAACAACTTTTCTAAAGAATGTTT
The DNA here is from genome assembly GCA_039583875.1 of Platanthera guangdongensis. Taxonomy (NCBI): domain Eukaryota; kingdom Viridiplantae; phylum Streptophyta; class Magnoliopsida; order Asparagales; family Orchidaceae; genus Platanthera; species Platanthera guangdongensis. The sequence continues at coordinate 81,012,984 of CM077151.1, forward strand.
GTCTATCATACGCCACGACGACATTGTGAAGAACGCACAAGGCCATCTTGTTACCTTTTACCCTAAGGGTGTCAAAACATCTTGCATTTACACTTTGTATTCTATTCTCTTCGCTCGACCACCCTCTTTCCCATGGTTGTGTTTCAGGAGTTCAATATCTCGATGCAAAACTTGTCCAGTATCTCCCCTTCTCTGTTGAACTAGCCACTCAGCAAAAGCATTTTTTAGGAACTCATGGTGGTCTACTATGTTCTGTCTTCCAGATTCATATGAGATGATCCGCCAACAGATTTTGGGACAATCTGACACTCTCACCTTGAATGTTAGTTCCGCTCATATCACTACAGTTACTACCATATGCAACATCCTCAGACAGTGTCCCCTCCACCCTTTAACAATTATGCTCATGCGGCCGATTGTGGAGCTCAATGCGGTCATGGATTCCGTGCAAACAATCGATTGGTAGGGAAACTTGTCGAAAATATTGTCAATCATTATCACCCGCGTCATCAGGCACACGAATGGGCCTGAGTCTTCTGCCTCACCTTCCACCACACCACCAGAGTCCGGCTGATAGATCTCTTAGGCAAATATTAAGTCTCTCATTAATGCCTCTAAGTAATCTTCCTCAATTGCCACTTCAACAGGTAGCAAACATATTGCTACTCAAGGTAAGTGAATAACCAACATGGGTGTCGCTAATCATATAATTGGAACCCTCTTGTCTTCTCGCACCTTGAGAGACATACCCGGCTACCTCCGATCTTTATAGATGATAGTTCTCCTGCTCCAGTTTGTAGCTCTAAAGTTGTCACTACCACTTGTCTTCTCCAGTTGGGCGACACCTTCAAAAGTAATTTTTGATTATGATTTATCGACCTTTCAATTGATATCAGAGGGAGGTTGATCAGAAAAAGTTTACACTTTGATTAATCAAGATCCTGTCAAAAATTACTTATATGAATAACAACAACATTCAAGCCTTTATCCCACTATAGTGGGGTCGGCTATATGGCTCCTTTGTCGTCATTGTGCTCTATCTTTTGTCATAATCTCACTAATGCTTAAGTACATCATGTCTTTCCTTACAGTTTCATTCCAAGTCTTTATTGGTCTACCCCTCCCTCGTTTACCATGCCTAGTGACTAGACTCTCACAACGCCTAACAGGTGCCTCTAATGGTCTCCTTTGTGCGTGTCCAAACCATCTTAGACGAGCTTCTTGCATCTTCTCTGTAATTGGTGCTACTCCTGTCTTATCTTTGATACTTTCATTCCTAATTGTATTCAATCTCGTGTGTCTACACATCCACATAAGCATTCTCATCTCCGTAATTCCCATTTTTTGTTAATGTACACAATTCACTGCCCAACACTCAGAACCATAGAGCATCGTGGGTCTAATTGCAGTATGGTAAAACTTGCCCTTAAGTTTTAGTGGTACTTTACGATCACATAAGATCCCTGACGCGCCTCTCCACTTCAACCAACGCGCTTGGATTCTATGTGTCACATCTTTATCAATACCTTCATCTTTTTGAACTATCGATCCAAGATATTTAAAACACTCACTGCAGGAAATATCTTGATCACCCAACTTAATAACAAAGTCATCTATCCTTCTTGTACTGCTAAATTTAAACTCCATATACTCCTTCTTTGCCCTGCACAACCTAAAAAACTTCTTTTCTAAAGTATCTCGTAAGGATTCAAGTTCGCATTTACACCCTCGAGCTTCTCATCAACCAAAACTATATCATCCGCAAACAATAAACAGCAAGGTATTGCTTGTTGGATAAGTCCGGTGACCTCATCTAAGATAAGGGTAAAGAGATAAGGGCTTAAAACTGAGCCTTGGTGTAAGCGTGATAGGGAATTCCTGTGTTAATCCTCCAGATGTCCTCACCCTTGTCACTGAATTTGTAAACATATCTTTGATTGTGTCAATATATGATATATTTATACCTTTCTTTTCTAAGAATCCATAAGATCTCTCTTGGAACTCTATCATAAGCCTTCTCAAGATCAATAAACAACATATGCAAATCTTGCTTTCTTTCTGGATAATTGTCAATGAGTCTCCTCAAGAGATATATAGCTTTCATGGTCGACATCCCTGGCATAAATCCAAATTGATTATCTGAAATGTTAGTCTCTCGTCTTAATCTTCTTTATATTACTCATTCTCATAGTTTAATGATATGACTCATCAATTTAATTCCTTCGTAATTAACATAATTTTATATATCTTATTTATTTTTATACAAAGGTACCAAGATATTTTCTCTTCATTAGTCTAACATCCTATTTGACTTCAGTATCTTATTGAAAAAACATGTAATTCACAAAATTCTTTCATTTACTAGACATTTAAATACTTCGATGGTTATATCGTCTGGCCCAACCGTCTTTACATTTTTCATCTTATTTAGAGTATTTTTTACTTCGAATACTTGAATTTTATGATAAAATGTTATGTTCTTATATTTCTCTGATTTATTTAACTCTTCAAAGTTCAATTCATTGTCCTTCGTTTCATTATAGAGTTTATAAAAGTATATTTTTCATCTCTTTAATATCCACATCAATCGTCAAAAATATATCTGTCTCATTATTTATGCATTTTATTTGACTTAAATCTCTTATCTTTCTTTCTCTAGCTCGAGCAATTTTATATATGTCACACACTCCATCTTTGTTATCTAATCGCTTATAAAATTCTTCATAAACTTGACTTCTTGTTTTACTTTCTGTCTGTTTAGCTTTTTTTAGCAACTTTATATCTACCTAAGTTTTCATCATTCCTACAAGCGTAGAGTGATTTATAGCTGTCCCACTTTCCTTTCATTTTGTCTTGCACTTGCTCTTTCTACCACAAAGATTCTTTATTTGGGGTGCACGACCTTTTAATACTTCAAATACGTTTTATACACTTATCTTTAAATGTGAAGGCATAACTTCTCATGAGACATTAGGATCAATATAAGGGTCATCAACTAGTCGTTTCATAACTGCTTTTTTGAAAGCAACCTGTTTTTTCATCTTCAAGTTCAACCACTAAATTTTTTACAATATTTTTGTTTTTTCTTAAATTTATTATATTTAATTTGTACATCTAACACCACTAACATATTTTTTGTTGTCAAAGTTTCTCCTGACATGACTTTGCAATCCTTACAAATCATTTTAACCATTTTGCGAGTCATAAAATAATCAATTTGTGATTTATTTGGTCCTCTTTTAAGCATAATTAAATGTTCTTCTCTCTTTATAAAAAAACATATTTGATACAATTAGCGTATGTGTTACGGCAAAGTATAAAATGGTTCGTCATTCATTATTTCTTTCTTCATATTCATATCCTCCATGAACGACTATGTAATCTACATTTTCCTTCCCTATATGTACATTTAAATCTCCTATGAAAATCTTCTATTTTTGTGGGATTTCTCTTACTAAATCATCTAAGTCTTCCCAAAATTAGACTTTAATAGCTGATGCATCCTGCGACACATCATAATTTTCATGTATTTATTTATGCATTTTTGTTTTCATGCACTTGTTTTATTTCATGTACTCGTTTCAATATTTTGTACTCGTGTTATTTTTCGGCTCATCGGTTCAACCGGTCGTTGGGACCATAAATAAAAAGGTCTGGTATTACTAGTAGTAGAACGTAGAGGCAAGCCTAACTTATTCAAGAAAGCATAAACTTAAAAATTCAAAATAGATTATCCCAAGGATCGAGCAAGCAAGGTTGGAAAGAGTCAGAATCAGAAATTTATCATTAGGTAAAGAAATCTTTTTATTTGTTGCCAAAGAATCCACTGCGAAGAAGGAAAGGCAATAGGAAAGAATTCTTTGGGAACATTATAGCTCCATCTATTTAACCATCGGTGAGGAAGGCAAAAACAGATCGGACAGAACGGGAAGATTAATTCTGCTTCTTGTTCCTTGCCGAGCACTCCATCCCGAGCCCTAACCCGCCAGGTTGCCGACGCCGTACCAGAGAGGCCACGCTGCTCCTCTGTCCACCGATACGACTCAGCCAACGAAAGGGTGTCGCGTCCGCCGCCAGTGACGCTCTGCGTTCACCGTCTCTGTCGAGCCCCAGCCACCGTCACCATTTCCGTTGGCGGATTCGTCGGGCGTCGTCGACCCTGTACATCTTCTCCGACGCCCGGGCTTCGAGCGCGCCATCGACCTCAATTTCTCCCACCCGGCTGTTGTTCCTGTTGTACCCCATTGCGTGAAAGGATATGGAGGATCTACGGCCCGCAAATGTCACTTGGGTATAACCGCTTGCTCTATTGAATTAGTATTAAGTTTATGCTTTCTGAAAATAATTGTTGGGCTTGCTTTTGCGTTCTTACCACTTTAATATCGTAATCATAAATTATCGTCTGCTAATTTCGGTTGGGGTAGTAAAACTCATGGAAGATTCAAACCAAACGGTTACTTGAGAGGTTCCATCCGAACGAAATTAACGAATCTCGTAAACTTCAAAACGATGAATTTTTTTTGCGCGCTAAATTCATTTTGGCCGCTCGGCCCTGCTCTTGAAATTGAAATTTTGATAAGTTTTTCAAAACCCCTAATTTGAGCTTAAGGATTAATTTAAAATAGTTCGCTAAAATAAATTCGTTTAAAAATCAAACTACGTTCAAATCTCTACTTTATTTACAAAATAAAATATTTTGCTAAAAATAATTATTTAAACTTCGATACTATAGTTTGACTTACATCAGTTTGGTATCAGAGGTATCGATTCACTTCTACCGTAGATCGGTCGATCCTTCAATCTTAATTTTTTAATATTTTAAAAAAAAATTAAATTTAATTTTTTAATTTAAAAAAAAATTGTTTTTCTTCACTAAAGCCATTTTTCCTCCCGCTCGGGAGCACTCTCTTTTAAAATAAAATTTTATCAATAATAATATTTTGAAATTTTCGATGGAAAAATGGGTCGATCAATTAGAAAACAGTGTACGAGATTTGGCCCGACGCATGAGTGATTTGATGAAAACAGTTAAAACTCACCACTTGTATGGGTAGTGTCACACATATCGTGAACGAATTGCGCACTTCGGTTAATAATATCGAAGCAACCTTGCACGTCAATCGAACACCTGCCCCAGTGATCGAAAATGACCTGACCATTGACCTCGGGAACTCGCACACCTCGACCCGGAAGCACATAACGAACCACGTCACCAAACCAGTTGGGATATGAGAATCAAGCTGGACGTGAGCGATTTCGAAGGGCGAATAGAGCCCGAGAGTTGCTTAGAGTGGTGTGAAAGGATGGATCGTTTCCTGTCTTGGAAGCAATTATCCCAAGCGAGGCAAGTTGAATATGTCACACTTAGGCTGAAAGAGTACGCCTTAGTTTGGTGGGGACAGTTGAAATGGTCTAGGTTCAATTTAGGCATGCCCCCGATCACAACATGGAACGACTTCAAAACTCAACTGCGTAAGAGATACGTTCCATCTGATTATATGCAAACCCTGTATCATAAATTTCATAATTTACGTCAGGACATTATCTGTCGATGAATACACAAATGAGTTCCTAGTCCTGCAGTCTCACCTCGACCTCAGAGAGGACGATGACATGACTGTTTCCCGCTATCTGAACGGGTTACGCTATTCCATCCGATATCAGTTAGAACTCCTTGATTACAAGGATTTAGGAGAGGTTACGAGTCGCGCACGTAGAGTAGAGGCGCTGCAGAAGAGAACATCTGGGAATAAGTCTACTGACAAGCCCCAACCGACTCACACTTTCACACCTGTCGGGCCCTCTCGATCGGTAGTGTCCACGAGCACCCCAGCGCTCCATGCCCCTCCCAACAAGGGCAAGGAGAATACAGGCACTAAACCTCAACCTGGGACGTTTAGGTGTTTTAAGTGTATGGAACCGGGCAATAAGTCTTCTGAGTGTCCCTAACGCCACTTCGTCGCCATCATCGATTCTGAGGGTGGGTCAGAACCCGAGTACGGGATCTTTCTTAATGACTACCAGACTGACCCGACTCAAAAGACTGAGTTAGAGAGTGAGTACGAAGTTGAGAGAGAACAACCTGAGCATTTAGTGTGTGTTCTCCAACAGTCTCTTAACTCCCAAGACGCCGACTGACGACGAATAGTTAAACAATATTTTTCGTACCACCGCACGCATACAGGGGCAGTTCTGTTCCATCATTATAGACAGCGGTAGTATGGACAACTTTATATCTCAACGCATAGTGGATAAGCTGAAATTAAAAATGGAGCCCTTAGGAAAACCCTACAGTATGTCATGGGTCACTAGTAGCACTATCAGTCCTATCACGCACTAGTGTCTCGTAGAGTTTTCCATAGTTAGTATGTATCAGGATGTTGTATGGTGTTATGTAGCTACTATCGAGGTCTGTCACATCCTGCTTGGACGACCTTGACAGTACGATAGGCACGTAGTTCATGATGGTGTAAAGAACTCTCACTCCTTCGAGCGTAATGGTCACAAGATCGTTCTTCTTTCCCAGAAAAATGGTCTTTTTCCCAGAGCCCCAGAGAGGACTTCACCACCTTCTACCAATGTCTCCGCAATATCCTTCCCCACCGCCACTATGTTACTGACAAGACCCCAATTCCAGGAGGAGATGAGGGATAGCGAGGTCGTTTATATGTTATCTGGTATCGAATCCACCCCATCTACATTAGACATCTCTAGTACGGTGTGACCCCTCATAGATGAGTTCTTTGAGATCATGTCGGAGGATCTTCCCGATCAGCTACCCTCAATGAGAGACATACAACATTGCATAGACCTCATCCCAGGAGTTAGTTTACCTCATTTGCCCCACTATCGCATGAGCCCGAAAGAGCATGAGGAGCTACATAGGCAGGTGACCGATCAGATTTTGAAGGGTCACATTAGGAAGAGTATTAGTCCATGCGTCGTCCCCACGCTTCTAGTTCTAAGAAAGATGGGACATGGCGTATGTGTATGGATAGTCGAGCAATAAATAAAATCACGATCAAGTATCGTTTTTTGATTCCCCGATTGGATGACATGTTAGATATGCTTAGTGGATCCCGTATATTTTTGAAGATTAACTTAAAAAATGGATACCACCAGATTAGAATTCGACCTGGGGTCGAGTGGAAGACGATATTTAAAACTAGAGAAGGTTTATACGAATGACTGGTGATGCTTTTAGGGCTTTCTAATGCTCCTAGTACATTTATGTGAGTGATGAATCAAGTGCTTAGGCCACTCATACGACTTTGCGAAGTGGTATACTTAGATGATATTTTGATTTATAGCACTGATCAGGATCAGCACATGACTCATCTTAGGCAGGTCTTAGAGATCCTACGAGAAAATAAGCTATACATAAACTTGAAGAAATGCACATTTTTGACTGATAGCCTGACCTTCTTAGGTTATATCGTTTCTTCTGAGAGCATTAGAGTTGATAGAGAGAAGGTCAAGGCGATAGAATCATGGTCTAGCACTAGGACGATTATTGAGGCTCGAGGATTTCAAGGGCTAGCATCTTTTTATCGGTGGTTTATTCGAAACTTTAGTACCATGAAAGCACCTGTGATTGATTGTCTGAAAAAATGATTGTTTATTTGGAATGAGGAAGCCAAACGAGCGTTTCTTTTGGCTAAAGATAGACTCACAAGTGCACTTGTGTTAGCGCTGCCTGATTTTGAGAAAATTTGTGAGGTTGACTGTGACGCACCGATCGTAGGCATTGGCGCAGTTTTGAATCAGGAGGGTCGTCCCATCGCATTCTTTAGTGAGAAGTTGAACGAGGCGAAGACTAGATATTCCACCTACGACTTAAGGTTATACGTTATCGTTCAGGCTCTCCAACATTGGAGACACTAACTGATTCAGCGCGAGTTTGTGGTGAACACTGATCATGAGGCTCTGAAGTACTTAAACTCCCAGAAGGAGATCAGACATCATGCCAAGTGGGTTACTTACCTGCAGGAGTTCACGTTTCACTTGAAGCACAAACCCGGAGTCACGAATCGCATAGCCGACGCACTTAATCGTCGCACACATTTATTAGTCACAGTACAGCCGTGCATTACTGATTTAGATTCACAGCGCGACTCATATGTCATTGATCCGTTCTTTCACGATATTTGAAGCTCATGTAAGTACAGTGGGACTGACCCCACCACACAGTACGTCGTAAGTGAGGGTTATTTGTTTAGGGCCACTCGTCTTTGCATTTGCAAAGGATAACTTAGAGAGACACTACTTAGAGAGCTCCACTCGTCTGGATTAGGTGTACACGTAGGCCAGTCCAAATTATTAGATCTCGTCAGCGCACGTTATTATTGGCCACATATGAAGCGTGATGTCACCGAATTCATTAGGCATTGCACCACCTGTCAGCTATATAAGGAGCATGCTCAAAACACAAGATTATACACCCCATTACCGATACCTAAGCGGTCATGGGATGACATCTCGATGGACTTCGTGGTATGAATTCCTCGCACTCAGAGGAAGGTCGATTCCATTTTTGTAGTCGTAGATCGGTTTTCAAAAATGACGCATTTTATCCCGTATAGAAAAACCTCTAGTGTTGTACACGTTGGCGAACTTTTTTAAAGAAATCGTTAGACTGCACGAAATTCCTAGTTTGATCACTTCTGATATGTATACTCAATTCATGGGGTATTTTTGAAAAACACTGGGGGCACGACTAGGTACCAAACTCGAATTTAGCAACGCGTATCACCCTCAGACCGATGGGCAGACTAAGGTCGTTAATAGGAGTTTGAGGGACCTTCTTAGGTGTTTGACTTGGGAGAATCTGAAACAATGGGATCTTATACTGTCACAAGCTGAATTTACATTCAATAATTCTACTAATCGCGTCACAGCTAAATCTCCTTTTGAGATTGTTTACGGATTCCATATACCTCATCTACTTGATCACCACTCTCTTCTGATTCATGAACGTATTTTCTTTGATGTGCAAGTCCATGTTGTTGATTATTTAAAAAAAATTGCATAAATTTATAACTAATAAATTGTAAGCGACTTCTGAAAAATATAAATTCATGATCGATCGCCATCGTCGGGAGTTATACTTTTCAGAAGGAGATTGAGCGTTTGCTTATTTCGAGAAACAGAGATTCACTCCGGGTACATACGATAAGATGCAGCAGGGGAAGTTTGGTCCTTTCTAAGTCTGGAAGCGCATCGGGGAGAATGCATATCTCCTAGATCTGCCTGTTGAATTCGGTATGTCACCAATATGTAATGTGGCCAATCTGACACCATTCTATGGAGAGCCACCTAGTTCCAGCCCGAGTCCACCTATGGCAGCTCTAGAGATACCACCCGACTTAGCTTCATTGCAAACGCCCCACCGAGGAGAAAGACCAGGTTCTTGATGTACGAGAGTTCCGTACTCACCACGGGACTTACCAACGTTACTTGGTCTCCTGGCGGGGACGAGACATCACAAGCAGCTCTTGGATCAGCACTGACGAGCTACGCCGCCACCGCCCAGATCTCTCTACCGCGAGTTTTTGTGAGTCCTCGCCGGGGTCGAGCTCTTTCAACCCCGGGGGAATTGATGCATCCTGCGACACATCATAATTTTCATGTATTTATTTATGCATTTTTGTTTTCATGCACCTGTTTTGTTTCATGTACTCGTTTCAATATTTTGTACTCCTGTTATTTTTCGGCTCATCGATTCGACCGGCCGTTGGGACCATAAATAAAGAGGTCTGGTATTATTAGTAGTAGGACGTAAAGGCAAGCCTAACTTATTCAAGAAAGAAAAAACTTACAAATTCAAAATACATTATCCCAATGATCGAATAAGCAAGGTTGGAAAGAGTCAAAATCAGAAATTTATTATTAGGTAAAGAAATCTTTTTATTTGCTGCCAAAGAATCCACTGTGAAGAAAGAAAGGTAATATGAAAGAAATCTTTGGGCACATTATAGCTCCGTCTATTTAACCCTCGGTGAGGAAGGCAAAAACAGATCGGACAGAACGGGAAGATTAATTCTGCTTACTTTCCTTGTCGAGCACTCCATCCCGAGCCCTAACCAGCCAGGTTACCGACGTCGTACCAGAGAGGCCACGTTGCTCCTCCGTCCGCCACTACGACTCAGCCAACGAAGGGTGTCGCGTCCGCCGCCAGTGCCGCTCCGCGTTCACCGTCTCTGTTGAGCCCCATCCAACGCCGCCCTTTCCATTGGCGGATTCGTCGGGCGACATCGACCACGGACATCTTCTCCGACGCCCGGCCTTTGAGCAGCGTCGTCGACCTCAATTTCTCCTACCTGGCTGTTGTTCTTGTTGTACCCCGCTGCGTGAAAGGATCTAGAGGATTTACGGCCCGCAACTGCCACTTGGGTATAACCGTTTGCTCCATTGAATTAGTATTAAGTTTACGCATTTCTGAAAATAATTGTTGGACTTGTTTTTGTATTCTGACCACTTTAATATCGTAATGATAAATTATCGTCTGCTAATTTTGCTTGTGGTCGTAAAACTCATGGAAGATTCGAACAAAACGGGTACTTGAGAGGTTCCATCCAAACGAAATTAACGAATCTCGTAAAGTTCAAAGCGATGAATTTGTTTTGCGCCTAAGTTCCTTTTCGCCGCTCGGCCTCGATCATGAAATTACAATTTTGATAAGTTTTTCAAAACCCCCAATTTGAGCTTAAGGATTAACTTAAAATAGTTCGCTAAAATAAATTCGTTTAAAAATCAACTTAGGTTCAACACTCTACTTTATTTACAAAATAAAATATTTTGCTAAAAATATTATTTAAAGTTCGATACCCTAATCCGGCTTACATCAATAGCTTCACTTGTACAACCCTGTATTCGCTGGGTGGGTCCCCCCGCCAGGTTCAAGGCTTCGCGGGACATTCAGGTCCAAGAGGGCCAAAGTAGACGAGTAAAACCTTCCAGAACAGTATTCGCCCAGGAGGAGCGAAAGGGATCCTGCCCATAGCAGGCGGGGAGGCTCTCGCTCGTAGCATGCGTTAGGGGTCTCGCTCATGTCGGCGAGTGGCCCTCTAATCCATCTTCCACCCTCTTTGAGTCGCGGAGACGAGTGTCTGGCTTACCAAACACTAGCCCCTTTATCCGAGTGGCGCATTCATGGGTCACTCGCCCAGTGAGATTCAAAGGCATAATTATCCGGATGCCCTTGAAAGTCTGTGTTTAGCTCTTCAGAACAGCGGAGTTTGACTATTGGCAGACCACTTTGGGCTGCATATAGCTGTTTAGAACAGCGGAGCCACGCTATTTGCAGTTCAGGTTTTGAAATCTATAAATAGACTCAAGGGGGTACCTCAGAACGCAAGCTTTCCAGTTTCCTCATTCTTTAATATTTTTGTGCTTTCTGAGTTGCCCTTAGCTCAACACTGGCTAAGGAGGGGAAGCGCTCTAATATCTTTCGGGCGTGTGGTGGGACCTCCGTGCTGGAGCCTTGGGTCATTTTTGGGCTCTAAGTCTTCAGACAGTCAAGCTTGTTTGGGGAAGTAAGTGTGCGATCACCCCTTCCCTGAGGGTTTGAACTCCATAGAAGTCGGTTCACGATTTCAACATTTTGGTGCGGTGAGCGTGGATAGTGACCAACAAAGAAAGCCTTAGCAACTCAATGACTGGAGGCGAAGGGCAAGGATCTGACCAGGCCGACTCGCCACCCCCCCCCCCCCTCGCCACCCTCGGTGTAATGACCTTAGCCGATCCAACGTGACAATGTCACGGCTTCGCTCTAGGCGTCGCTACCAGGCTGCAGCCCAAGCACCCCAACCCCTCTCCGGTCCACCGGCGGGTTGTTGGTGGCCACAGCCTCCCTTTGATGAGCGAACTCGATAGTTAAGTTTGGACGTACAGGGACTTCCCAGAAGGTCACCCATCTCAGTACTACTCTAGCACGAGCACACTTAACTGGTGATGAGAAGTTGGAAAACTCCATAGTATATGATAATAGATCTGACGATAAAAGAAAAACAAATACATAGAAACTAATGTAACAACTACAAAAGAGAACGAAGAGCAGCTCAGGGAGCAGGCAGCGCTGTCACGAACCCTAAGGCAAAATCCAAACAGAAGGAAAATGACTCAGAACATGAAAATTAAAAGTAATCATGTAATATTATGATGTTTAAGTAGAGGAAACAAGAGAAAGGAAAAACAACTAACTGATGCTTAACTGTACTCTAGCCTACTCAGGAGTTAGCCTAAATTTCATTCACGCAATGACATAAGTGGTAGAATGAAAAAGGTATGTGTCTCAATTTGATGTACATTATTCTAATATAAGTTTAATTGCAAAACTTTTCAGCGCGGTGCTTGCAATGACCATTTACTAGTTTTCATTACCAGTTTGGCGGGAGCTTGATTCAAAGCGTCACATCAAATCGACACCTTCTTTCAATGTTTGTCTATGACGAATAGTGAATTGAGGATTCATGTCTTGGAGATTCCTAACACAGCTAAACAGGTAATAAACACACGACAACGATCTACAAGAGTATACATTTCATAATATAAAAGTAATAATAATTAAATTTCATGTTTGCAAGCGAGAGTGATTCATCTACTTATCTTAAGGTGAAGCTGAACGGATAGTGGCAGCTAGACGGTGCCAGCAAAAACTTAGGAGCCTTAGATCGACCAGCTTAAGATCACGCAACCAAGATGACCTATGAATTTTTCTAAGCATGCATAGACATTATAAAAATTGCAGAGATGCACATAAGAGGTTTCTTAGAAAAAATACCTCCCTCGAGAGCAAGGGGAGAGGAGTTACCGCAAACGATCGGGGACTCGGTGGCACTCGGGTGACGGAAACCCAAAATTAGAGAGGGCTTCTTCACGAACCGCCAATTGGAGCGACGAACGATACCGGAAAAATAAAATCACGGCAAGGGTGAGTCGATTGTACGGCGAACACAAGTTGATCGACACCAAAAATTTTGTTGGAAAACGAACACTAACAACAACATAAAATAAATTCTGAAAAGAGAGATAAAGAGGGATTCCTTACCCCAAGAGATCGAAAGCGGATTCAAAAATCCGAGGAGAGGAGGGTCCGAGCAAAACCCTAGGAGACCCCCTTGCAAACCACCGGCCACAACGCAGTGGGAGAGGGATGGAAGGCTGCCTTCACTTGGAGGGGAAGGAGGAAGAACTACTGCGGTCAGCTACAGGAGGAAGAAAAACTGTCGGCCCTTAAGGAGGCGGCGGCCGGCTCCAAGGAGAAGCGGGAGGGCAAGACGGGGCAGCAGAAGTAAGAGGAAGGGGCGCCGACACTAGAGAAGGAGGTTTCGGCCACGAGGAGAGGGATCGGGACACCCGGAGGCAAGATCGGGAGCGGCGAGTCGCGGGTTTCGCGGAAACGGGCTGCGGTTGCGGGAGAAATTTGGACCGGGAGAGGAAGTCAGGTATCGGGTTCACGGGTTTTAGAGGAGAGGAATAAGGTTTTCCCTTTTTTATTGTTATTATTATTATTATTATTATCATCATTATTATTAATATGAGTTGTTACAATTCGGGTTCGGGCCCGGGCCTTCCTTTAATCGGGTTCGGGCTGGGCTCGGGCACCAGCTCCGAAAAGGGGTTGGATCCGACCCCCAAGGTCGGCTAGGTCGGGCCGAGCCAGGTTTTATTTTTTTATATTTTATTTAAATAATTCCTAATTTTAAAAAAAAATAAAAAAAGATACTATAAATGAAATTAATTGAGATGGACAATAAAAAAGTTTTTTTATTAATAGTGAAAAATAGATAAATTACACTTTTACATCAAAATTGGAAAAAAAAGTACAAAAAATGAAATTTATTATTATTATTATTAATTTTAAATAAAGAAAATTACAAAATTAATTAACATAACAAAATAAATATTTTATCGGGAGTGACTGGTAAATGTGCGATGCACTTAATCATCTTTTAAATTTATTGCGTTCATCTCATCTTCTTCGTCTGACGAGTTATCATCTATCGCTGAAATGTTCGAATTACTTTTCATAGCATCCAAGTAATCTTTGTAGCAAATACAAATTCTAATGATTCTTCATCGAGCTGACTCTTTTGCTCGTTCAAAACTCTGACACAAAGAGAAAAAACAGACTCTGAAGCTACTGAATGAGTTTGGATTATTAGTAAATCACTAATCATATAGAGCACAATAGAATAGGTATTAACTTTATTTTTTCACCATTTTAAGAGATTGAAATCTTTAATCTCCTTCATACTTAAAAAATCATGAAATTTTGTTTTAGTATACAATCTTAAATCATTTAAACTACTAGAACTACATGTGTGCGTTTTTTCCTAGAACCTAATTCTAAAATTTAATTTTTAAATTTATCTTTTATTCTGGGTTGCGATATTTCTTCTCGGGGTCGCCAGCCGTATAAGTTATCATAATAATTAAAACATTCGGTAAAAATGAAATTATATTTTGAAATACTAACATCATCAAAATTCGTGAAAGATATATTTAAGTTTCAATTAGTATTTATTTTTTCTAACAGATTTTCTACGTTGTCTAAGCTGAATAGAGGATTTAAAGCGGTGACGCATGACAACATAACAAACATTTCTCTATAATATTTCAAAAATTTTGCTTCCATTATTTTAATTAAAGGAAGTCACCCTTCGTGTTGCTCATAATAGTTAAATTGAAATATAAGTCACCCTTCGTGTTGCTCATAATAGTTAAAATGAAAACATGTCTTTGTTGCCTAGAGCTATAAATAAATTGAAATATAAGGCAAATTTTATAAAAAAAATGGGGTTTCATATAAGATAAACTGACTTATATCACTAAATTTAAAACGTGACAAACGTATCGGGTGTGAAAAAACGCACCGTTTAGAATTGGTTTAAAACGCCTCCTGAAGAGAGTGGAACGCTTGTGTCGGCACATCTGTCCACACAAAAGCATTCTTCCGCAGCAGGATGAGGAGATGGGCGGTGATGCCGCCGTAGTCGCGGATGAAGTGGCGGTAGTATCCCGTGAGGCCGAGAAAGTCCCGGATACCGGTGATGTCATGCGGTAGCGGCCACGACGCCACACCCTCCATCTTGGTCGGGTCAGCCGCTGCCACCACGATCTCTCCCCCTCCTCATCGAATTTCTCATCAGGAGTACCTGGACCTTCGGGGGAAAGGTCTCTGCTTCCGCTGCAAGGGCTCGTACTCGCCAACTCATGAGTGTCCTAACAGGGAACTCCGGATGCTCTTAGGCGTCGAGGAAGAGGAGATTGTCATGGCCGATTTCGAGGCCCTCGAGCTCTAAGGTGATGAAGAAATACACATAATTTTATCTTTAATTTTAAATTCTCGCACACATTTAATAATTATTTGATATATAGTTTGATCTGTGTGCGTGATTTTGAAACTTTCAAAATATATTATATGTTTATTTAGCTCTCATGAAATGGGATAAACCCAATGACAAGTGATACAAATATATAATAGTCCTAATTTTATGTTACTACTCCAAACGTTACTCGTTAAACTCATACGTCCTTCGAAATTTTCAAAATAACTTATTATCGATTGTTTTCTTTCTAAATAAAATTTGAAGGTGTCGCCTAAGAGAGGATCTACTTACCCATTGATATTTTGACTAAAGCCCTTCATATATGTATTCGGACACCTCTTTGTTGTCATAGTGGATAAACGGCAACCCACGTCTGATGACGTTCTTCATTTGTAGCACTCGTTGTCGGAGTTGATCGTACATCTAAATTTGCCCTGCTCCCGATATTTGTGCATGATTGAACACAGGAACTTGTTTCAAAATGCAAGACATGAGGTGTCTTGCTAGTGTCGAGTTGTCATTGAGTGGTAGCAACTTCGAGCACAATTTGCACCGTGCCTTGTATTTGGCGCCACCTTTAATTTTATTGAAATGCCTCCAAACTGGTGTCATACGCTTGTGCTTCACCGCTTCATGCGCATTTTGAGTAGATGGCGCTGGCATTGAGGATGACGATGTCATGTTCAATAAAAATAAATGAAAATTAATTTTTATTAATATTAAGAGAGATAGTGAGACAGAGAAAGAGAACGAGTTGGCGAGAGTGAGAGAGAGAGAGAGAAGAGAAAGGGAGAGGAGGGCACCAATTGGGTAAGGGGGTTATATCTTTTTAAAAATATATATTTTTTTTAAATAAGCTTAGGGTCTAGGCTTGCCTAGGATGCAAGCCTAGGCCTTAGAGTTGGAACGAGTAGGCTACCAAAAGGCAGCCTACTTGTATGGGTCGGTTGGGTGAGTGGCATAGCAGCAGCAGCGCTGCCATGTCATTGCCAACCAACGGCTCTAATAAGAGTCGTTGGTCAACGACTATAAGAATCGTTGGTGTCTCGCTTGGGACCGGGCTAGGGTAGGCCTGAAAAACCAGGCTTTGCCCAGCCCGGCCCGGCCCTGGTCAGGCACTAGGCCGAGCAAATCATCTATACGGGGGCCTTGTAAGGCCCCCAAGACCGGCCTAGGCCCGGGTCAGGCTTTTCCGCAGTCGGTCCTAGCCGGACTTTTTCCGGGTCGGGCTTGGGCCGGCCCCCTGGGCCAGGTTTTTTTGGGGACGACTATGAGGTATTAATCAAACACACTCAGTGTCAAAACATATCATCAATTACATATAGTGAAATTCTTACTGGAAATAACAAAGGAAATATTTACATAATAGATTTCTCATCTATTAAAATGAAATCTGTTTATTTAATGATAATATAAGTAATGCTGAATTATAAGCATAAAAAATTAGAACATTTGAATCTAAAAACTGTGTTCAAACTCTATAAGGATAACCTAGTTAGAAATCTATCACAAGATAAATATGTTAAGGAAAAACATTGTAGAATTTGCCAACTTGGTAAGCAAACTAAAGAATTATTTAGGAAAATAAATAAAAACGATTCTTCAAGGATCCATTCTCTTTTACATATTGATTTATTTGGACCTATTGCAGTCCATAGCTTACGAGGTAAGTCATATTCACTAGTTATTGTGGATGACTTTTCTAGATTCACATAAGTGTTCGTCCTGAGAACTCTCTGACATTTTCAAAATTCTCTCTAATTTTCTTAGACAACCAAAAAGAACTGAATATTTCAATTGCTATAAAGTGATTATGCCACTGAGTTTTAGTCTTATAGGATGTGTCAATTCTGCGAGAATAAAGAGATCAAGCATAGTTTTTCAGCTCCTAGAACTTGACAACAAAATAGAGTTGCTGAGAAAAAGAATAATACTCTGATTGAATAGGGTAGAACATTATTAACTAAGACTAACTTATCTATGTCATTTTTGGCAGAGGCAATTAACACAGATAACTATGTTCTCAATAGAAGTTTCATTCATAAAACTGAGGGTAAAACTCTATATGAGCTATTGAATGGAAAAAACACCAAATATAATATATTTTAATATATTTGGATTTATTTGTTATATTCAAATAATAATAGTAAGTCATTTTGTCAAATTTAACAAGAAGGCAAATGATAATATCTTCATAGGATATTGTACATCTACCAAGACTTATCGATGTTATAATTAAAAAAACATTTAAAATAAAAGAAACAATGCATGTAGTTTTTGACGAGACTAACATACTATGTGAAGGAAAAAATACATCCATAAACTTTGATTTGCAAATAAAGAAAGTAATTGAACATATAAAAGAATTGGTTGTGAATCAAGAGATCCAAGTTCCTCAAATACTTCAACTTAATCTGAACAAATTCCAAAAACAACTGTGCACAATCAGGAAGACAATGATGAAGATGATTTAATCTCTGAGACAGATAAATGCTCAACAAGTAAAGCATATTGCAAAAAATTCAGGATGAAGCTGCTGAAGATGTCAATAGGGATGTTATTGCTCCTCAGCAAGCTGAGGCAGGAACTCTTCTACTAGAGCTTATCATTCTCAAGAATTCACAAATTATAGGTGATATCTCAGTGGGTGTACAAACTAGGAGAAAAATCTCCAAAGAGATGATACTCCAATGCTTCATGTCTCAAATTAAGCCCAAAAAATTTGAAGATGCAAACAATGATTCACACTGGATTGTTGTCGTGTAACAATAACTTGCTCAATTGGAGAGGGGCAATGGATGGACGTTGGTTGAAAGGGCAAGAAATTACTCAATTATTGGAATTAAATTGGTATACAGAAACAAATTAGATATTGAATGAATTATTGTCAGGAATAAGGAAAGAATGGTTGCTTAAGGTTACAAGCAAGAAGAAGGAATTAACTATGACCAAACGTTTGTTTATGGGGTGAGCTCAAGTAGCACAGCATACTGGCCGCGAAGTGGGAGAGGCGAACCCAGGCCAATCCAATCCTCGGGTAGCATAACGAATTTGCCACCGAGTGAGCAAGGCGATCCCAGGCCAATCCAACCTACGGGCTTGCTCAGGTCATTAAGTAGCAATCATTTGAGAGAATGGCTATGAGCGGACCGTCGGGATCTGGGAATAATGTTCTCGTTATGGCAGAGGCCACTATCCGCGGACCATCTAGGTAGGGATAGCATTTTGGTTAAGGCGAACGCAGCTACCCGCATGCCAATAAAGACAAATTTACCATTGAGATATTTTGCCTATAAAAAAGACCGAAGAGCACTATGCTGAGGGCAGACCTAGCAGCATAGAGCCCGCACTTTTCGAGTTTCTCCGTGCCGACTGAGGTGTCAAGCTCAGTACACGACTTTGGGATGGGAAGTTAAGAAGAAAACTTTTGAGTGCGTGGAGGAACCTGTTACGCATCCTAGATCGAGAGCGCATGCATGGGGAAAGAGGTGGTAAGTCCACAGAGGAGGAGGAGCATCGGAGAGCTGTGGCAGCGGCTTGCGACCGGTGGCTGTGGGCGGAGCGGGATCGCGGGCGGGCGGCTAGGGTTCGGCTTCTGTGAACCGAAAATTAGAAGATAAGTAGAGAGTGAGAGAATTAGTAAGAGGAAGAGAAATTAAAAATGAAAATACTTCTTGCATAGTTCCTTGGTTCACCTCACCCAGGAATTAACCAAATGCCCTCTCCTTGGGCTTAGACACGGACGATTAAAATGCACGCAAAATAAAAATATAACATAAAACTAGATAAGGGTCGGGCGATATATGCCACCAAGGCGGGACCAAAGAGGGACTATAACATCTCCACCCTTCCCGAAGACAAGCTTGCCCTCAAGCTTGGTCAGAGGTGACGGTCGGCGTTTGATCCCCCGTGTTAGTGTCAGTATCCAGTTCAGCAGTCAGGTCGTCTACCTCCAACCATAAGAGGCGCTTGCAGTGATGTACACAGAAAAATGGCTCGTAGCAGTTGTAACAGAGGCCCTTGGCACGGCGGTCACTCATCTCCTGTGGCGACAGTCGACGAATGGTACCAAGGAGATCGACATTGCGGTCCGGGGAAAGGAGACTAGTTGTGGTCGATGGCAGGGGCGCGGAGTACGACTGGACCCCTCGGTGTCCTGGTGATGTAGATAAGGACGATCCAAAAGCAGAAGCTTCTCGCATATGTGAGCCAAACTCATGGAAGTGGTCAGATCAGCGGGTGCCTGAAATTCCACGTCCATGTGAAGGCGCTCATGGAGTTCTGTCGTGAAGATGGACACCTGCTGCGTCGGAAGAACGGAGGAAGTGCGGGCCAGGTGGACTTGAAAATGCTCGAGATACTCGTCGATCGAGCCGGTGTGCTGGAGGGAAATGAGATCCCCCACGGTATTGTAGTGGAGGGGGGGGCCAAAACGGAGGGTGTAGTTTACCTTTAAATCTTCCCAAGATAGGAGTGTTTTCTCCTGTTACAGTTGGGAAAACCAAAGTTGTGTGGGATCCATCAGTTGGAAGGCAGCAATATTGAGCCACTCTTCCCAAGGGGTGCGCTGGTGGACGAAGAACTGGTCGCAACAAGAGAGCCAGGCTAAGGCGTCTTCGTGGCCGTCGAATATGGAAAGTCCAGTCGCAAGTATCGTGGCACCCCGTTGCCCTTATGTTGCGGGGGGAAAAACTCCATCGGGGTTGGCGGAATCGGCGCCTCACTGGAGGAGACCGTGGCCGGTTGGGCCATTCTATTAGCCGCTAGTTGGGTGGTGACGGCAGTAATGAGGGCATTGTTGTTATCCGTTAGGAACTTGTCGAGAGACTCGAAAAATTGCGAGAGAGAGGGCTGGAAGGCCATTGCGTGGGAAGAAATTTATGGATTATCGGTGTCGAAGGGAATGGAGGAAAGAGGGACCAGCGGCGGAAGTAGCCTGGTAGAGGAAGCAGACAAGGGGCTCCCGTCAATGGAGGAGCTGAGAAGGCTGCACTGGGGAGCAGGGCTGGCGGAGAGCGGCCGGTGCGACGTCGGTCGGGGCAGAGTTGGTTGTGCAGAGCTCGGGACTGAGATGTGCGGGCCGGAGCAGATTGTGGAGGAGTCGTTCGGTGTGGAGCAGGTCAAGGAGGATTCATGCGGGCCGGAGAAGATCCGGGAGGAGCCGTGCGGGCCGGAGCAGGACGGGGCAGAGCTCTGCGGGCCGGAGCAGATCGGGGCGGAGCTCAGGGGGGAGGAGCAGGTGGTGTGAAGCGTTCGGAGGGGATAGACGGCGGTAGATCTGGAGTTTCAGCGGCGAGTAGGAGGGTTACCTCTAATACCAAGTTGATACGTGCCCTAGATCGATAGCGCGCGCACGGGGAAAGAGGTGGGAAGTCCACGATGGAGGAGCGTCGGGGAGCTATGGTGGTGGCTTGCGGCTTGCAAGAGGTGGCTACATGCGGAGCGGGATCGCAGGCGGGCAGCTAGGGTTAGCCTTTCGTGAACCAGAAATTAGAAGATAGGTAGAGAGAGAACTAGTGAGAGGAAGAGAAATTAAAAATGAAAATACTTCTTACTTAGTTCCTTGGTTAACCCCACCCGGATATTAATAGTCATAACTCAAATGCCCCCTCCTTGGGCTTAGACACGGAGGGTCAAAATGCGTGCATAATAAAAATAAAAATAAAACTAGACAAGGGTTGGCGATATACGCGACCAAGGAGGGACTTTAACAGAACCTCCTCACTGCAGCTCACGGGTCTGTGTATAAGTTTTTCAATCTATCATCAGTGAGGGTCAGATCTAGGCTCAAAATATTCGACCTCAGGTGTCTGACGGTGGATTACGTAATGCAAGCTACCCCCTCTTGGTTCGAACTCCGTTGAACGGGTATCCGGGTTTTAACATTTTTGGCGCGGTGAGCGTAAATGGTAGCCTGTGAAAAAAAACCTCACACGACGACACCATGGACATACATGGAGAGCATAGAGATGACTAAGACAACTCGCACCCATTAGGCGAGTTCATCACACGAAGCGATTTCGCGGAATTCAGAAAGGAAATGGAGGACACGTTGTGAGCCTTGCTTGCACTTCGCAGCGAGGAGGCAGAGCCTTCCCCACCGGTCATCATCTGACACGGCAAGGAGGGTCAGAGCAGGCGTCCCGACAAGGAATCCATTCAGGAGGAGGATCACACTCTGCACGCGGGAGTTCTTTTTGCGACACTGCCAGTAACCCGCTACTCAGAAAGTGAGTTCGAGCGAGATCGTCCAGCTCATCTAGTCTCCCCGGGGAGCCCGTTCTGCGAGTTGATCATGTCTGCCTCAGTGCCAAAGGGGTTCAGAGAGAGCGATGAGCTACCACTCTGGAAAAGATGATCCCGTCCAACATCTAAAGTTGTTCGAGGATGTCATCTCGATTCGGCAGATGGAGTACACCTTCAAGTGCATTGTTCGCCATATCTTTCAGAGGAAAAGCTAGAGATTGCTTCCAGCGATTGGCATGGATCTAGTGATCTCAATTACAAGAAAATATCAAAGAAGACTCGCATCTTTGATTTCACAGGTAGAGGTCAACTCTCTTTTAACTAGAGTAATGTGTTGATCATTAGTTCTGGTTATACTGATATCATCCACATATGCAATAAGGATAGTGGTAACTTTCACCTTCTCGTAGATAAAGATTGTGTGATCATAAGTACAACCGAAAAAAAATCTAAACTCAAGAGTTTGATACTTGGCTTTTAAAACCAGACCCAAAATTATTGCTTGAGGTCATACAAGGCCTTCTTGAGGTGATACCTCAATCCTTTAGAAACATCAATGTTTGGTAAAGTAGTCATGTAGATTTCTTATTTTAATTTACCATGGAGAAAGACATTTTTTACATCAATTTTATACAAAGGCTAAGACTTGTGAGTGGCTGCAATAGATAACAAAATTTTAAAGGAGTTAAATTTAACAACGGGAGCAAACATCTCTTGGAAGTCAATCCCATAAATTTGGGTAAAGCCTTTAGCAACAAGTCTCACTTTATATCTATTAAGAATGTCATCTTGAAGTTATTTGATAGTATATATCTATTTGCATCTAACAGTAAGACATTCACGCGGAATAGGGATAATTTCCTAAGTATTTTGACGTTGGAGAGCACTCATCTCCTCCTTTATAGCCTACGTACAGTGGGGATTAGAAATAGATTCTGAAAAAGTGTTGGTATAGAAATAGAGGAAATTGATACAAGATAAGTTTTCAGAGAAAGAGAGATAGATCGATACCCACCATATTTATTAACAGAAAATTTGGTACAACCACTATGAATTTGGAGAAAATATGTGTCCTTTTATGTGGTCCCGGTAATCAGATCTGACGGAGTAGTGGTGGGCGGTGGAACATGAGCATGTCATTCTAGCTCGATTGTTTTGACTTTCCTTCTCTAGTAGACTTGACGGTTCTCTCTTCTTTTATAAACCCACAGATCATTGGTAGAAACTTTCCATTCAACGAGAACATTTAAGCTACAATGTGAGAAAACATCCACAAGAGCAGGTAGAGGCGACATCAACTACCTTCATCTTCAGAGTTCGTAACATTTTTCCTTCATCCGAGTAAGATGGAGTATGCTCAAAGAAGGTAACATCATGATGCATCCTCCGTCGCATTCAAAATTGCATGACGTCACTATGCGTCGTGAATTTTTATATATGCATTTATTTTTCATGTATTTCTTTCGTCGCACAGCTACTTGGTTTGAAAATTGCTCCGCTTGACGGTTTGACCGCCCTACAAGACCTTAAATAAAAGGTCCGGTAATTTTAGTAGTTAGAATGTAACGGGCAAGCTTAAAATTATTTAAAACCAGACGGGTCGCCCGCCTCCTCCAGGAAGCACCATTCAGTAATCTAAAACCCTCCCTCAGGCGGCCATCGAGTTTACTCCCCTTTGTCGGTTGTTGTCGACTCCAGCTCGTACTTTCCAGCAAACAGTCGGCAGCACTGTTCCACAACTTGCAGACATTTTGGAATCGGTTGTCCTCTTGTGGTATTCTTCTCCCGTTCTTGCTCCGTTATTTAGCTTTTAAATTTATACACCATCTTAAATAATTCAAAGCTTGCCCCAAAAATTCTAATTATTACAATTACCATTATTTTATAAATTATTTATTGTGTAATTGCTTGTGGATGTACGGATCCGGCTTCGGGTCAATTCATTAGACATTGCAGAACGTTTTCTAGATAACGATTAATAGCTTCGCAAAGTCAAACGTGAAGAGTGCTTTTTACGTGTGAATACCTCGATTTGGCCACCCAACCCCCTTTCAAAATTAAAACTCAACCCATTTTTCAAAACCCTGGTTTTATTTTCTAACAAATAAAATATTTTGCTTAAAAATATTTAATTCTTGAAAACATAATTTGAGTCAACATCAGTTTGATACCAGAGGGAGGTTTGATTTGCTCATATCGCGAATCGATTGATCCATGTTATAAAAAAAATTAAAAACTATTTAAAAAACAAAAAATTCTAGCTTTATTCAAATATATACATATAGATAATATATATTTATTTTGAAAAAAAAAATCTTTATCTATCATTATAATATATATATATATATATATATATTGTCAATCTCCAATATTTTTACTTAATGTCACCCCTACTTAAAATAGTCAACTATCTTAAATTTTAAACAAAAAAAATTATTATCATTTTGAGTTTCAATTTTAAAAAAAATAGTAATTTTATCTCTAAATATTTTTAAAATATTTTGTTAAAATGGAAAATCTTGAAGAGCGTATAAAAACTTTAATGATTCTGACTGAGATGTGCACCGATGTATAGTTGTACACAAACTTAAGATGACAATGCACAAGTAATAAATCTTTCCTGATCACTTCAAAAGTACGTGTCATCTAGGGGAACACGGGCCTCGAAATCTTAATAGTGGTCCTATTAGTCACGTTGTTTTCCCCACGAGCACATTTACCCAACTAATCTCCATTGTAGCACTACCTTCAGTCGAGAAGATTTCCCTTAGCCTTAGCTCCAGGAAATAGAATTTTTTCTTGCTCATCCCCTCATCTCGACTGAAATGGTGCTTCCACTTAATCGCACTGAATCACAACCTTTAATCTTTGAGTTTACTCTGAAATCCTCGCTCCAAGAAGAACTTACTAGTGAAGTGTTACTCACCTTGGATGACACAATTTCGACCTCACTTCTTCCGGAGAAGGAGCTAGCTAGTGATGAGCACCTCATCTTAAGTGACATAGACTGTATCTACATATGTCCTGATTCTCCTACGCCACTATAACCACAACGCTTAAGCCTATTAACATTATGTTTGATGGTCACCCACCTATAACACTAGTGTCACCACCATATATTGATTTTGTATTTGGAGAACATCATTTGTTGTCATTACATTATCCTATAAATGAGTCTGAAGAAAATTATTTTCAAATTATTAATATATCTAAGAAAACTTTTGTTTTAAGGATACCGGGAACTCAAAAAAATTTCACTCATAATAACGATACACATTTTTAAGAATTTCTCTGGAAACATTTAAATGATAAAATTGAGATCAATTTTAAATTATGTAGTATTAAGTTTGATATAAGCGGATTTGTGGAATTGCAACAATATATTAACTATTTTATGACGTATTTTGGAACGTACTAAGGGGTCGAATGAATACAAAACTCGAGTTTAATAGCACTTATTACTCTCTAACCGATGAACTAACTGAAATCGTTAATAAGAGTTTGGAGAACCTTCTTAAGTGTTTAATTGAGGCGAATTTAAAACAATGCGATCGTATACCTCCACGAGTAAAATCCACAATTAATAATTCTAAAAATCATTTTTTATTATATCTTCTTGCGAGATTATTTCTGTGTTACTTCACCTACCTGACCGTCATCACCTCTCATTCCATGAACGTATTTCATTCGATTCGCAAGCTCGTACTAATTATTTAAATAAACTGCATAAAATTATTGCTAACAAATTGTGAGCAACCTTTGAAACTTATAAATTCACGGTCGGTCGATATTACCGTAAAATGGACTTTTCAGAGGAAGATTGGGTGATTGATTATTGCAGGGGGGTTTTGTCCTTTTCAAATTTCGAAACATATCAAGCCACCTGTCAAAGCCCCAGACATACCACCTGATTCAAGCACCAGCAACGACATCAGATCTCTCTAGTACCAGTCTTTGCGAGTTCTTGTCGGGGTCGAGCTCTTTCAACCCCGGGAGAACTGATGCATCGTCCGTCGCATCCAAAATTGCATGATGTCACTGTATGTCTGAATTTTTATTTATGCATTTATTTTTCATGTATTTCTTTCGCCGCACGGCTATTTTGTTTGAAAATTGCTCGGCTCGACGGTTTGACCTCCTGACAAGACCTTAAATAAAAGGTTTGGTAATCTTAATTGTTAGAACGTAACGGGCAAGCCTAAAATTATTTAAAATGTATAGATTTAAAATTTTAAATTCAAAGTACGGGAAGAGATAGGAAATATTATGTTTGGAATTAATTTAAAAACTATAAGTAATTCGAAAGAGTTATTTGGAAAGAGATTTTTTGGAAAAGAATTATTAAGCACATTTTATTTGGAAAAGGGTTTTATTTTGGAGAGAGATCCATATCGCCTATTTAATGATTACTTAGCAAGGACAAAATTAAACCGGACAGTAGAGATCGATTCTTTAATCGATCCTCTATGTTGTCAGTTCCTTTCCCCCACCGTACAGCTCCATCCTCATGAGTCCCGCCGCTCCAACCCCTTCGATAGCGACAAGTCAGCCGCATCCTACCCGCACTCGCTGTTTCAGCACTCGATGACGATAGCCCCGCGTTGCTGCCATCAACCGCCTCCCTAGCGCCCCCGACGACCAGCAGATCTTTCTTATTGTCCCTATTTCTAATGTCGGAGGCCCCTTTGTTCCAGTAAATTTTCGCCAAACCAGACGGGTCGCCTGCCTCCTCCAGTCAACGCCATTTGACGGTCTCAACCCCTCCACTGGGTGGTCATCCATTTCCATCACCTTGTCGATTGTTGTCGACTCCAGCTTGTACTTTCCAACAAACGATCGACAACACTGTTCCACACCTTGCAGATGTTTTGGGATCGGTTGTCCACTTGTGGTATTCTTCGCCCGCTCTTATTCCGTTATTTAGCATTTAAATTTATGCACCATCTTAAATAACTAAGAGTTTACCCCCGAACGTTCTAATTATTGCATTATCGTTATTTCATAAATTATTTCATGTAATTGTTTGTGAATGTACAGATTCGACTTCGGGTCAATTCATTAGACGTCGCAGAACGTTTTCTGCATAACGATTAACGGTTTCGCAAAAGTCAAATGCCAAGAGTGTTTTTTACACGCGAACGCCTCGATTTGGCCGCTCGACCTCTTTTCAAAATTAAAACTCAACCTATTTTCAAAACCCTGATTTTATTTTATAACAAATAAAAAATTTGCTTAAAAATTATTTAATTCTTAAAACCCTAATTTGAGTCTATATCACATCTTTAGATATAATCCTTCTACGCAACAAAGGTGAGTAACAATTATACCTTTTTTGGTTAGCGATCTATCAAACAAAAACACATTTAATAGATTGAGGACCTAATTTATCCTTATGTGGTCCCACAGTATGAACAAAAGCAACATGTCTATAAACTTTGGGTGGAAGATTAAATAATGGGAGATTTGGATATATAAATTTTAGAGGATACTTCCCCAAGAAAGTATCAGATGTCAACCGATTAATTAAGTAGAGAGAAGTGAGAACACATTCATCCCACAGTCCCTTAGGGGAGTGCATCTCTTATAATAAACAGCAATTAGTTTTTATGAGATGACGATTCTTCCTTACTGCCACGTTATTTGTTGAGGGGTCCCAGGGTAAGAAGTTAGAAAATATGATGTCATGATCTCCCAATAACCTATAAAGTTCCCCACCAATATATTTGCCCTCATTATCACTTCTAAGAATTTTAATTTGAGCATCAATATACTGATAAAATAACTGAAATATTTTATATACTTCATTTTTCTTCCTCATAACATAGACCCAAGTAAAGCGAGAGTAACCACAACTAAAAAATTAAATAGAGATATCCATTAATAGAGCACATAAGGAATGTTCAAACATCAAAATGTATCAAAACAAAATATTTCACACTCTGACTCTGCTAGGAGTATAATTGGTCTACAATGTTTCCAAATTCATATGATTGATAGTCAATTCTAGCTTTAGCAACATCAAAAAAATTAGGGAAAGCGGACTCCAAGGTCTTCAAGCTAGTATACCCAAAGCTTTTGTGTCACAACATCAATCGATCAGTATTCAGGATTTCTGAGCAGCAATGGCGTTATTAGTATCCATAACATAAACACCACTTGGCTCATGTCCACCACCAATCGTTCTCCACATGCCAGAACCAAGAAAACATAATGATAAGAGAAAAGGTGATGACACAATTCAGTTGTTTGGTTAAATTGCTCATAGAAAGCAGGTTTGTCGAAATTGAAGGAACAACTACAAATTTGAAAGAGATTGTGGGAGAGATTTGGATAAATCCCATTACCAGTCACTGCAGCAGATCCATCAGCAAGCTTAACACTGCAAAATACAGGAGATACAGAAGTAATACCCCTAGAAGATCCCGTTATATGGTCAGAGGCTCTAGAGTCAATGATCCAGGGGAAGACGGTTTCATAGTATAGATAAAGAGGTAGTTTGACATAAGCAGTTGTACCAAACAGGTCTGCAGCAAGAGGTCTGCCAACACTAGCCATCAGTGCTCTGAGTTCTATAACTGAACTTTCTTTTTCACAAACTTCCTATTAGTACCATGAATCCAACCTGGAGGAACCAAGTTGGGATGCAAGTCCCAACACTTATCTTTCACATATCCTTTCTTCCCACATTACCCTCATCTTCCGGTTTTATGTTTCAAGAATGTCACTACTTCTGTTCAGCAATAAGAGAAGATTTACCACGCCCAACATGTACATCAGTACGAATAGAGTTTATACGACTCGCCTCCCCCGAATGTAGTGGGCAACGGTCTCCAAATCAGGAACAAAGTCTCCCAACATCTGAACACTTTGGAATTCAAGCTCTGAAGGAAAACCTGAAAGCATTTCAAACACCCTTCATTGCATAAGTTCATCCTTGTAATTTTTCATGGTATGAATAAAAGAGTATTGATCAATTTTTGCTCACTTATGAGTCAGCTTACTGTAATATTCTTTGAAATCATACAAACTCATCATATGCATCTGTTCAATTTAAAGATGATAGATCCTTGTCAAGTCTTTCTTTTTTGAATAATTTCGTTCAATTAATTCTCACATTTTTTTAGCAGCCTGGCAGAAAAGGACTTGACTTGCAATCTTGGGTTCCAAGTGTTAGAGAGGAGAACACACCTTTAGGTTATTTCCCTTCAACATTCAATTTATTGACCCGGAATAGAAGAAATACTTCTTAGCCACATCTGGAGATATCATCACCACCCGGTGAGCCTAAGATAGCTTGCCATTTAACAACTTGTCTCATATTAAAAACAATTATTCACATTAGTTTAGAAAACATAGGGGAATAAAAACAACATGAACGAACTAGTTCATTATAACTAATGTGATCTCCAAGAGACTTAAGAAATAAGTTTAGTGAAGGGTACCTCTCTCTTCGTAGGATGTACATTAACATCTACATGCTCAGGAGGTAGTCTGATAGACATAAAAATAAAAGGTTTTGAGGCCTTTGGAAGTGTTGCGGAATAGGCTACTTCTATAGCTCTCTTAAGAGGAGTGCATTCCACCTGCCTCTCTGAAAAGAAGAGAAAACTAAAGAGAGTTCATTTGCTAGGAGCTTAAATGACTCTGAAGGGCAGAGAAGACGGACCAAATTCTTATCTAATATATGCATACATTGCAGGAACATCCTGCCTAAAATATATGTAGGAAAACTTATAAAGGAAATAAGTTATTCCAACAAAGATTCCATTATACAAAATTAGTGACAGACATTAATATGATACATTGCCAGAGAAAGAAATAAAAATACAAAAGACAATTAGAAAATAGTGCAAGGAGAATGTTCAGTGATAATTAAGAATGATGCCAGTAACTTTAATAAACTGCAAACCATCAGAAAACCAACCACACACACACATATTGCCATAATCAAAAATATTTGCATATGTTATTTATCGAGAAAGAAAACAATATTTGCATATGTTATATATCGATCTTGAGAAATCTTATGATAAGGTTCCAAGAGAGATTTTATGGAGAGTCGTAAAAAAAGAAAGCTGTAAATGTATAATGCATTGGCATAATCAAAAATATGTATACAAATTCAGTGACGCGGGTGAGGACATCTAAAGAATTAACACGGGAATTCTCTATCATTGTTGTCATACATCAAGGTTCAGCTTTAAGCTCTTATCCCTTTACCCGTATCTTAGATGAGCTCGCTGGACATATCCAACAACAATGCCTCGGTGTTTAGTGTTTGCATATGATATCATTTTGATCAATGACACGTGCGAGATTGTAAAAGTAAAAAACTTGAATCTTGGCGAGACACTTTAAAAAAGAAGGGTGTATATGGAGCTTTAATTTAGTTGTGAAAAAAGAATGGATGACTTCGTTATTAAGTTGGGTGATCAAAGATATTTCCCACAGTAAGTGATTTAAATATCTTGGATCGATAATTAAAAACGATGGAGGTGTTGGTAAAGATGTGATACAAAGAATCCAAGAAGGTTGGCTAACTGGCGAGGTGCATTATGGATCTTATGTGATTGTAAAGTATCATTAAAAATTAAAGGTAAGTTTTATCGTACTACAATTAGACCAGCGATGCTCTATGGTTCTAAGTGTTGGGCGGTGAATTATGTACATGAGCAAAAAATGGGAGTTGCGGAGATGAGAATGCTTAGATGGATGTGTGGACACACGAGACTGGATAAAAGTAGGAATGAATGTCTCAGGAATACGACGGGATGGCATCAATTGCAAAGAAGATGCGAGAAGATCGACTAAGATGGTTTGGACACGTACAAAGGAGACCATTAGAGACACATGTTGAGCATTATGAGAGTTTAGTCACTAGCCATGTGTTATGGTCCCGCTTTGGTTCCGTTTTGGTTGCGTATATCGCAGATCTTTATCTATTTTTATTTTATAATTTACATGTGCATTTGATCCTCCGTGGCTAGGCCCAAAAAGAGGGCATTTTGGTGTAACTATTTAATACCCGGGTGGGGAACCAAGGATGACAAGCAAGCAAGTTATTTTAATTTTCTATCTTTTTCCTCTCTCTAACCCAATTCTACCTCACGGAAGCCGACCCACGCCCTAGCCGCCTCCCCAGATCGAGACTTCGGCGATTTCGCACATCCCTCATCTGCCGTCTCAAGTCACAAGCAGCCTGTAGCCAGTCATAGCTCATCGGAACTCCAAGAGGGTTCCCTCCTCCTACCTAGGGGACTTCCTTCTTCCCCTGTGCACACTCTTGCCGAAACTCCAGATCTACTGCCTTCTTCCCTCGTTGTGGCCAACCCATCCATTTTCTCTGACCATCGACCCCCCTGCCGCTTCCCCCAGCCGGCTCTGCCGTTCGTGAGCTCAACATTGGCGGGGGCTCCGCCCCGATCCACTTCACCCCGACCTGCTTCACCCCGACCTGCTCCTCCCTGACCTACTCCGCTCGGCACGCCTCAGCATCGACTAGTTCCGCCCAGCCAACTCCGTCCCGACCGGCTTCGCCTCGGCCGCTCTCTTTCAGCCCTAATCCGCAGCGTATACTACTCGGCTCCTCCATCGACGGGGGCCCCTTGTTCGATGCCTCTACCAGGCTACTGCCGCCGCCGGTTCAACCTTCATCCAGCCCCTCTGACGTCGACAATACACCCATTTCTCCTCCAGCAATGGTCGATCCGCCCTCTCTCTCAAATCTTTGAGTCCCTCACCAAGCTCCTAGCGGATAAGAACACCGCACTCATCAGTGTTGTCGCTGCTCAACTAGAAGTTAACCGAACGGTTCAACCGACAACGGGCTCCTCCAATGATGTGTCGCTTTCGTCAACCCCGCCGGAGTTTTATCCCCTGAGGCACGAGGGCAATGGTGTGTCACGATACATGCGGCTGGACTTTCCAATATTCGATGGCCACGAAGATCCCTTGGCCTGGATTTCTCGTTGTGAGCAGTTCTCTTCCAAACAATAGTCGACCGCCCTCTCTCTCTCAAATCTTTGAGTCCCTCGCCAAGCTCCTAGCGGATAACAACATCGCACTAATCAGCACCATTACTGCCAACTAGCGGCTAACCGAACGGACCAACCAGCAACAGGCTCCTCCTATGATGTGTCGCTTACACCAACCCCGTCGGAGTTTTATCCCTCGAGGCACGAGGGCAGTGGTGTGCCACGATACATGCGGCTGGACTTTCCAATATTTTATGGCCAAGAAAACCCCTTGGCCTGGCTTTCTCATTGTGAGCAGTTCTTCGCCCATCAGCGCACCCATTGGGAAGAGTGGCTCAACGTTGCTTCCTTCCACCTGATAGGCCCTGCCCAACTTTGATTTTCCAAACTATAACAGGAGAAACCATTCGTATCTTGGGAGGATTTCAAAATGAGCTGCACCCTCCGCTTCAGACCACCTCTCCACAGCAATATCTTGGGAAATCTCATTTCTCTCCGACAGACCGGCCCGATGGACGAGTACCTCGAACAGTTTCAAGTCCTACTGGCCCGCACTCCCTCAGTTCTTACATAGAAGGTGCCCATGTTCACGGCAGGACTCCATGAACTCCTCCGCATGGACGTGGAATTTCAGGCCCCCACATATCTGACGACTGCAATGAGCTTGGCTCGCATCTGCGAGAAGCGTCTGCTCTTGGACCGTCCTCATCTCCATCACCCAAACACCGAAAAGTCCTGTCGCACCCCGCGCCCTCTGCCATCACCCACAGTCAGTCTCCTCACTCTGGACCGCGATGTCGACCGCCCAGCCACCATTCGCTGATTGTCTACAAAGGAGATGAGTGATCGACATGTCAAGGGCCTCTGTTACAACTACGACGAGCTATTTTTCCGTGGACATCGTTGCAAGCGCCTCTTCTGGCTGGAGGTAAATGACCCTGCCGCAGAACGGGACACTGACACGAACAAGGGGGATTCGACGCCGACCGTCACCACAGAACAAGCTTGAGGGCAAGCTTGTTGCCGGGCAGGGTGGTGATGTTATGGTCCCGCCTTGGTTCCGTTTTGGTTTCGTATATCGTAGATCTTCATCTAGTTCTACTTTATAATTTACTATGTGCACTTGATCCTTCGTGTCTAAGTCCAAGGAGGGGGCATTTTGGTGTGACTATTTAATACCCGGGTGGTGAACCAAGGATGGCAAGCAAGCAAGTTATTTTAATTCTCTATATTTTCCACTCTCTCTCCCATTCCTATCTCTCTCTCTCTCTCTAACCCTCTTCTATCTCACGAAAACCGACCCGCGCCCTATCCGCCTCACCAGATCGCGACTCCCGCGATTCCGCACATCCCGCCTCCGTCGTCTCAAGCCGCAAGCAGCCTGCTGCAAGTCATAGCTCGCCGGAACTCCAAGAGGGTTCCCTCCTCCCTCGAAGACTTCCCTACTCATCCTTCGTGCACGCGCTCTCAATTTAGGGCACGTAACAGCATGTTAAAGAGGGGAGGTGAAGACCAATAAAGACTTGGAATGAAACTCTCGCACATCATTATCTTCCTTCAACATGTTCTTATATATGGATGTCTGAACCTTGGTGCATGCTCTGATTCGGATACTCTTAATCTTCAATAAATAACCCATCACGCAAGTGTATAATTTTTATAAGACTTACCACAAAATTTACATATGCAACTTATACTTCCACTGTTGGAGCACGTTCCGCGTCTATTGGTTTGAGAATAACAAATCTCACTATATATTTGACCATGCTTTTCGTGTTCTTATAGTGTGCAAAAACAACAGTTATAATACTTCTATGCATAGGATACAAAATAAAGATAAAGCTCTGGAATCGGAGCTAGCGCGCGGATGTTACACCTACCGCTGGTGCTAGTTATGTCGACTTGAAGCACGTCGACTTGACTTCTTATATCGGCTGGAAGGAATCTATCGTGATGCTCTAGGATTTACCACATCGCACTAGGACTTACCGCAATGCGGTAAGGTCACGATCTTCCACGTCCAACACGCTCCAAACGCATGATGCACACTATGACGCTAACACGGAGCGCTAGAACTTAAGCGTGGTGCAGTAAGGGTACGTCGAGCACGATCTAGGTGCACGATGCACACAATGATGGCCACGATTTTGCACACTCAGATATCGCGCGAGGTTAACCTACCATGGGCGATAACTTCTAGAGTTTATACAAAGGATGGATCTCTTTGGTGAAATGTTACCACATCTCAAGACACAACTCCAACCTTTTGTGAGAGCCTTCATCCCTGAGTTCCAGAGCACTCCCAACTCCATGTTTGAATAACTTTGAAGGAGATGATGAATGATCGCCGTAGACATCGTCTGTGTTGAAGCGTGCATGCTTCTCGTAGTATGATCGTTCGAAAATCTTCTTGAAGCGAACCCTAGGAATTTACATTGTACTTTTCTTGTATACTTTAATTCATTGTTGTTGATAGGAATTCTCTGCAGTTGTTGGCGATTAGGCCTTGTGAGGTTTAGGGGGAATTCGCCGCAGTGTGTGTGACAATTGTAACATCCCTCAAACAACTAGACCCCTAAGAGTGATTTTGTCATGACTAGGTCATGACAAAACCCTAGGAAGTCCAAGTAGACTAGGTGAACATAGGTAGGAAGGTGAAGGCCACCATGGTCTGCAAATAGCAGAATTCTAAACACTAGTTTAGGATGACCTCAGGGCTACAACTTGATCCCATAACCCTACCACAACACCCCTAACACCTTGGGTAGTCCATAGGGCCACTAAGGATCCACTGTGGGTAGTCAAAGTAGTTAAGTTGACCTAAGTCAACCCTAACCCTAAATGGGTCAAACTAGCCTACTTAGGGTCAATTGACCTTCCCTTAGCCAAGTGGACCCCACCCATGCCCTCCTAACCCTAAAGTGAGGTCAATGAGTCATCAAAGACCCATTGGGGTCAACCTTAGTGGCTAAGTTGACCCAAGTCAGCTTTAGCCTCAAAGTGGTCAAAGTGTCCTTACTAAGGGTCATGTGACCTCCAAGGTGCCAAGTCAACCCTACCCATCCCTACCTAGACTTTAGGGGAGTCCAATGGGTCACCAAGGACCCATTGATGGTGACACAAAAGGTCAATTTCGACAAAGTCAACCCTAAGCTAAGGTCAAGTCAAACTTAGCTCAAAATGTTAACTCAAGCTCAAGCCCCTAGCCACTTGGGCTAACCACCTCCTAACCACTTTGTATTAGCTTAGTGGGTTGTATTTAGGCTAGGGCCATGAACAAAACCGGTCATGAGGGGCGGGAGAGAGAAAGCTTCAATTTCTCTTTAATGGAGGAGAGAGAAAAGGAGTTAGTACATTCATGGCTTGGGGAAGCCAAGGACCACCCCTTTTATTGCTTGATTCATTCCCCCATTCAGTGTGGAGAAGGCTATGGGTGATCCTGGTGGCTGATCAGGGTTATGGGGAGGAGAACCACCATGGCCGAGAAATGAGTTTCTTGGTCATTAATGGTGCCATGAAGGAAGGCCCTTCTCCTCCCCCCATTAAGGGCTGGATTCAACTCCTCTGAGGGAGAGGAGAAGTTTCAAGCCGTTTCCTGGCTGGATTGAGCCCGGATTCACCCCCCCCCCCCCCATACCATGGCCGAAAGTTACATTAAGGGGCCATTAATGGCCACTTCCAGCTTGGCTCCTCCCCTCCCCTTTTTTACTCACCTAAAAGCATCCATGGATCCAGGGCAAGCTTTTCCACACCTTACCCAAAGGAGACAAGCGAGTTCACTGTGTTGTTGCAGAGAGGCGGCGACACCTCCACCACCAATGGCATTACGGCGATCGATGCGTCTCCAGGCCGCAAGCAAGGTCCGCCCCTTCTTCTTCTCCTATGGGTAGATCATAGGGATCATTTAGAATAAAAATTGGGCTCAATTGAGCCCGATCGAAGCTTTCGTTTTCATGGTTTTTCCGTGAAAAAAAAAAATCTCGGGTTTGCCGTAAAAGGACCCTCCGGCGGCCGTGCCGCCGCCAGTCGATAGCCACCACCTCAACGGAGGTGGTGGTGGTGGTGGCGGCCGGCCAAGGAGGCGGCCGGGTGGCCGGCATAGGCGGCTGGAAGTCGGCCCAGGTTCGGGCAATCCAGGCCCTTGGCTGGAGGAGTAAGACGATCCAGCAGCCGTCGGATCTTGCTTCAAGATCTGTGCTGATCAATTAAATTCCTTTAATTTTAATGCATTTTTCTGTATTAAAATAACAGTCACTTTAGAAAATTATTAAAAATACCTATAGGCAAAATCTGAAAAAAAAAATGGTCAACATATAAATTATAGCCATATGGGTCTACTTTAATTTAAAATTGTTTTGAACCAATTTGGCTGTCTGGTTTGACCAGGGCACTCATTATGGTGGGGTCTATACTTAGTGTTAGACAGAGGTTAAAATAGGTGCCTCCACTTCATTCCTTGTCCAAATGACCTGAAATTTGGACAGGGAGTCACCCTAATCTGTACCTAGGTCCTACCCAAAAATGAGAATTTTTTGGGACAATTTTGCTATAGTTTTTGAAATCATTTAAATATCCTAGAGTAAATTAATTTAGGGACCCAAAGACCTCCAAACCCTCCCAAATTTCGGTGAGTTGTCCCTAGTGTCATCAGGAGGTTCTGTATAAATTTTCACCTCATTTTGAGTTGATTTGATTCTGTATAAATAGTTGTCTTTTATTTATCATAATTTTGTGCAACACTTTGCTGCCTAAAAATAGTACTTCATGTTCAAACTAAGGCATTTGAAACTCTTTGTAAATTAAATAAATTATCAAATAAATTAGGAAAATTATAAACTTCTGGATTTAGGCTAATCATGCCATGATAGACCTCCAATAAAAATTATAGGAATTTTGGATGATAATTTGGAGTACTTCCCATTGTATACATCATATAGCTTAGGATGGTCTGCGTTTAGTAAAAACTGCAGAAATCATAATATGGTACAAAATGAATCTAGGGAGTTGGGATATTTGTGTATTGAGCTGGAAGAGAAATGAGATTATCATCGGGAGTCGTGATGAGAAGTGGGAGGTTTGACTAGTGTTAAGAGGTGATCGGGGTCGACGAAACATCGTCTTCCCCGTGGGGAGAGAAAGAGTCGAATACACTAGGGTTAGATCCAGTATAACTTTAAAGGGATTGGGAGTTGGGTAACAACCAATAATAGTAAGTGTCTTGCGAATGGGAGCTTTGGGCTTCAGCCCATCGTAGTTCCTAGTGCCCTCGAGAGCACTTCACGGGGAATACCTTGGGCAGTCCTGTAACCTAAACAGTAGGAATAATAAACTTCAAGAGCAACTAGTATAACTAAGGTATCACATTCACACACCCCGGTATCTCGGGAGGTTGGTTAGGTTAGTTTGATTAGCCATCCGGACGGTAGGTTCGGAAGGTAGATGTAACAGCCGGGAAAGTCCGGGGAGCCGGTGGCTCGGAAAGATTTGGATACGAATAAGGTGGTGGGTCTTCGGTATTGGACGGTCGTTCACACCGACGTCGATACGTTGACTCAGTAGTGTCGGACACTTAGCCAAAGAAAGTCTGGTGGATATGGCCAGCATTATTACGCGGAGACTCTAGGTTGTGTCCTTCTAGAGGCGTACGTAAGGGTTAGGCCTGATAGTGTGGATACCCGCCTAGGAGTGGGGGGCCAGACCCACTGTCTTCGTTTGCCACTACGGAGGTTCCTGGGAGTGAAGCTAGCTGACCAAATAGGGGGAACTAAAGCTCTGTGCGCATAGAGTCGTGTGCATGAGTTGCACTTGCATGAATCATGGCATAGCATAACACTACACTCATACTTGCATACAACTGACACCCCAACGTAAAAATTGGTATGAGACTTTTTATATGATGGGAGGCTTGCAGAAGACCACTTAACTTATAAGTTTGTATGGGCATTCATATAAGTTAAGGTTACTTACTTCTTACCTTGTCTTTCGTACATATGCTGCTTATTCTACTTGCTTACTTTACTGCTTACTGTATAAATAACTGCTACACTAGTTCAACTGTCACCTGTCTTGCTTACTCTCCACCGTTGTAGCTTCCCTTTCCTCCTCTCCGCTTGGTGCCTAGGGGCCATGGGAGAGGGGTAGGGGATGATAGGACTTGGTCTTTATGACTAATGGTGTTCGGACCACAACATTACAGGGGCTCCGGATGGGAGACAGGGACCAGCACCAACGGAGTACGATGCGCATGGAAGCGGGCCAGTCTAGTACCGGAGCACCGGTGACCAGCTCCGTGAGTGATTAGACTTTCTTATAGCATCCGCGAGAGATTGTAGTGAGGATCTGATGTACCGGGCTTAAGCCCGTTTATATTACTTTTGTACTGTTCTTTGCAGTACTCTCTCTCTTTTCTATACATGGACTTGTTGTGGTTTCTCATTATATATGATGTTTGTGGACTCAATCACATTTTAGTTTATGATTACTGCTCTCACTTTGTTGATCGAAAACGCCGGCAGAATCGGCGTTTTGTAGTGGCGGCCTTCCCGAGTGTCGGGGCCACCGCGAAACGGCGGTTCTGGACATAAGACCCCGGGTTTGAAAAAGAAAAAAATGTGGTCTTACAAGTGGTATCAAAGCAAAACTCGGTCGAAAGAGAAGTAGTCCACAAAAACCTTAGGCCACCCCCGCGCGAGCTTAGTTTGCGGACAAACTAGCAGCGGATGCAGTGGTGTGCCCATAAGGGAAATCACATGTAGAAGACAATTTTTCTCCTTCTTTTATTCCATTCGTACGCTATCTAACAATTGGAATTTTTTCCTTGTAGCCTGCGACGAACCCTACTCCACAGCAGGGGACACCTCAGGCTCTGAATATAGTTCCACCTCCGTCGGCTCCAGCTCCGTTTCAGCCGACGGAGATGGGGCAAACATTGACGGTCATCCTGGAGGCCTTCAGAGCTAAGCAAGCCCCGGCTCCACAGCCAAATCCCGGGGCCAACTGGATGAGTGCCTTCCGGGAACTTTCCCCTCCATCCTACCAGGGGACGGAGTCGGCAGTTCGCACGGAGGAATGGTTAGATACCATCTATGAGATGCATGCGGGGATTCGATGCCCAACTGAGGAGGCAGTTGCTTTGGCAGTCTCCTACCCGGAGTCACATGGAAAGAGATGGTGGAAGTCACAGCTAGACACTACTTTTGCGGATATGGATTGCGCAGATATCTCTTGGGGAGAGTTCAGAGCAGCACTTCTGGGACATTTCGTACCTCAGTCGGCAAGGGACGAGTTGGAGGATAGGTTCCTGCGGATGAGGCAGGGCAACAAGACAGTGCTGGAGTATTACCAGGAGTTTACACACCTAGCCTGCTATGTGGACTCTTATCAGTTGGACGACGCTGACTACGCTAGGAGGTTCTACAAGGGATTGCACGACGACATGAAACAGACCCTTCTCTTCGTCTCCGAGGGAAGCTTGGCCAGGATTCTCGAAATGGCCAATAAAAGGGAAGCAGATCAGCTTACAGTCAAGAGCCGGAAGAGACCGGCTGACGATGCAGTGATTGGAGGTCGTAGAGACCATCCTCGAGGCCAGATCATTGGGGAAAGAAGGAACGGGGATCAACCCCGTCAGGAGATCAGACAGGAGCAGAGGAACCAGGGGGTATTGGCTCCCCAGCCCTTACAGATGCTGGAGATACCGAGGACAGCAGAGCAGGCACCGTTATGCTTCCAGTGCAATCAGCCGGGACATTTCAAGAGGAATTGTCTGACGTAGACTCAGATTAGAGATTTATAATTAAACATTTTAAGCAAATATGTAAATTTTAGTTTTTTAAAAGAAAAAAACTGGGATTTTGAAAATAATTTTAGGTTTTAGTTCGAAAAAGGGGATGAGCGACCAAATCAAATGTTCGTGTGCGTATGTTCAACGATGTCGCTCGGAGCTTTGAGAAGTTCGTTAAACTCGTTCGAGTGAAACTCCTACGCGTTTTAAGGTTCCAAATCTTCCGCGAAATCTTTACGATCACCGGCCAATTTACTAGCAATAATTTATGAAATAACGATATTATCAGTAGAAGAACGCAACGGCAAGCCCAAATTATTTAAGCAAAGCATAAATTTATACTAAAAGGCAAGGAGCAGCGAGTATACCCCAAATGATTAGGCATCGGAAATGTGACCCCTCCAAACCGTGACACACGGGCCAGAACACACGGGCAGCAAACGCGGTAGTCGGGTCTAGCAACCGGAGGAGAAGCTTGCAGTCGACGGTGCTAAACGGATCCGGGACGCCGGAGAAAGGGTTTTCCGGAGTCGACGACGCCCGGCAAATTCTGCTACCAACAATCGTGTTGTCGCAGGGCGAAGACTTACGGGAAGATGTCGCCGGTAGCGGTGCGGGAGGCCCCGGGAGATGGTCTCGCGGTGACACCAGGAACGGATGGAGAAGACGACGTCGGGCAGAGCTTGCGGGCGCGGAATCGGCGTCGTCTGGCGGAACAGCGGCGGTGTGGGATTTGATGCGACCGGTGAGGGCAGAGAACGATTTAATTTCGTTCTCTGTCTTTCCGGGTTACCCTTTTTTTGCTTTGAAACCATTCACTTATAAAACATCATTTTGTATTTTAGACATGAACTTTCCTTTTGTTTTTTCTAAGTTTGTAGAATGAGATCTCCATAATATATTTTCTAATTGCTCCTAATTTGAAATTTGAAATTTAAATTTACGTTTACTTAAAAGACTTGGGCTTGCCGTTATCGTCCTACTACTAATAATACCAGACCATTTTATTCAGGGTCTCAATGGTCGGTCAAACCACGGAGCCAACGAACGGGCAAGGAGAAAAACATGAAATAAAATGCGCGGGAAACATAATAATAAGATATAGAAAAAACTTTGATGCACTAGGGTGATTTACGGGTTGCATCAATTCCCCCTGAGTTGAAGGAGCTCGACCCCAACGAGAGTTCACAAAGACTGGCAATAGAGAGATCTGGGCGGCGGATCAGCAGCTCGTCGGTGCTGATCCATGAACTGTCTGTGATGTCCCGTCCCCGCCAGGAGAGCAAGTAGCGCTGGTACGTCCCCTGGCGTGTACGAAACTCTCGAACATCAAGAACCTGATCTATCTCCTCAGTGCTAGGAGTCTGTGTTGGAGCTAAGTCTGGTGGAATCTCTGGTGCTGTCATCGGAGGGCTCGGGCTGGAGCTAGGAGGCTCTCCATAGAAAGGCATCAGATCTGCCACGTTAAAGATCGGAGAGGTCCCGAACTCAACGGGCAAGTCTAGGAGGTAAGCATTCTCGCCTATGCGCTTTCGGACTTGGAAAGGCCCAAACTTTCTCTGTTGTAACTTGTGGTATGTACCCGGAGTGAATCTCTGCTTCCTGAAATAAGCATAAACTCAATCTCCTTCTGAAAAGTATAACTCTCGGCGATGTCGATCGGCCATGGTTTTATATTTTTCAAAAGTTGCTCGCATCAACATGGGCTTGCGCATCAAAAGAAATACGTTCATGATTAGGGAGGTAGTGGCGGTCAAGTAAATGTGGTATAGGGAATTCGTAAACAATCTCGAAAGGAGATTTAGCAGTTGAGCGGTTAGTAGAACTATTGAATGCAAATTCAGCCTGTGACAGTATGAGATCTCATTGTTTCGGATTGTCCCCCGTCAAACACCTAAGTATGTCCCCCAAACTCCTATTAACGACCTCAGTCTGCCCATCGGTCTGAGGGTGATATGCGCTGCTAAATTCGAGTTTGCTACCTAGACGGGCCCACAGTGTCTTCCAAAAATATCCCATAAAACGAGTGTCCCTATCAGACGTGATCGACTTAGGAATTCCGTGCAGTCTAACGATCTCTTTAAAAAACGTTCGGCGACGTGTACAGCACTAGATGTTTTTCTACACGGAATGAAATGTGTCATCTTCGAAAAACGGTCGACAACGACAAAAATAGAATCGGTCTTCCTCTGAGTGCGAAGAAAGTCCTACCACGAAGTCCATCGAGATGTCATCCCATGGTCGCTCAGGTATCGGTAAAGGAATGTATAACCTGTGTTTTGTGCATGCCCCTTATACAGCTGATACGTAGTGCAGTGTCTAACGAACTCAATGACATCACGCTTCATATGTGGCCAATAGTATCGAGTGCTTGCGAGATCTAATAATTTAGATTGGCCTACGTGCCCACCCAACCCGGACGAGTGGAGCTCCCTAAGTAATGTCTCTCGCAACGATCCTTCGCAGATGCAAAGGCGCGTGCCCCTAAACAGATAACCCTCACTGACGACGTACTGTGTGGTAGGATCAGTCTCACTATGCTGACATGAGCTCCAAATGTCGTGAAAGAACGGGTCAGTGGCGTATAGGTCGCGTTGTGAATCTAAATCAGTAATGCACGGCTGCAGGGTGACTAAGTGTGTGCGACGACTAAGTGCGTCGGCTACGCGGTTCGTGACTCCGGGTTTGTGCTTCAAGTGAAATGTGAACT
This sequence comes from Platanthera guangdongensis, assembly GCA_039583875.1. Lineage (NCBI taxonomy): Eukaryota > Viridiplantae > Streptophyta > Magnoliopsida > Asparagales > Orchidaceae > Platanthera > Platanthera guangdongensis. Next base: position 81,055,029 of record CM077151.1, read on the forward strand.
CCTGCAGGTAAGCAGCCCACTTGGCATGACGTCTGATCTCCTTCTGGGAGTTCAGATGTTTCAGGGCCTCATGATCAGTGTTTAGCACAAACTCGCGCTGCATCAGGTAGTGTCTCCAATGTCGGAGAGGGTGAACGATAGCATAAAACTCTAAGTCGTACGTGGAATATCTAGTCTTTGCCTCGTTCAACTTCTCACTAAAGAATGCAATGGGGCGACCCTCCTGACTCAAAACTGCGCCAATGCCGATGATCGATGCGTCACAGTCAACCTCAAAAATTTTCTCAAAATCGGGCAGCGCTAACACTGGTGCACTCGTGAGTCTCTCTTTGACCGAAAGAAATGCCCGCTCAGCTTCCTCAGTCCAAATAAATAGACCATTTTTTAGACAATCCATCACAGGTGCTATCAAGGTACTAAAGTTTCGAGTAAATCGCCAATAAAAAGATGCTAGCCCGTGGAATCCTCGAGCTTCAGTAATCGTCCTACGGGTAGGCCATGATTCTATCGCATTGATCTTCTCTCTATCAACTCTAATGCCCTCAGAAGAAACGATATATCCTAGGAAGGTCAGGCTGTCAGTCAAAAATGTGCATTTCTTCAAATTTATATATAGTTTATTTTCACGTGGTAGATCTAAGACCTGTCTAAGATAAATCATGTGCTGATCCTGATCAGTGCTATAAATCAAAATATCATCAAAGTATACCACTACGCAAATTCCTATGAGTGACCTAAGCACTTGATTCATCACTCGCATAAACGTACTGGGAGCGTTGGATAGGCCGAAAGGCATCACTAGTCACTCGTACAATTCTTCCTTTGTTTTAAACGCAGTCTTCCATTCGTCCCCAGGTCGAACTCTAATCTGGTGGTATCCACTTTTTAAATCAATCTTGGAAAATACTTGGGATCCACTAAGCATATCTAGCATATCATCCAATCGGGGAATCGGAAAACGATATTTGATTGTAATTTTATTTATCGCTCTACTGTCTACACACATGCGTCATGTCTCATCTTTTTTTGGAACTAGGAGTGCAGGAACGGCGCATGGACTCATACTCTCTCTAACGTGACCCTTAAAAATCAGATCGGTCACCTGCCTATGTAGCTCCTCATGCTCTTTCGGACTCATGCGATAGTGGGGTAAGTGAGGTAGGCTAACTCCTGGGATAAGGTCTATGCAATGTTGTATGTCTCTCATCGGGGGTAGCTGATCGGGAAGCTCCTCCGGCATGATCTCAGAGAACTCTTCTATGAGTGGACGCACCGTATCAGGAATGTCTAATGTAGTGGGGGTGATATCGATACCGGATAACATATAGACGACCTCGCTATCCCTCATCTCCTCCTGGAATTGGGGCTCAGTCAGTAACATGGTGGCGGAGGGAAGGGATATCGCGGAGACAGTGGTAGAAGGGGGTGAAGTCCTTTCTGGGGCTTTGGGAACAAGGTCATTCTTCTGGGGAAGAAGAACGATCTTGCGCTCATTGCGCTCGAAGGAGTGAGAGCTCTTCACACCATCATGAACTACGTGCCTATCGTACTGCCAAGGTCGTCCCAGCAGGATGTGACATACCTCGATAGTAGCGACATGACACCACACAGCGTCCTGATACGTACTGCCTATGGAAAACTCTACACGACACTGGTGCGTGATAGGAATGGTAGTGCTAATAGTGACCCATGACAGACTATACGGTTTTCCTAAAGGCTGCGTTTTTAATTTTAGCTTATCCACCATGCGTTGAGAAACAAAGTTCTCCATACTACCGTTGTCTATAATGATGGAGCAGAACTGTCCCTGTATGCGTGCGGTGGTACGAAAGATGTTTCTCAACCACTCGTCGTCAATAGGGGCCTTGGGAGTCAGGAGGCTATGTTGGAGAACACACACTAATTGCTCAGGTTGTTCTCCCTCAACTTCGTACTCACTCTCCGGCTCAGGCTCAGGGATCGGGTCAGTCTGGAAATCACTAAGGAATACTCCGTACTCAGGCTCTGTCCCACTCACAGAATCAATGATAGCGACGAAGTGGCGTCGCGGACACTCAGAAGACTTATGGTCCGGCTCCATACACTTGAAACATCTAAACGTCCCCGGCTGAGGTCTAGTGCCTACAATCTCCTTACCCTTATTGGGAGGGGCAAGGAGTGTTGGGGTGCTCGTGGTCGCTACCGGTCGGGAGGACCCCGCAGGGGTGAAAGTGTGAGTCGGGTGAGTCTTGTCAGTAGTCTTATTTCCAGATGTTCGTTTCTGTAGTACCTCTACTCTACGTGCGCGACTCGTAGCCTCCCCTAAATCCTTATAATCAAGGAGTTCCAACTGATCTCGAATGGAGTAGCGTAACTCGTTTAGATAACGGGAAACGGTCATGTCATCGTCCTCTCGGAGGTCGAGGCGAGACTGCAAGACTAGGAACTCGTTGGTGTACTCATCGACAGATAATTTGTCTTGACGTAAATTATGAAACCTACGATACAGGGTTTGCATGTAGTCAGACGGAACATATCTCTTACGCAGTTGAGTTTTAAAGTTGTTTCATGTTGTGATCGGGGGCATACCTAAATTGAACCTCGACCGTTCTAGTTGTCCCCACCAAACTAACGCGGATCATTTAAGCCTGAGCGTGGCATACTAAACTTGCCTAGCTTGGGGCAATTGCTTCCAAGCCAGGAAACGATCCATCCGTTCACACCATTCGAGGCAACTCTCGGGCTCTATTCGCCCTTCGAAATCACCCACGTCCAACTTGATTCCCACATCCCAACGGGGTTGGTAACGTGGATCGTTGTGTGCATCCGGATCGGGGTGTGCAAGTTCCCGAGGTCTATGGTCAGGGTCGTTTTCGGCCAACGGGGCAGGTGTGCGGTTGGCGTGCAAGGTTCCCTCAATATTGTTAACCGACGTGCGGAGTCCGTTCATGATATGTGTGACACTACCCATACCGGTGGTGAGCGTCTCAACGGTTTTCATCAAATCACTCATGGGTCGAGCCAAATCTCCGACACTATTTCCTAACTGGTCAACCCGTTTCTCCATCGAGGAAATTTCTTCTTATTCCTAAAAAGATATAAAATTTTATTATATTTTATTTTAAAAGAGAGCTTTCCCGAGTGGGAGTAAAATACTTCAATAAAACCTTTTTTTTTAAAGACAAAAAAAATAAAAAATAAAAGTTAAATTCTTTTTTTTTATTAAAAAAAATAGATTCGCCGGATCGACCGATCCACAGTAGAAGTGAATCGAATGGCTCTGATACCAAACTGATGTAGACTCCGCTTAGAGATTTATAATTAAACATTTTAAGCAAATATGTAAATTTTAGTTTTTAAAAAAAAAACTGGGATTTTGAAAATAATTTGAGGTTTTAGTTCGAAAAAGGGGCCGAGCGACCAAATCAAATGTTCGCGTACGTATGTTCAATGACGTCGCTCTGAACTTTGAGAAGTTCGTTAAACTCGTTCGAGTGAAACTCCTAAGTGTTTTAAGGTTCCAAATCTTCCGCGAAATCTTTACGATCACAGACCAATTTACAAGCAATAATTTATGAAATAACGATATTATCAGTAGAAGAACGCAACGGCAAGCCCAAATTATTTAAGGAAAGCATAAATTTATACTAAAAGGCAAGGAGCAGCGAGTATACCCCAAATGATTTGGCATCGGAATTGTGACCCCTCCAAACCGTGACACACGGGCCAGAACACACGGGCAGCAAACGCGGTAGTCGGGTCTAGCAACCGGAGGAGAAGCTTGCAGTCGACGGTGCTAAATGGATCCGGGACGCCGGAGAAAGGGTTTTCCGGAGTCGACGACGCCAGGCGAATTCTGCTACCAACAGTCGTGCTGTCGCAGGGCGAAGACTTGCGGGAAGATGTCGCCGGTAGCGGTGCGGGAGGCCCCGGGAGATGGTCTCGCGGTGACACCATGAGCGGACGGAGTAGACGACGTCGGGCAGAGCTTGCGGGCGCGTAATCGGCGTCGTCTGACGGAACAGCGGCGGTGCGGGATTTGATGCGACCGGTGAGGGCAGAGAACGATTTAATTTCGTTCTCTGTCTTTCCGGGTTCCCCCTTTTTTTGCTTTGAAACCATCCACTTATAAAACATCATTTTGTATTTTAGGCATGAAATTTCCTTTTGTTTTTTCTAAGTTTGTAGAATGAGATCTCCATAATATATTTCCTAATTGCTCCTAATTTGAAATTTGAAATTTAAATTTACGTTTACTTAAAAGGCTTGGGCTTGCCGTTATCGTCCTACTACTAATAATACCGGACAATTTTATTCTGTGTCTCAATGGCCGGTCAAACCACGAAGCCAACGAACGGGAAGGAGAAAAACATGAAATAAAATGCGCGGGAAACATAATAATAAGATACAGAAAAAACTTTGATGCACTAGGGTGATTTACGGGTTGCATCATTGTCCCATGAGGCGAGCACCCCCACCAGCACTTCAGGGTGCCCCACCTCCTCGGCAGTTCGGTGGCCGAGGACATGACCGAGGACGGGGATATCAGGGCAGAGGCCACAGGCCAGAGAGGGAGCAGGTGTATGCTCTAGATCTGGCACAACCCAGGAACCCGGAGCAGGTTATAGCAGCTATGCCAGTACATTTAAATTCTTTCCTTCCTTAGAACTATTTTTCATAAACATAGACTAGTTAGAAATCAAGAAAAGAAAAACTATAGCTAGAACACTAAGACACTTAATTACCTCAGGCGTGGTTTTCATCAGCGGCAAGCCCGCTCACACACTCTTCGACACCGGTGCTTCACACTCGTTTGTGTCAGAAGTTTTTATGAAAGGACTGGCAGGTGTGGAGCAATTCACAGGAAAGATGATGAGGGTGCGTCTACCCGATGGATCAGAGCTAATGACCTCTTCTCATTGCAAATTGGAGGCGGAGATCGGCGGGAAGGCGTTTGAGGCACCAGCGACGATCCTGAGGATGTCAGACTATGATCTGATCCTGGGCATGACATGGTTGCACTGGAACCATGCCCAGATTGACTGCTTGGCGAAGAGGATCACCGTGAGGCACGGGGACTCCTTTATTGTTATCGAAGGTATTATACCAGCCCCCCACATATTATTATCATATGTGCAGGCCGTCAAGACCCACCTGCAGGGAGACAAGGTTTATCAGGTCCTTTTCGAGATGGTTGTGGTCAAGGAATCTATTTCAGATATTCCAGTAGTGCGGGACTTTTCCAATGTATTTCCGGAGAAGCTACCAGGGCTACCCCCGCACCGGGAGAAGGACTTCCAGATTCAGCTCGTGCCGGGGGCTAAGCCGGTATCCATAGCTCCTTACCGAATGGCCCCAAAGGAGTTGGTGGAATTTCGAAGCCAGCTTCAAGAGTTAGTGGAAGCCGGGTTCGTCCGGCCTAGCTCTTCACCATGGGGAGCTCCGGTGTTATTCGTCGAAAAGAAGGACGGGACACTTCGGCTATGTATTGATTACCGGGCCCTGAACAGGCTGACGGTCCGGAATACGTATCCCTTGCCAAGGATAGACGAGCTATTTGACCAGCTGGAGGGAGCTCATTGGTTCTCAAAACTGGACCTGAGATCGGGGTACTACCAGCTACGCATTCAGGAGGAGGACATCCCGAAGACGGCCTTCAGTAGTAGATATGGACTGTACGAGTTTACCGTGATGCCCTTCGGACTCACGAATGCACCCTCCGCGTTCATGGCCTTCATGAACCGGGTGTTCGAAGAATATCTGGATGTTTTCGTCATCGTATTCATTGATGACATCCTTATTTATTCGAGGACTGAAGAGGAGCACGCGAGACATCTGGTTTTGACTTTGGAGAAGCTCCGAGAGCATAAGATGTACGCTAAGTTCAGCAAATGTCAATTCTAACTAAAGGAGGTGGCCTTTTTGGGTCATGTCATCAGTGGAGCAGGTTTGGCAGTAGATCCGGCGAAGGTCCAGGCAGTACGGGATTGGCCACCGCTGAAGACGGTCACGGATGTTCGTAGTTTCTTAGGACTTGTTGGTTATTACCGGAAGTTCGTAGAGGGGTTCTCTCAGATTGCCCTTCCTCTTACGTCCCTGACGAAGGAGTCTCCTTTTGTTTGGACGCCACGGTGCGAGACTGCTTTTCTAGAGCTAAAGGGTCGGCTTACCTCGGCCCCTATCTTTGCTCTTCCGTCAGGGAAGGAAGGATTCCAGGAGTACACAGATGCTTCCTACCAGGTAATGGGTGTCGTTCTGATGCAGAACGAGCACGTGATAGTCTATGCCTCCCGTCAGCTGAAGAAACATGAGCAGAATTACCCAGTACACGACTTGGAGATGGGGGCAGTTATATTTGCTCTAAAGATCTGGCGACACTACCTCTACGGGGTCCACTGCGATATATTCTCAGACCACAAGAACTTGAAGTACGTAGACACGCAGGAGCTGAACATCAGGCAGAGACGCTGGGTGGAGTTTCTATCGGACTACCAGTACACCATGCACTACCATCCCGGGAAAGCAAACGTGGTGGCAGACGCTCTGAGCCGGAGAGCGAGTACGTCAGGAGTAGGCCCGCAGCTGATGGCATTGGAGTTGGTAGAGTCGTTTAAGAAGATGCAGATATCACTAGTGTCTGAGGATGATCCGGAGCTATATACGGAGTACCTGGCATCGATGACTGTCACCGATGACATTCAGGATCGCATCAGAGACGGGCAGAGGCTGGATGCGAGGGCAGAGCCGATATTCAGAGCCTTGGAGGAAGGCACGGCAGGGGATTACTCCTTGAGGGATGGGCTCCTATGTTTCAGAGGCAGGGTCAACATACCGGCAGGAGGCCAGATTCGGGAGGATATCATGTCAGAGGCACACTATAGTAGATACTCAGTGCACCCGGGGATCACTAAGATGGCAGCGGACCTGAAAAAGACGATGTATTGGCCAGGTATGAAGAAGGACATCACGTATTTTGTGACGCATTGCGAGGCTTGCCAACTCGTAAAGGCAGAGTACAATAATCCGACTGGTTTACTACAGCCACTTCCGGTGCCGGAGTGGAAGTTTGAGGAAATAGCCATGGATTTCGTACATGGGATACCCCGGTCTCGTGCGGGGAATGACTCGATCTGGGTGATAGTGTACAGACTAACGAAGGTGGCCAGATTTATTCCAGTGGCGAAGGACTCTCCGGTCAGTGTATTAGTACGGAGATTCATCGAGCAGTTTGTGCGCTATCATGGAGTACCCAGGACTATCGTTTCAGATCGGGATGGGCGGTTTACGTTCAAGGAGTGGAGGTCAGTTCAGGCCCATCTAGGTTCTCGGTTGACATTCAGCACGGCTTTTCACCCTCAGACCGATGGACAGACGGAGCGCACCAACCGTACATTAGAAGATCTTTTGCGCCTATGTATTTTGGACCGCGGCGAGCTTTGGGAGAGATTGTTGCCGCTGATCGAGTTTTCGTACAACAACAGCCATCTGTCCAGCATAGGCATGGCCCCTTACGAGGCATTATATGGACGGAGGTGCAGGACCCCACTATCATGGATTCAGGATGAAGATCCGCAGGCGCTCGGCTCGGAGTTTGTGGAGGATACTGATGCTCAGGTTAGATTGATCCGGGACAGGATGTTGGAAGCCCAGAGCAGGCAGGCCAAATATTACGATGCGAGGCATCGTCAGGTGGAATTCCAGGTGGGAGACCAGGTTTTCTTGAAGATACGGCCGATGCATGGAGTCTCGCGGGTTCGCAGGCGGAAGAAGCTCAGTCCGAGATATATGGGGCCTTACAGGATCCTGGAGCGGATAGGCCCCTTGGCTTATAGACTGGAGCTACCGCCGGAGTTAGCGGGATTGCATGACGTCTTCCACGTCTCCTCACTACGGAGGGCTCTACTACGCCCTGAGCAACTGATTTCCACAGTCGACGGTCCGGTGGCCTCAAATCGATCAGTAAGCTTGGAGTCAATCAGGATCGATGACACGGCAGTGCGGGTCTTGCGACGCAAGAAGGTTCCGCTAGTCAAGGTTTTGTGGAGAAACCATGGGCAGGAGGAGCATACATGGGAGTACCAGGACTTGATGCAGCAAAAGTACATGGAGCTCTTCGAGTCAGGTATACCTTAAACCTAAGGGATGTTGAAAGAATTGGTTTCAAGATAACCTAATACACATAGAGGGGGGGTGAATAGGTTCAAATCCTTTTTATTCTAAGGCAGATAATAAACTCTAGTTTTCTGTTGATTATACTATTAACACAGCAAACCCAACACAGAAATATATCCAATCACAGAGTGCACAGGATTTATAGTGGTTCCCCAAGTATTGGGTACATCCACTTTCCCCCTTCGCCTATCTAGCAGTGTGCTAGATTCGGCCTAACTTCTTCTCTTCACCTCAGATCCGCAGATCTTACAGCTCAGACCCAACAAGGCTCCTACAACTCAGAGTGAGTCCACACTCCTACAGCTCAGGCACATAACCCTACCTCAGCCTCCAACAAGGCCTACACTCAGAGATCACAATCTCCTACAACTCAGGCTCACAGCCCTACCTCAGCCTTCAACAAGGCCTACCACTCAGATAAATTACTCTCCTACACTCAGCATTTATAAACACAGTCTTACAACTCAGATCTAAAATAGATCCTACAGAAAATAGATTTAAGTTTGTAATTAACCACCACCCAGATAGAGAGAGAAGGGATGGATGGTTTCTTGATCAGTTGTTGGAAGAATCTGATGGCAGAGAACAACCACTCTTAGCTTTCTTCAAAACTTCTTGAATCTGAACTCAGTAGGGTTGAATCTCCTGTGAAGTTGATCTTCAATCAGCTTCTTTCTTGATATTCAGATCACAATCTGAATCCTTCTTAGCAGCCTGATTCAGCAACTGCACTTCAATAGATGAAACTCTCTCTCCACTTTCTTCTTAGATCTACTTCCGAAAATCTTCTTCTGTATGTGTATATACTTTTCTTCTATTGGTTCATCAATCATCATTATCTGTTGAAAGAGAAAGCTTTTATATAGTCTTCCTCCATGATAACTGGCTGATCCGGTTTCTAACAAACTTCTGACAGCTTTGATAATTGCAGTAGACCGGTTGGTAACGGAAGCTGTCAAGTCATCGAGTCACTTCTTGAAATTCTGTCTGTCATCAAAGTGTCGAGACTGAACTTCATCATGTGTCGACACAAGTAGACAAAGTGTCGACACAAGTGAACTCAGTGTCGACACAAGCCTTGGTGGTGTCGACACATCTCCTTTGTTGTTTTTAATGCTTCTCGACACAGCCTTCTGTAGAATGTTCGACACTAATTCTGTGTGTCGACACAATCACTACTTCTCTTTAACTTTGTTGAAGTTCTGCAGTGTGTCGACACAAGTCCTGTGTGTCGACACAGTTGATATCGACAAGTTCTTCTGTGTGTCGACACTGCCTCTGTGTGTCGACACAATTGATGTCGACTAAGCTTCTGTGTGTCGACACTGTCTCTGTGTGTCGACACAGTTGATGTCGACTAAACTTTCTCTGTGTGACGACACTGCCTCTATGTGTCGACACAGTTGATGTCGACTATGCTTCTATGTGTGTCGGCACTGGCTCTGTATGTCGACACAGTTTCTTCTGGTGTCGACACAGCCTTTGCAAGTGTCAACACAATTAACTCCAAGTGTCGACACAGCTTTTCTCCAGTGTCGACACAAGCCTTCATAAGTGTCGACACAGCTTCTTCTAGTGTCGACATATGGACTTAGAAATTTTTCTGCATTCCTGTATTTACTTAACCTGCACATATAAACTTAAAACAACATCAAATACACATTGATGCATATCATTGAGTAAGGTGAGGCTTATTCAAATCTGGTACACATTTTTCAATGTACCCAACAATCTCCCCCTATTTGGAGAAGTCATAACCCTTAGTCAATGATATACATCATTCATAACAAATACACATTATGATGTATAACAACATTATATGACATGGTAACTTATAAAACAAAACATGTATAAACAATCATCACAGAATAATAATGCAACCAGAATGAGTATTAATTATTGTTTTGTTTCAACTTTCAAAAGTTTCTAATCAAAAGTTTACATAGATTTCAACACTAAGGATTACAAAGTTGTAAACTCAAGTAATATAATCTAAAGCTGATATGGCTCCTTGATAACTATGTCTTTGCCTGATTGGACTTTGGCTTGTGCAGGAGCATCAGTGTCATCAGCTGGCTTCTTGCCCTTTAGATCTTTCTTCTTTTGCTCTTCAGCCCTAATTCTTTGCCTTTCAAAATAATGAAAAAGCTTAGGGAAATATTTGCTAGACTCCTGAGTACTAGGATGTAGCTTCCCAAGTTTTGTCTTTCTTCTATACTGAACAATAGCATCCTGCCTGTCTTCATACTTTTGTCATTCTTGTGCAGAGTACCATTTGCCCCTATCATGGGTTTTATCATTTACAGCTTTCCAAGCAGTCAGTATAATGTTCCTAGATGTTGAACTCCACTGCTCAAAATAAGGCTTCAACTCAGCATGTTCTCTGAATCTTTTCTTATACAATAGAGCTTCTTGCTCTTTGTTCAAAACTGTCTCTGACACTGACATGTCTACTTTCTCAAGGATAACATTTTGAGCACCTTCTGGAGGGTTGTACATAGACTATACTTCTTGGTGAATCATTTCAAAATCTGCTGGAGGATAAATAATCTGTGCAACTTCAGGTTGAACCCCTTCTAAGTAAACAGGTTGTATACTAGACTCAGTCACATTGTCATCATCACAGAGGGGTGGATATCCAAGGGTGGCTCTGATGCTATTAGAGATCCATTTAGCATGATCAGAACCAGTTTTGACTAACACTCTCTCCCCCTTTATGATTTCTCTAGCAACATGATCCCTGAGGTCATCCTTGTGAAATCTGACATGTTCATCCAGAAAATTAACATCATCTTTATAAAAAGACTTTAACTTTAGTAGCTGTGCAGAAATAGTCTTTTGAGAATCCTTTATAGCTGTTTGTACAGCAGCTAGTCCTTCACGTAATTGTTTGTCAAAATCTGCCTTAGCATTAGTCCTTTCTTCAGTTTGGGCAGTAGCAACATTCTTCAGTTCTGTAACAATCACATTATGTGATTCAGTCAGATTATCATTCATTCTAAGTTGATTCTCTAGAACATGGTCTTGTTTAACAGTTATATCATCAACTTGAGTCTTGATCTTTTCTTGATGTGTGGCTAGGAAAACTACAGCATTTCCTCATTTGTGGAAACAATCAGTCATTTCCTTCTTATGTTGATTAACTTCAAATTTTATTGATTTAATATCTGTAGCCAAGGAGAGTTGTAGATCTTTGTGAGTTTCATCCATATATTTCTCCATGACAATCCTTTGTTCATCTAGCTTTACTTGTAAAGATACTAATAAGGAGCTATAATCAGCTGTTGGGGCAGATTGTGGAGCAGCAGAGTGTAATGCCTTCTTGTAGCTTTGTATTCTCCTTTTGAAGACCATTAGCTTCCTCTTCTTAGCTCTTGTAGCTTCTTCATCCTCAAATACTGAGGAACTAGCTATATCAACTCTATCTTTAGGACTAGGAGACAATATCTGTTCAGTTCTAGGTTGCTCCCCCTGAGTCTCTTGCTGCTCCTCAGTTCTTGTGTTCTCCCCCTGAGACCCTACTTGCTCCTTCTCAAGGTTAACTTGCTTCCCCTCAAAATCTGCTTTCTCCCCCTCAAACTCAGTCTGCCCTAAATCAGGGAACAACTCTTCAAGAGTGAACTTTTGTTGAGTAGGGACTGGAGATACTCTTATCTCTGGAGCATGATCAGTAGCAGATGTATCCTCCATGATAACATCTTGAGCTTGACTGTGTAGTTGAGTTAGCTGGTCAACATCAATCAAAGATTCAGTTAGAGTTTCATCCTTATCATTAAGAATTGATTGATTAACCTCATGTATTACCTCAAGTATAGTTTGTGAAGCAATATCACTTTCCAAGTGTATTGGCTCTTCCTCAACATGAGGCTCCCCCTGGAGTGGATCCAGGTGGATGTGGCTAGCAGATGGTTGCTCCCCCTGCCTCTGTGCATCTTCATTTCTGACTTCTATTACTGGTGACTTTCCAGCATTTTCAGCATCTTCCTCATTAGAACTGAAAGCTGCTTGTTCCTCTGAACTACTGGAAGGTTCAGGAGCCATTGTGGCTGTCTTCTGCTTCCTCTGTGGAGGAGCTTCCTTCTTTGTAGTAGGCATGTCCTTAGTTAATACTCTCTCCCACCTGGAGATGATCCTGATGTTCATCCTTCTCATGTGATTTATCTTAGTCCCAGCTGACTGTTCCATCACTTCAGGTATTGTTCCAGCTAAATACAAGCTCATAATTCTTCCCAGATTTGGCTTCTTCATACTTTCCTTAATCTTTTCAAAAATGACTTCTGACCAATCTGTGTTTAGTTTATAGATGATTCTGGTCATAAGGCTGAACATATAGGCAGAAATCCTATCATGCCCCCGGGCTTACAGAGAATCAATTTTCCAACAACTTCAGACAAGAACTTCCCTTGCATATTCATGTCTTTCCTGTTCAAAGCTGAGCCAATCTTCATAGTGGAATCCAGTCTACACCATTGAAGTGCTTCCCTTAGCTTAGATGCGGGTACATCTTCTTCTTCTTGTGTTCTTGGCAGGTGAAGAACTTTCCTTAAACTCTTCTGGGTGATTTTCACCTTTACTCCATGGACTGTGCATCTAATTTTGAGTCCAGTTTGATCTAGGGTGGCAGCACAAAAGAATTCTAGTGTTTCTTTCTTCCAAATCTTAGTTGATTCAGAAACTAAGAATTCCAGACCATTTTCAGCTATTAGGGTTATTACTCCTGTAATTTCTGATTCCGCTCCATCAAATGCGTTCTGAACCAGTTCGTATCCTTCATTGACATTGTCCTCAATCTTTGGCATCATGGTTGTTGAGAGAAATCTGGTGTGAGGGAAGAGAGTTTGTCGACACTAGATTCTGATCTCAAGAATCTGGAGAGCGTGTCGACAGGGTTTGTTGTTGATCTATTTATACCTTTTTGAACAAAGAAGGTCAAAAGGCGCGACAACAATCACTGAATGTGTTGACACTGTTGAAAAGTGTCAACACAAACTACTTAAGTCTCGACAACGGTGTTGACTCCTATGTGTCGACACTAATTATGATGTGTCGACACAAATATCGTTAACTGACGACTCAGTGTTTGAGTGTCGACACAGACATCTGCATGTGTCGACACCACTTTCCTGAAGTGTCGATAACACTTCTCTGTGTCGACGCCGTTTTGCTGGATATGTCGACACAGTTTTACGTAATCAATTTTGTTAAACTAATCTATGTTCAACATTACTAATTCAATTTTAAACTTATTGAATTTAGTTTCATCTAAAAGCTTAGTAAACATATCTGCTATTTGATAATCTGTTTTGACAAATTCTATTGAGATGTCTTCTTTCTCTACATGTTCTCTAAGAAAATGGTATCTAATTTCTATATGCTTAGTCCTACTATGTGAAACAGGATTATTAGCAATAGAAATAGCACTTGTAGAATCACAAAGCAAAGGTGTTCTACTTACCTGAATACCATAGTCTTCTAGCTGGTACTGAATCCACAACAGCTGTGCACAGCAACTTCCTGTTGCCACATATTCAGACTCAGCTGTGGAAATTATCACACTAGTCTGCTTCTTACTGCTCCAAGACACCAATCTTCCTCCTAGAAATTGACAGGTGCCTGTAGTGCTTTTTCTATCTTCTTTGCAACCTGCAAAATCTGCATCTGAATAGCCTGTCAGTAGAAAATCTCCATTCATAGGGTACCAAAGGCCTATATTAGGTGTGCCCTTAAGATATCTCAAAATCTTTTTGACAGCAGTAAGATGAGATTCTTTAGGGCAGGATTGGTACCTAGCACAGACACATGTAGCATACATGATATCTGGTTTACTAGCAGTCAGATATAGGAGGGAGCCAACTATCCATCTATACAAAGTTTCATCTACAGGTTTCCCTGCATCATCTTTGCTTAGAGACACACTTGTCCCCATTGGAGTTCTCATGGTAGTGGATGATTCCATACCATACTTCTTAATTAACTCTTGGGTGAACTTAGACTGAGATATGGACAAGTCATCTTCAGTCTATCTTACTTGGAGACCCAAGAAGAACTTAAGTTCTCCCATACTGCTCATTTCAAATTTTCCTTGCATAAGTTTTGCAAACTTTCTACAAAGGTTACTTTCAGTAGACTCAAATATTATGTCATCAACATATATTTGGACTACGATTATCTTTTCTTTGGATTCCCTAAGAAATAGAGTCTTATCTATTTTCCCCCTTGAGAATTTGTTCTCAATAAGGAAAGTAGACAGGGTTTCATATCAGGCCCTTGGGGCTTGCTTTAACTCATATAAAGCTTTACTAAGTCTATAAACATAATCAGGTTTGAGATAATCAACAAAACCTGAGGGCTGCTCTACATAAACTTCTTCTTTTAGATTTCCATTTAGGAATGCTGATTTTACATCCATTTGAAATACCTTGAAGCCTTGATATGCTGCATAAGCAAGGAACATCATAATTGCTTCCAATCTTGCTACTGGGGCAAAGGTTTGATCAAAGTCAATACCCTCTTCCTGTATGTATCCTTTTGCAACAAGTCTTGCTTTGTTCTTCACAATTATCCCACTCTCATCCAGTTTATTCCTAAAGATCCACTTTGTTCCAATGATGTTGTGGTCTTTTGGTTTATGAATGTTGAGAACTAAGGTCCAGCGGGATTGGGTGTGTGTGGGACCGCATATTTGGGCTTCCCCATCGCGTTCCAGGTCTGGGTGTTGACCCCGGTGGGCCCCCCGTGTGGCGGAATATCCCCGCCATCCCATGGTTGGATTAGTCTCGCATTGCCTGCAGCGGGTGGTCCTTGGTGTTTATGTACCCCCATCCCCCCTTACCATCACCTCGGGGTTTTGGGAAGATGTGTGGTGACGGGTGGTTTCCACATGGTATCAGAGTCATCCCGCTGCGGGGGTGTGTTGAGAACTAAGGTCCAGCGGGATTAGGTGTGTGTGGGACCGCATATTTGGGCTTCCCCATCGCGTTCCAGGTCTGGGTGTTGACCCCGGTGGGCCCCCCGTGCGGCGGAATATCTCCGCCATCCCGTGGTTGGATTAGTCCCACATTGCCTGCAGCGGGTGGTCCTTGGTGTTTATGTACCCCCGTCCCCCCTTACCATCACCTCGGGGTTTTGGGAAGATGTGTGGTGACGGGTGGTTTCCACAAGGAACTAACTTCCAGACCTTGCACCTTCTGAATTGATTCAGCTCCTCTTGCATGGCATCAATCCAATGTGGGTCTAGAACAGCTTCTTCAAATTTCTTGGGTTCCACTTGAGATAAGAAGCTAGAGCAAAGAACTGTATTCAGATTCCTGCTCCTTGTTTGTACTCCTTCTCTTGTATCACCAATTATCTGATTTGCTGGATGATCATTTAAGTGTCTAATAGCTGGAGGTAGTCTATCTTCAGGTTGAACACCTCCAGTCTCTTCATTATGCTGCACCTCTTGGTTTTCATCAGCTTCTGGAGAGTCTTTTACTCCCCTTGCACAGCAGCCACCATTTTTCACTTCCTGATTTGCAGTTGAATCTTCTATAATGGTAAGCTTGTCCATTCTCTCATTTATACCTGTAGAACTGCAAAAATTACTTGGCAACTCACTGTTAATAAGTCTTGTCTCATCAAAGACAACATGTACAGACTCTTCTACAACTTGAGTAATCAAGTTGTAAACCTTATAAGCTTACTATTGTTGATGTACCCAACAAATATCTCATCTTGGGATTTGACAGCAAACTTAGTTAGATAAGACTTGCCATTGTTAAGGACATAACACTTGCAATCAAAGATCCTAAAATAGGATAAGTTTGGTTTTCTGCTTTTCATAATCTCATAGGGAGTCTTTTTGTGGCTTTTGGTGATAGAAGCCATATTGATCACATGACATGCAGTGTTTACTGCCTCAGCCCAAAAATATTCTGGGAGAGAAGTGTCACTCAATAGAGTTCTACCAGCCTCAATCAGTGTTCTATTCTTCCTTTCAGCAATACCATTTTGCTGTGGTGTTCTAGGTGACGAGAATTCTTGAAAAATCACAAATTCTTCACACAGTCTTGTCATACTCTCAGATTGAAATTCAGTGTCATGGTCACTTCTGATTTTGACCACTGTACTGTCCAGCTCATTCTGAATTTGTTTGACAAAACTATATAAAACACTTGGGGTTTCAGATTTTTGTCTCAGAAAGAACACCCATGAATATCTAGAATAGTCATCTACCACCACAAAAGTGTAGACCTTCCTACCTAGACTATGAACTGGCATAGGACCAAATAGATCCATATGCAAGAGGTATAGACACCTCACTGAATCCTTATTTTCAAGGCTATGAAAGGAGGATTTGGTCTGCTTGCCTTTTTGACAAGCTGAGCATATCTCATCTTTTATACACTTAACTTGAGTATCATTCCTCACTAACTATTTGCTAAAGAGTTGGCCAATAGTCTTATAGTTAAGATGGGTCAGCCTCTTGTGTCATTTAACACAATGAGAGGCTCTCTCATCAGCTACAAGACAAATAGGAGAAACATTATTCTCACACTCAAAGTTAAGACAGTACACATTTCTTTTTTCTATATCCTGTCAATATGATCTTTTGATCACTTAACCTTTTGATATGACAACCATTCTTAACAAATGAAATGTCATAACCTAAATCACTCAGCTGACTTATGCTAATTAGATTGTGTTTCAAACCCTTTACAAAGGCCACTTGAGTGATTGTAACTGAGTTATTAGAAATGTTACCAAAACCTTTGATGACTCTCTTTTCAGAACCACCAAAGATTACTTTAGGCCCATTCATCATAGGTGAGTAGTCCTTCAGCAATCCCCTTGTTCCAGTCATGTGTTTGGAACATCCACTGTCCAAGTACCATATAGGGGCATGGCAACTTGGACTCACCTGCAAGTTAGTCTGAATTTTAACAAATCTGCCAGCAGCTTTTCTAACAGGCAGACTGCTCCTCTCCTTGACACTGATATTGTGTCAACAGTGTAAGGCAAAGTGGTCTATCTTGCCACAGCACCAGCACTCAAACTTATTATACCTTTGTTTAGGTACAACTTTAGCTGAATTATTAGCAGCAGATCTATTGTTCTGTGCTGGGGCTTTGCCATTAGAATTGGACTTAGCAGCCCATGCAGTTTTCCTAAACCATAATCCAGTCTTACCCTTTTGAGATACAAACTCATCAATCAAGGGTAATACAGATTTTGGCTTAGAAAAACTAGCTACAATCTCCTTCTCTTTCTGAAGTCTAGTTTCCAGATTTTTAATCTGATCATTTTTGAATGTGATAGTACCCATCTGAATAACAGTAATGTTTTTCAGTCTGACTATCTCATTCAACTTCTGATCCAGCAACTTCTCTGAATCAGATACAGTCATCTTAAAATCTGCAATTTCCTTAGCCTGAGTTTTGGCCAGGTTTTTGCTTTTCTTTAGTGCATGCAACAAATCCACATATTCATCTATCAGCTGATGAATATCACCTTCAGACTCAGACCCATCCACATCACTTGATGCAGATGTTGCTGACTCTGACCCAGTACTACAATCTGAATTTGTAGAAAAACATTGTACCTTACTAGGACCAGGCTGATCCTGGTACTTGTCTTCTTCTGACACAGCCATCAGTCCCTTGCACTGATGGTCTTCTTGTTCATAGATAGAGTTCAGCACTTGCAGAAACTCATCTTCTTCATCTGCTGCATATAGACCAATGTATACCACAGCTTCAGATTATGACTCTGAAGTTGATTGGTCTGTCAAGCTCTTCTCCTTCTTAGCAACAAAGGATTTCACCTTCTTGCTCTGGTGTTGAATCTTATTTTTATCAGCAGACTCTTTTCTTTTTTCTGGACACTCAGCCACAACATGTCCAGGCCTATTACAGCAGTAGCAAACTATCTTTGATGTTGTAGATTTGCTTGGCTTAGACCTGCTCCTGTCCTTCCTTGATGACTTTCTCTTTTGATAATAGTCATCCTTAGGCTGAGATGTGCAGGACTTATACTTCCACTGCTTTTTCTTCAGGAATCTCTGAAACTGCCTTGTAAAGGCAGCAAAGTCTTTATCTGAGTCACTGTTGTCTGAATTTTGGTTGTCTGAATTATCTGAAGCAATTTCAGCAACTATCTTAGGAGGTGATGGAGACATCCTCCTATTCTTCCTAGTGGCTTCAACCTTGAAGGCCACAGACTTTTCTCTATGCTCTCATTTTGCACTTTTCTCTTCCTCTTTCCTAGCCATCAGCTGCATCTCATATGACAGCAATTTTCCAAACAAAGTTGGAGGAGAAATATCTGCAAGTTTGGTCACTTCCCTAATGGCACAAATCTTAGTGTCTCAATCCTTTGTCAAGGATCTTAGGAATTTATCATTCAGTTCATATGTACTGAAGATTCTTGCATAGGACATCAGCTCATTTATTATTCTATAGAACTTTTTATAACACTCAGTTATACTGTCAGATTTTCCTTGTCTGAAACTCTCATATTCCTGGTTCAGCATATACTTTCTATCTTGTTTGACTTCTTCAGAACCCTCCATGTAGACTATCAAAGTATCCAACATTTCCTTGGAGGTCTTGCAGTGAATCAAATTTTGAAAGGTTGAATCATCTATGTCACTTACTATGATATTCTGGGCTCTTTTATCCATATTTGCCAGGATGATTTCATCCTTAGTCATCTCTGAAAAATCCTTGAGAATTCTTTGGTTTGCATCTAGAACTGACAACTTCATTGGAATATAAGAACCTTCCTTTACTGTAATGTAGATCCTTGGATCAGAAGCCTCCATAAACAGTCTGACCCTTTCTTTTCATATTCCAAATATCTTCTTCCTGCATATGGGTAATTTCATAAAATCTAGTTTCTTATTATTTTCTCCTGAACCTATTTTCTTGATCTTGAATCTGCCTTATGGATCTAACTCAGACTGTTAAGTCCTTCTTTGAGTAACCTCCCTCTGATACCACTTGAAAGAATTGATTTTATGATAACCTAATACACCTAGAGGGGAGGTGAATAGGTTCAAATCCTTTTTATTCTAAGGTGGATAATAAACTCTAGTTTTCTGTTGATTATACTATTAACACAGCAAACCCAACACAGAAATATATCTAATCACAGAGTGCACATGATTTATAGTAGTTCCCCAAGTATTGGGTACATCCACTTCCCTCTTCGCCTATCTAACAGTGTGCTA
Organism: Platanthera guangdongensis; assembly: GCA_039583875.1. Classification (NCBI taxonomy): domain Eukaryota; kingdom Viridiplantae; phylum Streptophyta; class Magnoliopsida; order Asparagales; family Orchidaceae; genus Platanthera; species Platanthera guangdongensis. The sequence continues at coordinate 81,074,389 of CM077151.1, forward strand.
GATTCAGCCTAACTTCTTCTCTTCACCTCAGATCCGCAGATCTTACAGCTCAGAACCCAACAAGGCTCCTACAACTCAGAGTGAGTCCACACTCCTACAGCTCAGGCACACAGCCCTACCTCAGCCTTCAACAAGGCTTACACTCAGAGATCACAATCTCCTACAACTCAGGCTCATAGCCCTACCTCAGCCTTCAACAAGGCCTACCACTCAGAGAAATTACTCTCCTACACTCAGCCTTTATAAACACAGGCTTACAGCTCAGATCTAGAATAGATCCTACAGAAAATAGATTTAAGTTTGTAATTAACCACCACCCAGATAGAGAGAGAAGGGATGGATGGTTTCTTGATCAGTTCTTGGGAGAATCTGATGGCAGAGAACAACCACTCTTAGCTTTTTTCAAAGCTTCTTGAATCTGAACTCAGTAGGGTTGAATCTCCTGTGAAGTTGATCTTCAATCAGCTTCTTTCTTGATATTCAGATCACACTCTGAATCTTTCTTAGCAGCCTGATTCAGCAACTGCACTTCAATAGATTGAGCTCTCTCTCTCTCCACTTTCTTCTTAGATCTTCTTCCGAAAATCTTCTTCTGTATGTGTATATACTTTTCTTCTATTGGTTCATCAATCATCATTATCTGTTGAAGGAGAAAGTCTTTATATAGTCTTCCTCCATGGTAACCGGCTGATCCGGTTTCTAACAAACTTCTGACAGCTTTGACAGTTGCAGTAGACCGGTTGGTTACGACAGCTGTCAAGTCATTCAGTCACTTCTTGAAATTCTGTCTGTCAGGAAAGTGTCGAGACTGAACTTCATCATGTGTCGACACAAGTACACTAAGTGTCGACACAATCACTATTTCTCTTTAACTTTGTTGAAAGTCTGCAGTGTGTCGACACAAGTATTGTGTGTCGACACAGTTGATATCGACAAGTTCTTCTGTGTGTCGACACTGCCTCTGTGTGTCGACACAATTGATGTTGACTAAGCTTCTGTGCGTCGACACAGTTGATGTCGACTAAACTTTCTCTGTGTGTCGACACTGTCTCTATGTGTCGACACAGTTGATGTCGACTATGCTTCTCTGTATGTCGACACAGTTTCTTCTGGTGTCGACACAGTCTTTCCAAGTGTCGACACAATTAACTCCAAGTGTCGACACAGCTTTTCTCCAGTGTCGACACAAGCCTTCATAAGTGTCGACATAGGTTCTTCTGGTGTCGACATATGAACTTAGAAATTTTTCTGCATTTCTGCATTTATTTAACCTGCACATATAAACTCAAAACAACATTAAATACATCTTGATGCATATCATTGAGTAAGGTGAGCATTCTTCAAAGATGGTACACATTTTCCAATGTACCAAACAGATGTTACGAGTTTCTTTTATTTCAGTAGAAAATCCCGTAGGCTTAACTTTAATTTCGGGGACGAAATTTTAATTTTTATATATTGGGATTTGTAACATCCCTCAAACAACTAAACCCCTAAGAGTGGTTTTGTCATGACTAGGTCATGACAAAACCCTAGGAAGTTCAAGTAGACTAGGTCAACATAGGTAGTAATGTGAAGGACACCATGGTCTGCAAATAGCAGAATTCTAAACACTAGTTTAGGATGACCTCAGTGCTACAACTTGATCCCATAACCCAAGCACAACACCCCTAACACCTTGGGAAGTCCATAGGGCCACTAAGGATCCACTGTGCGTAGTCAAAGTGGTTAAGTTGACTTAAGTCAACCCTAACCCTAAATGGGTCAAACTAGCCTACTTAGGGTCAATTGACATTCCCTTAGCCAAGTGGACCTCACTCATGCCCTCCTAACCCTAAAGTGAGGTCAATAAGTCACCAAGGACCCATTGGGGTCAACCTTAGTGGCTAAGTTGACCCAAGTCAACTCTAGCCTCAAAGTGGTCAAAGTGTCCTTACTAAGGGTCATGTGACCTCCAAGGTGCCAAGTCAACCCTACCCATCCCTACCTAGACCTTAGGGGAGTCCAATGGGTCACCAAGGACCCATTGATGGTGACACAAAAGGTCAATTTGACCAAAGTCAACCCTAAGCTAAGGTCAAGTCAAACTTAGCTCAAAAGGCTAACTCAAGCCCCTAGCCACTTGGGCTAACCACCTCCTAACGACTTTGTATTAGCTTAGTGGGATGCATTTAGGCTAGGGCCATGAACAAAACCGACCATGAGGGGCAGGAGAGAGAAAGCTTCAATTTCTCTTTAATGGAGGAGAGAGAAAAGGAGTTAGTACATTCATGGCTTGGGGAAGCCAAGGACCACCCCTTTTATTGCTTGATTCATTCCCCCATTCAGTGTGGAGAAGGCCAGGGGTCATCCTGGTGGTTGATCAGGGCTAGGGGAGGAGAACTACCATGGCCGAGAAATGAGTTTCTTGGCCATTAATGGTGCCATGAAGGAAGGCCCTTCTCCTCCCCTCATTAAAGGCTGGATTCAAATCCTCTGAGGGAGAGGAGAAGTTTTCAGCCGTTTCCTGGCTGGATTGAGCCCAGATTCCCCCCCCCCCCCCCCCCCCATACCATGGCCGAAAGTTACATTAAGGGGCCATTAATGGCCACTTCCAGCTTGGCCCCTCCCCTCCCCCTTTTTTACTCACCTAAAAGCATCCATGGATCCAGGGCAAGCTTTTCCACACCTTACCCGAAGGAGACAAGCGAGTTCACTGTGTTGTCGCTGAGCGTCGGCGACACCTCCACCACCAATGGCATTCCGACGATCGACGCGTCTCCAGGCCGCAAGCAAGGTTCTCCCCTTCTTCTCCTCCTATGGGTAGATCATAGGGACCATTTAGAATAAAAATCGGGCTCAATTGAGGCCAATCGAAGCTTTTGTTTCCATGGTGATCGGGGTCAACGAAACATCGTCTTCCCCGTGGAGAGAGAAAGAGTCGAATACACTAGTGTTAGATCCAGTACAACTTAAAAGGTATTGGGAGTTGGGTAACAACCAATAATAGTAAGTGTCTTGCGAAAGAGAGCTTTGGGCATCAGCCTATCGTAGTTCCTAGTGCCCTCGAGAGCCCTTCACGGGGAATACTTTGAGCAGTCCTGGGCTAACCTAAATAGTAGGAATAATAAACTTCAAGAGAAACTAGTATAACTAGGGTATCACATTCACACACCTCGGTAGCTCGGGAGGTTGGTTAGGTTAGTTTGATTAGTCATCCGGACGGTAGGTTCGGAAGGTAGATGTAACGGACGGGAAAGTCCGGGGAGACGGTGGCTCGGAAAGATTTGGATACGAATACGGTGGTGGGTGTTCGGTATTGGACGGTCGTTCACACCGACATCGATACGTTTACTCGGCAGTGTGGGACACTTAGCCAAAGAAAGTCTGGTGGATATGGCCAGCATTAGTACGCGAAGACTCTAGGTTGTGTCCTTCTAGAGGCGTAGGTAAGGGCTAGGCCTGGTAGTGCGGATACCTGCCTAGGAGTGGGGGGCCCGGCCCACTGTCTCCGCTTTCCACTACGGAGGTTCCTGGGAGTGAAGCTAGCTGCCCAAATAGGGGGAACTAAAGGTCTGTGCGCATAGAGTCATGTGTGTGAGTTGCACTTGCATGAATCATGGCATAGCATAACACTACACTCATACTTGCATACAACCGACACTCCAACGTATAAATTGGTATGTGATTTTTTATACGATGAGAGTCTTGCAGAAGACCCCTTAACATATAAGTTTGTATGGGCATTCATATAAGTTAACGTTACTTACTTCTTACCTTGTCTTTCTTACATATGCTGCTTATTCTATTTGCTTACTTTACTGCTTACTGTATAAATAACTGCTACATTAGTTCCACTGTCACATACCTTGCTTACTCTCCACCGTTGTAGCTTCCCTTTCCTCCTCCCCGCTCGGTGTCAAGGGGCCATGGGGGAGGGGTAGGGGATGATAAGACTTAGTCTTTATGACTAATGTTTTCGGACCACAACATTACAGGGGCTTCGGATGGGAGACATGGACCAGCACCAGCGGAGTACGGTGCGCATGAAGGTGGGCCAGTCTAGTACCGGAGCACCGGTGACCAGCTCCGTGAGTGATTAGTATTTCTTATAGCTTACACGAGAGATTGTAGTGAGGATCTGATGTACCGAGCTTAAGCCCGTTTATATTACTTTTGTATTGTTCTTTGCAGTACTCTCTCTCTCTTTTCTATATATGGACTTGTTGTGGTTTCTCATTATATATGATGTTTGTGGACTCAATCACATTTCAGTTTATGATTACTGCTCTCTATTTGTTGATCGAAAAGGCCGGCAGAATCGGCGTTTTGTAGTGGCGTCTTCCCGAGTGTCGGGGCCACCGCAAAACGACGGTTCTGGGCATAAGACCCCGGGTTTGAAAAAGAAAAAAATGGGGTCTTACAACAACTAAGTCAAGGTGTAGATCTGGGGGAAGGCTAAAAGTCATATCTAGGGTAAGATAGGTTATAACCAACCGATCCTTGAGAGAAGGATCGGTATAGAAACGAAAAAGGATTTTTCTTTAAATCTCGATTTCAAGCTTTATTGAAACCAAAACTTTGTATTTATTTTTTTCAAATAAAATCATCTTTTGTCATTTCTTTTTTACTACGATTTTATTTCCTTCAATTGATTCCAAGAAAAATATAATTTGCACAATTGTCAAGAAGGATAATTCTCTGGAAAGTTAGCGCCGAGGAATAAAGATACCGCTGGCGGTAGTAACAAAGAAAAAAATTGCTAATCTTCTGTTATGGTTGCGCATGCCGACGGGACATGCACACGCCAACGAGACGTTGTTGCGAGTCCGCATGCTCAGCTAGCCACCGCCCAAGCCATCATCGACGCTCATCTTCCAACCTGGCTCCGTCAAAAATCTAATCGACATCATAGGTCCTCCTACCTCTCGATAAGGGAAGTTTATTTCCTTGTCGGATTCCTTCAAATCATGCTTAATCACTTGATCCCTCTCGTGGTCCCATAACACTCCCATATCAAATTTGAATACTTCGTGGGAAGTGGAGGTAATGGCCCGGTATTCGTTCAAGAGGGCACGGCCTAAGATGGTGTGGAGACACTCACTCCGATTTCTTCTCTCTATGAAGAACCTATAGAGACGTCCATCACAAGCCTCCAACTTCATTTCGATGCTCATAGCCTCAAAAGCGGTCTTGAACCTATAGAAACGACCTCTTGCCAATAGACTCGCCTTATGTTAGCCTTCTTGGAAGATATGAGGTCATCTCCTTTGTGAATGCAATTAATTTAACGTAAGAAGTCAATGTCATCTTGTTTTATGCATTCATAAACATAATTGATGATGTCGAGATGGCCAGCATCTTGATGTTCAATAAATGCATTCGCATAATCGTACTTGAGAAGAGGAAGTCTCCGGAAGCCTGGCTATTTATGGATAATGTGTGCAACCTTCTCCATGGGCAAAATATCGTTGTTTCTTGTAGCACGAGGAAAAGAATGGGATTAAAATGGCGGGATTGAAGAGGTGTTGATTGTAAATCTTGAGGCAAGGGTCTCTCCGACTTGTTCTGAGAAGAAGGAAGTTTTCATGGCTTCATTTACTGGAAATGGCGAGGTGGTTGTTGGTGATGGAAATTCCTCCCTCGTTGAGGTATCAAGGTACGCATTCGAGATAGTGCCTGAAGATATGATGGGAATGTCCAACGGGTTATCGGATGGCGATGGAGTTCTCCCTGCGTTGCTTCCGCACAAATTGAGTGGAAGAGACGGACCAATGGTTGGTCGTTTCTCCCATGATGAAATGGTTGCCCATATTCATAAGCTCTTCGTAAGAGCTGGATGGTCTTTAGCTCCCTTCGAACTTAAAGAGCCCCTATTGAAGACCATAGATGAACGTAATTTGGTGCATTGAAAGGTACACGTCATGAATTCCAAGGATAAATTCCATAAATCCAAATGAGACGAGTTTCCAATGGATGGCATTTGTAAAAGGAGAGGGTCGTTCCTCCTCCTCAGCAAGATCGCGACTTCGTCGAAGTTGAGTGTTTGCAAAGGCTCGAGAGTCGCAGCCACTCTGCAGTACTTGCGTCTCGTTCGGGTGAGTACTTTGTCTTCCCCACACAGGATCTTTGGAGCGGTCTGAATGGGTGGTGGGTGAGCGTTAGGAGTTGCTACACATTAGGAAAAGGACTTGATCCGGTCAAAGAATCGAGTGACCACAGTGAGTAGAGTATTGAACTCTCTCCTACTAATAGAGTTTCTGAATTTTCATGAGCCCTCCGAAGATTTTTTGGATGTGTTGCCCAACCATTGCAACACATTTGTTTGTTAGGGCAAAAAGTGTCATAACCCCACTCTATACATTAGAAAAGGAAATCGGGGTACTATTGGTGGAAGGTTACTTCGGGTTGCAGGCAGTTAGGTGAGAAAGAAAGAGCCAAAGGTGGCAAGACTAGGCATCGCATAATGCAAAACCCTAGGTCGCGCATGATTTTATTGATTTAGAATTCAATTACACTGAGTTACAGTAGATTAAGATTTTTTGAGAGTACAAGAAGAGAGCTCGTGAACACTATTTTGAAAGGTGCAAATGCGAGGCAATTTCCAGATCTAGCTTCGACAACCATAAAAGTATTGTTCACCGTCAATTTATACTAATTAGGGTCCTATCCGTGATCAATTACATAGAAAAGTGTTGCCAAGCTGGTCAGACAAAGAAAATAAGTTAAGAAAATACAAGAAAGACTAGTTATGGCCTCGGAGCATCGGCGAGTGAAATGGAGCATTTGTGTTGACAAAAGGAGAACCCGCGAGAACGGTAGTGTCGGCGAACTCGGCAAAGTTCCATGAGATTTGTAATGATCTGAGAACGAATGAGTGTTTTAGTGCGACTTGTCATTATTTTTTGGAGCCTTGATCTCTGACCCATTGTGAAGAAGATGTCGCAAGGATCCCCAAAGTGCTTGCTAATACTATCCTGGATTTCTGAAAGAGTGTTATGGAACACTGGGTAGACAACTGTAACAACCCATGTTTTCAAAAATAGAAGAATCGACTTAAGTGGTAAATTTGTAATATTTCCCTCAAATCCCTCCACTCTAAAACCTAGTAGCAGCCCCCCCCCCCCCCATTAAAATCATTTGCGTTAGGGTTCACCAGTATCCCGCTGCTGCCGATCCCGTCTCCCGCTCAACCCGCTGTAGTCGATCTCGTCTCCCGCTCAGCCCGTTGCTGCTGATTCCGCCTCTCGCTGCTCCTGCGCCTCCCAATCCCGCAAACGTCGCGCCTCCTGCGCCTCCCGATCTCGCAAGCGTCGCGCATCCTACTCACCGCCTGGTCCTCCTCTCCTTCCTGTGGCTGGCAACCATCTCCTCTAGGGTCGACAGCCTCTTCTCCTTCTCCGTTCAGCAAAAGCAGCCCTTCTTCCCTCCTCTCAAAGCCAGCAGCTGCCTCCTCTTCCTCCGGCAACTCATTTTCATCCTCTGGCAACCCTAATCTTCTTGATCTTGGCCAAGATTTTTCGAGAGGGACACATAGGGTTTCCTCCCCTCTGCTTTTTTGGCTCGGATTTGGTTCTTTTTGGTAAGAATCATCCTCCTTCACCCTTAATCAAAAATTTCTTGATTCCTAAATAATTATTTTGCTCCAAATATGCATGTATCATGTGATTCAAGATTTTTGCTCAATTATAATCGTCTAACCATCGTTGTATTTGTGATTTTCGGGGTCGTTCGTCGCATTAATTGAGCCTTGGTGAAGAGTCACTCTCTGATTTAGGGTTTCCCCAAGCCTAAGCGCCGCCAAGTTTCGTTCTCCGCGTGGTGTCTCCTCTCCCCTCACTCTTGAGGGAGGAAATAGCTTAACTCTCATGTACTTTAGGTTTTGTAAATAATATCTTGTGCTAGCGTTATGCATCTTGTTAGGTCAATATCAAATTCATTATTCTTAAACAGGTCCAAATATGGTTTTTATTTTTTCTTGTGCCGCTTAGCCGCCGCCGCCAGTTTCAGCCTCTCCTTCAGGCAAGTAGAGATCCCTCTCTCTTGCAATATTGGGTTTAATTTACTGCATCTATTCTTTTAACTACTTGGCCATTCTTGAATATATTGGTATGTCAAATGAATTGGTATCTTAAATGATGAATCTGATAAGTTAATTGTTTAGGGTTTAATATGTTTGACATGAGTTGGTGATCGTAGATAATTTATTTTGGTTATTTGCTTAGAATGGTATGAGTTAAGGAACAAAAGAAATTTTGGATTGGATTCCCACTTAGATGAATTTTGTCTTATTTGATGAATAATTAGAAAACTAGTAGTTCTTTTTGAGCATGAGCAGTAATTATTATGACGATAAATGTCACAATTTCTTGCTAACAAATAGATGAATGATGTTTTATATAAAATGTTCGGATTATGCACATGTTTACTTAGAAGATAATCGTGTTTTGGAGTGAATCAATCTAAATGAATAATTGGTATCCTAGGGAATGCTACATAGTAACCTTATGACTCATGAATACTTGCACCCGCAAAAAATGTAAAGCTCTCTATCCAGTTCTTTTGTGTCATCGAATCTTTTCTTATGTCTGCCTGGTTGCAAGACCTGAGTAAAGTCAATTCTTGATCTGATATTTCCCTTTAAGTGAATTTGTTTCTGCTAGAATCACTAAAATATGAATTTTTAACTCAATAATATCTTAATAACTCATTTAATGTAGTGTTTAATTAGTGCATCTCTCTGTTTACATGGTAACGGCAAGCAGAAATTTTTCTAATAAGAAATGCATATGAACTTGAGTGTGAACTATGTGCACCCACTAAAAATACCTACACAGTTCATTGATTAAAGCTTATGATATTATCTGATCAATTATATGTTACTCCGGAGTAGTCTAATGATTGAAACATGTTACTCATACATTTCTGTTTTCTCTTACTATTTTTATACTTTACATTATGTTATCAATGTTCTGAGACTTTTTATTCTTGTTTTTTATTTGTCTTAGTGTTCGTGCATGTGCCGCCTGATTACTGAGCCCTGTCTACGTCAAGCTTCAGGTTCAATGTTTACGTTTCATGGATAACTGCTAGGATAAACATTATATGTACTAGAATTTAGCATCATTTGTATGTTCATTTATTTGAAATTGACATTGCGTGAAAATCTGTATCAAAACTTGTATTATGGGTTTTATTAAAATGCATGAGCACATTTTCACACTATCATGTTTTACAGCTTCAGCATAAAATCAAATTATTTTTATCGAAATTAACTATTTTAAAACTATTTATCAATACCTCTATTTCCGTCTTACAGGCATGGATTTTCTTTTCGCTCATGCATGTGGCACCACGGCCCGCCCAAAGAACACTGACTTTTGTTGACACGGGTCAACAACTGCAAAGTTGGAGGTATAGGTGGGGGCGTGGAAGCAGGCGTGTGTGGGCACATGGGCTCGAGGGCGCATGGAATCGTAGAAGACCATGTGTGAGTGGGTGGGTAGGCATGGGTGCAGGGGTGTGTGGGGGGTGCGGGGGAGTAGGTGCAAGAGGTATGGGAGTGTGGATGTGGGTGTGCAGGTGTGGGTGTGCGGGTGTATCGGTGTGTGCCAGTGTGAGCGCATGTGTGCGCCTGTGTATGTGTGTGTCGTGTATGTGTGCAGGGGAGCGGGTGAAGAAAATGTGGGTGTGGGTGTGCGGGTGTGCGGGTTTGTGTCGGTGTGTGCGGGTGTGTGCTTGTGTGAGCGCATGTGTGCGCATGTGCGTGGGTGTGTCGTGTGTGTGTGTAAGAGAGAAAGAGCATAGGGGTGGGGGGCGTGCGTGGAGGTCTGTGTGGGGGTGTGCGTTGGGTATGCGTGTAGGTGTGGGTGTGGGTATGTGGTGGGTGTGTGCAAACGTGTGGTGGTTATGTATGCACATGTGTGGTGGGGGTGTGTGCGTAAGTGTGGTTGTGTGGGGGGTGTGGTTGTGTGTGGCTGTGTGCGGGTGTGTGCGGCAGAGTGCGGGTGTGTGCAGGTGTGTGCGGGGTGTGTGGGTGTGAGAGGGTGTGTGGGTGTGGCAGCGTGAAGGTGCGTGTGTGTACGTGAGTTTTTGTGTGCACGCGCGTATGTGTGTGTGTGTGCGTGCGCTTGTGGACACCGTCATTCGCATTACATTCAACGTCAAGGTCCCTGTAACCTCTTTGGTCGTGTAGCCCTCTTTAGCCTCATTGTTAACAAATGTTTTGTCCATCTTTATTCCTACATTTTTAGTTTTATGTCGTTGTTTTCTAGATTATTTATTCAGTGTTTGATTTCTGAGTGTATTGATGAGAGCATTTTGTTTATGTCGTGTATTGGTTGATTGAAATCATAACAGACTGCATACCCAAATCACTTTGTAGTGTTGTAACCAAAGCGGACAGCTACGTCAGATTATATTAAAGAACATTTGAACACTTTCGCAAAGGTTTCTGCATATCTTCTCCATATAAATTAGCAACAATCAAAAGTACAGTTCAAGTGAAAAAAAACTACAACAGCATTGCTTGTTAACTGATTATAAGATGCAGTGTAAAGATGAAAAATTAAAAAAGGAATAGTCACTTGTTTTATTTTGATATTTCTTGAGATAGATACCCACACATCACATCGTTCAATGAGTTGTTTACCAACCTTATTCATATTTGCCTTTATTGGTATAGAATAAGATGAAAAGTCGAAGGAATGTCACAAAAAGCAAAAATAAATTTTACTCAACATCTCAGAGATGGAAATCAGATCTATGCAAAAGAAAAGAACATTAAAATTTTATGGAATAATGTATTGAATTCACCCAATATAGTGGGATAAAGGCTTAAGTGTTGTTGTTGTCGTCATGTATTGAGTTCGTTCGTAATATGTTTAGCATACCATTGATGAAAAGGATCATTGTTGTCTTCTTAGCCAGGTAATTTGCACTTGAAATAAAGCCATCCATGTCGAAGACTGCTCGAGCAGGATTGTTGTCTGAAGCAACTATTTCCATCAGATCACGAGCGGTGGATACACCATACACCATTTTGATAGCATTAAGTCTTGAAGAAGCAGCTATAGTATTAACATCTGCCTTATTTGCACCATGCTATATTATCAGAGAAGAACAAATGAAAGATTTAGATAAAAGAAACAATGGATAAGGTTTTTAGACATCTATGAAAGTATAAGCAGCGCCAATAACTCACTTTTCTGCAAGTAAAGCTGGTATTTGTATGATAAATTGCAAACCTACTTAATAGGTCCACAATTTTAGGATAATCATCATTGGCATTCTGCAATGTTTTCCTACGAGCAACCATATTGTAGAACAAATTTTCCACCTGAAATTCAAGATGTTGATTTCAAAGACCATAACTACTGGCTGAGAAACATGAGAAGAATAAGGATATGCTTGCTCTGAAGAAATTGGAGGTAATGTAAATTTGCAATTGCAAATTCATATTTAGTGATTGGTTTCAGTTATAGTTGGAAATAACTAGGAAACATAAGTAGATTCACTTTTACCAGCGACAATTCATTATCCAACCCAAGTGAATAATGAGAAGATTATCTTATTGGATATTGTTTTGACATAAGCGCACTATTCATAAACACAAAGTTATAAGTCAACTTTTCACAAAGTAAACAAAAAATAGAAAAGCAATTCTGGACTCAGATTTCCCATCTAAAAAAGAAAATAGAACAAACAAGCTTCAACTAAATTCGTTTGCCATTCAATTCTTATCTCTTGTTCATTAATACTATATACATCTCTACTACTTATAAAGATATATAATCTGGTTTTTTAATTTCATGCATTTAAAAGCTATTAAAGCATTTGTGCCCGTCGGATGTATTTCCAGAAATCAACCACCGTTGATTTTTATCTGATGGATAAAAAATAAAAGGCTAGAGCTCCTATACCTAGAAAGGGAGAGAGAGGGGAGAGAAAAGATGTAACACCCCTTCCCAGTATTACAGAAATCAGCCGTCCGGCCGGGTCAGCGATATAAAGAAAACTATGAAGCAGTATTAAAACTAGTAGCAGCAGGTAATAAAAGTCCAAACTAAACAGATTTAATACTTACAGCGGAAGTAAAAATTAAACTAAGGTTAATCACATACCTGATGTCTGAATTCACAGAGCCACTAAACAAGAATGAGATTTGCAATAACTGAAAATCTGAACTATCAAAATAAGTCTGATACAAGATACATAAAATATTAATGAGTTACACTGTCCACAACTACAAGTACATGCTGAAACGGAGTAAACTGAAATAGTAAAAGTACTACACTCGGACACCACCATGACGCTCATCCTAGACGTAGTTTCCCACCTGGGTCACCTGAAAAACATTGTCCACGAAGGGTCAGAGTAAAGAAAAACAATTCCCCTTAGTGACACTAAAATAGATTTACATATGAATGCATGCATGTCTTTAAAACTAGTCTCGTGCACTGAAAACATTTCATGATATATGATATGCATGTTTTTCCTATACTTACTGGTGAACACTATAATTCTATACTCATGACTTTCCGTTCATTTACCCAAGTCCTGACGTTCACTAACTAGTGTACTGTCTCACGTCAAGTCTGTACTTGAGTTCTAGGTGGCTTCTAGCCTACACGTTTACTGGGAAGGCTCTAGGCAGAGTAGCTCCTAACGCGCAAAATCTGAAACTGACGACCCGAGACCATCTGACGAACTCAATTGTTCTAGTGCTACGCGGACACGGTCTCGAATCTGCTAACTGTCTCAAACGGGAGTCAACTCCCAAGACTGTAACTCATAGGATACCATATGCCTATGAGGAAGGTAGTGCGCCTCTACCAAGCACAAAAAGACTGGTGTGCTACTGACCTTTTTGGTCTGACGCTACTCTGCATGGGATATCTTTTCTGGTGTACTACTGGTCGACCCTTGACTTTCTCGTGGTCGACTTGAAGGGACCTTCGCACCCTTGGTCGGACAGTCTCCAAACTTACGTGTACATGTGAAGTTTCGTACTTAACTAACCGTTCACGATTTTACTAACGTGGTTATGGAACAAGACGTTATCATACGCGTTTTCACAATTATTTTCCTACTGTCACACTTCTCTATGCATGCTTATGATGTTGTACGAAACCTACTTATGCGTATAAAATATAATTATTTGATATGTTTAACTAAAAGGAATTAGGATTTCCTTACAGTGGTGCTGCGACGTTCGTATACTCGGTGCGGGGACATTTTCTCTTTCAAAGTAATTCTACTGCTGGGGACCTTCAAAACGCTGCCCCGACCCCGCCAAAATCCTGCAATTTACTGTAACCCTAATTTCAGAATTTCCCCTCTACGATATTCTCATGGAAAAATTTATAAATAACTAGGGTTACAAAATTTATGTGTTAAACTTCAAGTATTACCTTTAAGTATAGCGTTTGGGGCTACCCAAGCGTTCCACACAAAATCCGTGATGAACTACGAACACCAAAACCTAGAATAGGGCAATCAAAACGAAAACCTAGGTTAAACTAGTTTCCAAATCAAATGAAATCCAAGCAGAAAACGGGAAAAAGGAAGAGATCGAACTCACCGAAACCAAAACGTTCACTTCCAACGGTTAGGGTTGAATCTGGCACTTCCACGGCTAAGGAAGGAAAAGGAATGCCCACCGGTGCTCGTAGAGGAGGGAGGAGTGGTCGGAGAGGCTCTCTGGAGGAGTATTGGCCGGCGGAAGGCACGCGGGATGCGTCGGTAGGGCGTCGGTAGGGCGTCGTCGGGTTTGCGGAAGAAGGAAAACTCGGGTTTCTGCTGCGGTTTGCGGAAATAAACGTTGTTGCGTGCGAGTTTAAGTTCTCCCGTGAGAAGAGATGCGGAAATTAATATCAAATCTACCGGTTTTGATAACCGCATGAGGAGAGGGGGGAAAAATGCTATTGGCACCCCAACACTAATTCTTTGAATATTAACTCATCCTCACCCCACGCGTCATTAAAACAAAATGCGTCACATCCTAAAATTTACGCACTTGACTGACTAACGGACACTATCATAAGAAAAACATTATACCTTGCCTACGCGCCGCCTCGATCAAAATTCGTCGCGACTTGCCCCTACAAATCAAATAATTTTTCGCGTCAAAAATTCGGATGTTACAAATCTCCCCTCCCAACAAAAATTTTCGTCCTCGAAAATTGTAATCATACCTGAATCGAAGAGAAAAGAATAGTCTGCATTGCTTTTAAGTTCATCCTCACGCTCCCAAGTATACTCTGCCCTGCCACAGTTCATCCAAAGGACTTTGACCATGCGAATCTCTCTATTTCTGAGCTTCTGTATCCTTGAATCCAGTATTCTAACTGGTCTAACCCCAATACTAAGATCTGTCTCAATCGGTGCTTCTTCGGTATTAATGATCTGACTAGGATCTCTGACTGCTCTCCTCAGATAAGATATGTGGAATACATCATGTACACCACTCATTTCCTCAGGTAAGGCCAATCTGTAAGCAACCTCACCAATCCTTTCCAGCACCTCAAAAGGACCAACGAATCTGGGGCTCAGCTTTTTCATCCGATTTATTCTAGAAACTCCTCTGACTGGTCTGACCTTCAGATAAACGTAGTCTCCAACATTGAACTCTACTGACCTGTGCTTCTGATCATGATACTTGGCCTGGCGATCCTGAGCTGTCTTCATACGCTCCTGAATAAGCTTGATCCTCTCTGTGGTCTTATCAATCCATGACTCCCTGATTGTGGATCTCTCTTCACTTTCAGCCCAACATAACGGTGTCCGACAACGTCTGCCATAGAGGGCCTCAAACGGTGTCATCTCAATACTCGTCTGAAAACTGTTGTTGTAGGAGAACTCCACTAGTGTAACATATTTCTCTCACTTTCCTCCAAAATTCAAAATGCACATCCGTAACAAATCCTCCAAAGTCTTATTTGTGCGCTCAGTCTGTCCATCTGTCTGGGGATGGAATGCGGTGCTGAAATGTAATCTGGTACTCAACCGCTCCTGTACGTAACGCCACACCCTGGAGGTGAATCTGCCGTCTCGGTCTGAAACTATAGTCCTGGGAACACCGTGAAGCCGAACTATCTCGTCCAAATATAACTGTGCCAGCTTCGGACCTTGATCCGTCTTCCTAAAAGGAATGAAATGGGCGACCTTAGAAAGTCGATCAACTATAATCCACAAGGAATCATTCCCACTCTGCGATCTCGGCAAACCATGAATGAAATCCATGGATATATCTTCGAATGTCCACTCAGGAATGGGAAGTGGCTGCAACTTGCCTCCAGGCCTTTGGCACTCGGCCTTAACCAACTTGCACGTCTCACACTTCACTACGTAATCTGCAACATCTCTCTTCAAGCATGGCCACCAGACTAACTTCTTGAGATCTGCATACATCTTCGTGCTACCCGGATGTATAGAATATCTGGAATTGTGTGCCTCAAATAAAATATCCTCGCGAAGGTGACTAACATCGGGGATACACACCCTGCCATCAATCAACAATAAATCATCCTGAATAATGAATCCCTCCTTCTGTCCTGACTGCACTGAGCTCCAAATCTCTGTCATCTTTGGATCCAACGGTAGAGCTGTCCTGATTCTGTCCTTGATATCGCAGGTAATCTCCATCCAATTCAACCTTGCAGAATCAAAACTACTGCGTGGCACAACGGTAATATCCAGTCTCTCCAGCTCTCGCACTAACTCCTCCTGCTGAGTGAGGAGAAAGAAACATGAACCTCTACGGCTAAGGGCATCAGCTACAACGTTCGCCTTTCCTGGATGGTACTGAATGTTTACGTCGTAGTCTGATAGAAACTCTAACCATCTGCGCTGCCTCAAATTGAGCTCTCGCTGATCAAAGATATACTTGAGGCTTTTATGATCAGTGAAGATCTCACAACGAACACCATAGAGATAGTGCCTCCAAATCTTCAGAGCATGTATGACTGCTGCAAGCTCCAAGTCATGCACTGGATAGTTCCTCTCATGAACCTTTAATTGTCTCGAGCCATAGGCTACGACCTTTCCATGCTGCATGAGAACACATCCCAAACCCTGACCTGAAGCATCGCTGTAGATCTGAAACCCGTCAGGCCCTGATGGTAAACTCAAAATCGGTGCGGTCATCAACCTGCCCTTCAAGTCCTCAAAAGCCAACTCACACTCAACTGTCCAATCCAAGCCCTTACCCTTCCTGGTGAGGGAAGTCAGTGGTAAGGCTATCTTCGAAAAATCTCTGATGAATCTCCTGTAGTAACTAGCAAGACCCAAAAAGCTACGAACCTCTGAAACTGTCGTCGGCCTTGGCCAACTCTTAATGGCCTCTACCTTCTTCAGATCAACACTAACTCCTTTCTGACTGATGATGTGGCTTAAGAATACAATCTCTGAAAGTCAAAACTCACACTTTGAAAACTTGGCAAACAACTGATTCTTCCTGAGTGTGCTCAAAACGATTCTGAGTTGTGTTGCATGATCTTCTGCACTCTTAGAGAACACCAAAATGTCATCTATAAAGACGATGACAAAACGGTCCAAGTACTCCCGAAATACCCTATTCATCAGGTCCATAAATACTGAAGGAGCATTGGTCAGCCCAAACGGCATGACCACGAACTCGAAATGTCCATATCTGGTGCTGAAAGCCGTCTTTTGAATATCCAAGTCACGAATCTTTAACTGGTGATAGCCTGACCTCAGATCTAACTTGGAGAAAGTGTTCGATCCCACCAACTGGTCGAACAAATCATCAATCATGGGAATCGGGTACTTGTTCTTAACTGTCAGCTTGTTCAACTCACGGTAGTCTATGCACAGTCTCAGACTACCATCCTTATTCTTCACAAAAAGCACTGGAGCACTCCATGGTGAAGTGCTGGGGCGTATAAACCCCAAATCAAGTAACTCCTGCAACTGACTCTTCAACTCTGCTAGTTCCCTTAGAGCCATCCGATAGGGAGATTTGGCTACCGGTGTAGCCCCAGGCTGCAAGTCTATCGGGAACTCAATCTCTCTATCTGGAGGGGCACCAGGGAGCTCTTCCGGAAAAACATCGGGGAACTCTTGCACCACTGGTACCTCTGACAAGTCAGCCTTATTCTCTGCATTCATCAGTACTACGAAGGTTTCACAACCCTTACTGATGTACCTTCTCGCTTGGACTGCAGATATAATCATTTTCACTACTCCCTTCAAGCCCTGAAAAGAAAAAGAAGTCTGATTGGGGCCATCAAACTGTATCTGCTTCGCCCTACAGTCAATCCTGGCGTTGACTGCCGAAAGCCAGTCCATTCCAAAAATCAGGTCGAATCCTGCAATAGGTAGCTGCAAAGCTTCCACAATAATCTCGGTGTCACCAAACTGCACCGGTACCCTGCACCTATCTCTGGTCTGCAGAAGGGATCCATTCGGCATCATAACATCCAGCGCTACAGTCTATGAGAATACATCTAAATTCAACTTACGCACTAGAGATTCTTCGATAAACGAGTGCGAGGCACCCGTATCAAACAGAATCTTAGAGGGTAAATTACGAATCATAAGGATGCCTACATGAATGATTTTCAAAAAGAGAAGAGTGTCACTACGGAGGGTTAAATAAACTTATCAGGCAAAGTAAACACTTACCTGTCACCACATCTTCCTGCTCCTTAGCCTCCTGCTGACCAAGCCCATAAGATCTGGGCTGCACCAAATCTCGACCCTGCTGTGGTCTTCCATCAGTAATCATCAACGCTTTGTCCTTATCTGCTCTGCTAGGGCCACCAATCTCATACTTCGACTGCAGGAACAAAATACATTTGTCATCTACCGAAAATTTATAAATGTACAAAATACATCAAGGTTGATTACCTGATTCGAACCACCTTCCTGACAGAAACGAGCAATGTGTCCAGGCTGACGACACTTGTAACACACGCCCGCACTGGCCAAACACTCTCCTGGATGGCGACGCTGACACTTGGGACAAAGGGGGTAGTCCCTGCTCCTGTCACCAGATTGACCATACTTCCTCACATCGGGCTTCTGCTTCTTGTTCCAGTTCTTCCCCTGATCATTCCTGCTCTGCTGCGACTGATGCGAATCCTGAGATCGCTTTGCACGGAAATTACTTCGCTTTTGAACCTTCTGCTGGTCAGCCTCCAGCCTGCGAGCCATATCCACTAAGCTCCTGTAATCAGCATTGACCATAGTCATCAGCGGCTGTCTCAATGAGTCACGTAAGCCATCCACAAAGCGGCTGCACTTCTCAGTCTGGTCTCCCTGCATTACGCCCGCATATCGAGCCAGATGGGTAAGCTCTCGCTCGTACTCAGCAACAGTCTTGTCCCCCTGGAAGAGCCTAAGGTATCTCTCCTGTAGACCTCGTCGTGCGGAAGGAGGCACGAACCAACTCGCAAGGGCTCTAGAAAATTCGCCCCACGTAAACATGTCTGGCGTACGACCTGGCCGAAAACATAATCATACTATTTAAAGAGAGAACATATCACTTCCAAAATAATTAAAGGAAATTTTCAAAACCATTTACCTGCGGGATCATCCGCCCGGTACTTGTCCCAC
Organism: Platanthera guangdongensis; assembly: GCA_039583875.1. Lineage (NCBI taxonomy): Eukaryota > Viridiplantae > Streptophyta > Magnoliopsida > Asparagales > Orchidaceae > Platanthera > Platanthera guangdongensis. The sequence goes on from CM077151.1 coordinate 81,092,947, forward strand.
CAGACCTTTGCCTCACCTCGGAGGAGGAAAACTGCCAGAGGAACCTTCTTATTCTCTGGGCACTCCAAAACATCCAGCAGGTCTCTGGTGTTTGCTACCCAATCATTTGTATCCATCGGGGTCTCATCCCCACTGTAGTTTGAAGGCTGAAGTTCTCTAAAATTCCTCAAATAACGCTCCAGGGTCATCTCCACGGGTGCTGGGGCAGGAGCTGGTGCAGGGGCTGGTACGTGCACTGGAACTGCAAACCCTGCAGCCAGTCCTCTCTGAAACTCCATCAAGGCAACAGTAACCGCCTTGGCAATCTGAGACGCTATGTCAGTGCCCTCTGAAGCTGCTGGAACTGGAGGTACCTGTGGCACTGCAGCATCTCCCATAGTGGCGTTAGGAACAGGGTCCTGACGTGAAGATTCACCTGCTTCACTTACTCGAGTTGCCTGATAGAACATATAAAAGAAATCTGGTTATTTATAAAGCATCTGCTAAAACTGGCTTGACAACTATATTCGTACTCCTACAAAAACTAAGCCTTAAACGCAACTTAAAATACTCTACTAACATGAGTTTACTCTTACACAGTCATATGGCTCTGTGAAAACCTTCTAGGGTCCAGGGATCCTAAACCTGGCTCTGGTACCAATTTGTAACACCCCTTCCCAGTATTACAGAAATCACCCGTCCGGCCGGGTCAGCGATATAAAGAAAACTAGGAAGCAGTATTAAAACTAGTAGCAGCAGGTAATAAAAGTCCAAACTAAACAGATTTAATACTTACAGCGGAAGTAAAAATTAAACTAAGGTTAACCACATACCTGATGTCTGGATTCACAGAGCCACTAAACAAGAATGAGATTTGCAATAACTGAAAATCTGAACTATCAAAATAAGTCTGATACAAGATACATAAAATATTAATGAGTTGCACTGTCCACAACTACAAGTACATGCTGAAACGGAGTAAACTGAAATAGTAAAAGTACTACACTCGGACACCACCATGACGCTCATCCTAGACGTAGTTTCCCACCTGGGTCACCTGAAAAACATTGCCCACGAAGGGTCAGAGTAAAGAAAAACAATTCCCCTTAGTGACACTAAAATAGATTTACATATGAATGCATGCATGTCTTTAAAACTAGTCTCGTGCACTGAAAACATTTCATGATATATGATATGCATGATTTTCCTATACTTACTGATGAACACTATAATTCTATACTCATGACTTTCCGTTCATTTACCCAAGTCCTGACGTTCACTAACTAGTGTACTGTCTCACGTCAATTCTGTACTTGAGTTCTAGGTGGCTTCTAGCCTACACGTTTACTGGGAAGGCTCTAGGCAGAGTAGCTTCTAACGCGCAAAATCTGAAACTGACGACCCGAGACCATCTGACGAACTCAATTGCTCTAGTGCCACGCGGACACGGTCTCGAATCTGCTAACTGTCTCAAAGGGGAGTCAACTCTCAAGACTGTAACTCATAGGATACTATATGCCCTATGAGGAAGGTAGTGCGCTTCTACCAAGCACAAAAAGACTGGTGTGCTACTGACCTTTTTGGTCTGACGCTACTCTGCATGGGATATCTTTTGTGGTGTACTACTGGTCGACCCTTGACTTTCTCGTAGTCGACTTGAAGGGACCTTCGCACCCTTGGTCGGACAGTCTCCAAACTTACGTGTACATGTGAAGTTTCGTACTTAACTAACCGTTCACGATTTTACTAACGTGGTTATGGAACAAGACGTTATCATACGCGTTTCCACAATTATTTTCCTACTGTCACACTTCTCTATGCATGCTTATGATGTTGTACGAAACCTACTTATGCGTATAAAATACAATTACTTGATATGTCTAACTAAAAGGAATTAGGATTTCCTTACAGTGGTGCTGCGAAGTTCGTATACTCGGCGCGGCGACATTTTCTCTTTCAAAGTAATTCTACTGCTGGGGACCTTCAAAACGCTGCCCCGACCCCGCCAAAATCCTGCAATTTACTGTAACCATAATTTCAGAATTTCCCCTCTACGATATTCTCATGGAAAAATTTATAAATAACTAGGGTTATAAAATTTATGCTTTAAACTTCAAGTATTACCTTTAAGTATAGCGTTTGGGGCTACCCAAGCATTCCACACAAAATCCGTGGTGAACTACGAACACCAAAACCTAGAATAGGGCAATCAAAACGAAAACCTAGGTTAAACTAGTTTCCAAATCAAAGGAAATCCAAGCAGAAAACGGGAAAAATGAAGAGATCGAACTCACCGAAACCAAAACGTTCACTTCCACCGGTTAGGGTTGAATCCGGCACTTCCACGGCTAAGGAAGGAAAAGGAATGCCCATCGGTGCTCGTAGAGGAGGGAGGAGTGGTCGGAGAGGCTCTCTGAAGGAGTATTGGCCGGCGGAAGGCACGCGGGATGCGTCGGTAGGGCGTCGGTAGGGCGTCGTCGGGTTTGCGGAAGAAGGAAAACTCGGGTTTCTGCTGCGGTTTGCGGAAATAAACGTTGTTGCGTGCGAGTTTAAGTTCTCCCGTGAGAAGAGATGCGGAAATTAATATCAAATCTTCCGGTTTTGATAACCGCATGAGGAGAGGGGGGAAAATGCTATTGGCACCCCAACACTAATTCTTTGAATATTAACTCATCCTCACCCCACGCGTCATTAAAACAAAATGCGTCACACCCTAAAATTTACGCACTTGACTGACTAACAGACACTATCATAAGAAAAACATTATACCTTACCGACGCGCCGCCTCGATCAAAATTCGTCGCGACTTGCCCCTACAAATCAAATAATTTTTCGCGTCAAAAATTCGGATGTTACAAAAGATGGAGAGAGAGTGTGTGTGAGGTGAAGAGACGGGCGAAAAACAAGATGGAGAGAGAGGGAGAAAGAGAGAATGAGAGAGGGGAGAGAGAGAGAGGGAGAGGGCGGTGGTGGCGTGGTGCCAACGGAGAGAGAGAGAAAGAGATGGAGAGAGAGGAGAGAGGGGGAGAGAGGGCGGATGAGAGAACGAGAGAGGGAAAGAGAGGCAGCAGGATATATATTATTATAAAGAAAGAGAGGATGGGGAGAGTGTGCATAGGAGAGGGAGAGGAAAAGAGAGAGAGGGATGAATAAGAATAGAGAGAGGGAGAATAATTTTTTTACGTATAAAAAAATTATTTACAAAATAAATATTATAATATTGATGTAACTTTTTTTACGGTCATTTTGAGTACTCATATGTATATGTTGCGGGCGCAGCCCGCAGCAACCCCTCGGGGGCGGGCAAACCGTTGTCGGTCAGGTACTGTCGCGCATGGCCATAGGGGCGGAGTACCGTGTCGGGCACCCGTGCATATATATATATATAAACAAATCTATTGCTTTTGGTCCACTTGTTTCTTTCCAATTTTGCCCTTATTAAAGTAGCACTAGCAAACTGACACAAAGATATAATTTAATTTCAAGGTCTGATCGCAAGCGATTTTGATCGAGTCACCGTTTCGTCGAGATACGTCGTTAGTATGGCTAAAATCTTGTACGTTAATTAGTGATTTGATTTTAGTCGTTGAGTTTTGTTAGACGCGTTTTAATTTTCGCGTGCGGGCTTAACATATAATTTTTTCTTTTTAAGTTTAAGAGGTAATGGCAATTTTGTAAAATAAATAAAATCCCCAATTCACCTCTAAGGGTGGATGTCGGTTGAACTCCACGGTGCGGTTTCCGAAACCGCTCACTTTTAAGCTCGTAGATATTTTCGTAACCCTATTTCCTCCCCATTAGAAAACCACCGCTCGTGATATCTCCCGTAATCGACGCTTTCCTCCCTACGGTTGATCGAGATTTTAGGCTCTAGCCGGCGTTTCTAGAAGTGATGTTGTTTCCCCTTTCTCTCCTACAAACTGCGGCCACCGAGAGAGGGTTTTGGCGTGCGCTGAACCGTCGTCTGCAGCCCCTTCCCCCTCCTCAGATTGGGACCATCTGGTAGTGACTCAAATCTTTTCTTCCTATTGACTCTTAGATTACTTGTTTTCCCATCTCAGTTTCTGAGTATAGGGTTCAAGGTTTTCAATCTCCTTTCTCAAATTTTGGACATGGGGGTTTTATTTTATGTCCACCATAGCAACCCTAGTAGAGGCAAAGGTTTCTGGCCCCGATCGTTGTTCCTCCGGCACACTCAATTTCAGGTAACGACGAATTCCTTTGAGAAATTTCAGATTTTCAGTGTGTTCTTTGGGTGTATTTTTCAGAAATTCTACTTTAGCCCTTTTTCGTTTTATGGATCTTCTAGGTGATCGACGGATTCGACGATTCCAGTTTTGGTTATAGCGTCCCCATTTCAAATTTTCTGCCTCCACCACTTTCCGAAGAAGGATTAGTCCTTTTTCGTTCGTTGCGTTGTCAATCTTTGAGGTCGAAATATTTTTCGATGAGACCCTAGGTTAATAAAAAAAAATTATACTACCTAGTTTGTGATTATTTTAGATCTAATTTGGATCGTAGTTGCGGGTCGGGGTGAGTTCTTACCAGTAGCTCAGTTTGGACCCCACTTAAAGAAAGTTATGTCGTCACGTCAAGTGTGCGAGGATCGCAATACCGCGGTAAGAAACTCTTATTCTTGTTGGTTAGATATATCAGATAGTGTAGCGTGGTAATACTCTTCATTATTCAAAGTAGCATATCCAAAACAGTATATTTCCTCGTTAGTTAGATTTTCATAAAACCTAGAAAAAAATTATGCAATCATATTACCGCATAAATAATTATGGTGCGGATAGTTTATCAGATTTATGGATTTGGATCTTAGAAAGTAACAAATAAGAGACACCATTGAAAACACGCAAATGCGAACGTAAGCAGGGTAGCGTTAGATGGTATATGATTAGTAAGCACGATTGAAACCTTTTCTCATGCTACATGGAGGCACACTATCTTTCTCATAGGGTGTAGTGTACCTTATGAGTCTCAAAGTTGGAAGAGGATATTCCGGCTTTAGAAGAATAGAAGATTCGAGTCTGTGTCTGTGAGACACTAGAACACTGGTGTTCGTTAGTAGAACTCAGATGTTAGACTAGTATTGCGCGATATAAGCTACTCTGTCTAAAGTTTTAATGAATGACAACCATAAGTGAATTTAGAACTCAAGTTTAGACCGAACCTTAGAAACTCCTAGTTAACCAAATTATTCGAAACTTGAGTAAATTGCACACAATATAATTAATTAGATCAGTTATTTATCGTGCTAGTTTTATTTTAGAAAATAGTACATAGTACATTAGCATACAATTTTTTTATAGCACAAAAATTATTTTCAAAAGCATGCATACATTTCTTTCAAAAAAAATTTACTGTCATTAGGAGAAATAGTTTTTCTTACTCTCCTTTTGGGCTGACTCATTTTTGGGCATGTTTTTACATGGGACTCACATGAAAAGTTGAGCCTAGGATGAGCGTGTTTGTGACGTCGCACATATAATTTGTTTTTTCCTTTCAGTTGTTTACTTTTAGTACCCTACGGTTTAGTATTGAACACTTGTAATATTAATGTTTAAGAATTCAAGTATGTATCAGACATTGTGTAGCATTTCAGATATTCAATCGTTTGGTCTTTTTTCTTTCTAGTGGATCTGTGAATTCAGCCTGATGAAGTATACAGACACCTTTAGTTGCATTTTCACCTTCCGTTATAAGTTTACCTGTTAGTTCTTCCTATTATGTCTGTTATGTACTAATTTTAATATTGCTTCTTATTTTACTGCTTATCGCTGGACCCGGACGGACGGCTGATTGGTTGTTAAAATAGGTAGGGTGTTACAATTAATACCTCATAATTACAATTTTCTATCTACAACTAGCAATTATAATATATAATACCATAATAATAAATATAAGCATAGAACATATATAAACATCATAATATAATTAAACTTTTAATATATTATATCAAATAAACTTTTATATATGAGGAAAGCCTTCGATACTATGATTGTTAACTAAAAAGAGAAGTTACAACACAATATATATGAGTATGGAGGACTAAGGGAAAGAGCGAAAGAATGAAAACAGAATATAGAAATATCAACCCCCCCCCCTCTCAAGTTGGGTGTGTGATGTCAACAATATCAAACTTGCCAATGATCATTTCAAAAAATATTTGCACACAGCCCCTTAGTAAGGACACGATAGAAGAACCCTTATAGAATTCATCTTTACAATCGGAGCAAAGGTCTCCTCATAATCAATCCTTATCTTCTATATGTATCCTCTTGCAACCAACTTTGTCTTGTATCTCTCCACAACACCCACCGACCCACGGTGCTTTGTTTGACAGAAAACACACTTACATCCAATGACAGTCTTCCCTTTAGGCAGATGTATCAGGTCCTATATGTGATTTTTGTCAAGAGCACGTATTTCTTCAAGCATAGTTGTCTTCCACTTGTCGGTACAAAGGGTTTCCTGTCATGATGTAGAAATGGAAATAGTAGACAAAGACGAGACAAAGATTCTATAGGACGGCATTGAAGATGAATAAAAGACAAACTGAGATAATAGATGTTGTGTGGAGATACCTTTACTTCGAGCAATGGACTCTGATAACGGATCAGATGTCGGCTCTAGGATTCTGAGAGGGGCCAGTGCATTTGTTCCCTTAGGACGTTGAGAGTAAACCTGTAAGAGAGGGCAATAGGATTTCACCATAGGAGCAGCAGGAGTTGGCATAGGAATAATAGGAGACGAAATTGAGTGGGACTGGTAGAATGGAGGAATGGGTAACAGAGTAGTAAAAAGAGAATCAACGAAAGTTAAGGATCTCACTATCCCCCCTGAAGTAAGGGCGGGCCCATAATATCTCTCAGATTCACGACAAGTGACATACATGGTGACAAAAACTTTTTTGTGGATCGGCTTAAAACATATATAACCCTTTTGAGAAGGAGAATATCCTATGAAGACGCAGTTGTGAGCATGAGCTTCAAATTGAGTTTTTTTTATGGATATAGACAAAGCAAGCACATCCAAAAACACGAGATTGCAGATTGGTAGGAGGAACCGGAAGGGTGTTAAGGAGAGTGTGATACCCAAGAACACGTGAGTACATACAGTTAATAAGATAGGTTGTGGTGAGAACTGCATCCCCCCAATAGTACTTGGGAAGGTGCATATGGAGAAGAACACATTGGGCAACTTCTAAAAGGTGACGATTCTTGCGTTCGGCTACACCTTTTTGGGCAGGTCAATAAACACAAGATGTCTGGTGGATAATGTCATAAGTAGCGAGATAGTGTTTGAATTAAGAGTCAATGTAATCACGATAATTGTCAATACAAGGAATTTTGAAAGATGTGTCAAATTGAGTGGAAATCATGTTGTGAAACCATTGAAATAATGAAAATACTTCATTTTTAGCTTTCATTATGTAACATCCGTCTTTTGACTCGAGAGTTCAATTTAACTGCAGGGTCTGATCGCGAGCACTTTTGATCGCGGCGGCTTCTTATCATGGTACGACTTTAGTAGGGTTAAAATTTTTACGACTAAGTATTGGTGTAATTCAGTCGTTGTGTACGTGTTCGCCGCTTGTTAATTAGTAGCCCGAGGGCGTAACACAATTTCTAAGTAATAGAATGTAGTGGAATGGCGTTCGGGTAATAATTTTAAGTGTGAAATTCCTTCTAACGTTATGTGAAGCGGCTTGCCTCTCCTCACACCGGACGGTTACCAAAACCGTAGAGAGTCGCTCAGGATTAAAATGTTATAACTCTCTCCTCCCGTAAATGAGCCGCACGCTTCTCCCGATCAGCACGATAACCGCCAGACGAAGCCCTAAATCGCCTTCCTACTCGCCAACCTTCCCTCCTCCGGGGACGTGGAGGCAGGCGCTTTTCCCCCTCGCGCACGCTCCTTATTTCTCGCAGACGACGGAGCCGTGTTCGTCTTCTCGTGTGTGGGCGCCTTGTTCTTCTCCCAGTCGTGCCGTTTTAGGTAGTCGTCGACACCTCCCTGGTTGGCAACAGCATCAGGCGGTAGGAGACTCTTTGTAGCTGCTTCATGTTCCCCTATTAGCATCTGGTGTCTTCATCTTCCTCTCGTGCAGGCTAGTCGATCTTCCCCAAGATTTTAGAAACTCTCGGTAGCCTCAGATTGAGGATTTCTCTTTTCCTACAACCAAGGTGAGTTTCTTGCTTGATCATTCTCAACTTAGGATCGATAATCGAGTATTAATTTCGATCTATGTTTTGTTTTCATTAGAAATCAGTGTTCATATTTCCCTTATATGAGAAATTAATTGTTGAGTTATACTTGTTTGAAGAAATTTAGAGAAGTCGACTCCTCTGTTTCGGAAAACTATAGCCCTTCAACATTAAGAACGTGATAATTCCTTTTTTTCATTACGTATTGAGGCAGAAAGTATTGAGTGAGTCATCCTCACTCAACGCTCTCAACGCCATGATGCAGAAATAGTTAAGTCAAAAAGCGTTGAGTGAGACGTGGTCACTCAACGCTTAAGATACTGAAGAAGTGGAAAAATTGTCAAGGCAGAAAGCGTTGAGTGAGGCATGCTCACTCAACACTCTCAACACCTAAATAATAGAAAATATGGCTAAGGCATAAGGCGTTGAGTGAGATGTGCTCAATCAACGCTCTCAACGTCAGCCATGCAGAAAAGGCTGCAGAAATGGTTAAAGCAAAAAACATTGAGTGAGGCTTACTCACTCAACGTTGTCAACGCCTAGATAGACAGAATTTTGTCTAAGTACTTTGGTGTTGAGTGAAACTCATTCACTCAACGCCTATTCTACTGATGCTTGATTTTTGAATAAGTCTACAGGTGCTGACGTCAGCAAGTCAACAAGTCAACTTTATTCAAATTATTAGCGACAAAGCTACAGTACATGACAAAAGGCGTCGCAGACCTACTGTACGACAGTTAGGCGTTAAAGCAAGGATGCAGTTGGCATTAAATGTGTGGGGCCCACTACTCAAAAAGCCGTTGGGACATAAATGATAAAAGGAAAAGTCTTTACAAAAGAAGAAAAAACATTGGGAGTGAGGCTGTTGAGATAGTTCTTCTTCATCGTCATTATTGCTGTGAAGAGAAGAACAGAGAGCCAAAAGACTGGAGGTCTAAAGGCTCAAAAAGTTAGTTGTTGGTCTTCATCCACGACTACAGCAAGATCAGAGAAAATCTCTGAAGAGGAGAAATAAAGTTAGCTGATGGCATTTTCCATATGCACCAGCAGATTTTTGATTCTTCACAGATCCAGCGGCATAATACTGAAGATCATCTACTGGAGGCTGTGGAGAAGAAGCTAGGGCTAAATATCCTCAGCCCAGAAAATAAAGAAGAAGCAGAACTGCTTTTTGCCAGTTACTTCCAACACAAGATGTTATCTTTGTTGTTGCGAAGAAGTTAAGTTGAGAACTCTTCAGCTCAGGTAGTAACAAGCTGTGTTGCAGTTACATCACAGATACAGCAGGAAAAATCTCTGGTGCTGTGAAGAAGAAGATAGAACTGAGTGTATCTCAGTTCAGGTAAAGGAAGACTCAAGAAAAATATTCCTGGAGTCAAAGTTGGGCTGAGTCTATCTCAGTCAAGGTAGATTGGCACAGAGAAATTTCTTTTGTGTCCAATCAAGAACCTCACCAACTCACTTTCATCATGTAGGATTCTTTTAGATCTGAGTGGTAGGAGCAAATTTGCTCTGAGGTAGGATTCTGTTGAGAATCTGAGTTGTAGGACTTGGCTTCAAGTCTGAGGTAGGTGGTCAATTGATCACTGAGTTGTAGGAGAGTGTGACTCTCTGAGGTAGGATCCTTTGGATCTGAGGTAGGGCTGTCCTCCCAGCCTGAGGTAGGTGGTCTGCTGTCCACTGAGTTGTAGGTCCTTTGTGCCTGAGCTGTAAGTCTTGGAGGAGACTGAGAGATCCTGAGGGATCTGAGGTGTAAGCTCTTTGAAGCAAAGTTTTGGAGTACCTAGTCCAACAAGATAGTTGGATAGGTGGGAGTAAAAGTGGATGTACCTTTGTTAGGGGAACCACTATAAATCATGTGTGCTTTGTGTGTTTTCTCTGTAATGGTTTTATTGTATGTTGCATATCTTGAGAGCAGAATATAATCAACCAATAAAGCATCCAGCCGAAAAGAAAATAAAAGATAGTCACTAAGAACTAAGAAACATATTCACCCCCTAGGTGATTTAGCTATTCTTGAAATAAAAACTTTCAAGTGGTATCAGATGGAGGTTACTCAAGAAGGACCTAACAGTCTGAGTAGACCTCAAAGGATAGCTAAAAAGGTCTTAACTTATGTATTTAAAAGAGTATCATAAGGTGTGGAGATCAATGGAGCTTCAAATCAGCAAAAATGACAAGAAGAGCATTGGATTGTTGGCAGCTCTTGCAGAAGACCAGGTCTATCCAGATACAAGAGCAAAGATCAGGGTCTCTCTATCACATTCATATAGTGACTCAGAGGTGGATGAAGCTGAGGAAGATGAATGCAGAAACTATGGGCTGATAGCTACACCAGAAAAAGATTTCTGCTAGGAGCAGCCTATGGACAAGCACTTTCGATGTCGCAAACGTTAGAGGACTTTGGCATAGTATTTAGGAATGTTAACCTTAGGTGCAACAATAAGAGTGTCATAAACTTGACAAATAATCCAGTACATCACTCTCGTTCCAAATATATTAACGTTCATCATCATTTCATTCGGGATTACATTAAGAAAGAGAACGTGAAAGTAAGCTTCATTGGAACCGACGATCAACTAACAGATATCTTCATAAAACCCCTCCCCGATGCTCGTTTTTCGCTACATCGACTCGAGCTGGGCGTTTTGGATCTCCCTACCTAGTCATGCTGCATTACAAACTGTCATTGGGGGCATTTTTTCATTTTTTCTTGATTTCTGTGAGTTACCGTCGTGGGGTAGCCTTAGCGCTGGAGGTACGTTACTTTTTTGGTTTTTGCTTCTGTTTATTTTTTTTGTATGTGTTGCCTTTATAAAAAAAACAAAAAATTGAAAAATCCCTCTAAAAATCTAAAAACATGTATTGTTATTTTTCGTTTATTTTGCACGTGTTGTTTACTTTGTTTATTTTTGTTAAATCAGAAAATAAAAAATAACTATAAAACCCAAAATAAAAAACTGTGGATTGTCAACTCTTAGGACATACTTGGCTAGAACCTAGAGCACAATGATTACGTACAATATTTGATTTATGATTGTTAATCCCTGTGACCATTGTCTACTTATGTCATGATGTGTCAAATCTATAGGTGTTTAGCTACTGAGTGTGATTAGACATGTTAGTATATGTTGAATATGCCTCTAGGTATATGTGAGGATTTAGGGAGCGTAATGACTTTACACTGTTCACACATCCCTAGATGGAGCACTAATGTAGAAACTACGTGTGCATGTTAGAACTCGTGATATTGTGTCTAACACGTTAGAAATAACTTGAATAATCAATGTCATGATATACATGTGTTTATACAAAAGTTAGAACTTTGAGCAAAATCTCTAGTGATCATGTCTTTTGTATAGAAGTTAAAGTGCATCTATCTATGTGAATAGATTTTGATTGATTCGGGGTCCTTGAACTGACTGCTATAATAATGATAGTACAAAAAACAAATAAAAAAACTATGCATGCTATCAACTAATATGTCAAGGATACCCCCAAGCACTACTCACTCCTCCTACTAAGTTTTCACGAGCATTGTGAGGATGAGCATCTTGGTTAAACGAGTCATTTCGATCTTATGCAAAAACTAAATCTGAAGTGTAGTGCCCTTGTTCTAGTCTTGGTATGCAGTAGATAGACATGTGACGTGATTTTTCACTATATTTCTCTCGTGATAGCATAATAAATTACTGAGATAAAACATGTATTAAATATTAGTTCGACTTGATGTTTTCTCTTTTGTTGCTACACGTACATATATCATTGATCTATCTAACGCTTACATGCATAAGAATTGGACTGAAACTGCACTATATGTCTACTGCACATAGGTACTAGTACACGATTTCTATTATTAACTTTTGTAATGTTCTAATGGGTTAACTCTATAAATCTCTTAGCATTGTACTCCAAATCGTTGTGTACTTAGTTTCACATGTGTTGTTTGATTCTTTCTACTCTACAAACTCATATGATTTGTTTTTGTGTACTCTGCTAGTATATTTGACCTGTACGCATTATTCTCTCTGATGTATGTTTGGTCACCCCAATTGTGTTTGCTTCTAGATTTACTTTATCATGTGCATTGTTTGATCTTTATCACGCTTATTTTGACTGTATTCTTCCCCGTCCATGCGTGTAGTCACTTTTCCATCTAGCCCACCCCTTTTGCTAATATAAAAAGGGAGAGAAAAGAATGTGCATGAGTCATGAGCTAAGGAGATCACATGTAGGGGGAGCTTGTTGAACTGTGTGCATGTGGATAAGGGTAGCAAGTAGAGCACGTATATAGGGGGAGCGTGTGTGTAGGAGTTACCAGTAACCTGAAACTTGACTATCTTGAGCTTATCTCTTATTTTCACTATATCATGCATCTCAATTAATATCTCATGAACGTGATTTGATATTATCAAAAGGGGGAGTGTATTGGAGCCGACGGTTCACATTTCCTTAGTTTGATAATATCAATTCTCATATTGTATTTGATCACATCTTGTGTTTGGTATAGTGTGCAGGTTTATAGGTTCAAGCGAAGTGAGAAATTATTCTCTGCACCTACTGTCGCGCAGTAGCCGTTATCGTCGGGCGGTAGCCTGAATTAAATTGACATGGCGCTCTGGTTGCTACCGCGCCGCGCCAGCTCCACCGCCCGTGTTAGCTCACTCAATGCTCTTTGAGACGGAGGCGTAGAGACAGAGCTATCGCCAGCCAATAGCTTGATACCGCGCAGCGCTAGCTCACTCAACGATCGTCAAGTCGGAGGAGTTGAGACAGAGCTACCGCCGAGCGATAGCTTGATACCGTGCAGTGCTAGCTCATTCAACGAGCATCGAGACAGATCTACCGCCGAGCGATAGCTTGGTACCGCGCGACGCTAGCACAAAAAAGCAAAAATAATTTTTTTTGAATATTCTTTCCAAATATACAGGACAATTGTCAACATCAAGCGCGTCGATCTACCACCAAGCGCAAGCTCTACCGCCGGTGGTAGCTTATTTTCGAAAAATGTATAAGGCTTCGTTTTTCATTCCAGAGATAAGGAGACACATATTCTCAAGCCTAGGGTTCATGTGCCACCTATGGAGCACCAAAACGTCTTCGTCGAAGGAAGAGAAAACCGTCTCCCTTCCATTCGTGCACGAAGATCTCCAATAAGCCAAGGACGTCAACGACTACGTGGAGTTAATCAGTTACAACCAAACAAAGATTGCTAGCACCGGTCATGGATTGCTCAACGAAGAAATCTTTTTGAGGGAGATTCAATCCAAAATTCTTCTTTAATCCTTTTTATTTCTTCGTGCTTATGGTGAGAGAAATCGACCGGTGAAGTTCGTCGGAATCCGGGGAGAATTCAGTGAGAAATTGTCCCGGGAAGGGACATCTAGATCAGTTGATCTAGAGGGGGCTCTAAGACACTTCCTTACGTGAAGGTGAAGATCTGGCTCGAAAACCTTTATTAGAGGGAAAGGGAGAGAGTCAACCGGTTCGGGTAGTGGGTCGGTATAAAAAACCAAAAGAGTTTCTTTATTCACTGTCTCCGATCTCCAGCATCATGGAGACCTACTGACGCGCGCTAATAAGGTAGTGCCTCGCGGTAGCTTCCAGAACTGAGTTTCCTGGAACAAAATATTTCAAATTTTCAATTAACGCATAAAACCTTATTCACCCCCCTCTAAGGTTGGTCACACAATCCAACAGAGTCAGCTTCCACCATGAAAACTCATATGGGATCAAATGTATCTCTAGACAAGGATGAGAATGGGAAACCTTTTGATAAATCCATGTACATGTGTATCATTGGGTCCCTACTTTATTTGACTGCAAGTAGACTAGATATTGTGTATGTTATATGTGTTTGTGCTAGGTACCAGGCATGCCCTAAGGAGTTGTAAAGAGGATTTTGAGATATCGTAAGGACAACTAACATCTTAGCCTGTGCAACCCTAGGAACAATAATTATGAACTAATTGACTTTTCAGATGCAGATGTTGCAGGGTGCAAAGAAGATAAGAAAAGCACAAGTGAGACATGTCAGTTCCAAAGAAGGAGATTGGTGTCATATAGTAGCAAGAAGTAGATTAGTGTGGCTATATCCACAGTTGAGTTAGAGTACATTTCAGCAAGGAGTTACTGTGCTCAGCTTCTTTGGATGCAACATTAATTACAAGACTACAACCTCAAGGTAAGTAAAACTTCTTTGTTTTGTGACTCATCTAGTGCTATATCTATTGCTAAGAATCATGTGTCACATAGCAGGACTAAGCATACAGTGATTAGATATCATTTTATTAGAGAACATACTGAGAAGGAAAATATATGCCTTGAGTTTGTTCCCACAAACAAACAAGTGACAGATATCTTCATCAAGCCACTAAATGAGGCAAAGTTCAATTCTTTCAAAACGGAGTTAGGAATGCTTAACTTAGAATAATTGTATCTCTTATAGTATTTCAATTGTTTCATTTTTATAATTCAAGTGTTATCTGCATAGAACTATAATTCAGTTGTTTCATTTTTCTTGTGCTATAGTTAGTTGCTAGAACAATTATCTAGCAGCATGATTGGTAGATAACCTTAGTGGTAAATTCTTATTAGTATGAGTCAATTAACTCATTTGCAGTAGTTTCCTATCAGTTTGATGGAAAGTTGACCTAGCAGGGCAATGGAGTTGAGCTGAGAAATTTTTAGCTATATCATTGAGATCATTGAGAAGAGGGTCAATGATCCCTCTCCGTCTCAGGGATATCATTGAGACGGGTTGCTTTCTCTATTCTAAAAATATTTTCAACTGTCTGATATTTAATGCTTGATCAACCATGTTGTGTGGCGCTTTAATTCCTTTTTAAACCTATTACACACACACACAAAGCCAAGGCTTAGTTGAGAACATAAAACTTAAACCCTAGAAATTCATCGACTTCGTTCTGTCATTGTCAGCATTCTCAACGACTAGGATATCTCTCAAATGGTGCCAAAAGCAGTGAAAATCTTACATGAAGGATATGAGTTAGTAAGATTTGGGTTCCAGCATGCTCCTGAAGAGATTCAAGAAGCTATCAGACTGCTGGAAGCCGCAGGGTTAGAATTCCTTCTATTTGAACCTAGTCCAATCATGAAAGAAGTGGTTATGGAACTCTACTCTCATGTCAAAGTCTCATCTTACAGAATGTCTATTAAGAGCAAGGTAGGGGAGGTAAAGATTAAGATAACCCTTAGCAGGATTACCCTGGCTCTATACCTTCCCTCTACTGACATTGAAGAGGACTAGGAGATTTCAAAACAAGAAGTAGTAGATGCCCTAGATTGGTGTGAGTTCACTGGTGAGAAATATGGATCCCTGGAAAGGAAGTACATTAACTAGAGAGGCAAACATCTCACAGATATCATTGCAAAATCCATCCTGTGCAAGACAGGATCCCATGACAGGATATCCAAGCCTATGTTTGAATTAGTCACAAGTGTAATTCTGAAAAAAAATACCAACTAGGCCCTAGTTGTATTCCAAAAAATTCTAAGTTGTCTTCAAGTTCCAAACTTAAGCAGAATCATCTACTTGTATCTCATAAATACTTATCCTGAGCATTTCAACAAAAGGCAAGGAGTTAAAATCCATTACATGAAGAAGATAGATATAAAGACTTTGGAGAGATACATTAGGGTGTTGCGCAAGAGTCAAGATGAGAAGCCGGGTAAGAGCACAAAGAAAGGAAAGAAAGTGATTGTGGAAGATGACTCTGATTCTGAACCAGAAAACCAAGACATGGATGACATTACACTTATCCATAATCCCTACTTGTCACCCTCCAGTGGAGAAGAAAATCTTTAGGACATCGACATTCAAGTAAATCTAGATGAAGCAGGTACAAGTTCACCCCTAAAAGAGAGTGTTGTTGAGGGGGAGACAACTATTTTAGAGAAGTCCAAAGCCCCGATTGAGGGGCGGTTGGGGGTGGGTTGGCTGTAATTATGGAAACTGATTCTTTGAATGAATTCCTAAGTAGGAATGATGATCTAGTTGAGGGGGAGTATTAATCTGAGGTCCCTGCTCTGGGAGAAAGTTTTCTCATATCCCTAGAGGCTGAAACAACTACTCATACTGAGTTAGCAGGTCAAGTGGACCTAGGGATAACCCTTATCCACGATGTTGTTGAGGAAATACCTCATGTTGCTCCACCCCCACCATCCACAAGTATATCAGATAGTTTCATCCTCACTTCAATGAAAGCTCTACTGGATGAACATTCTTCAACTTTGAAATCCTATACTGATGAGTCAGTTTAGACTTTGGGAACTGAAATCCTATCAGAGGTTCATAAGGTTAAAGCTGAGATAATGGATGATTTATACTCTTTAAAAGGAAATACTGCACATACAAATGCAAAGATCACTCAATGGTTAGATAAAGCTGCTAATACTGTGCATCAGAATGTCAAAATCCTAACCTCTATGGATGAAAACATAAGGTTGACTACACAAGACATTAACAGTGTAAAGAATTATGTTAGACAAATAGATGAAGTAATCAGATACTGTGGAGCATATTGAGGACTATGTGTATCAAAATCAAAGTCAAGCTACACAGGTAGCTGAGGAATCAAGAGATGTTCTTTTGGAAGACAATGAAAATATATTTCAGACTTTGCCTAGCAGATTTGAGGCCAACACCTCTCATCTGGATAGCAAAAACCTTGAAGAATCCAGAAAGGGGAGAAAATCAATGCAGAGCAAGCTCTATGGGTTCTGTAAGGAATCAGGACTACTCTCAACTTGCCACTACTGGATGCCAATAGGCCTTCTGATTTTGATTACAAATCCTAGGAAAGGATAGATCAGGATGCTCAACTTGCAAAGAGAAGGAAGAGAGATAGTCTCATGTTGCATGAAGAGTTCATGGCATAGTAGAGAGCTGAACAGACAGATGATCTTGATTTTGAATATTGGAGTTATAACTCCAAGACAATCATTATCAATGCTTGGATAAGTCAAGTATAAGTGCTGAAAAACATTGATAGTGTTTGTCCTTTAGAAGAATAGATCAAACATTTAGAAAGGCAATCTCTAAGAGAAATGGTTTTCAAGGAAAATCTAGAGAGGAAAAATAATCCAAGGAGGATGCCTTCAAAGTATATTTCAAAACTCTTCCTCTACTTCAAGAGACAAGATATTAAAGTCAAGTATACTGAAAGGAGAACTTCTGAAAAATGCGAAGGCTCTCAAGCTCAAGCATAGAAGAGGAAAATCTCAGATTCAACTGATGTACCCAACCAGTCAGTTGACAAGCACCCAATGCATTGAAATTTCTTGACATATATCAGTGATAAATTTTAAATGGACATTATATTCTTTCAATGAAATACTCTGGCTGATTATATATTGTTGGGTACATTGGGATTTTTGTACCTGATTTGGAGAAGCATTT
Organism: Platanthera guangdongensis; assembly: GCA_039583875.1. NCBI lineage: Eukaryota > Viridiplantae > Streptophyta > Magnoliopsida > Asparagales > Orchidaceae > Platanthera > Platanthera guangdongensis. The sequence goes on from CM077151.1 coordinate 81,110,560, forward strand.
TCAACTCAATGATATAGACAAATGTATATTTGATGATTATTGAGTTTAATTGTGCTGGAAAAATAAATGGTGATGTTATATATAAACCGATTTTGGATATATACAAACAATTACTATATACAAACCAGTGCAAATATAAATTTGTTATAGACAAACCTAATGGTTATATACAAAACAGCACAAAATAAAAAAATATTTTAAAAAAAAACCACTTAATAACACTGGCTCGCGAGATATTAATTTTTTTTTCTTACAAAAATCAATAGCTCGTATAAATACCTTAAATCTTGCTATAATTGTGAACAGTGCTCGAGTAGAAAGAAACATTCCGGCTGTAGGTAAACACTAGATTGTCAAATTTGGAGAATCCCCATTACACGTTGGCGACGCGATATCGAGGGGCGGCAAAGGTTGTCGCGAGGAACCAAATAGGAGTGATCGGGAGGTGTATGCGTATGGGCATCGAGAGCGGGCGAACCGAATATGAGAGATCACCAACCGGGGGGCTGCTTCTGCCGCCAAGGCTCCATTGCGTGACGGGGGTTTTAGCATGATCGTTACAAGAAATATCGGGAGGTGTATGCGGTGTGGTATCGGGAGCGGGCAAACATCTTGTGAGACTTGGGATAGAAATGAGAAAAATTGATTTTTTGAGTATTTAAGTTGGTTTGTATATAGTGTTTTTAAAGGACCCAAAAATATATAAAAATTGGTTTGTATATATCCAAAAAGCGGTTTATATATAACATCACCCAAAATAAACTAAGTCCAAAGTGTCGAGACACTAGACAAGTGTCGACACCTTTATAAAAGTTGTGCTGAGACAAGAAATCAAGCAGTGTCGACACTCAGGACTAGTGTCGACACCCTCATCCTAGAAGTATCGAGACTAGAAGAAAGTTGTGTCGACACACAGGACTTGGGTCAACACCATTAGTCAAGAAACCAGATGTGTCGATACTCAGCACTAGTGTCGACACATTTTATACAATTTGTGTCGAGACAAGAAGCTAGCTGTGTCGAGACACACGGATTTATGTAGATGACATCATTTTTTGGGTCTACTAATGTGTTGTTATGTAGAAAATTTGCCAAGGTTATGCAAAACAAATTTGAAATGAGCAGCATGGGTAAGCTGAAGTTCTTCTTGGGATTCCGAGTTAGACAATCTGAAGATGGTATATCCATCTCTCAGTCTAAGTTCACAAAGGAGATAATTAAGAAATATGGTATGGAAAAATCTTCTACAATGAGAACCCCAATGAGTTCCTCAATGTCTCTACACAAGGATGAATCTGGGAAACCAGTGGATGAATTCTTGTCTAGAGGCATCATTGGATCACTCCTTTACTTGACAGCTAGTAAATCAGATATCATGTTTTCAACATGTGTCTGTGCTAGATACCAAGCATGCCATAAAGAATCTCATTATACAGCTGGTAAAAGAATACTGAGATATTTAAATGGCACAGCCAATCGTGGGCTTTGGTATCATAGGAATGATAATTTTGATCAAATTGGATACACAGATACAGATTTTGCATGATGTAAAGAGGACATAAATAGTACATCCGGAACTTGCCAATTTCTGGGGAGAATACTCATCAGTTGGAGCAGTAAGAAGTAAACTAGTGTAGTTATTTCAACAGCTGAGTCTGAGTATATATTAGTTGGGAGCTGTTGTGCACAGTTACTGTGGATTCAGCATCAACTCCTGGACTACAGTGTATAACTAAGTAAATATGTTATGTATTGTGATTCTACTAGTGCAATTTCAATTGCAAATAATCTAGTTTCTCACAGTAGAACCAAACACATAGAAATCAGATATCATTTTCTTAGAGAACATGTTAAAAAATGCAATATCTGTTTAAATTATACTGCAACTGAAAATCAAATTGATGATATATTCACAAAACTCTTAGATGAAAATAAGTTCAATTTCTTCAAATTTGAACTAGGAATGTTAAACATAGAATAACCATTTTCATTGGTACCTAAAAAAATTCCATGTTCAACTTGTATAAGAAAAGTAACAAAGTCTACCAATCTAAATAAACAAGTAAGACATCATAAAAGTCAGGAATCTATATTTCAGAAAACAAAATTTTGACTAAATCAAAACCTTGTGTCAAGACACAAGAGAATGTGTCGAGACACAAGAGAATGTGTCGAGACACAAGAGAATGTGTCGAGACAGTTGAGAAAGTGTCGACACACCAGAAAGTGATTGTCGAGACTATATGAAATTTGTGTCGAGACACTAAAGTGTCGAGACATAAGGGTGTCAAGGTATATGTGTCGCGAACCATAATTCTTGTGTTGACTTGAGTCGACACATCTCGACAGTCTAGTTTTTCTTGTGTCGACACTAGGTTTTTACCCAAAATCTTGAAATAGACCAAATAGTGTGCGCCTTTTCGACTTCAACTACATTTACTATAAATAGGGTGTGAAAGAAGTAGTGGACTACGCTAACCTGAAATCTTGAGAGATTGATTCTTGTGTGTCGAGACCAAGAACTCCTTTAGTCGACACATCGTTTCCTCAATTTCTCTCAACTCCAATGGCTCCCAAGAACGTCGACAACATCTTTGAAGGCTATGAGCTTGTGCGAAATGGATTCGACTCAGCACAAGAGGAAATTAGTATATCGTTGACCTAATCACAGAAGCTGGGTTAGAATATCTTCTTTCACAACCGTCGAACATCTAGAAAAGAGAAGTTTCAGAGTTCTTCTCTAATGTCAAACTAGATTCTAACTCAGACAAAATCAAGTCAAAGGTAAATGGAGCAAAGGTGAAAGTCACAACAAGGAAATTAGTCATGGTGTTTCAATTACCAAGAATCGATCAGGAAGATGCAATGGACACCAGGACTGCTGAAGCATTGGTGTGGTGTGGTTTAACTGCAACCACTAAGATTGGAGGTACCTTAAACAGGAAGGGTATGAATAACCAAGGAAAATTTCTGCCTGAAATAGTAGGCAAATTGTTGTTGTGCAAGATAGGGGCACATGACAGGATCTCAGCAGTTATGTTTGAGTTGATGACCAGAATAATTTTTTAAATCAAGACTAACTGGAGCAGAGTGGTCTTTGATAAAATAGCAGAAAGTATCAAGAAGCCTAACATGGGCAGAATTCTGAGTCTCTACCCGGTTCAAGTCATACCTGACAGTCTCAATCTTAAGCTTGGATCAAAGATAAATCACATAAGAAGAATGGACATGAGGATTCTATCTAGATGGGACAGATTTTTGACCAAACAAACACCAGAACCTGAGAAGAAGAAGAAGAAGAAGAGGAAGAAGACTGTACTTATGGATAAAGTTTCTTCCAGTGAATCTAGAGAAAAGGAAAGTTCAAGCTCTGAGAATCAAGATAATACAATAGCTGAGAATTCTCCAAGTACCTCACCTAGAACTGGTGATCAGGTGCAGGGGGAGACTGTACAAGAGATGAATCAAGTTGAGGGGGAGAACCTCAATGAACTGTCTAATATTGATATAGATTTTATACATAATATAATAATGAAAGTAGTACAAGATCTTGAACAGGAAAAGACTAATAGAGAATATGAGGATTCAGTCTATAAGGATACAAAGGAAGAAATTCTTTTGATTAAAGAATCTGACATACAGGGGGAGATAGCTGCAACTCCAGAGAACCAAGTTCTTGATGCTGAAATTCAGCAAGAAGATGATTACTTAGAAAATATCAATATTAATGAAGAAGTTACAATAGTTGAGGGGGAGTTGTCAGATCTTGCCCCAAATACTGAAGGTGATGAACAACAAAAGTCTATTGGAATGATAAGTTCTTCTGAATCTGAAGAGGAAAAATCATTTTGTTGAAGAAAAGGAAATTATCAGAACTGAAACAGAAAAGTAAAAGCTATAAGAAGATTATACAATCAGGACCAGCATCTGCTCCTCCAGTGGATTCAAGCACTTTGCTAGTTCAACTCCAAATTATGTTTGACCAGCAAAGAACTCAACTTGAGAAATATGTAGATGAAAAGAACAAGGACTTGCAATTTCAACTTGCTCGGGACATTAAGTCCATTAGATTTGAAGTAAATCTACTGAGAACAGATATGACTGACTTCTTCCAGAAGGGAGCAAATACTGTGGTATATATTTGTTGAAACCACCCGTCACCACACATCTTCCCAAACCCCGAGGTAGTAGGAAGGGGGGACGGGGGTACATAAACACCAAGGACCACCCGCTGTAGGCAATGTGGGACTAATCCAACCACGGGATGGCGGGGATATTCCGCCACACGGGGGGCCCACCGGGGTCAACACCCAGACCAGGAACGCGATGGGGAAGCTCAAATATGCGGTCTCATACACACCCAATCCCGCTGGACCTTGGTTCTCAACACACCCCCGTAGTGGGATGGCTCTGATATCATGTTGAAATCACCCGTCACCACACATCTTCCCAAAACCCCGAGGTAGTAGGAAGGGGGGACGGGGGTACATAAACACCAAGGACCACCCGCTGCATGCAATGTGAGACTAATCCAACCACGGGATGGCGGGGATATTCCGCCACACGGGGGGCCCACCGGGGTCAACACCCAGACCAGGAACGCGATGGGGAAGCCCAAATATGCGGTCACACACACACTCAATCCCGCTGGACCTTGGTTCTCAACAATATTGTTAAACAGCAAGAGGAATCAAAGAAAACTGAGGATGAACTAGCTGTAAAACAAGGTTATGTACTTGAAAATTAAAAAATAATGGATGAGAATATGACAGCAATGTATAATGACATTCTAGTCAAGCTGGCTGAACAAACCACTGCTCTAGAAATCAAGATATCTTCTGCCACAAAAGAGATGGATACTCAGCTGATAACTCATTCAACTTTCTTGATTAAGGTTATCAAGGCTTCTGACAAAGGTTTGAATAACAATTTATTGAGAGTAAAAAACACTATAACCTCTGGAATTAATTATCTGGATGGACAAGTACGATTTCATAAGAATGATCTGAGAGATTATATAGAAAGAGAAGTCATCAAGGGGGAGAGGGTCATGATAAAGGTCAGTTCTGAGCATGCTACTTGGATTTCCAATAACATCAGAGACACATTATGGCATCCTCCCATATGGTATGATGGAGACCAAACTGCTAGGACTGGTTGTTAACTAGCTCAATTTGAAGTTATTCATCCTGGACAATCCATGTACAATCCTGCAACACAAGTTTCATTTGAGGCTATCCAAGTTGTTGTCCAATCTATGTACAGTCCTCCACCACAAGTTCAGAATGTTGTATGTGAAGAGGTGGAGATGACTACATCTGCTTTGCAAAAAGAAAAAGAAGCTCAAATGTCAAAAAAAAGGTTCAGGAAACAAGCTGAAGCTAGGTCAGATTTTGAACAATGGAGCTCAACCTCCATATCAATTATCCTCACTGCATGGAAAACAGTTAATGTCAATACTACTAATAAGGGAAAATAGTACACAAAGCAAGAATGGGCTAAGCATTTAAAGCAGCAAGAGGTCATCCAAAAATTCAGACATGATCTGAAGACAGGGAAGATCTCAGCTAATTCTGTTGAGCCTAGCAAATACTTTCTCAAGTCTTATCACTGTTTTAAGAGTCAAAAACTCAAGGAGGAAAAGATTTCTAAAGCCAAGGTTGACAAAGGCAAAAAGATAGCTGATGACAAAGGGCCTGATGTTAAAGCCAAAATTCAATCAGGAAAAGGCATTGTCATCAAGGAGACTGGACTTTCCTAGGATGTTTTAGTTTTGAACTTTATATAAACTTTGCTTTATCAGAACAGTATAACAAATCTTTTGACTAGATATAATGAAAAATTTGGTTGCACTGTACTCTATATGTGTTATCAATTGTGTTACATTATATTTTATTCAGCACAGTTGAGTTTATATCTTTATCATCATATTTTTGGTATCATTGTGTTTATCATTGAATTGGGTTTATGACTTCTCCAAATAGTGGGAGATTGTTGGGTACATTGGGATTTGTGTACCTGATTTGTAGAAGCTCTTTCAACTCAATGATATACACAAATGTGTATTTGATGAATGTTGAGTTTAATTGTGCAAGAAAAATAAACTAAGTCCAAAAGTGTCGAGACACTAGATAAGTGTCGACACCTTTGTAAAAGTTGTGCTGAGACATGGAATCAAGCAGTGTCGACACTCAGGACTAATGTCGACACCCTCATTCTAGAAGTGTCGAGACTAGAAGAAAGCTGTGTCGACGCCCAGGACTTGGGTCGACACCATTAGTCAAGAAACCAGCTGTGTCGACACTCAGAACTAGTGTCGACACATTTTACACAAGTTGTGTCGAGACAAGAAACTAGTTGTGTCGAGACATACAGATTGGTATCGACATCCCTATAAGAGAAGTGTCGACACCCAGGATTGGTGTCGACACAATCAAAGTACAGAAGTGTCTACAGTTTCATGCAGAAGTTTTCTGGACAGAATTTCTTTTAAGTACAGAATTCAAAGCCTGAAGTTCTGACAACTGTCAGAACTGTCAGATGTCAGTGGATTAACCGGGGCAGCCAGTTAACTTTGTCAAAGCCTATATAAGAAGATCAACTCAACAGAAATAAATAGAACAATTCTCATTCTTCTCGACAAGTCTGTCAGACCAATTCTGTAGAATTCTGAAGGTGAAAATAAGGCTGATCGAGGATCAACTTCTATCTTCTTCGGCCAAGAATCAACTTTAACTTCTCCTTCAAAAAGCTTTGAAAAAGCTAAGAAGGGTTGGATCATTTTCTTCAAAGCAAGGATTAAAGGAAAAGATTTCACATCAAGATCTGATCAACAAGAAGTCATCAATGTCTTTCTTTCAGGATAACATTTCAAAACACAAAATTCCTTTTGATATGATAATTTTGTAAGATCTATTTGTAGATCTGAGGGTAGGGGATTAATTTCTCCGAGTTGTAAGCCTATATTATAAAGACTGAGGTAGGGTTGTGTGTCTGAGATAGGAGAAGGGGCAATATCTCTGAGCTTTAGGAACAGGAAGGTTCTGAGGTTGTACGACAAGAGTTTGCCGGAGAAGTAGGAGTGAAGGTGCACTATGAGGAAGGATTCTTGGAGAAGAATCCGAGTTTTAGGATCTTGAAGATCTTAGGTAGGACATTGGATTGTCTGAGTTGTAGGAGTCAACTGGGCTCTGAGGTGTAAGATCTGAGGATCTGAGGAAAAGAAAGAAGAAGTTTGATCGAATCTAGTTCATTGTTAGATAGGCGAAGGGGGAAAGTAGATGTACTCATAAATTAGGGAACTACTATAAAACTTTTGTGTGTTGTGTTGTGCTGTGTTATGATCAATTATCTGCAATGCTGTGTGGTGACTGTTATATTTAGATTTGTTCTGCTTTTCTTGAATACTGTGATTGGATTAATTCACACTCTAAGTATATTTCTGTGATTTAAAAGTAGCCAAAATTTAAGTTGGACATATTCACCCCCCCCCCCTCTAGGTCTCTCACTATCCTAAAACAAACACTTTATATATATATATATATATTAAAAATCTTGATGTTGTGTTAGATGCTTATTTATTCATTACTAAATGATGTCGTGCTAGATGCTTAACTGATCACTATTTAATGATTCAGTGCTGATTATTCGTGATAACATGTTTTTTACTGTTATGTTATGATTTGTTTAGTTAATATACCTTAGCATTGATAAGTATTTCATCTTCTTCAAATATGGGGAGATTGTTGAGAATATTGCCCTCAATATTTCAAGATTTAAAAAAGCAACACTTATAAAGTTAAGTACATATTGTATTTGATAACAGATATATTTCATGATTATACATGTTTGATTAAGTTGACTCTAAAACATGTTTAGAGCAGTGTAAGCTATACCATTGAGATCAGTATATGACTCTCCACAGTATCGTCATGATCATGGAGAAAGACTCAGAAGCAAGCTCCAATAATAAAAGACTATACCGTTAAGATCGGTATTGGGTTCTCCTCTATATCGTTGAGATCATGGAGTACTTCTAGACAATATCGTGGAGAAGATGCAGAAAGTAGCAGTTCTTAGCGTCAAGGTTGATACCGTTCAGAAATAACATTATGCTTAATGATATCATGAAGACGGGAATAAATGTTACCGTTTAGCCCGTACAACTTGATGTGAATCAAAATTAGCTCTAATGTATAAAGAATGGACAGAGTATTTTATTCTAATTCATACCTTTGACAAGAAGTTTCCTGAGATTGTTGATAAAAGTCAAGGGGGATAAAAGAATAAGTTAGGGAAATGTAACTGTGCTCTTCAACCCATGTCATTGTTGCTCACAAAAAGAAAGATCCTAGATCATTAACGGCACATTATTGAAGCAAGCTAGTTCTCTATGAATTCTTTTAGAAGAACAAAGTAGAGTCAATCAACTGGATTCAGAGCTAGATCTTCTACCCGCCAGAGAAGAAGATTAAGGAGGAAAGCCACAAATTTGTTCTACCTGAAGATTCAATCCACTTCGGGGCTAATTCCAGAAAACTTGCTTTCACAGCTAAAACAACAGAGGATTCTGATTCAAGGTCTATTTATTTCAGTCTTCTATTATAAACATTACATTAAAAAAATTTTGTAGGACTTCTTGATAAGTCTGAGTTGTAGGGTTGTACTCTCAGCCTGAGTGTAGGGCTTGGTGATACGCTTGAGTGTAGGACTTTGTATAAGTCAGAGGTAGGAAACCAACTGAGTTTTTGCGCTGTAGGAGTTGGAGCACTCTCAGTTATAAGGCCTGTATTCCTGAGGGTTGGACTTCTTTATAAGTCTGAGTGTAGGGCTTGTGTACCTGAGGTAGGGTCTTCGAGGAGACCTAAGAGATCCTGAGTGATTTGTGCTATAAAATCTAAGGAGCTAGGTTTTAAAGGAGATTAATGAGCCTAACACACTGTTAGATAGGCATAGAGGGACAGTAGATGTACTCATACCTTTTGGAACCACTATAAAATATCTGTGTGATGATCTGTGGTTGCTATTTATACTTTATATTCTCTTATAATTGCTGAAATCTGAAAAGAAATCATTTAAATACAAGACTTCCAATTCACCTCCCCCTTTAGGTGATTTAGACAACCATCAACAACATATTATCATCCAACCTATAAGCAGACACTTCAATGCGCTCAACAATCTGAAAAGGTCTTACATACCTGCGATCCAACTTATGGTTCTTCCCAAATATTTTAACACCTGACATCAAAGAAACTTTTAAGAAAATCATGTCTCCAATAACGAACTCCAGATCAACCCTTCACCGATTTGCATACTTCTCATAATGCTCTTTAGTCAATTATAGCTTCTCATGAATATGCGTCACCACAATGCTCATCTCTTCCAAGGCCTCTGGACCTAACAATGTCTTCTCACCAACCTCAGCCCAAAATAGGGGAGCTCAACAACGCCTCCCATACAAAGCTTCAAAAGGGGTCATCAGCAAGCTTTCTTGATAGTTATTATTGTAGGCGAACTTCATGAGTCTAAGATGCTCATCCTAGGCTCCACCATGGTCCAAGATATAACATCTAATCAGGTCTTCCTCAATCTGATATACTCTTTTCATTTGACCATTAGTCTGTGAATGATAAACGGTAGAATACCTAAGGTTAATGTCCAAAGATCTCTGCAAGCTCTGCCAAAAACGAGACATATATCTGGAATCCTGATCTGACACAATACTCACTAGCACACCATGTATCCTGATAACCACATTCAAATATAGCCCCTCCAACTTCTCCATGGGCATAAAATGAGCACACTTCGTCAATTTGTCGACTACAACTCATACGACATCATGCTCTCTAGGAGATCGACAAACTAGTAATAAAATTCATAGAAATGCTCTCTCATTTCCAACTTGGTATATCCAAGCGTGTTAACCTACCACCAGGTCTTCTATGATCTGCCGCAACTTATTGACATGTGAAGCACTCATATACGAACTTTGCTATATCATTCTTCAAATCCGACCACCAAACAATCTGCTTCAGATCTCCGTAGATCTTTATAAAACCAGGATGTACGCAATACTAAAACCATGCGCTTTCTCACAAAACTTTGCCCGAATATCCTTAATAGTGAGAATACAATATCTACCTCGGTACTTCAAGGTGCGAACAACAACTATAGAAAAATATAACAATTCTCCATTTTCAATTCTACTTTGAATGCGCTGCAAATCTGGATCATCCTTCTGATGTAATCTCATTAGTGAAATTCATGAAGGCTCTTCAGCTTCCAAGTTAGTCGGCAAGGCACTACTCCCAATAGTTATATTCATTAATAAGAACTCTTCCACCAAGGATTACACAGAAAGATTAAAGATATATGTGGCTTTTCGGCTCAAAGCATCGGCCACCACGTTAGCTTTTCTCGGATGATAAAGGATGTCGACATCATAGTACACAACATACTCCAACCATCTCCACTGGCACATAATAAATTCCTTTTGAGTGAAGATGTACTTCAAACTTTTATGATTCGTAAAGATCGTGCATGACACTCCATATAAAATATCTCCACAGCTTCAAAGTATAAATAACTGTCACAAACTCCAAGACATGTGTAAGATAATTCCTTTCATGGACCTTCAATTACCTTGAACCATACGCAATCATTTTACTTTCTTGCATTAAAATACAACAGAGCTCAACTTGCGATGCATTCACATAAACAACATACTCCACTCCCTCGGTAAGCAAAACTAAGACTGGGAAGAACATAACCTCTTCTTCAACTCCTGAAAGCTTCCTCACAACTACCACTCCAAATGAATGTTGCATTCTACTGCGTAAGCTTGGTCAACGACAAATGCAGCATTGAAAATCCTTGCACAAATCTCCTATAGTAACCTGCCAAACCTAAGAAGTTTCTTATCTCCTTAGGCATTGTAGGTCTCTTCTAATCCAAAATGGCAGCTATCTTTGTTGGATTCACGGAGATACCATCTTTACTCACAATATGACCCAAGAAGGACACCTGAGATATCTAAAATTCACACTTGCTCAACTTTGCATACAACTTTTGCTCGCTCAAAGTAGACAAAACTAAACACAAATGAAATGCATGCTCTATAGCACTTCTAGAATACACTAGAACATCATCAATTAAAACAACAACAAAATGATATAGAAAATCCTTGAATAATCTATTCATCATGCCCGTAAAACAGAAGGCACATTTGTTAATCCAAAGAACAACAACAAGAACCCATAATGACCATATCATGAATGAAAAGAAGTCTGCAGTACATCAGGCTCACGGATCCTCAACTGATGATAGTCTGAACGAACGTCAATCTTTGAGAGCACAACATTACCCCGCAATTGGTCAAACAAATCATCAATCTGAGGCAACAAATATCTATTCTTGATAGTCACCTTACTTAGCGTCCGATAATTTATATACAATCTCGTCAACCCATCTTTTTTCTTCACAAAAAGGACTGGAGCACCCCCAAGGCGAAGAATTAGGTCTGATGAAGCCACACTGCAACAACTCATCCAACTGGGTGCACAACTCCTCCAATTCATGCACCACCATATGGTAAGGTGCCTTTGAAATAGGACAAGTACTGGCTCAAGATCTATAATACACTCGGCATGATATGAGCAACTTCCAAAGCAGAAACAAGGTAAGTGTTGAAGTCAAAATCTGACCTCAACGAAAGTTCGAAATCAGGGCCGTAGCCAACACCTACTTGTCCCAAGCTCTGATCTCCGACTGGTTGTGAAGGACCAGAAACCGACTCAAAGCCTCAGTAGGGAGGTCCCACCGCTTACCCGGAAGATCTATGAGAGCTTCCCCTCCAAAGCCAAAAGCTGGGCTTGGAGCTCCTCAGAAAGCACAGGAAAACTCTTCCAAAGTCTCGGGAAAAAAGTGCTTCTGAAGAACCCCTATGGGTCTATTTATAGAACTCTGAGTTTGAGCTGTCAATAACCAAACTGAACCGACCTGAAATTACCAAAATACCTTTGGTTGGGTCTGCCAACAGCCAAACTTCGTTGTTCTGAAAGGTTATATGCAGACCACCGAGGGCAAAAGCGTAAAACCACCTAGGGCTAAAAAGGTGAACCACCTTCCAACTGAACAGGCGCTCGGCGAGAGCACCGTCTCGCGGGCGAAAGCTCCTACCTATGGGGCTCGTCTCGCCTAGCGAGGCTCTCGCCTGAGCTGTTGGGCCCTCTCTCTGGGTCCGTCTCGCCTGAGCCGTTGGGTCCCTCTCGCCTAGCGAGCCGGCCTTAACCCGGCGAGTAGTCCTTTTCCTAGGACCCACTCGCCAGTGAGTAGGCTTCTGTCAAAGAGTCCATCTTGCCTTACCTTCCTCTCTCTTCCAGCCCGAACTGTTCCTACGAGCCCGAGGTTGTACACAATCCCCGCTCTTTTTGAGGTTATTTTAAGCTCAGAAAGAAAGTCCAACCGAGGCTCGTGTCATTAAAGCGTATTTTATGAGCGTATTTATGAGGGAATCTTTGGTGAGGCCCCACACCGGAGCTTATAAATATAGGATTCCTACTTCATATAGAAAATCCCCCTTTTCACACGTCTTCCTTCCTCGGCCCTACTGCAATCATGTCTCATAGCCAGAGTTTCCGCGAGCGCCATGCGATAGTGCGCAAGCAGAACAAAGCCAACGTGGCCGCTCTGACCAAGGCTCTGGTTCGCGCCCCACCCTCCTTGTCGTCCTCTTCGCCTCGCCAGAAGAAAGTAAAGACAGGCGGCCCTTCCTCCTCGGCCGAGGAGCCATCTCGCGTTGTCCTGGAAACACGCCCTTCTTGTAACGGCTCGACTCCGCCACAATTTAAGTCTTTCTTTCATAGAGGATTTTTCATATAACTATACGCAGCAGTATAATAACATGGTGTACCAGAGAAAATAAAACATCACATATAATTACAGAATATATCCATTATCTCAAAGTCAGGTACGGAACTGTCTACATTTATTACATTCTAACTAGCTATCAATGTACAAGGAAAAACTCAAGCTAACCAGTGGACGAGCCACGTCATCAGTTGGTCTTCGGTCTGCATCTGTCTGAGCCCGCCTAGCGGGGTCTAGTACGCTGGTACTCGGCTCCTGAAAGAAAATTTTTGGAACCAACTAGTTTTGACACTAAGTGAATTCCTTACCCTTTTCCGAATCTTTACACTGCAAGTAGACAAGAGAGTCAGCAGCAATAAACATATATGAACATGTCTCTAAGCAAGTAACAGGGAAAATCAACAATTCTATTCTGATATCAATTCATATTTCATTTATCATATTTTTTTATCAAATTTCCATTATTTCGCAATGCGTTCCTCGAAAGACTAAGGGTCATTCAAATATCTCAATCATCTGGGTCCGTCGACCCTTCATATCAATATCCACTTTAGGGCGCTCTCATGCGCAGCAGGCTTCCACGCCTCCTAAATTGGATTCTTTTCATCTTCTGTACGAGTTCGACCCCTCCTACGAGGTGTGAGAGTTCTACCCCTCTCACGAGGTGTAGGAGTCTGAAGTATCCCCCCCCCTACTAGGCCGACCCTTAGCTTCTTGATGCGTCGACGCTATCTAATTTTTCAATTCAATTCTATCTTTTCGATTCATTTCATTTTCTTAACAAATAAGATTTATGTGAATGTTTTCCCCTCAGAAATTTATCGCTCGCTAAACCAAGTTAGCGTTTTCGGCGATTCATATATTCAGTGATAAATAACAAGTACTTAGCTTAACAGTTCACCAAAAAGTAGTAAGGATTCACCCCAACTTTACCTTTGCCCTTGTCCCTCGAAGCAGTCACATCGCGTCTATCGCCGGACGTCATTCTCTGCAGTATCAAAAATATCATTTACCTTAGAATTGCGCCTTAATATTTACGAGCTGACTCCTACGACGGTTACAACTACGATATTTAGGAGTTGTCTAGGAAAGGACTAGTGTGGGTGACTCAAATTGACCGTGTATCATTCAAATCCCTGTTGCTCCGATCCATAACCGCAAGGGTTGTCACCATGACAACACCAAGTGTTGTGAACAGCAGCTCATATTCAGTATAACTCCCTTCAAACATGGTCGGACAGCCACACAGCAGCCCAAACATAATCTGTAGCATCATGGAAATTTATATAGTCTAGCCGGCATACACACATACACACAGCACTGTCCAAGCACAACCGGCACACACACACACAGCCGGCATACACATAGAAATACAAGGAGATCAAGACAAAACCAAACTTCAAATGGAACCCTAGTTTCATCTCTCCCAACAATGGGTCTAGAACTTTTAATTATAAAAGGAGGTGAAGAAAACCAAAACCCCAAACCCTAGGATTTTCACCCATCAAAAATCCATACACCATCTGCAAAATCGACACAAAAGGAGTTGAGGGAAGGAGATTACCTCATGATTGAAAGAAGAAACACAGAAATCGGAGAAGAATCGAGCCCGATAGAGCAAGCGGCGGTAGCGGCTTCCGTGGTTTCTTCCGTCGAATATGAAGAGACAGGACTCGAACCCGATACTTTAAAGCACGGGAAAAATAGGCCACCGCTGAACTCAAAGCATCCGGTCAACCTACCGGTCCAACCGGTTCAGCACTTAACACAGCAATTTTAACACAACAAGTTTACACAGCCAGTTCATCCAATTCCTCCCAAACACACAAAGAAATTCCGAACATCAAAACAAGTCGACACTGGCATTGTTCTTTCCTCATCGGGGAGTATTCACATAATATTTTTATTTTTACAAAATATAAACATGTTAATTGTTCGGGTATTACAAACTCTCCCCTCCTTATGCAAATTTTCGCCCTCGAAAATCACGCATCCTCGCGAATCCCAAAGAAAGAGGGAAAGATTTTTAACATTAAATCTTCGCGTTCCCAAGTAGCATCCTTGGCAGGGTGGCCGGTCCACCAGACTTTGACAAAGTTCACATGTCGATGCCGAAGATTTTTGCTTTGCCGATCAACAATCTGGTAAGGTGTTGTCGGAATTGACAAATCAGCTTCTATTTGCACAGCACTGGGAGATATCATCAAATCTGGGTTCGGAATATATCGTCTGAGTGCGGAAATATGAAAAACATCATGCAACCTCTGTAATTCAGCAGGCAGAGCTAGGCGATGTGCTACTTCACCAAGTCGTTCAATCACGGGATATGGGCTTACATACCTCGGACTTAATTTTCAATCCGTCGTAATCGGGAAATCCCTTTGAACGGTTTAATCTTCAAACACACTTGATCGCCCACAGCAAATTCCACCAGACGATGTTGGGCATTGTAATATTTTTGTTGACGATCCTGTGCGATATTCATTCTTTGATGAATGACGCGAACTTTCTCTTCAATTTTGTCTGTCTTCTTTGGTGGGAACAATTTCTTTTCTCCATCCTCTGCCCAGCCCAAAGGAGTTCTACATCATCGTCCATATAGAGCTTCGAACGGGGCCATTTGGATCGTTGCTTGATAGCTATTATTATAAGCAAATTCAGCTAACGATAAATATTTCTCCCAAGAGCCTTTCAAGTCCAAAACCACCATTCGTAGAAGATCCTCGAGCATTTGGATTGTCCGTTCGGACTGGTCATCGGTTTGCGGATGAAAAACAATACTATACAACAATCTTGTTCCCAATTTATGGTGCACCCGCCGCCACAACTCAGATGTAAATCGTACATCAAGATCTGATACGATCGTACGTCGAATACCATGTAATCTCACAATTACATTTACATAGAGTTCCACAAATTTTTTCGTCGGCCTGCTTTGCTTGATCGGTATAAAATGTGCGCTCTTTGTCAAGCGATCAATGATGACCCAAATTCCATCATTCCCTGCTTTACTCTGAGGCATGCCAAACACAAAATTCATCGCAACATCATCCCATTTCCATTCCGGAATGGGTAGAGATCGAAGATATCCAGCAGGCTTCTGATGTTCTGCTTTCACTACCTGACAGGTGTGACACCGGGCAATATACTAAATGATATCCTTTTTCATATGAGGCCACCAGAAATCTTGTTTCAAATCATGGTACATCTTAGTCCGACTAGGGTGAATTGAATATGACGTATTATGCGCTTCATACAGTATATCCTTCCGCAGGTTATCAGCATCTGGGACACATATTCTGTCATTCAAAAACAAGAGTGCATCTTTTTCAACAAAGGCACTCTCTTCTCCTTTCCACAATTTCTCAAATATTCTCATCAAGAATGGATCTTGAGGTATCGCTTTCTGGATTCTTTCTTTAAGCGAATATTGAATCCGCATCTGACATAGCTGTGCTTGCTTTTCTTCTGGCATAAATATCGTGCAGATTCTCATATCCTTAAGCATATACAAAAGCTTCTTATTATATCGTGGTGTCACGAACATTGCAGCAATATTTTTCCTGCTTAAGGCATCTGCGACCACATTTGTCTTACCTGGATGGTATTGAATATATAGATCATAATCTTTAATAAATTCTAGCCATCTTCGTTGGCGCAAATTAATTTCCCGCTGATCAAAGATATATTTCAAACTTTTATGATCTGTAAAGATCTCGCATCGAACACCATACAGGTAGTGACGCCAAATTTTTAATGCAAATACAACAGCAGCTAATTCCAAATCATGTGTTGGATAATTCTTTTCAGCATCCTTTAATTGTCGAGAAGCAAACGCAATCACTTTTCCATGTTGCATTAACACACAATCCAATTCTTTATAGGACGCATCGCTATATATTTGAAAATCATCGGAGCCTTCAGGCATCACCAACACTGGCGCTGTTGTTAATCTTTCCTTTAACGCT
The DNA here is from genome assembly GCA_039583875.1 of Platanthera guangdongensis. Taxonomy (NCBI): domain Eukaryota; kingdom Viridiplantae; phylum Streptophyta; class Magnoliopsida; order Asparagales; family Orchidaceae; genus Platanthera; species Platanthera guangdongensis. The sequence continues at coordinate 81,127,398 of CM077151.1, forward strand.
TCGAACGCTTGCTGACACTCATCTCCCCACGTAAACACTACGTTCTTTCGTGTCAACTGTGTCAAGGGTAAGGCTAGCTTTGAAAAGTTCTTGACAAATTTTCGATAATAGCCAGCTAAACCTAAGAAGCTTCGTAGCTCAGTTACAGATTTCGGTCGGGTCCAGTTGAGGATTGCTTCAATTTTAGCAGGATCGACAGTCAACCCTTCTGCAGTAATTACATGACCTAGAAAGGCCACCTCAGTCAACCAAAACGCACACTTTGAGAATTTAGCATACAACAGTTGTTCCCTCAATGTGTGTAAAACTTGATGCAGATGTTGGGCATGCTCTTCCTTTGTTTTTGAATAAATCAATATATCATCGATAAAAACAATCACAAACTGGTCCAAAAATGCCTTAAACACACTATTCATTAAGGCCATAAAAACTGTAGGAGCATTCGTTAGGCCAAAAGGCATAACAACAAATTCAAAATGCCCATACCTGGTACTGAATGCTGTCTTGAAAACATCTTCCTGTCGAATTCTTAGCTGGTGATATCCTGATCGAAGATCAATTTTAGAAAAGATACGTGCACCGACCAGCTGATCGAATAAATCATCAATACGCGGCAGAGGGTATTTATTTTTTATGGTTAACTTGTTCAGTTCGCGATAATCGACGCACAGACGGAGAGATCCTTACTTCTTTTTCACAAATAATATTGGAGCTCCCCAAGGTGAAGTACTCGGTCGGATAAATTTCTTATCAAGCAATTCTTGCAATTGCACTTTCAATTCTGCCAATTCTTTTGGTGTCATTCGATAAGGAGTTTTTGCAACTGGAGTAGCTCCTTCGATCACGTTAATTTCAAATTCAACCTCTCTGGATGGAGGCACACCAGGTAACTCTTCTGGAAATACATCCACGTAGTCCCGTACCACGGGCACAGCCGTAATTTCTTTCTTTTCTTCATTCATTTCTTTAATTATTACCAAAATGGCCTCACAGCATTTCCGTACCATTTTGCTATCTTTCATAGCCGAAATGCAAATTTTGGCAACTTCGCCCAACCCTTGGTAGATCATCGGACTTCCATCTGGACATTTGAACGTCACCTCTTTCGTTTTACAGTTAATAACGGCTTCTCGATCCGATAACCAATCCATACCAAGGATGATATCATACTCAACCAACGGCAAGACCGCAACATCGGTTTCAATTCGTTGATCATTAAAAAGTAGTGAGAGTACACCTCGCTCTTTTGTCATCAAAACCGTATTATTTGGTAGCAATACACTCAACGGTTGAGCAATATGATATGGTTGTATATGAATTGATTCCAAAATAGATGTTGAAATGAACGATTGACTGGCACCAGTATCGAATAAAACTTTCAAAACTTGATCGTGCACAAGTAGCATACATGTAACAACTGTATCATCTGTCTTTGCCTCTTGTTGACCGAGATTAAAAGCTCGGGCCTGAATCAGCCTCTCATCTCTGGCCCCTTCAGCGGAAGCCGATGCTATCGACTCCCCTTCCCTGGAAGTTCCAATATGATATATTTTCGGAGGCGGTAAGGCTGGAGCTCCCCCCAAATTGTCATCCCTTTGTAGCTTCGGACAATCCTTTCGACGATGGCCCGGCTGGCGACAGTAGAAGCAGACTCCAGTCAAGCATTCCCCTTTGTGCATCTTGCCACATTTGGCACATTTGGTCGCCGTTGTTTGGGACATTTGGGTGCTACCAGTCGACACTGACTGTTGCTGCTTCTTCTTCTTCCAAGGGGCTTCTCCTGTTCTGCCCGATTTTTCTTGGCTAGTACCTTCTTTGAACCTCTTCCTCATTTTTGTCCTTCTTTGCCTCTTTTCAGTATCTAACTCGACCAACCGAATTTTCTCCACCAGTAGTGCATACTATGCAGAGTCGCCACAGCCGACTCTGCATAGTATGCCAAGCTGGAAAATTCGGCTTCATATTGAAGGGCGGAGCGGCTTCCTTGAACTAATCGCAAGAACTTTTCCTGTAGCTGTCTCTTTTCCGTCCGCGGCACAAACCACTTTGAAAATTCCCGAATAAACTCTGCCCAAGTCACATTTGCCAAACCACGAGTCTAAAACTTCCCTTTCATTAAGTTCACTCACCATCTCTTAGCCTCTCCTTCCAACAGAAAAACGACCAACTCCACCTTCCTCTCCGCAGGGCACCGCATCGTATCAAATATTGTTTCAATCCGCAGGATCCAGTCTTCTGTCTCGATCGGAGACAAACCACCACGAAAAGTCGGCGGTTTCAATTCTAAAAATTGCTTCATATCAGTTTCAAGCAAGCGAGGCTGCTGCGGTTCCACAACTGGATGAGGCACAGCTGGCACCACTGGGGTTACTCCATAAGGAGGTACAACTGGAGGGGTGTCCCGAACCAATCTAATTGCCTCAGCGATAGCTTGGGCAATATCGGCGATATGAAGTGAGGTAAACTGTCGTCCACTCACACTTTCTTCTGACCTGGAATCACCAGAATTCTCAGGTTCTTTCAGACCCTCTCGCATTCTGCGGCTCAAATATACTTGAAACGATTCCTGAGGAAAACAAACCAGAAGACAGTTCAGTATATTCTGATATGCAATGGTCATCATTGTGAGTTTATTTTTCATTATGGTACTCTCTGCGTTACACGCCCTATGAAAACCTCCCTCTGATACCATTTAATTGTAACGGCTCGACTCCGCCACAATTTAAGTCTTTCTTTCATAGAGGATTTTTCATATAACTATACGCAGCAGTATAATAACAGGGTGTACCAGAGAAAATAAAACATAACATATCATTACAGAATATATCCATTATCTCAAAGTCAGGTACGGAACTGTCTACATTTATTACATTCTAACTAGCTATCAATGTACAAGGAAAAACTAAAGCTAACCCGTGGACGAGCCACGTCATCAGTTGGTCTTCGGTCTGCATCTGTCTGAGCCCGCCTAGCGGGGTCTAGTACGCTGGTACTCGGCTCCTGAAAGAAAATTTTTGGAACCAATTAGTTTTGACACTAAGTGAATTCCTTACCCTTTTCTGAATCTTTACACTGCAAGTAGACAAGAGAGTCAGCAGCAATAAACATATATGAACATGTCTCTAAGCAAGTAACAGAGAAAATCAACAATTCTATTCTGATATCAATTCATATTTCATTTATCATATTTTTTATCAAATTTCCATTATTTCGCAATGCGTTCCTCGAAAGACTAAGGGTCATTCAAATATCTCAATCATCTGAGTCCGTCGACCCTTCATATCAATATCCACTTTAGGGCGCTCTCATGCGCAGCAAGCTTCCACGCCTCTTAAATTGGATTCTCTTCATCTTCTGTAGGAGTTCGACCCCTCCTACGAGGTGTGAGAGTTCTACCCCTCTCACGAGGTGTAGGAGTCTGAAGTATCCCCCCTACTAGGCCGACCGTTAGCTTCTCGATGCGTCGACGCTATCTAATTTTTCAATTCAATTCTATCTTTTTGATTCATTTCATTTTCTTAACAAATAAGATTTATGTGAATGTTTTCCCCTCAGAAATTTATCGATCGCTAAACCAAGTTAGCGTTTTCGGCGATTCATATATTCAGTGATATATAACAAGTACTTAGCTTAACAGTTCACCATAAAGTAGTAAGGACTCATCTCAACTTTTCCTTTGCCCTTGTCTCTCGAAGGAGTCACATCGCGCCTATCGCCGGACGACATTCTCTGCAGTATCAAAAATATCATTTACCTTAGAGTTGCACCTTAATATTTACGAGCTGACTCCTACGACGGTTACAACTACGACATTTAGGAGTTGTCTAGGACAGGACTAGTGTGGGTGACTCAAATTGACCGTGTATCATTCAAATCCCTGTTGCTCCGATCCACAACCGCAAGGGTTGTCACCATGACAACACCAAGTGTTGTGAACAGCAGCTCATATTCAGTATAAGTCCCTTCAAACATGGCCGGACAGCCACACAGCAGCCCAAACATAATCTGTAGCATCATGGAAATTTATATAGTCTAGCCGGCATACACACATACACACAGCACTGTCCAAGCACAACCGGCACACACACACACACAGCCGGCATACACATAGAAATACAAGGAGATCAAGACAAAACCAAACTCCAAATGGAACCCTAGTTTCATCTCTCCCAACAATGGGTCTAGAACTTTTAATTATAAAAGGAGGTGAAGAAAACCAAAACCCCAAACCCTAGGGTTTTCACCCATCAAAAATCCATACACCATCTGCAAAATCGACACAAGAGGAGTTGAGGGAAGGAGATTACCTCACGATTTAAAGAAGAATCACAAAAATCGGAGAAGAATCGAGCCCGATAGAGCAAGCGGCAGTAGCGGCTTCCGTGGTTTCTTCCGTCGAAAATGAAGAGACAGGAATCGAACCCGATACTTTAAAGCACGGGAAAAATAGGCCACCGCTGAACTCAAAGCAGCCGGTCAACCTACCGGTCCAACCGGTTCAGCACTTAACACAGCAAGTTTAACACAACAAGTTTACACAGCCAGTTCATCCAATTCCTCCCAAACACACAGAAATTCTGAACATCAAAACAAGTCGACACTGGCATTGTTCTTTCCTCATCGGGGAGTATTCACATAATATTTTTATTTTACAAAATATAAACATGTTAATTGTTCGGGTATTACACTTCTCCTCCTCCCGCATCTCCTAGAGAGGAGGTGAGTTCTCGCTTTTGTCCCTATTACCTCTTCGTCCAGAACAGTTAACTTACCATTTGCTTCTTCAAGGAGCCCCCGCGCCTCTACGCCGACCAGAAAATCCGCGGGATGACACCGTCGTCCACCACGAAGACTCTGACTCACCACAGTCTTCCACTCCTCCATCTACTCCTCCTAACGAGAGGAGAGACGATCCCTCTCAGGCCGTCGGGACCTCCCGCCACCCTGGTAAAAAACTTTCCCTCTCGCTTCTCTGTCCCACTCGCTACTCACACAACCTCCTGCGAGAGCCTCCCTCACTCTGCCCCTCGACTCCTTGCGTAGGCGCCCAGGCCGACTCACCCGCTGAGGAGCTCTTTAGGCGACTCGCCGTCTCGCCCCCTCCTCCTATAGACGCGATTGAAGACTACCTGGGCGACCCCGCGGACCCGCTGGAGATGAAGTGCAAGACAGCTGAGATGTTCCGGAAGCACGCGCGCAACGTCAGCAAGCTGGAGCAGGACAAGCAGGCGGCCGATAGGCGAATCAAATGGCTGGAGACTGAATGCGCTCGCCTGTCTTCCGAGGTTGACACTGGGATAGAGGTTGAGGGAACCGACCCTCAAGTCATTATCAGCGAGGTGGACATGCAGCTCCGTCTCGCGCGCAGTGGGCTTGGCGCCGTTCAAGCCTTCCACTCGCACAGTAGGCCCCCCTGCGCGGGGGCTCGCGGTGGCCGCTGGAAATGGCTCCCATATTAGAGAATGCCCTGCTCGACCAGCTTTATTCATCCGTCTCGCTCTTTTCTTCTTCTTCGTTTTTCGCACATTAATACTGTAATAATTGTGTAATACGTTATGTTACCGTCTCGCCGTCAATGTCTGAGAACATGGTGTCCGCCTTATGCGGGATGGTATGTTTAAATATTTATTGCTGCTAGTTTAATCTCTTAATTTCATTTAATTTCTTTTAATTTAATTATTCTGTCATGTGATTGTGATGGGCCACACGAATTGAGATTTAGGAGAGAGAGAGTGAACCATCGGTCGACTCTTCCCCTTCCCATATACATTTTTCCCGCCCACTTATCTGTTTAACCATATCCGCTATAAATACTCCTGCCCCCTGGAGCAGAAGGATATCTGCGCCTTCACCCCTGCTACGTCCAAGCCTTTGCCCCCTTGCTTCTTCTGTCTCGCCTCTCCCTCTCGCTCTTTATTCCTCTCGCTTCTTCCTTCCTTAGCCGATTCTCTTTCTCGCTACTTCTTTTCTCTCAACCTTCTCGCCTTAATCTATCTCGCCTAAAATGGGGAAGAAGAAAGTCGAGGAAGGCGAGGGGCGCAGTCGCTGCGGGAAGCGGTTTACCGATCATGACTTCCCTCCCGGCAGGCTTCCTGATAAAGCCTACCGCAACTTTGTTCGCGAGTACATGAAGGAGGGGTTGGAATCGCGGCCCCCCAAGGTTGGCGAGGCAATCAACACCTACTACCCGGGAGAGCTCGCCTTCCCCGTCTCGCACTTCGAGGAGGGGTTGAGGTTGCCCCTCTGGCCGGAGGTGCAGCAAGCCCTAAAGTACTTCGGCGTCGTCCCGGTGCAGCTTAACCCAAATGTCATTTCGGTGTTAATCGCTTTTGCCAGCTACATGCGCCGGGAGCGCGTCGAGTTTAGCTTGACGGTTTTTCGCAAGCTCTTCATCTACCACGCCAACGCCGACGGCGTCTTGTACTTCACTCGGCAAGTGCTCAAGGTGTGCGAGACGCCCAATAAAAATAATCATTGGCTCACCATATTCGTGCTCATTCGTGGCAACCTCGGGGGCAATCTCACGCCGGTGCCTCCCCCCGAGGTCTTTTATGTGTCTCCGCAAGTGGGCGGCACGTACAAGCTGCTGTATGATTTCTTCATCGCCAAAAACTTCGAGGTCAATTTCTTGCGGCGAGGCCTCGACTCGCTACCTACCGTGCTCCCCGGCGAAGGTAGTCTCGCTCCATTGCCTCGCGTTTTATTATTTTTCGTCTCGCCATCTCATCACCCCTTGCTTGTTTCAGGAGAGCGTGTCATACCAGTCCACCCCCCCCCCCCCCCTACAAGAGCAACATCCAACCAAACAAAGGCCTCAGTCTCGCCAGCGCGGCGACTGAGACGGTGAGAGGGTCCTTGGCTCCTGCCCCTCCGAAGAGGCCTGTAGGCGACACGGCCCCCACTCGCTCCAGCCCTCCCAAGAAAAAGATAAAGAAAGTTGTGGTCATCTCTAAGGGGAAAAAGAAGGCCCCGAAGGAGAATGAAATGTCGGGGTCCTTGAGCCCCATCTCCATAGGGGACTCTCAGTCGCCTCGCTCGCCTCCTTCTCATGTCGTCTCGCCCGCCCGCAAGACGGCTCTACCTGACCGGCTTACCGTCACTTCTAATCAGCCTACCATCGATACATCTCGCGAACCTGCTTCTCCCAGTCTCCCAGCCCCCTCTTCTCATCGAAACTTCAACCTGGGCCCCGCGATCCAAGATGCTGCTGGCACCCCCGTTCTGATGTGGGAGAAGGACGTCAACCGCGTGTCCATCTCCACCCTCCTTCCCTCTTGGAAAGAGCAGGAGGTTCCCACTAGCCATGCTTTCTATGTGGGCTATGGCCTTTATGGTGCACCCGAGGCAGTCTCCCCCGAGAACGAGTCCACGCGAGACCTCGTCCTGAAGTCCTCCCACGCCCAACTACATGCCTTGGAGCTCTCGCATCGCACCTCACGCCGCCTGATTTACACTAATAAGAAATGGAAAGACACCGAGACGGGCCTAAAGGCGGAGCGAGTGAAATCCGACGACCTCGCGAAAAGGCTATCTTTCGCCGAGACCCTCCTCGCAAAAGCTCAGGGCGGCGTGGTAAGCCTTAAACTTATCCTTGGATTATTCTTTTTAAACATTCTTTACTAATGATTGGGCGTCTCGCAGGATGCCGAGACGGCGGAGCGGATGCACTCGCGCATGGCGGCCCTGGAGGAGGAGAACAAGGATTTGAAAGCTCAGATCACTCGCCTTCAGGACAACGCCCCGTCGTTGTCTCGCCGCGAACCCCTCCCTTCCCCTCCAGCTCAATATTCTCTGGATGAAGTTGAGGAGCAGTGCTGAGATGCCAGAATCATGACGGCGGAGCTGGTCCTAAAGATGATGAAGGAGCTGGGGGTCGTGAAGGAAGACTCTGAAACGGTGACCGCTTGCGATCTGGTCCCCCAGCTCTATGGCGTGGAGAGCGAAGATTCTTCTTCCGGCGAGGAGGAATGACATGTTTCCTGCGAGATCCAGGACCCCTCTCCATTTTTTGCTGCAGTATACCTTAAAACTTCTTTTTGAGTTTCTTTTTGTGATCATTTTGAAGACATTGTGATGAACAGATATTGATCAAATGCACTCACTCTTGTCTGTCACTTTATTTTACATTTTACGAAACGATTTGTTGGCTTGCTTTTGTTTGCGAGACGGTGCTACCCACCCGTCTCGCCGCCTCGCTTTTACTCTTTTCACTTTACTTTATCTTATTTACTGCGAGACGACCCTTTGATGTACTCGCACCCGCAAGACGGTGTTGCGTCTTGTCTCGCCACATCGTTGGAAAGTTGACTTTTTTCAGAGCGCGAATCGTCACTTCCCTCATCTTATTTATGTTTGAAATCAACTGCCATAACCTTCTTGTCTCGCCTCGGGGTACTTCCGGCGTGAGCTGCTTTTAGCGATTTAACTTGCTCCCCTATTATTAGGCCGAGCCTTCTGTCCCGCGCGAGTGTCCATTCGTCGTAGGCGAGACCATCCCCGAGGCCGCCAGCTGGGAGTGCCTCCCCTCGCACTGCTCCAGCCTTTGCCCCTCATAATTTGTTTTTTGTGAGATTAAGTAGGGATGCTCCTTAAGGAGATCTCCCCAACCATTTGTCATCGAGTGAGCTTACCGCCCTACCAGCTTGATGAGAGTCTGGGCAACAGGTCTATCGGGGACCGAGCCAAGCTCGGGGTGGTGCAAAAGTCTCCAAGAACCAAGAACCAAGAACCAAGAACCAATCTTTTCCCCCACAGGCGAGCCTTCGGACCTGCCAGCTAATGAGAGCCTGCGCAGCGGGTCTACCTGGGGTCGAGCCGCGCTCGGGGTCCCTTACCCCCACAGGCAAGCCTTCGGACCTGCCAGCTAATGAGAGTCTGCGCAGCGGGTCTACCTGGGGCCGAGCCAGGCTCGGGGTAGTGCAAAAGTCTCCAAGAACCAAATCTCCAAGAACCAATCCTCTCCCCCACAGGCGAGCCTTCGGACCTGCCAGCTAACGAGAGTCTGCGCAGCGGGTCTACATGGGGCCGAGCCGCGCTCGGGGTCCCTTACCCCCACAGGCGAGCCTTCGGACCTGCCAGCTAATGAGAGCCTGCGCAGCGGGTCTACCTGGGGCCGAGCCGGGCTCGGGGTAGTGCAAAAATCTCCAAGAACCAAGAACCAAGTCTCCAAGAACCAATTCTTTCCCCCACAAGCGAGCGTTCGAACCTGCCAGCTAATGAGAGACTGCGCAGCTGGTCTACGTGGGGCCGAACCGCGCTCGGGATCCTTACCCCCACAAGCGAGCCTTCGGACCTGCCAGCTAATGAGAGCCTGCGCAGCGGGTCTACCTGGGGTCGAGCCAGGCTCGGGGTAGTGCAAAAATCTCCAAGAACCAATCCTTTCCCCCACAGGCGAGCCTTCGGACCTGTCAGCTAATGAGAGTCTGCGCAGCGGGTCTACCTGGGGCCGAGCAGCGCTCGGGGTCCCTTACCCCCACAGGCGAGCCTTCGGACCTGCCAGCTAATGAGAGCCTGCGCAGCGGGTCTACCTGGGGCCGAGCCAGGCTCAGGGTAGTGCAAAAGTCTCCAAGAACCAAAAACCAAGTCTCCAAGAACCAATCATTTCCCCCAGAGGCGAGCCTTCGGACCTGCCAGCTAATGAGAGCCTGCGCAGCGGGTCTATCTGGGGCCGAGCAGCGCTCGGGGTCCCTTACCCCCACAGGCGAGCCTTCGGACCTGCCAGCTAATGAGAGTCTGCGCAGCGGGTCTACCTGGGGCCGAGCCAGGCTCGGGATAGTGCAAAAGTCTCCAAGAATCAAGTCTCAAGAACCAAGTCTCCAAGAACCAATCCTTTCCCCCACAGGAGAGCCTTCGGACCTGTCAGCTAATGAGAGCCTGCGCAGCGGGTCTACCTGGGGCCGAGCCAGGCTCGGGGTAGTGCAAAGGTCTCATCTTCCTGTCGTTAGAATTTCACAGTAGGTAAAAACAAAAGTAATTTGAGAAATGTATTACAATAAACTTGACTTTGAGTATATAATTTTTACTCTCCCTTCTCATGGGTGGAAGCGCTTCAGGTCGTCGTCGCTCCAGGTGTGGCTCATGGACCTACCCTCCACGTCCTGGAGGTGGTAACCTCCTATTCTCATGACCCTCTCGACAATATAAGGTCCTTCCCAATTTGAGTTGAGCTTACCCACGGGGGCAGATCTCCCCGCGGCATCAACTTTCTTCAGCACCAGATCTCCCTCTGTGAACTGTTTGATCCTGATATCTTTGTCAAAGTATTTCGTCATCCGCTGTTTGATCTCTTCTTGCCTGATAGCTGCGACATCACGTAGCTCTTCCACCATATCCAACGAGAGGTGTAACCCCCCTTCATTTTCCATCCTCCAAGCCTCATCTCCATCACCCACGGTCGCGACTCGTGGGGATCGAACCTCAAACTCCACGGGCAGGACTGTCTCACACCAATGGGAGAGTTTGAATAAGGGTCTCGCCGGTGGCCGTGTTCGGGGTTGTCCGCAAGGCCCACAATACTGAGGGGAGCTGTTCCACCCAACTTCCCCTCAAGTTCTCCACCTTCTTCTTGAGTAGGTTCACGATGATCTTGTTGGCCTCCTCCACCTGGCCGTTGCTCCTGGGGTGATGTACGGAGGCAAATCTAAGGTCTATCCCCAGCTGAGCGCAGAAGCTGATGAATTCTTCGCTGGCAAACTGGGGCCCATTGTCTGTTACTATCGCCTGGGGGAGCCCGTGCCTGCATATGATCTCTCCCTAGACAAAATTCTTGATGACTTGTGAGGTGACCTTGGCCAATGTTTTAACCTCCAGCCACTTTGAAAAGTAATCAATCATGATCAGGAGGAACCTCCTTTGTCCACTAGCCGGAGGGAAAGGCCCGACTAAATCCATCCCCCAGATGGCGAAAGGCCATGGTGTCGTGATGCTTCGGAGCCATTGAGCGGGAAAGAGTTGGAGGGGGGCGTATAGCTGACACTTCCTACACCTCCTCGCAAACTCAGTCGCATCCTTCCTCAGGGTCTGCCAGAAATACCCTTGCCTCACCACCCTTGCTTCCAACGTCCTCCCCCCTGAGTGACTGTCGCATTCACCTGAATGCACTTCCTCCAGGATCCTCGGGACCTCCTCTTCGGTCACACACCTTGTCAGGAGCCCTGATAACATCTTCCGATACAACCCCCCTTCCAGCATTAGGTAGTGAGTTGCCTTGTGCCTGAAGCTTTTCCCGTCCTTGGTCCCCTCTGGAAGCTCGCCAGTGGTTAGGAAAGTCACCAATGGATCCACCCACGAGGGTCGCCAATCCACCTACATCAACTCTCCTTCCGCGATAGCCGGTCGAAATAGATCAGTCAAGGTCCCTCCTCCACGAGGTCCAAACTTAGCCAACCGATCGACAGCTATACTTTCTTCCCTAGGAACATGTTGAATTGAGAACGCTCGGAACCCTCCGATGATCGCCCTAACCTTGGATAAGTACTTCACAAGGGTGGGCTCCCGAGCTTCGAACTCCCCTCGGATCTGTGATGCCACCACCAACGAGTCCGTAAAAGCCTCCACATCCTGGATCTCAAGTTCCTTTGTCAAACGAAGGTCGGCTATCACGGCGTCGTACTCCACCTGATTGTTAGTCGCTGGAAAGTGCAAGACCACTGCTTGTTCTATAGTGACCCCTTCAGTACTTATCAACACCACCCCTGCTCTGAGGGAGTGCTCTCTCGAGGCCCCATCAACCATCATCTTCCACGCCTCTTGTGGCCGCGGCTCCTCGGCTCCGACCTCAACAACGTAGTCTGCCAAGAAGTCAGCCACCACTTGTGCCTTAATGGAGAGCCTTGGCACGAATGAGATATCAAACTCACTCAATTTGATAGACCACTTGGCCAACCTGCCTGAGTGCTCCACCCCCTCAAAAATCTTGCGAAGGGGATGGTCTGTCACCACCCTGATCGAATGCGCTTGGAAGTACGGTCGGAGCTTCCTGGCCGAAATGATCAAAGCATAGGCCAGCTTTTCCAAGATGGGGTAGCGGAGCTCCGCCTTATTCAGGATCCTGCTAACATAGTAGATTGGCAATTGCTTCTTCTCCTCTTCTCTGACCAGGACAGAGCTCACGGCCTCTGCTCCTACTCCGAGATACAAGGCTGGTCCTCCCCCTCCTTTGGGCTTTGAAGTAGAGGAGCCATGGAGAGCTGCCTCTTCAGCATTTGGAAAGCTTCTTCGCACTCGGCCGTCCATTCGAACCTTTGAGTACCCCGCAGCCCTTTGAAGAACGATGAGCACTTTTCTCCTGACCTGGAGAGGAATCTGCTTAGCCCGACCAGCTTGCCTGTCATGCGTTGGACCTCCTTAGCGTTGTGTCGTGACTCCAGCTCCAGGATGGCCTTCACCTTATCCGGGTTAGGCTCCACACCTGCCGGGGTCAGAAGATGCCCAAGGAACTTCCCGCGGCTCGCCCCGAAGACGCACTTCAAGGGGTTCAGCCTCATCTTGAACTTCCGCAGGGTGGCGAACGTCTCCTCCAGGTCTCGAAGGTGCGAGTCCACACATTTGCTCTTGACCATTAGATCGTCAACATAGACCTCCAGGTTCCTCCCCCTTTGACCCTAGAAGACTCGATCCATCATGCGCTGGTATATAGCCCCTGCGTTTTTCAACCCAAAGGGCATCATCTTATAGCTGAAACACCCCTCCCTCGTGATGAAGGTGACGTCCTTGACATCAGGTGGGTGCATTCGGATCTGTTGGTAACCTGAAAAAGCATCCAAAAAATTCATAATAGAAAAATCAACGGCTGAATCAACCAGCGCGTCGATTCGAGGCAGGAGGTAGCAATCCTTGGGGCATGATTTATTTAATAAGGAAAAATCGATACGCATGCGTCACTTCCCTCCCCTTCTTTACCATTACCACGTTGGAGATCCAGCCTGGATACTGGATCTCCGAGATGAAGCCAGCCTCCAAAAGCTTCTTGACCTCCTCGCGGATGGGCTCCTCCAGCTTGGTAGCGATGGCCCTCATCTTCTGGCGAATGGGGCGCGTCCGGGGGTCCAAGTTCAGGCGATGGCAGGCCACATCTGCATCGATGCCCGGCATATCAGCCGCGCTCCAAGCAAAGATGTCGACGTTGCTCTGGATGCAAGCCCGAACTCGCTCGTGGTCCTCGGGACTCAAGCCCCCGCTGATCCGGACCCTCTGCACCTAGACGGCGCTGGTGAAGACTTCCATCTCCACCACTTCTCCAGCCGGCTCCAGTCGCGACTGCTCGCAGCCGGCTCTTGCTCCCTCTTCCTGCCCATACTCTTCCTCCCCTCCTGCTTCCTCGACTTCCATCGCCTCCCCCAGGCTCTCACGCTGCTGCTGCTCGACCTCCACGCCTCTCAGGGCTTCCCTCTCAACTTCTTCTACTCCTTCCTCCTGCCGACTCTCTTGCAGCTCCGACTCTTCGTCCCTCTAGACCTCATGCACACCTCCTACTCTTTGCTCGTCCTCAATCTCCTCCCTCGCCTCCTCCAGGCTCACTTCCTCAATCCCTTCTCTCGCCTCCTCCAGGCTCACCTCCTCCTCTCCGACAACCTCTTCCTGCTCCGCCATCTCCCTCTCCAGCTCTTCCTCCTCTGTCATCCAAGATATAGTGTTGACCGTCGTCACGTAACACTGCCTTGCCACCTTCGGGTCCCCCCTGATCCTAACTTGTACCCCTCCGTTGTTGAACTTAAGGCATTGATGAAACGAGGAGGGGACGCAGCGAAAGGCGCTGATGAGGGGGCGCCCAAAGATGGCGTTATAGCTGCTCGGGGCGTCCACGATCACGAACCTGCAGTTCCGTGACACGCCTCCCAACTTCACATGCAGCCCTACCCCTCCTTCTACCTCCTTTCTTTCTACTGAAAATCCAAACAACGGTCCGTCTGAAGCTAAAACCATGTTTCCCTCGACCTTCATCTCATCGAAGGGCTTCTTGAAGATCACATTCACGGAGCTCCCGTTGTCCACCAGGATCCTGGAGACCGTGAAGTTTTCTACTGCCGTCTGGATCACCAAGACGTCACAGAACGGGTCCTCATAATCTGGCATATCTGCTGAAGAAAAGGTAATTTTTTCTTTCGGAGGGGGAGCCTGGGAGGTCGAGGCTACCCCCCTTCAGAATATGGTCTGGAGGCTCCCCTTACGAGTTGCATCAATCACAACTCCTTTGTGGATCACCCTGATCCCTCTCCGGGTTCCTATATCCGCCCGGTCCACACACATGTCTTCCGTCTCCCCCTGCTGCACCTCCACGATCCTTATCGGCGGATCCTTCCTCCCTAGCCCCTGGCTTCTCTCATCTCCAAGAACTCTGGGCAGGTGGCCGTCGCGTGACCCTCCTCCTGGTGGAAGTCACAGAAAAGCAACGCCACCCCCCCCCCCTTCCTTCTCCACCTCCTCTTCTTCTGGCTCCTCCCCGAGCTCCTCTCCTTCCTCCTCTACCTCGGCCGACCTCCATTGCCTCCTGCTGCTGCGGGAAGTCACCCCTCGGCCCCTGCCTCCACGCCGGCTGATCAAACCTCCTCGGCTCGCGGAAGTTGTCTCTTCCCTGAAAGCCTTCTCCTTGCTCCTGGGGGCGACCCTCCTGAGGCCTCCAACCTAACCGGTTGTTCGGCTCCAGGGCCCCCCGTCCTTGATGCGGTCCCTGCTGCCCCTGTCCTCGGGGCTCCTCCCTCGTCTCTCTTCTCTCTGCTCCTTCTGCCTTCCTACTCCCGGCTCCTTCACGTCATCCTCCGCAAACCTGGCTAGCTTCCTGGCAAAAGCCGGATTGACTCTTTCGAAGTCTATCTCCTTCGCCGCCCTCTCCATGAGCTCCTCAAAAGAGAGGGGGGCACTCTCTTCAGATTTTCATGCTAAAGAATCCCTAGGACCTCCTGGACCAGGAGGATCTCTTCCTGAAACCGGTCAACATAATGGCCCAACGTCTCGTCTTGCTTCTGTCTTACCGCAAACAGGCACTCCGCCTCCTTCTTACGCTTCTTTGATGTCGAGAACTTCAACAGGAACCCTCGACGCAGATCCTCAAAACTGTAGATCGAACTTGCCGGCAGCTGGTGGAACCAGTCCCGTGCCTTCTCCTTCAACGTGATGGCAAACAGCCGGCACTTGAAGGCATCCGTCATTTTCCATATCGAAACAACATCCTCAAACCACTGCATGTGCTGTACAGGGTCATCTTTCCCCGAGTAGTAGGACATGTCGGGCTCCCGGAACCCCTCCGGCACCGGGGCCGAGATGATGAGCTCACTGAAAGGGCTCTCGCCGCCTGCCTGCCGAGAGGGCACGTCTCGCGGCCTCGACAGGTTGGCCCGATCCGCAAGACCATGCCCAGGGAAGAGCTCTCGCACAGCCGCCTCCCTCTCGCCAACCTCTGCCGGAATCTCCTTCCCGGGACGCTGGCCTGGGAAGAGCTCTCGCGCGGCCACGTCCCTCTCGCCAGCCTCCGCCGGGACCTCCTTCTCGGGGCGCTGCC
Organism: Platanthera guangdongensis; assembly: GCA_039583875.1. Lineage (NCBI taxonomy): Eukaryota > Viridiplantae > Streptophyta > Magnoliopsida > Asparagales > Orchidaceae > Platanthera > Platanthera guangdongensis. Next base: position 81,142,894 of record CM077151.1, read on the forward strand.
CAGGAGCGTTCTCGCCCTAGAGCAGGATCTCCTCCACCGGGACCTGAGGCGTTGTCCACTCGCTCCTTGCCGAGAAGGCCAAGCTGATGGTCTGCAAGACCTCTCGCCTGAAATCCTCCAGCATCTTCCTTGTCGCCTCCTCTCCCCGGGAGGGGAAACCTCCTGAACCAGATCCTTCACCTTCACCTCCTGCCATAGGACTAAACTCAAAACTTTCTTGTATTGGCTACCTTCCACACTCACCGCACCAGAACTGTTGAAGCCAAAATCTGACCTCAACGAAAGTTCGAAATCATGGGCGTAGCCAACACCTACTTGTCTCAAGATCTGACCTCCGACTGGTTGTGAAGGACCAGAAACCGACCCAAAGCCTCAGCAGGGAGGTCTCACCGCTTACCCGGAAGATCTCTGAGAGCTTCCCCTCCAAAGCCAAAAGTTGGGCTTGGAGCTCCTCAGAAAGCACAGGAAAACTCTTCCAAAGTCCCGGGAAAAAAGTGCTTCTGAAGAACCCCTATGGGTCTATTTATAGGACACTGAGTTTGAACTGTCAATAACCAAACTGAACCGACCTGAAATTACCAAAATACCTTTGGTTGGGTCTGCCAACAGCTAAACTCCGCTGTTCTGAAGGGTTATATGCAGACCACCGAGGGCAAAAGCGTAAAACCACCTAGGGCTAAAAAGGTAAACCACCTTCCAACTGAACCGGCGCTCGGCGAGAGCACCGTCTCACGGGCGAGAGCTCCTACCTATGGGATTCGTCTCGCATAGCAAGGCTCTCGCCTGAGCTGTTGGGCCCTCTCTCTGGGTCCGTCTCGCCTGAGCTGCTGGGGCCCTCTCGCCTAGCGAGTCGGCCTTAACCAGGCAAGGAGCCCTCTTCCTGGGACCCACTCGCCAGTGAGTAGGCTTCTGTCAAAGAGTCCATCTTGTCTTACCTTCCCCTCTCTTCGAGCCCGAACTGTTCCTACGAGCCCGAGGTTGTACAGTAAGCAACACATCCAAACTCTAAAAATTGTCGGGCACATACCGCGGATATAATTGGGGAGTCCTGATGTGGACAGCCATACACACTTATGGGTTGGCCATTGTCCGTCATGAAATCCAAACGCTTGACTTTACATTGAATTACTGCATCATATCTAGACAACAAATTCATACCCAAGATCACGTCAAAATCTTCTAGATCTAGGACTTTCAGGTCGGCAAATGCTAGGAAACCTCCTAAAAGAATAAGGCATTTCTGAATACTCTGATTCGACATCATCAAATCTCCTAAGGGAAACATAACATGAAGACGAGCATCTAATCGGTTGATAGTCCAACAATGTCGGTCTACAAAACTCTTGGCCACAAAAAAGTGAGTAGCACCCGAACCAAAAAGAATGCGCACCCAGTAATTCTTCACCTTAAACTTGCCTAAGATCACCAAGGTAGATGACTGAGTTTCTTCCTTGGTCAGCACATTCAGCTTTCTCTTTCCCTTATCCAATTACTACGACTGCGGTGGTTGTAAAGCCTGTAGTGGAACCGCCTGCAATGTGAGCTGGGAATAAATGCACTTAGACTTCAAATGCCCATTTTGACCGTATTGAAAACAAGCCTCATCTTTCTTCCAGCAATTGGCAACATCGTGCCCTCTCCACTTACAAAAAGTACAGGTAAGATCTCCCTTGTGCGCGTTCTGAATTGCATACACCTGAAGTTGCTTCTGAGCACGCAATCTCTTTAAACACTTTTCAAATCGATAGCTTGGTCAACCACAAAAGTCACACACCTCCTTGTTCCCCTTATTTGAAACAGGGTCGGATGACCGAGAGCTTGCACTATCCTCAGTCTTTCTCTTATCCATCCTCATCTTCAACCAATGATTCTTCGCATTATCAATAATCTCTACCTTCAAGACAGCTTCAACAGCTTCGACATAACTTTTAGAGTTGTAAGCACAGGCCAACTGCTGGATATCACCATTAATACCACCTAGAAAGTGTTTAACTCTACCCGCCTCAGTGGCGACCAACTCTATAGAAAACCTGCTCAAATTGCTGAACTCCACATCATACTCACCAACTGAGAGTTGTCGCTGCCTCAAATGTAGAAAATTATTCATCAACCTCTCTTGCTTGACCAAAGGCAGGAACTTCTTTAGCAACATCACCTTGAACCTTTCCCACAAACAGCCACCAATGAGGGTCTCTTTCTCCCAGATCCACCAGCCTTTAGCAAGCCCCTTTAACTGATAAGCAGCCACCGTCATCTTCTCGTTTGCGAAAATCTCAGAATAGGAAAACATCTTCTCTATGGCTATTATTCAATCATCTAAAGCCATAAAATCAGTCTTACCATCATAGGTAGGAGGTCTTAGATGCTTGAAATGTGAAATGAAATTCATCTCAAGCAGCAACTGGGCAGGAGGTACAAGAGGAGCGAAAGGATCAGGTATAGCCCGACCCACCACAGGGTCCTGCACCCTAGGCTACTACGCTAAAGTGGCAGTCAACTATGTATGAATCTGAGCTTGCATTGCGACCATTTGCATCGACAATGTCTCATTACACTGATGCAGATCCTCAATCACTGTCTCGTTGTGCACACCTAATGACTCACCCTCTGACTGGGGAGCCGACCTCAACGTATAACGCTTTGGAGCCATTTCCTACAAATATGAATGAGCATCTCATCAAAAACCCAACTTAATACACCTCATCTAGGACACTAGAATTACATAACTCAGACCAGATCAGAAATGTGTAGATACTTGTTCTTGCTGTTACTTTGCTCTGTAAATTTCATGAAATGATATTATGCTTTAACATAGAATGATATATTATCATCCACTTGACTCATATGCATACAATATGAATGCATGAATGTTTTAATCTTCATTTTAAGTCATGTGTATACAAGTGTCATCATGTAGATCTTAACTTGGCATGTGTGCTCATACTATGTTATGTCATGCATGTTTTGCGATGCATTCTAGAAGTCCTTTGTGTATGCGATGAGCGACCATACGCATGATATATTATGCATCTCCTACTACATAATATCACATATAATGTAAAAATCAAATCTAATGAGCGCACACATGATGTTAAGTCGTCCATTTCAACTTAATAGTCACATGTTGCAGTCCTTATGAGGATCCATATATAGACACATATTATGCTACATAATATGCTTTGTATACTTCTGTCATGCTTATGAGTGTAGTGTTCATGATTCAGCCAAGACATACTGATGACACATTGGTGTGTGTATGCAAATGAAATAAAAATAAAAATAAAACGAATTTTTATTTAAAATGGTTGTTCAAAGAAAACTAACCCAACCAAATCTAAGCTGACCTGGTAACTAACCTCCATCTGATATCAATTGTCACAACCTACATTTTCTCAATATTTATATATTATCAGAGTAAGACAAAATACACGTCATGATGTCACCCCGTGCAAGGGACAACTGGAGTCGCTCAGACAAAATAAACTTTATATTTACTTTCATAAAAGACATATTTTATGTTTTAAAATGTAATTTAAATTTAAGATTTCAAAGACTATGTCCTTCGGTTCAGTAGATGAGTTAGTCCACAAGTAAGAAAA